>OZ026621.1:49142740-49755240 GCA_964020975.1 Hermodice carunculata | reverse complement strand
GGTATCATAAGCTGCAAAATATATTCCGTTTGAATAGGACATATATGTGTATCCAAATTTCCCACCAAAATCGCTTGAAATGTCACGGACAATGGCACCCCTTAAAACCATCTACCATAATGTGGGTGCACAGATGGGAAAACGTGTATCAGAGATGGTACAAACGTTTATGAAAATCAAGATTTTAATCATAATGATTATTTCAAGTTTTGCAGGTATTTAACGAATGTATTCTTAGCAACAGGAACACATTTTGTCCTGTTTGCTACAGGCACCTGCCCAACATATGGGCTTTCCCTTGCAAATTGCTGATTGGTACAAGCTAGAACAGACCTGCAGGTAATATTGTCATATTTGGCAAAATCTCTGGTCCGTGTTTTTTTTTTTTCTTTCTTTTTTTTTTTTTTAACACTGCCTGACAATTTATAACAGCTGAAACATCAGAGCTAGTCTTTATGCAAAAATAAATGACTCTCAACCTCGTACACAGCTGCCCTTTTCCTGATGTATATGAGAATGGAAATGAAATCCCATTTAATACCAATTAGATACACAGGGAGGCAATCCCTCCTTGATACAGTAAATGACTTTCTGTTACCATGATCACAACAAACTACATGTGTACAAATTACATATTACCTTAATTAGTCCCTAGCCAAGAATTTAACTGAACAACCAGTATCTAGATAAGCCTATATACAACCTCAATCTATTTTCTTTGGTTTACTTGCATTAACAAATCTGATAAGGACCAGCCTCTTCCCAGAGGGGTCTCTCTTCACTGATGCACTATCATCTAGCTGATGAAGATAATTCCTTCACAAGAAGGCCTCATTCCTTTGGACCCATGCCGCTTGACCCTTTCCCCCTTAAACCAGCCAAAACTGGCAGCTGATAAATTGCCGTCTGCCACAGTGTTTTCAACCAATTTCAACAGTAATGAAAAACAAATCTGACTGAGAATGGTAGATGACATTTATCAGGATTATAAATCCAGGTCAACAGCTTTCCTTGGCATGGGTTGGGCACTTACGGAAAGCTATCGACTCAAACTGCATTCAAGCGGGAAAGGGTTAAACCAGACTAATGTTTTGGCCACACTTTTGGACCAATTACAAAAGTAATGAAAAACAATTTGGCTAAAACTTGAAGATGAAACCTATCAACATAACCTCCCCCTGGGCTTGATGGCTTTCCTTAGTGGCTTGGAGTGGGGGTGGGGGGGGGGGTACGTGCAAGTGGCTAACTCATGCCAAGGAAAGCTATCTCAACTCAGTCCTAATTCATGGGGGGAAGCGAAAAGGGTTAATGTTTCTGTCAAGAGCAAGGGTACAAAACAGAATTAAGCTGTACTGTCCTTCATGATAAATCTGTTTCATTCCAGTAACACGACAGTTTGTGAGGTACAGGGTGCTGATGGTTACTATAGTCTTGAGGTGTACGCTTCACGCATATTAGACACACCACAGCTGTATTGTGTTGTATGAACATACAATGCCAAAGGAGATCTATTGCTTCCAATCCATCTCTAAGTTATTTAGTTTCGGTATACTAAATACAATAGTATTAAGTTCAATGCCAGTTTAGATTTATAACGAGCAATTGTCAGTTCAGCATTAGTTATCCGTCCAGCAAAAGCCTCTATTCCAATGCCTAACAATGAAGGCTGGTTTGTTTGACTGTCCGCCCATAACATCCTGCTTTGATTTGTGGCTTCATAAAATTGATCTTCTCGCACAGCAGAGCATGATTCCACACTGATGTTCCTCTTGACCGTCTATCTAGCCTGTCTTAACGGACAGCACTCACTTCTCAATTTACGTCCACGCAGACAACGGGTCGATAGCCACGTATGTGATAACCACAATGCAATCTCCTATTTTGATTCACCATGTTGCCTGAATCGATTTGATTTAGCACTCTCTGGGCCATACCTGGTGGTACCTGTTGATTTAGGGACAAAGCTGTATCAGAATTTTGCCGTCTGTGCTATATGCCATGCCAGCAATAAAGATTTCTGTCCATGGTGGATATGTAGCATTTTGATAGATAGCCTAAGGGGATCCTTTAGCCATGATCTCTGATCTGTCATCTGTTTGGGTTCTATACAAACTGTATGAAAGAAAATCCTTCACAATGACAGCTGACATCTGGTCATGCACATTAAGCATTAGGTGGGAAGATGTATGGAGTATGTATTGCATGCTTGTCTTTTTACATGTAGGACCTTTTCTCACCTAATGGGTCTTTTTTTATGCTCCCACAATTTGTCTTGTTTAGCTTCCACATAAGCCTGCATAGAAAGCAAGAAACGTGCCAGTAAGGTTCTTATAGAATTCTGAAGAACTGTGCATTTTATGTACAAAAGTTCATCCCCTATAGGACCCCCAAATCAATGATAAACAGTAAAAACATTTTCTGTCATATAATGAGCAGAGTCCAATTGAACAGGGCACCTGAATGGTGTGGTACAAGTGTCACAGTGACAATGAGGCCACAGGGCACCTGAATGGTGTGGTACAAGTATCACAGTGACAATGAGGCCCAGCCCAACCCAACATGAAAATGATCTTAGACTCATGATAAGATTTATCAGCATAGGTGAATGTGGAGGAACAAAGTAAAAAAAAAAGAAGATATTATCTATACCCAAGTTGGCCTTTGAGGGCTTGGGGTAAGAATTATGCAATCTTTACATGCTTTAGGCATACTGAAATTATCACAAAAGTGAGATGATTGTGTGATACCTGGACCCCATTGGAATCTTTCCGACATAAACTGGCCGCAACCAGATGGCAGTCAAATGTAGTCCTCTTTAATGTATTTGACTGCTTTTGACAGCAATTAGAATAATTTGAATGATAATTGTAGATAAAACCCATCAGGATTACATATGTCCCACGTCAACAGCTTTCCTTGGGCTGGATTGGCTGCTTCAACCCATGCCAAGGAAAGCTGTTGACTCAGTCTTAATTCAAGAGGGAAAGGATTAATAAAGACCTATTAAAGGAAGGCACTCCTTACGTTGTATTATACATCATTGGAAAGGATTTTTCATCAGGATTTCATATCTGATGTTTATTTTATTAATTTTCACAAATTTCCGATGTTTATTGCCAAATATTAAAACCCCCACATTACCAGCAGTTCACTATTACGCGAAGCCAGTCGAGATGTCGGACCAATTAGAAGCGACTATACAACTGGCCAATCATAGCCATCGGTTGATAACGAAGCCAAGCGCACCATGATCATTGTTCAACACAAAGCCACTTCAAATTATGAAAATTGTTTCCGAGGTCGTTATCGACGTAAAGAATATGCATATGTTATGTGTTTCAATCAAATCAATTATTATTTATCAATGTATTTACTCCGTTCATGATAATCGGTCGTAAATCGTGACCGTGGAACGTGAGCGATAATATGAGCTCCGGGAGTTATCAAACGATCGGAATTCGTCACGCAGCTTGAAGTGCGCTGAACACAACTTCGTGCTTTTGTATGCTGCCAATACTTCTTCTGGGATTTTCATAATAGCATTCCATTTATCTGCTAATGATGTGTCTTTTGGCCAAGAATGAAAATATCTTTCTGGATATTCGGTGGCTGTGCCACCGCACGAAACACATTTTCGTCTGTTCGCAGTCAATGAAAAACTTGGAACTCTCTTCCGCACGGAGGTGTAGAAGGCTGCAGAATACCGCTGTTTCCAAATTTGGCTATAAATATGTCCAAGATCGCGCGAGGAAAGACGTGACATATCGTGACTCGTAAACGTTGCTTTTTTCTCGCTACAACGAGTAATTAAAAACAGTTTTAAACAACTGCTGCATATACATTGACATATATTATTAGTTTTCGTTACATTTCGGACCACTTCAATTTGAAACTAGGAGTTTATTCTCATCAAGTAAAAAAAACTAGGTGCAGAAGTAGGACTCCCGTGATCCGCGAAAACGCCTTTGATCTTCCATAGGTTTGCCGCTTCCGGTAATTTGACAGGTAAAGCTGATTTCAGCAACATTAAAATGCAGATTTTAGAAATATGGAATAAAATATAACTAAACCATTTTACATGTGGTAAGTGCCTGGCATGAAGTTCCCAAAACACTTAAAATACAACGTAATGAGTGCCCTCCTTTAAGGCCAAGATATAAATTAGCTGCTTATTGATCAACTTTACTTTTACAACTGATAAAATGCTGGCCCTTTTCCTTTCTCCTATTTCCTTTCAATTTAACACTTCTTCACATTTTGAAATAAAAACCATTCTTTCAATCTTTTGAAATACATAACTTTGGTGCCTATTCAAATGTGGATCTTCAACATTCATGCATAATTTCCAAAGAGCAATATATTACACCTTAATTCTGTCATTAACTTGACATCAAAACATTCGATATATTCTATCTTTAAAAGTAAATAAAATTCCATATATTCTACCTTCAAAGTATATAACATTCCACATATAGATATAATATCTTTAAAGTTTATAACCGCAACTACAGTTCTATGGCTCATTATCAGTAAAATGCTGAATTTTTTACCTTGTCATATCATGTCAGATCTCCTACTATGGCCTTTCACAATTTCGTCAAAGACAACATAGAGAAGAGGACAGCGCACAAATGATTTTACGATAGATTATACAGCTGTATGTGTGCCATGCACTGGAAAAAGTTTGAGCCTTGTGGACATTTTACGGAATAGGTATAAAAGTGATAAATGCACATATATCACTCTGTTGCAATGCTCATAATGGCTTATCTCAACCCCACTCACAAGTGCTCTTTGCTGGGATTTTTATAATGGGAATCCACATACAGATAATTATGTGTGATTGTGCACTTGCAATTGCCAATAACGATGCTTCAAGTCTGCCCTTGTACACTATATATCTTGCTGGGCAATATGCCTTTCCGGTCATGGCCTTAAAAGTGTCAAAACAACAATTAGTGAGCAAAAATTACTTTTTACGCCAGCATGCTCTATACATGTATATGTGATCTGGCTAATTTTCAAAGCATCGACCATTCTTCACACTGGAATAAAGATTAAACCTTCATGTGCTGCTCATGGCTATAGTTGTTTTTTCATTACCGTCAAACATATAATGGTTAAAAGATTCAAACTCCTCATGAAGATATCTTTCATTCAAATACCAGCAAGCCTATAGTCTAAAGCAAAAAGGAGTCTTAGTCAACAGATTTCCTCGGGATACCCTGAGGAAACCTGTTGACTCAATTTTAAATCAGCACTTTAAGGGTTAAATATAAAATACTGGGCCCTTCCAGGAAACATGTTGTTCAATGTGAGGCAGCAATAACTGGAATTAGGAAGTGAAGGTCCTGACAATTATGTTCATTGATGGGCGATCACAACCTGATGACATGCATTTTATAATGAAGCACATTAGTGACGTCATGTAAAAATGTCTATCATCAAGTTGAAATATAATGACAATGACTACAATTGTAAGGACATTCAATTCTTATATTTACATTCAAGAAACATGGTAGGCTATAGTGCCTTGATATTTATGTCTGAATGGTCTATCTCATTATTCTTGTGATGCAAAAAATTGAACAGGCTGGAAGGAGAAACTTCAGTAGGACACAGATTTGGGCCTACCAGCAAAAACCAAACTAGTCCTGACGTCGTTACAGCGCTCTTCTGCTAGAAGGTTGCTGTGATTGCACGTGGACACGTAATCGACTGCATTCATGGAAAAATGAACACCCAAACGTTTCCTATTCTATTACTGCTAAAAAAAACTCTGATCTATAGAACATAGATCAGTATACTGTTTTGCTGCTCCCAGAGTTGTCCACAACAAGTCATGCTTTTGTGTACATCATGATGTTAACCCCTCAACTGCTGGTGGTTTGGGCTCTGTTAACACCCTTACAAAACTTAATGTCGGGATTATATTGGGATAATGTTGGGATCATGTTGGACTTACTATGTTGGGAGACAATGGGTAATGTTGGGATACAGACGTTGGGATGACATTGGGATTTGGTAAAATCCCAACATTTACTTAGCAAATGAACAAGAAGGAGGTGCCTGAATGCAGGGGTAAAATTTTGTTGGGACATGTTGGAGTACGTTGGGATGATGTAGGAGTAATGTTGGGAAAAGTTAGAGTAATGTTGGGAGATGTTGGAGTAACATTGGGAGATGTTGGAGTAACATTGGGAGATGTTGGAGACTAATAGGAGGAAGCCCTATAGTCCAGCATTTCCCAACATGTTGGGATGATGTCGGACTCCTGTAGTTGCATAGTGTAGTCAGGTCTCCACAGTATCAGTCTCTCAGCTAGCATGTTGGGAGAAGTTGGACCAATATCCCAACGTCCCCCCAACATGTTGGGAAATGTTGTCCAGAGCTATAACCCAACATCTCCCAACATGTTGGGAAACATTAGGCCTACATCCCAACATCTATTAGCATGTTGGGAGAAGTTGGACCAATATCCCGACATCCCCCCAACATGCTGGGAAACCTTGGGCCTACATCCCAACATCTCCCATGTTGGAAAACGTTGGGCCTACATCCCAACATGTTGGGAGATGGCTTCAGATCAAATCTATTGTTGTAGAGAGCCTCCTTTTCACCATTACTTTTCTTCTAAAGACTATAATGAATAAAAAACAAGAAGACAGACCTGTTGTATAATAATTCATGTGTATTTTGGTACATGTATAATACACAGATTCACCAGAATTAAAGAAAAAGTGTTCACTATATGCCTTCCTTCAACTGGGGGCATAAATGTTGTACAGTCCAGAGTTTCAGATCCATATTCATTATCATTGGTTGCAGTTGCTCACTGTTGAGCAGATGGTCTCACAACTTCTTGCAGCTTGCGCTTGATGTCCCCATTTGTGGTGCAAGGGTATGCTTCTTGTAGCAGTTCTGAAAAATGGAAAACAAATGTGCAAGGACACAGGAAAATAAAATGTTAAAAGTGTAACATTTATAAATTGTCAAAAAGTTTGGTTGAAATACTTTGCTAAGGGTTCCTGCCTTTACCCCACTATGCATGAAATGTTTAATGATTTTTCAAAGTACATATACATTGTATATGGGTTTTGATTGACAATTTAAAAGGCATTTCACCGCTCCAGTACTTACATAAAATAAATGGACTTTTATGGGTTTGCATGCCTCAGCAGTTTCCATGTTTAAAAGTCTTACAGTAATTTTACGGACACAGTATGCAATGACCCAGGTCCTGTACTCTAAAATTCATTATATTTTTAAACAAAATTACCCCAACAAGCTCACATTTTCATTTTGAAAACTTTTCATTTGCAAGATATTTTTTTCATATGCTTCTATAAGGAAAATTGCAGGTGCAGATTACTACATGTCATAAATATCTTTCTGTAAGCAATCATACAATAAAAGTGAGAAATAATAAATTAATTTATAGAAATAAAAGATCACAATGAAACATTTATATTATTTGTAAATTCCACAAGGTCCAGAATGACATGTTGACCCTGGCCTTTGGCAACTTCACCTGGCTAGATGTAAATTTGGACAATATTCTGATGTTCTATTTTCACCATAAGGACCATATTGGATGAAATGGGTTTAAGGCAGGAAAACTTAAAGGTTGAGAATGACATCTCTTCTGGAAAAGCTGGACTGTGAGGCTGAATCTACAATCAGCTAATATGTGTCTTACAGTTCATAACATTCATTCAAATATAGCTTTACTGACCAGATAAAATATCCAATCCAGATAGATCATTCAGACCACTTATTTTGTGGATTTTTTTTTTTTTTTTTTTTTTAGTTGTTGCTTCCCTTCATTCGTTGTATAATTCCCCATAAAAATTTACATTGGTATTCCAGTGCAATTCCACTGAAATAGCAGTGGTATTTCACTTGAATCAACTTGACATTTCATTGGAATGCCAGTGGAAATGTACTTTGAGCATATAATACATTATTTATTTTGGTGGCAAATGACCCTTTGTATAAGACCAATATTCCAGTAAAAATTTGCCTACTCTTTTGACTCTCACTGCAGTATTCGATTTCTTCGATCATGGAAGTGCAAGATGTTGATGCATGTTAATTTGTGTTTTAATATATATCTTCCAGCTCAGTACAGCCATTGCGTTAATGTTTATCAACACAGCTTTGTATATCTGCTGGGCTCTAATTAGTTACAGCCAGGTCAAGTCCCCTGTGGTCTGGGTAAAGTAGTCGGCAGGCTGTGCTATATATGGCCAAGGCTTCTTGATGTGGCTGACCATACAGAGGGTTTTTAAAGGCAGTATATATAGATCCTAGCCTGACAACACAATGGAGAGTCATATATGCTGTGAAAGCTGAATTCTTTGTGATCCACACCCTGAATTTCATGAGCATTGCAGAAAGTATGCTTAAATTTATACTTACTTTGGTGTCTTGTGCCAATAATGATGCCAAAGTAGTCCTATGTTATCACCACAGCCCTATGATAGTCTTGCATTCAGTTGCCTTTGTTAGCTGTACAAATTTCACACTACACCATGGCCATGTATACCACTTGGATGTGAAGTTTGAGCTTAAGCTATCCACATGCCTGCCAGTATGCTATAATGTCCTTGAAGCCATCATTATCTTCAAAAACATCACAAGATGATGCCTTGTAATACTTGAACATGAACCTGCCATAGCTCTTTTAAATCTGACGATGCCCAGCCTGGCAGCCTCGCTTTCAGGCCTGCCTCAGCCAATCAACCACTGAGTATTCAGATGAGTCAGGATGACTGGTACAGTATAAACAGTTGAAACTTGATCCCTGTGCTCTCAGGGTGAAGATGTATATTGAGGCACAATGATGTGAGCATGATCAGACATAATCCACATGATCACAAAAACTCCTAGGTATGGATGTGATTTATGCTGTTTGTGTATTTGCTGTCATATTCTTCAAAAGAAAAAAAAGAAAAAAATTGTCTGGTAAACTGCTAAAATTTCAAGTATATGTTTTTAGAATATCCCATACCCATGAAGTGACCATATTTTGACATGCCTATTAAGAGTTTAATGATTCAAAATGCCATGGTTCATTGCTTGCCAACAAAGTGACAATGTCAGAACACAAGATGTCTTTGATTAACTTACTTTTATTCATGTCATCACTCGTCATCTTTTGCAGTAAAGTGAGAATTTTTTTTGACCATGACAATGAATTCATAATGTCAGTTTGAGTGCAATGTTATAATGATTGAGATAAGTCAAATTTCACTGGGTAAATGAAAATTCCAGTGGAATTTCAAATGAGGACAAAATTTCACAGGGAATTCTGATCAGGGTAAAAAAAAAAAACCAGTGAGATACCAGTGGAATTTGGAGGGGGGGGGGGGGGGGCAAAAATTCCATTGAAATTCAATTGATGGGAAAAAATTCCAGTGGAATTCCAGTGATTTGCTGAAATTCCAGAGAGTTAAATGGGTTGTTCTCATGTTTTTGTAAGCAAATTTATGTATGTATACATAGAAAGGATATATTTTTTTAAAATGTGTGAGTCTGTTGTTCCAACTAGGGCCTGGCATAAAAAATTGACAAAGTTTGTGCTCCAGCATTATCCCAATGTGTTCCAACTTGATCCCAACATGTCAGGACCCTGCATAATTTACAGAGTCTGTTCTTCTGGCATGAGAAATTGACAAAGTTTTGAGCTCCAACATGGTTCCAATGCATTCCAACACGATCCCAACATGTCAGGATCCTGAAAATTTACAGAGTCTGTTCTTCCAGCATGGGTCGACATGAAAAGTTGGCAAAGTTCTGTGCTCCAACATGATCCCAACGATGTGTTGCCTGAAAATTTTGGTTAAGTTGTTCTGACATCATCCCAACATACCCCGACGTGATCCTGACATTACAGCAACTAAAAAATTTAATAAGGTTTGTTGCTCCAGTCGGATCCCAATATAACCCAACATGCTCCCAACACTGAAAACTTGATGAAGTTTGTTACCCCAATGTGATCCCATCATGCCCCAACATGATTCCAAAATACCCTGACATGATCCCAACATTACCCAACATTGAAAAATTGGCAAAGTGATATACTCCAACATGATCCCAATGTAAATCCAACTTGATCCCAATGTCATCCCGATATCATCCCAACACACCCGACATTATTCCAATATTTTCCCGACATTTTTCCGACATTTAGTTTTGTAAGGGCATATATCCTATCAGCCATCACTGTTAACATTTACCTTCATTGACCCTTTGCTGAATAAGACTTGAGTCAACTGCTTTTCACGGCACCACTTTGGGCCAATGTGCTCAAGACATGCTATCAGAAATCTATTGCACTGGGTGGTGTTTTCACCATAGGTCCTGTACACAATTCTTAGCCCAACTGTTTTCCATTAACCAGAAATTTAAATGAATTAGATTATATGGGGATTCACACCTGGGCAGTTTTAAAAGTGATTTAACCAGAAAATGATTCCAGGAATAAAACACACATAACTGAAAGGATCGACTCGCATATTTAGCAAACCAAAGCAGACCCCTCAATAATAACTATCGATCACTTGTCAAAAGACTGCACTTTGTGTCACTTGTCCTTTTCTTCAAAAGAACAATTCCAAGCTAAAAATCACCTAGTGATGAATAATGTACATGACTTTCAATCGGCAGTAGTTTTGCTTTCATGATGTATACATGTATATGTTCCATTTTTACAATCAGCAGTGGTTTCACTTTCATAATTAGCAGCAGTTTCACTTTTGCAATCAGCAATACACTTACCTCAACAATCGGCAGCAGTTATACATTTAATGCATAACATAAATTACACAAGACTACTTGATTGGTCACATGGCTGCCAGATCAGAGGTTCAATCGTGAAAATATAACCACAAGTGTAAAAGATATTTGGGATTCTTAATTCTGCACTACATATATATCTCTTGATTTTTTGCAGTTTTTGCTGAATAAATCTAGTATCTACTTGAGGAATTTAATTGAAACACTGACTAATCAGCTAATGTTCTCCATCAGCTCCCTCTGACGTCCAGTAAATTCCTCGTCTCAGTGTAATGTTCTCATCAAGGTGACCATATATAGCCTTCATGAAAATGAGCCACTTCTTTTGCCTTGCGTTGAGAATATTAATAGCTCCCATTAAGTCAAAACCATGTCTCAATTTGTGCTCAGGTGAACCGAGAGGCCTTCATCATAAAAAGCCAGCGGAGGATTTGGCTATCATTAGGGTCAACAAATTACCCTACCTAACTCTAGGTAGGTGATTTTATTTGGCCTTTGATAGAGATTGGCTTGGTGGTACATGCTCGTCATCCATATGATGATATTTCAGTCTTTCTCTGCCCCGGGATACTCATGACTTGTTACACGATTTGAAATTTGCATCCTCTGTAATGCTTCACCAGGAAAGTACCCTGGTGCCGGTGATCCTGCTCAGGTGTCCGTGCACAGTGTAGGCATAACCATGCGTTTCATACGCATACTTTTACCTACAGAACACAAAACCAGCCGACACGAACCTCTCTAGAATCCAGTCCAGCTTTGTTGACAATCCTGTTCCCACGGTGACACCTTCCTTTCCAAACTTACTCACTACAAATACATGGCAACCTGCAATTTTGACTCTTTTGCCACTGGTCCTTAAATTTTCCTCAATTCTACTCTTTCAGAAAAAAATCAATGGAATTTTTCGATATCATTCAGGAATATAATACACTTGTCTTTCAAGAAAGGTACATGTAATTAAACATAATGTTTCACATTCCCCTTTGGTATGTCTGATATCAATACCTGGATTACAGACTCTTAATATCGCATTCTGTGTTGGTAGGCAAACTTGGGCCATTGTAGGTTAGTTACTTTCTCCAACCATGCTTCTACAAGAAAGACCTCTCGGACATTCCACGTTGTTCACAATTGCTGCACAGCATTCAGTTTGGTGGCCAAAACAGAGTACAGCTGCCAATTTCTGTTGACAATGCATGTATTTTGTAGGGAGAAACAGCACCAGTAAAAGCACATTTAAAAAAAATTCTGCTTGGCATGCATATGCTATGACTGGCAGAAGCCAGTATGAGGACAGTCTCGGCTTGCTTAACTATAACCTTGATCTAGCTGACACTATAGTATGCACCATGTGTGTGTGTGTGTGTGTGCGCACGCGCGTGCGTATGTATGCATGTATGCATGGCCGGGCATGCATGTGTGCTTGTATGTACAATGTATCAATAAAGTATCAGTTCCCCATGTTGCTCTCTAACCTTTTCCTGCCAGCTTCACCCAAAGGTGCTCTAAGTCAGTTGTCATCTTCTTTCATGTTTTTCACTTGCACTTTGTGCTAATACAATTTTTTTTCATCTTCTTTCTTTTTTTTTTTTTTTGACAGTAGAAGGCTTGTCCGTATAACATGCCTCTATCAAGGAAAACTGCTGAGTTAGCATTATTTTGACAATGACACTGCAGGTCAACAATCCAGAGTGAGAAGAAAGATAATACACAGACCTGGTTTGATCATATTTGAGACTGCAACTTTTTTTCACATCATATAATAATATATGACATTGACTAACAAGTTTCCTCCTAAAAAGGAAACAGATTTGACAGGTATAAAAGGGGAGAAATCGTTTGGGGCAAGTTTGTTATACAATTGTACTAAAACAATGCTAGACTGCATACAGTCTGGCAAAAAGGGATTCCTTGCGATAGAATACACTTGTAATGAATTGGGCACGTAAGGCAGACCCAAATATCACATATCTTAAGACTGCATATTTTTCCTTCTACATGTACCTTTCAACCAGATTACTAGATTCTCTAATGTTCTGTAACATACTGGTACCAATTCAGTCAGTTTTCCTTCCTGAAATTTTGACAGTGTAGGGCACATACTGCACAGGATATATATAGTAAAATTTGTGAAATTAAAGGCCATTTTTCATTATAATGGAGGGACCTGGCTTCTAAAGACATGATATCTGTCCTAAAGCCATTGAATTCTAAGCCTTTTGAACTTTGGCAAAATTTACACTCTAATTAATTATAGTGTAACTTACATGGTAAAACGTAAAAATTCACGACTTACTATTCTATACAATGACCTCTCCTTATGGCCAGGAGAGGGTTACAAGTCTTTTGAGGAATGAATTGCATTCTAAGTGTCACAATATATATCCTGTTACTGTTGCAGCCTGACAACATACTGTTGTAAGCTGTATGGATTAGACTCTGCAATGTTTTCACAGGCAACTTGTTGCATAGTGACAAGCGTATCCTCTTGCCTCAGTATCAACTCGCCTGTCACTCTGCAAATGTCAGGCAATTACTCATTCCAAACTGGTCAGCAATTTTTGCATAACTCTCTCTTTGGCAGGAACCAAAATGAGAATTAGGGAATACCACATCCATGTTTTACAAAATAGCTTCTATTACAAAAATGATCCTGCCTAGTCTATTGATAAGCATGCTTTGTTTTTACTGGCTTCTTGGGTCACACATCAGGAGACAGCAAGAGAGTAACTTCCTCCACTGCAAAACCACTGGCCACAGCTTTAATACTGTGGTATGGAACGTGTTAACAAAATAACAGGTTAATGCAGACAGCTTGCTCAAGTAATTTATCCACAGCTGAATTCACAGTCAGGATCAAACAAAACAATATTTGCGTGGGTGATGTCCCTTCGAAACTCAGAACAAGAACTGTGTACTTTATGGACGGTATGCAAGTCCTTGTAGGACCAGCAGTGTCACCAGTGAACAGTTGAAACACCTGCGGCAATAAAATGACCAGAATCCAACTAATTATAAACAACAACAAAAATAACTGTGTACTAGACACATCACAGCTGTCAGGAGGCCCCCAGCTGGGAAAACAACTGTCATTATCAGACTAAGTTATCATAGATAAGCTCAAGGGGATTGAAGTTATGTTTGTAATTTTTCCATCAGAAGTCAAGAATGCAAAATATATGCCTTTTGAAAATGTGTCAGTCATAGGTTTTTACTGAAAAACGTGTCTTCTGATGGATTAAAATGTACGTATGCAGGTTATATGTAAAAGTACAGGCTTTTGAAATAATCCAGATGACTGATATGGCATAAATTCTTTAGGGAAGTCTACAAATATTAACGGATTAATATTCTTTGCCGACACAACAATGCCAGTGCATTTAACCTATTGATTTAGCAACAATAATCGTGCAATCTGACAGTTCAAGGCTATGGCTCGAGCATTGTTGTTGTCGAGCAACAGATGAGAAAACTTCCACATGGTTGAACATTTAGCACGATTCAAGAAACATGTTCCACAGTCACTTCCTCCAGATCAATACCAGACAGTTTTGTGTGCTAATTACAATTGAAGTGGTGCTCATCTGAATATTTATTATTACTTTGATCGCATAAATAGTCATCGTGAAAAGACCTCTCCTTCCAGAACCCGACTGAGCATGCCTGTACTTCTAGAGTTAAAAAGCAAGGTGTAAGCCAGGGTCTTTCCTTAACACAATTTGGGTTCTGCTTCCACAGTATGCAGAGGAAAGCAGTTGATTCGGTCACCAACAGCAGTACAAGGGTTAGTGAACCGTGTACAAGGGTTAATGAACTGTAGTGTGTTGTGACTGTATGTCCAACTTGATGTAACAATCAGCTTGCAGACAATGGGGATGACGGGTAAATAGATGAGAAAATCTATACAGCAGCATTGGACAAGTCCATGTTAATATCGGGCCCATTTATGTATGGATCCCAAAGGTGGTAGCCATGCAGGGACATCAAAGTATCATGTTGAGTAAACCAATACTATATAGATCACGTCTCTGTCTTCAGGCTTTAAGGTATGGTCTTGTGATCTTAACATAAGACACAGAAGTACTGGCTGAAAGTATCTTGAGTGCATTTTCTTGTTTGTAGGATATTTTTCAGTATGTGAAAATAACAAAAAAAAAAAAAACAAACAAACAAAAAACAAAAACAAAAACAAAAAAACACAGGAAAAATAAATTAAGCATCAGTTCTCCTAGTTTAGCATTCAAACTAGACCATAAAAAAAGAGCAGTGGCGCTTATTGGGAGGCGTATGGATAATTTGCTCATGATGGCATTTTGGAAATGTCACTTTGGCATCAATCAGAGATGAACAGTAATGAACTATACCCACAGCAGCATGCATGAACAAACGTCAGCAACTATTAAAATTGCCTTCTTCTTTCAATTGGATGGCTGCAAGATACAAACAGAATGGAAATTAACTTAATTTTACTGCACCCTTAGGCTCACTTACTTCAATGACGGCACACAAAAAACCCGTGAAGATTAAAAAAAAAAAAAACATGATGTATTTTAACATAGGTTTAATTGGGACTGCATCCGAAATAGCGAAATTAAAATTTCTGCTTAATGCTTGAAAATAAAAAGCGTGAAAATTTCTAATGTGAAAATAACTTTATTTGGAGCTAGAAGTAATACATGCAAATTTGGTTGACAGGTAATATGCGAAATGCCACCATGACTTGTCTCCCATACATGATACAAAATGTATTATCATTTCTATAAAAACTGTGCAATTTATTGAGCCATGAATTGATCATGTTCCCACTGTGAGGTTCAATACCTATAACGTGTTGGTAAATCAACTAACTTTTTTACCCCCTAAACCTACATGTATAGGTAGGGTGGTTATTGTCATCACGTCTGTATGTTCACTCGCTTTTCATATCTGGGCTGCAATATTTTTGTGGTTTGACATGCAGCTTGATACGTGCATGTAACTGGACAAGAAGGACGTGGCACATTAATTGCCAAAATGTGTCACAAGCTACATCACCTGTTGGCTTCCAACATTTGAGTAATTTCCTAGCCTACAGCTAAACAAGGACAGATGAACCTGGCTTCTTCCAAGGAGATCTGGTAGACATTTGTTACGAGTCACTGTCCTTATTATTCAGCAATGTATTTTATTCTATCAAGTGCAGGGAGTGAGTATGTGATTCAAATAACATGAGGTGCATGCAGTGTCGGTCATGGTGGGGCCTACACTAACACATTAAACTGGAAAATTGTCCACAGGATGCAGCTACCCCCACCTGTCATTATTTATATGGCCACTTCGAAATAGTACGGGATGTCAGAACAAAACAATGCCGAAATATCGTACAAGGTATATATATGTGACTACAAATGAAATTTAACAAACATTTACTGGTCTATGTGCATTTTGGTACGGCCAATGTAAGCCTTTAAACTTATGATGCTGTTTCTCATTTCTTTAACTGTAATTTACTGTCTCACTACTGTAAAGAAAACTGGATGTGGGGCGGATGAGGGTTATTTCCCTAAAATCAAGGGTGTTGTGCAGACACAGAGACAGACAAACAAAAACCCTGGTGCATATTTCCCTATACTGATTAGCAACCCTGCAAAGTTTCACAACTGTAAGTCGAGCAGTTTTGGAGCCACGCATCACACAAGTTAGATGTTAGATGCAGGATGGACGAATGAACAGATGAAAAACAGCAAATCTAAGTATATGGCCCCCCCCCCCCCAAAAAAAAAGTGGTGGGGGCCAGGCATACCAATACTGTATCTTGTGATTGCATCCAGGCCTTCATATCTCTATGTATTCATGGTCAGTTTATCCACCAATATATTAATGACATTAATTTTACAGCCCATTGATTCATACACGGCCTGGATAATGAAATCCACTACACACATGTATTAGCTTTCATTCATTCTAAAATCATTACTGTCATTAAACTCAACATCATTTATCATCAAACCTGATTACATGATCTTACTCTCCCTTGAACATGCAATGGGAACATGATCGATCAACCAGAAATTTCCTGAGCAGTCATAAATATCTGCAGAAGGTATGTCTTTGACCCTGAATTGTACTTTTAGCTATACAATTGCAGCATGTCGTGTCTGAATACCCTTAATCACTGAACACTGATTTTCAGGCTCATACTATTATTCCAGAAGATGGTAATTGGGCATATTCAATGGATTCTGTTTACCTTGGTCTCTTGGCGCCAAACCTTCAGCACTCAAAATACTTCCTGTTTCTAACTGCTACATTGTACCAGCAGTGAGATGTAAAAACTGCAGAAAATTAAATATTTGGACGGGGGAAAATAATGACATAAATTTTACCTGCTCCCCTGGAATCAATATTGGGTTTACGACCGAGTCAAAATCTTTCCTTGGCATAGGTTAAGAGCTTAATGTCCAACCCAAGCTGAGGAAAGGAGGTGATTTCAGGCATATAACATGTCTCATCTACAATTCTCATTCATTTTTTTTTCTCATTCAAATTGTTTCCATTATTATTGATGGAAGTCAAAACCACTGAACTGCTTCAGGGCAACACTGAACTTGACCATTATGGCTGGATTTGGCCAATTAACTCATTCCATACCAGTCCCTGATTTTTCCGTATATTTACATAGATTTAAGACGACAATTGCATATTTAAATTCTTCACGAAAAGAGCGTTCATTCAAGTACCAACATGCTATAGTCTTAAGTCAGTGGTTCTGGCACTGACCAATGCCTGTCACCGTAGTATGGAATGAGTTAAAATGGGAATGAAATGATATGCATTACTGTTGAAATTAGTTAACAACACTGAAGCAGACGACATTTGACCACCAGCCAGTTTTGGCCGGTTTCAGGGGGAAAGGGTTAAAGCAGTATACTTCCAAACCCCCGTAGCAATGAAATCCCCCTTCCCACTCTCTACACTTTTCAACTGTTTCATAATTATGTTATGTGCAATAAGGCCAATCATGTTGCCTTCCATATTGCATATCAGATACAGGTCCACCATTGATGTTATCACAGGTCTTCTTAGTGGGTATTGATGGCAAGCCGTACACAAAACTATTCCATCAGGACATCAATTTTTCACCTTGCCATCTCCTCAGACACACAGGATATTAATTTCTGGTGGTTCGAGGAGATCCATAATAATATACATGATGAGGCTCTCTCAGGTTTCCCCCAACTTCAAATTAAAAAATGAAGTACATGTATTCCTTAACTGTCTTCTTATTATAGCCCTATATACAGTGGAACTTGTCTTGACCACCTGTCCCTTGGGATTACATTATTTTTAATTGTAGCCTCTCAAGACAGACAGTCTTTCATCAGTTAGACCTAAGATGGAAAATATAAAGCAAAATACCCTGGTCAAGGCAGTCTTTCAATACTGGTGGTCTCCCATCAGAATGGTCCCTCACAACACACAGGCACCATTGTGCAGTCACAGAATTGTTTTATAAAGTGGCTATAAATTTATATTTCATGCCCAAAGAAGAGGTCCTTTAAGGTGATGCAAGTTACAAGTTCTTGCACTGCTACCCATCAACTGGTCCCACAGTGGGTACAGAAATCTAATAATCGTGTTCTTAGATGTCTTTTATGGTACTTTTGTTAATATCTTAAGCGCATGTGTCACAGCACTTAAGATTTTACAGAGACATGACTATAGATAGTAGATATTTATCCTGTCATAGAAAACATTTACAGTCTCTGATTGGTTTAAAAATAAGAGAGAATTCTTTGTATCCCATCTTTAGTAGCCTGCCTTGTCGTAGGACAGGTATATTTTTTCACCTTGCAATTAGGCTCATGAATATTAATGAGCACCATCAATGGTACACATAAATCAGCCTCATTTCAAATCCACTGCTTATAGTGCAGCAAAAATGGCAGAGAAAATGTTTGTCCACCTTACAGAGAGGGAAATTGAACAGAAAGGGAGCAAAATTCTCACAAGCAGTAGTTTTTATTTCACATTTATAGTCCTATTACAGGATAAAATCGTCTCTACCTGTCTGTTCAGGGAATACAAGAAAATATCCACGTCAAAAGATTTGTACCCCATTTAGCCATTGGCTTCATGGAATGCAAATCTTTTCACGTGCATATTTTCTTGTATCCCGTGAACAGACAGGTAGTAGCACACAATATCCTAAATGTAGTATCAAAACTGCCCTCATTCTGCCATTTTAGTCCTGTAGCATACAGTGTCTTTCAGGGGACATACCCACACCAAAATAAGGGAGGATACTGAAACTGTCCAATTGGAACACATGGATATTGTTACACTAGCAACAGCCAGTATCTTCCCAAGGGAAATACAATCACCCGATTAAAATAACATTGAAGGTCATTATATCCTTCATGTTCTATATTTGCGCAAACAGTGACTCTACTGACTTTATACGCCATGACGTCACTCACGTTACAACGCTGCATGCCACACAAGATGCATGACCTGACAGAAGAGTAGTGTGGGCCTATTTCTTCCTGAAGGGGAGGTAGGTTTTTCTCACACAAAATTATGAACTAGAAATTGTATGTTTTGGCTACAAGGTTGGTATATAGCATCTTACATAATCCCAGGAAAAGCTGCACTTGCCTTTTTTGTCTAATCATGATTGATACATTTAGGATACAAATATCATTTCATGGCTAAATCATGCAGTCTCCTACCCAGTACAGTTCCCCCTCGAGCTCTATCCTATACAGGCTCTTGGGGGAACTGTACTGGGTAGGATACTAAGTACACATGTCATGGCAACCAAAAGATGTGAGGGCTCCACTTTTGTATTCAATACAACACAAATTTCATATATTTATTAATTATTTCCTACTTTCTCCAAAATCTCCACAGAAATTTCAAGAGGAATAGTTATGCATGAGAATATATGACCCATGCAATTATGTTAATTATTATCAAATTATCAGATAAATAGTACCTACAGGTATGCTAAAGTGAGGCCACTAAGAGATACTGACAAGATACCCTAACTATTTATCAAAACACAGAATAAAGTTTATACAATATATATCTATAATTGTTAGAAGAAAAAGCCATATTTCAGATTTTTGATTGGGTGAAACTACATGAATGTCCAGTTATGGATCTGTCTGGCTTGCAAATCAAAATTAAACACTTTATAAGCTCCATTAACATACATATATGTCCCTGCTTATAATACATGTACATTGGTGTTCACTAGATACAGTCATTTTGCACCATTTGACAACAATAATACAAGCTCAAGTTTCTTATTATGCCTTTTTATGTAGCAGCTTGACATGAACAGTAGCTGTCCTTTCTGTGTGCTTCCAATCACGTTAAACAACTGGCCAAGGTCTAGTGACTTGAGAACATGTACATGTGTAATCTTCTAAAATCCATACATTACTTTAACAACTTTTAAATGTGAATATTCTAAATAAAAATAAATGTTAAATTTGTTATTGACACATATACGTATCTGAAAATTCTTGAAATGAGTACTTTTGACCATTGCGTTACATTTTACAAAGGTGTTTCATCTTTAATTACAATATCACAACCCAGCTAGCACTATTAATAGTCACTGCTAAGGGGCATCTATATCCTTAAAGTTCTTAACAGGACTGTCAACCATCTATTCACCCTGGGCTTGACATTTAATCTTCACCTAGCAAAGTGTCCATGATGACTTGCTCCCAGATCAGTATCACTCTCTCAACCCATCACATAAGATCTGTGACAAGCACATACTGTAATATACTTATTTTGATATGTGTAAATTTTCATGGTTTTTGGATTTCAGGCATTTGATGGAAGTTTCAACTTTTGCACATTGTTGCTGTCAAATTTGTGTTCAAATACTAAATCATAGTGCTTTTATTTTCATAGCTTTGTGCCATCAGGAAAATATGTGAAAAAAAAAAGTGAAATTAAGTAATTTTGTGGCATGCTCCCAGCTTTGTTGTCAATTTGTGACCAATCATGCCACGTAACACCAAAATATGAGATGTGTCAATGGCTGAGTGAGATATGTAACCCCTCAAGCTCACACGTTTGCGGAGTTCCTGCCACCACAATCAAACCACTATTTATATAACACCGCGGGCTGCTTTCCCATAATCACCTTGATCAGGTTTTCTGAGTTAGTTTTGGCCCAACAGGGTACCAATTTTCCCCCCATAAACATACAAGCCACGGCTGGACCTGTGAACATGGTATCCCTGAGCCCAAAATAATAAAACTACTCCACCACACCCACATACAAATTACCTTCTTCTGCATCCAGATTCACAATCTGAGGCAACTCAAATGATGTTACTTTAGGAGGGGCTGATGCAGGCATATTGTATGTCATCAAGTAAGGTGATGCTGTAATTATATCTGTGACTACCTGATCCGGAGGCAGATACAAGTTTCTCCTCTTCCCCTTTGTTTATGTCTTAATTGTCATCTGAAGTCACTGGCTGTTTTGTCATACAAATCTTGTTTGAAGCTTTGAACATGTTCAAGACTGATCACCGCAACAGTCGTATTTAACTGCAGTGAGTTATGATTGTGATGAGTTTACCTTAAATTCCACATGTAGGGGCCTCTCATTCATTCATCACCATGCCTATGGTCTTAGCTCATTCCATACCAGTCCCTGATATTTCCGTATATTTACCTAGATTTAAGACGCCAATTACACATTTAAATTCTTCATGAAAAGAGGTTTCGTTCAAGTATCAATATGCCTATTGTCTTAAGTCAGTGGTTTTGGCACTGCCTGGCAAGTCATGCTGCAGCTTCCGCAACGGCAGCTGCAGCATGACATGCCAGGCAGTGCCAGAACCACTGACCAAGGCCTGTGACCATAGAATGGAATGAGTTAATTTGAAGTTTCCTGAAATACTAAATTGTCTTGGTCAACAGCTTTCCTAAGCCCCTTCACATGCAATATGCCCAACAAAACTGCTGACTCAGTCTACAAATTAGCACTCGAACCCTCTGAACCCTGAGAGCTGATATGTTGGCTCTAAAACATTGAGTTGCAAAATATTCAGGGTCCAGGGGGGTTAAGATTGAAAAAGTTTTCTTCAGCTCTATACAATGCTTGAAGCTGGATGAAGTACCATTTATTTCCTACATATCTAGCACTTGCATATATACATTCATGCCTCCAAAGCTCTTAAAGCTTTTGCCCTTCTGTATACAGTGAAACTTGTTTTGAGAGACCACCCCTAGGGCAGGCTGAAAAGTGGTCACATAAGGCAGGTGGTCTCTTAATGGAGGTGCAATAACATGGGAAAGATAGCAAAGGGGACTTTTGGAAACATGGTCTTAAAAGACAGGTGGTCTTTCATTACAGTGGTCTCTCAAAACAGGTTTCACTGTATACATGTATGTAGTACATGAGGTAAACCAACATTTTGACATTCAATACGTTACAATCTTTATTTTATGTTGGAAGAATACAGACAAACAACTGAAGCTATCAGGCTCATTACCAACTATGCAATAGATGTATTAAATATGCAGACTGCAGGGAAATGAAAAGAATTGTATGTACAAATGTTTTAAAATAATGACATAACAGAAAAGTGTGCAGTTTTGTACTGTTCACATTTAACTCTTTCAGTGCCACATTTCGGACTGTGTCAACAGCTTTACTCCGTGGTTTTTGGGTGCAATGAGTCCAAAGTGTGCGGAGGAAAGCTGTTGATGTGGAATATTATATTCTATTTAACTTCACGAATGCTGGTACTTGAATGAAAGGTCTTTTTACAATGAACATGAATCTGGTACTGTAATTTTAATTCAGTTCATGTTAAGTAGTCTGACTTTAGTCGCGGTTGGCACTGACAGAGTTAACAAGATTATAGTCTCTGATAATTATGCACAAAATGTTCAAAGTCACACAGCTGAGGCCCCATGAGGGTACTACCCCTCTAAAAAGAGGCACTAGAACCTCAGCCATCTATGGTGTGTTGTAAAAGTGGCCAAAAAGACTTCAGTATCTTTACAACTAGACATAAATATGCTCAAATTAAATAAATCCTCCCCTCCCACCTCCGGGAGGCAGCTACCCCTAGATTACAAGGCACCTCCCTCTGAGAACCTCAGCAGCAGATAGTGCGTCATGAAACTGCAAGCATGCTGGTACATGTACAGTGGTACCTGCTCTAAAGACCACCTCCAATTTAAGACCACATGTCTTTTTAAGACCACTCTTTCAAGACCCTCTGCTGTATTTACATGTTAAATATACCTTCAATTTAAGACCACCTGCAGTATGAGACCACTTTTTGTTGGCTGTAGGGGTGGTCTTAAATAGCAGGTACCACTGTACTTGTATATTAACTTTTGGCAGAATCTAAACATGACCAATAACAATGATAAAAATTTATTAATAGAGGCCATGCAGCTTATAGCCTCTGCATGGGGGATCTGCCTCCAAATCATGAGGCACCTCCCCTGCAGATGCTGCAGCTATATATAGATATGTATGTCCCACCACCCCAGCTCTTCATCAAGTGTTTTAACTCTTTATAGGTCAATGCCTCTGTCAGGCAGTTTGTTCCACATTTTTGTTCCCATGTATCTTATGCTGTGCAAGCCATATTTGGTGGTCCTGGGTTTGGAAATAATTACCCCGTTTTTTTTTCTTCTTAGTCTATGACTTTCTGGTTGTAACATAAAAAAAAGTTTGTAAAATATTGAGGCCCTATTTCAAGAATAGAGGTACAGTAAAACCTGTTTTGAGAGACCACCCCCAGGGCAGGCTAAAAAGTGGTCCCATAAGACAGGTGGTCTCTCAATGAAGGTGCAACAACATGGGAAACATATCAAACGGGACTTTAAATATATGGTCTTAGAAGACAGGTCTTTCGTTACAGTGGTCTCTCAAAACAGGTTTCACTGTATATACAAATTTGACACCCAATGCCTTCACACACTTGAAGTATTTAATTAAGCCTCAGAGAGTAAGTCTTCATAGGTTTTGTTACTGTGGTAAATTCTGCTGCCCATTGTAACCTAGTACAAAAAGTAAGGGATCATTTCTGGGTTATTTTTTCAACTTGAGTGGTGATTTAGTGGCTCTGCAGAAATACCACACAAGAGTGCAGTGGTTGAAATTTGAGAAAATGTATGTTCTATAAATGGCCATTTATTTGTCTGTCTATCAAGCAAATGGCACATTCTGCAGAAAACATTTAGTTGTCTGGCTGCCTTTTAACACAGATCTGCAACATGCCTATCAAAGCTTAATCTATCATCTATGTTTATAAGCAAGAGAAGAATGCTTGCTTGAAAGTCAATGCTCATCTCTTTGATGGTCCATTGAGGTAGGCTTCCACTCTCAGTTTCCCTTAACATGCTCAAACCATTATTTTCAAACTGTCATTACTATATTTTTGTGTCTTGGTGTTTACCTACAATCAGAACATAAACCAGCCGCTGCGTGGCCATCCTGAAAACAGAAGTAACCCAGGACTTGACATGTTTTTACACAATTATTCTCCCTGGCTGCCTTATCTTTCAGGACCTCCCGAGTCAAACTTCACCAACTAGCGCATCAAATAAAGAGAACAGATCTGAGTACCTTCATGAGGTAACCTATTGACAGATAATACACAGCTTAATTGATAACAAGTCATCACTTGGGACTGTTTCTGACACAGTTGGCTTGAGTTATCATGGTGTTCCTGGAAAGAGTGACTCACACATGGGCTTTATGAAATTGGAAGCCCATAATGGGCAGAAACACCAGGCCCACTCTAATAGATACAGTATGTTGGTATGCGGTTATCTTTCTACCTGGGTATGGCAGTTTGCTTACAGGTAATCTGTGACATAATCCTACAACTTTGTATGTTTTTTCTTTTCTATTTTTGCACAGACTATGTTAACACTTTCAAACCTTGAAAACCTAAGCTGATTCTACAATGAAACCTTTGTGTCAATTTAACTCATTCCATATTATGGTGACTTGCCAGGCAGTGCCAGGACCACTGACTTAAGACTATACACATGTTGGTACTTGAATAAAAGCTCTTTTCATGAAGAATTTAAATATGCAATTGTCATCTTAAATCTTGGTAAATATATGGAAAAATCAGGGACTGGTATGGAATGAATTTGCCATGTCCTGGTCAGAATATGACAGACTCAACAGCATTTCCTTGGCATGGGTTTTTGGTACCATTGCTCTCAACTCATGCCAAGGAAAGCTGTTGACCTGGGGCATGCAGTTACATGTATGCTAGGTCATATTTACAATTCACAGCAAACTCACTTCCATTAACATGAAATTTAATTAAAAAAGAGTGCAGAGCAGACTGCAATTTACATCCAGCCACTTTTGGCCAATTTTGAGTGGGAAAGTGTTAAAACAGCTCAAAAAGATGCACATGTGAAACATGTTGACAGGCACATTGTCACAGGTTGCCCCACACTCCGGCAACTCAGTCTGATAGCTTTTCCTGGAGCACTCTGGCAGCAATGTACCTGAGGAAAGCTATTCACTTATCACATGCATCTCTCTCAATGGAAGAAAAAGAAAATAGCGAAGCTCGCATGGTTGATCGAGAGTCAATTACTATTTTTCTGTTACGAGGGATCGTTGTTGGTGGGGAAATCACAAGTGACGGTGTGGGTAATGAGTAATTTGCCATACCAACAACGATAATAGTGAGAGAAAAATAGTAACTCACTCTCCAGCCATGTAAGATTTTGTTTATTCTATGTTTAATTGGGTATTCATTGCAAAAAATATACTCTAGGTCTACTTTGAACACTGACCTGGTGTGCCCTGTTTGTTTACACTTGTCCTGGTTATTCCATGTCATGCATGACGCATATACATGTAATCAGACGTCACTCGCACACATTTGATTTTGTCTAAATGTCAATGCATCACGTCACTGATGCAGGCGTGTCACAATTTACTTGTGACAATGTTCAGGTCATGTGATCTACAGTCAGTTACTACTTTTGAATTTCACTCTAGAAAATGATAATTCACCCTCAAACATACATGTAGAATAAAAAAAAAAGTTTACATCACTACACCATTTCTGGTAATTTTTAACGAGAATAAGTTACACATCAATAAATTAGTGTTTCAGGTCTGCAAAGTTAAAATTCTCTGCACAAATTTCATAAGATAACTGGACTGCAGTCTTTCTAGTTGGTCTGTAGAGACGAAAGTGAAAAATTGTGAGAACGGAAAACCTAGAAAGGGTGGTACCAAAGCTGTTGAGGCAACGTGTTAATACAAAGTTTTGCTCAGGACCACTAACTCTTTCAGGACCAAGTTTTGACTCAGTCAACAGTCTTCCTCAGAGCACTTTAGAGGTGCAATGAACCCAAAGCACAATGAGAGAGACTGTTAACCTGGACCACTCATATGGTCTCTACAACTGCACGCACGTTCATACTTGCACGAAAGGTCGGTTTACCGAGAATATCAATCTCATATCGCCACGTCAATCCAGAGCATGCTGATATTTTTGTTTATATTTGCAGTGAAAGTGTGCTTCACTGTGATTCACAGGGAGGTGACTGGTGCTGAAAAACCATGGATAGGGCTCTCAGTACAAGCTTATATGAACAAAGTGTGTCCTTGTTGATCTTACTGGCAGATTAGTTCTATAATGATGTAAATGGGTTAATTTTCATTTTTTTTTTTTTTTTTTGCAAAAGGTGAGTCTGAAATGATCAGTTCCACAAAACAGTTCCACCAAGTTTCAGCTGAATCTGCATGACAGTTTCATAGAAGTCAAATATAGCACACCATGAATTGAAGACACTTTGTAGGGACCCCCCCCCCCCCCCCCCCAAAGTACATTCCAACCAAGTTTGAAGCAGATGTGGCAAAATGGTTTTTGAGATGTTGAATATGCAATTCTGGACAGATGACAGACAGCTAGCAAATAGATGCAGACCTACCCTATGAGCCAGCTGACTGACAAGTCACATGAGTCGCAGATTTCTGTGGTATTTTCAAATTTGCCAATTTAACTTAACTGTATTTCCCCCTCAAAACAGGGGAATTTACAGTCATACATTCCCTGTTATTAGTTATGCAAAAATTAAAGTTTTGTTTTCAAAAAGTCAAGTCATTATAATGCATTTGAAAAAGTACATGAACAAAACCCATGCTCAGAATAACTGTTTTTGCAGGGGTTTTAAACATGGACAAGCTTTTTTTTTTTGGGGGGGGGGGGATTCCATCATGGAAATATTACATACATGACAAAATTATCACAGTGAGTGACTGCTAATTTCCTTTGTTGTTGTTGTTTTAAAACCAAGAGCTCATACTAATAAATTGCAGTGTAGCAAAATTAGTCCATAGGTACAACTTGCATAGAAATTCTAACAAATTGATTATAGAATACTTAAAAGACATGGTGATACTACAGTATATCATAAATATACACTATATGAATTCTAAGAAATTGTACAATCTACATAAAAAAACAATTTATGAGACTAATAATATCTGAATATTGTACACAGGTGTGTCACTTCATATGGCACACACATACCTTACATCAATGAATGAAAACTGGGGGCAGTCTTATTATATGCTTGTGTAAATCAACATGTGTTATAGCAGTACAATATGCAGGTACCAATTATATATATATATATATATACATATATATATATATATATATATATATATATATATATATATATATATATATAATATATATATACTATATATATATATATATAGTAGTCCCTCCCTTGGCACTCTATCCCTATGGCAGGCCCAAAAATGGTCACATAGATCATCTACAGCTGATCTCTCAGAGGAGTCACCACACACACACACTATATATATATATATATATATATATATATATATATATATATATATATATATATATATATATATATATATATATATATAAAATGTCTTTTGCATGTGAACAGATCTATACCCTGCAGTACTGCATAATGATACTTGTTCCTACAGCAAGGAGTTAAGTCACAATATTAAATCCAGTTGCATGTCTTTGTCAGCATGTTTTACATCCTGGACTTTTTTTATGCAGCAAATGGACAAAAAAGCCCACCAGGGTAATATCCTGAATGCATCACAGAACACTTCACTGCCCATTACTTTGTAATTAATATATGTTTCTGGCTCCCATTCTAGGCAAGCCTGGTGGAACCACACCTGTGTTTATGTACAGTATGCTGTGACGAAAGACGTGCATGAACAGAGGGGAAGCAGCCTGCTACTCTGGACATTGGATGCCAAGTGAAGGGATTGGTTCGAGCTGTGGGACTCCTGTTCCTCTCCTGTGAATGGCATGTATATGCAGCTGTGTGTGCCAGTGTCCTTCTAGGATCTCTAAGGCTGCAGCATGGAGACCTGTTTTGCCTAGACTTAAGTTATCTTCAAAACACACATGCCAAAGAAAGCCACCTGCTTATTTGTCAGTCTACCTTGTCCTGACTGAACACACTTCACGCTGACGGGAGAACTAACCTACAAGTGGAGCCTACACAATTACTCAACGTCAATAGGCAACTCGTGTTGGTGATCACATGACAAGATTGATGGCTGTTGCTATTTCTATGGGAGGCTGGTCTTTTCTGAGCGGTGTGAACCAATTGGTATCGACCGACAGCGACCACTAGAAACCATCTGTGCTTGTGTACAATGACAGCTCATTAGCAGGAAAGTAAGGGACAGTTTGTGTAAAACAGCCCGACAGCTGTGTACTTGTGGACTGTCTGTATGCACAGTAACCTCGGGATGTCCCAATGGGAATCACTGATCATTTACAGAACCAATCACTCTGTGGGGCATAACAAGGCAATTGAACCTCCAGTGTTAAGCTGCGGCCACTGGGAAACTATATACACTCGAGGATTCTTGGCTTTCAATCAATTTTAATGAAAATGTCATTAACACTTCGTTCAATCCAATATTCTATTTTGACGATTATTGGAAAATTGATTGGCCAGCGTCAATGATTGAGAAAAGATCTGCTTTGTCGCCAACTGGTGCGAGTGGTGGTCTCTCAGATGCAGAAGTAAGCACCGCCAGAAGGGGGCAAATTTGACACTGTATGGTGGGACGTGAGCGATCATCTCTGGTAAATGTCAAATCACCATCAGTAAGTGGTGGCACACTTTTGAGCCGGATTACTGGAAGGTTTCACAACTAATATGTGTACGAGCCAAGGACCTTTGTCTATAGCTTAGCGAGCAATTTTTTTTTACACAGCATCTATACCATACATTACACTGTATGATATACTGACACAGCGTCACCTGGATGTATGGAACTGCACTTGAGCGGAGAAAAAAATTGGCATATAGCTTAGCAGGCTAGCGACCGTGTGGGTGTCAACACGGAATGGTCTGCAGTAATGTGTGTGCCAGCATCTGGAGATTTACTTGGTGTGTTGTGGTGGTAGTTTATTTTATGTTGATGCGTCTGGACCAGTGTGATGCCTCATGTTATAAGATGTGTCACTGTGGGCCGGTGCATGTGTACTGTGATGGGCGTAATATCACCAGGATTCCTAACGGCATGCCTCAATCAGTTGAAGTATTACATCTGTCAAACAACCATATCCAGGAGGTGCTAAATCATTCAGTTCCCAAAATGGGGAACCTACGACAGATCTTGTTACCGAAAAATCTGATCTCGAAAATACAAGTGGCAGCATTTCACACTCTATACAATTTGGAAGTGCTCAATCTAAATGATAATCAAATACGCCAACTTCTGGTGGGAACATTCGACGATCTTAAGAAGTTAAGAACACTTGACCTAGGTCACAATGAAATTGACCAAATTTCACCAAAATTGTTTCTTCACGTTACCAAACTGGAAGTTTTAGTGTTGGATCAAAATAACCTACATCACTTGGATGTTCGTACTTTTTCCAAACTGACCCTTTTGACTTCTTTGGATCTAAGCAGTAATCCCTTAAAGCAATTACATGCATCGGGAAGGCTCCTGCAACCTTTGACCTCACTCAAGGAATTGTTCTTATCTGACACAGAAATGCAGGTCATCCACAAAAGGACCTTCAGCAAACAGGAAAAAATTCAAAGACTTGATATCTCACGTAACAAATTTACAAACTTTGACCCGCAGGTGTTCCAGCATATGTCAATGCTGAAACATTTTAACCTGTCGGGAAACCCTTTAAAGTGTGATTGCAAAATGAAGCCATTCTGGAAATGGATAAACAAACACACACTACAAGCTGTCGCGTGGACCTCCCAAACTGCTCCAATGTGTGTCAAACCTAAGTCCCTATCAGGGAAGGCACTTTACCAACTGACGGAGGATACATTGAATTGTGGGGAATACCTTATGCCAAACAAATACCGCTCATCTCAGGGACCCCTCCCGTATGATCCCATGATGGGGATCGGGACGGCAGCCACTCTCAGTGGTATGCTGGTGCTATTTCTGCTCTGTGTTGCATTTGACAAAGCCAAACGCAATTTCTTCAAGAGACGCCGTGAGCGTCGGGCTCGCAGAGAAAAGTACAAGCAAGAACAGGAGCGGAAGACCGCACCTTTGGACCATCGTTTTTCTTTAGACGGCATGGACTCGGTGAGCATGCAAGTGGACATACAGCAGCAATACGAGAAGAGATGTAACCCTCTGCAGTTTAGCGATGCTCTGGCTGAGTCAGAACATTCCCAACATTGTCAGTATACGCCCGGGCGACTCATTGCAGAGACCTCATTATAGCACTGGTGTTACATTGTAACAAGCTTGCTGTGTCACCTTAAATGTCATATTTATATCAAACGTCTCCTGGCTTCCACCAGAATCCTGTTACGTGTCACCTGCAACGTCAAATGTGCAACACAAACTTCCATAAATCATACTATATTGTGAACTCTGCCTTTTTTTTTCAAATCAACCCTTTGTCTGCTGGTTTACGACATGCCTTAAAATATCCTATATTTGCAATTTGTCCTTGTGTTGACAAAAACAGCAGGAGGTTGGAATTTTTCAGCTTTTTTATACCATGTTGATGCTGTGGATACAACTATTGAAGGTACCATGTGTTTGGGTAGTTTAAATTTGTGAAATGAGGCACTTCGCAGTTTAGATTTGCACTAAGATAATTTACTGTCAATGTATTCTGCCAATATTCTTCTGTATTTTGCATTGAGGTATTATTTTGCTGAAACTGCACACAAAATATTTTTGTAAAGAGTTCTTATCAAAACTACTTAAATATCCTTTGTACTGATATTTACCCCTTTCACCATTTTTATGATCTTAGGTGAAATACATGAAGCTGCCATTAACAGAACTCACTGAATAACACAAGAAATTTGCACCAGTTTCAAATTTCGGAGCACACACATGTACCCCAAATTTAATATGGTGAATTTACGTGTAGTAAATTAAATCACTGAGAACAAACAGTGTCTTGACCTTTTAACTGGTAATAAATTCTCATATATATATATATATATATATATATTGCTAAGGCTCACATGCGGCGTTTAAAAAGTAATGATTCAATGACATATACTTAAACATTCTATCGAGCTACAATTTCAAGCGATCTGGTGACTGGGGCTATACGGCCTTTGTAAACTCCACCGAAAAGATCTCATGTGGGCCATATGAGCCACTTTCTCTAATCTGTTTCACAAAAATATATTTAAAAAAAAAAATTAAAAGTGCCACAAATAAAATCATCATAGTTGTACAGATGAAATTGTAATAGTCATCGCTGACAGACCCCCTGCTTTGTACACAAATGGGTCCTGTGACCTTGAAAATGAGGTCAAGGTCATCAAAATCTAATCAGGTTAAGAAATAGTGTCAAGGTACACTTCAAAATCAATAATTTTGCTGCCAAATGAAAGAGCTAATAGTTTGTTGACATTTAAAGTACCTTGTGAAAGTTATTCTTTTAAAACTGTAAGTGAGAAGATAAAAACATAGTACCTTCTATATGCAGCCATTGCCACTGGGGGTCACTGCTCTTTGTGGCCACATTTTTCTGGTAACTACAGTCAATTTATTGGTTAATTCGCCTGTGGTGACAGGTCACCTGCTGCATATGGTCACTTTTTTCATGACAGAAACAGTAGCCACATACAGCACATACCACTGTACATAGTTCACAACACAGATGTGGGTCCTACAATTGGTACAAGAACTACTGATTTACAGTAGTATTACACATGCAGGACCTAGCTTCATTTAAACTTAAAAATTTTAATAATCTTTTACTTCAATTAAAAACAAGATCATGTATAGCATAGCAATGCATAGTCCTCCACCAGAGAACAGATAGAAGAGTACACAATTGGTTTACGTGAATATGGCTCAGATAAGCTCAAAATATATGGGGAGCCAAAGGTCAAGGCCAAGATCGCAGTGACCTAATTCTGGTGTGCCACACACTCCTATCCTATGAGGGGTCCATGCACACATTGAATTTGGTAGATGTAGGTGTAATATAGTACAGGAAATATGGCCCAGACAAGCCTTGTTGGAAGGACAGATGGACGGAAGGATGGACAGAAGGACAAGGTACACATTACATGTAGCTTCCTTACTATAATGACTATTGCATGTAAATTCAAAGTTCTATTTTCTCTACAATATTCTGCAATTTCTCCTTTTTCAGGAAATATAAGGTTTTATACATGTTTTCAGGCATATATTACAAAAACCTGAACAAATGCTTGGGGCACATCAATTAAACCCCACCAGATTCACACTGAACATAAACATTGAAGCCAGGGACATGCTATATGTGGGACTTTTTGAGCATTTTGAGAGGTAAACCCTTTCTCATTTAGAACAGGACTGAGCCAACAGCTTTTCTTGGCATGTGTTGGGCATATTACACCCAGTGTGTACCAATTAAAGCTGTTGACCTGATCGAAGCATGCTATCATTATACATGTGGGTCTTAACTACAGTTCTTCTCAAACATGTTTTCTATTCAGGTGAAATTCAAGCAAAATGATTAAGGCAGGAAACACATATACACATACGGGTGTTTTAGTAGGCATATGTTTGTATTTAGGCAGGAAAAGGCTAAGGACAGACATTTTCAAACAGGCAGTTTGGATTTTCGTAGATTTTTGAGTGAAACCATTCTGGTATCAAGGATAGTAGAACTTGTCCCGTGAGATATCAATACACACAAAGGCAGCACACCAGCCTGGTGAATGCCTCCTTTAAATATCTTCTCAATTTTTCAATCTTATTTCTCATCAAATGTGTAATGGAAGCTCGTTACAGGCCAGGCTGGGAGGTGTGGTGGACATGGCTTCCCTGTGATAGGCATTGCGCACAGCAAGCATGCTTGGTTATGTAATGGTCACACAGTGTTTCCGATAACCCCCAAATGGGGGTTTATTACCTTTTCAAAGCCTCAAACACCTTCTGAGAAAATTCTAAAGGGTCACTGGGTTTGTTTGTTTACATGTAAAATTGGTGAAAATTTTAATCCTGCCACCTCCTCTTAATTTGCCTTTTAGTGACCCCCTGAAAAAATTCCAAACGGAAACACTGGTCACATGGTGAGATATGTTCTGTTGTAAACCTTCAATTCCATGCACCACTCAGCTGGCATGTGATGAATTCCATATGTACCCACCTGTCTTGACAGGACACATTGCATGACTAGAGGTGCTATCTTAACAAAGTTAATTCTCTGGGTGAATAATCAGAATATTATCTGAGCTGCTGCATTCTTTTACAATGAACCTAAGTTTGGGTGATAATTTTTCTCCTGATCACATCACTAAATGTTTGAAAAATAATTTCTTTTTCGTTTTATTAAAATTACTCATTACACACTTGAGAACCATGATGGTACTGTGCTCTGCTGATTCCTGCCCAGATTATCAAAAGTAAAAGAAACAAATTAAAACTACATGTAGTATAATGTGGACGCCAGGTTCTGAGTATTCTCACCAGAGCAAACTAATACTTTTGTTTGAGAAACACAATGCCAAAAACACTGTTTTAACAAAAATTAGTACAACATCTTAAGGAATTACAATACACATCATATAGTTTAGAAAAAAAAATATACAGATTGATGATGACCAAAAGGAAGAGTAGCTATTCTAGATGCTGCCAGTAGCTTCAATGATCCGTAATTGTGGTCTTTCTACAACTTTTGACAAAGTTAATATTGTATCACAGTTTCAACCAATTCTATCAAGGTTCTGGAGAAGTTAAAAAGAAAAGCATAAACACACACACACACACACACACACACACACACACACACACACACACACACACACACACACACAGGTAAAAAATTGCATCTCTGTAAGTGCTAATACAGGGCCAGAATTTCGCAAAATCTTGTGAGAATCTATTTGGATTTTTGTCGATTAGTTTTCTTCTTAAAGAGGACAACTTTAAGAGAATCTTTACGAGAATGGATTCTTGGATTCTCGCCGAAACTCTGGCCTTGCTATTACATACCATGATATTGATCTCCACTGAAACACCACCCATTTGCTACATTTACCTCAAACTGACCATGAGAATTTTGTCAAGGTCATTTATCAATCTTCAGTCTTTCCGAGGCCTAGTTTGCAAACATTTATATTGCAAGTCAAAGGAATAAGGCCAATATTTTTTTAAATTCATGAATACACATTGAGGGTGACTGGTGGCAAATTTTTACAAGCCATTACTTTAGAAGTGATTGAGGCCTAAAAACCATTTTTGCAAACTTTAATGGTATTTAGTCAGAGGACAATATTGTTGTAAATTCACAAAGTTCTATCAAAGCATCCTGAAGTATAAGTCAAAAATAGTAAAAACACACCAAAAGTGTTAAAAAAAAAAAAAAAAACAGGAGAAAGTTGTGCCACCTGGCAGCCAAAATCAGCACTAGGTGGCCCTTGGTAACACTGGGTGCAATATCCACATGCTGAACTGCTTCTGCTTTCCTTGTCCCTAGCAACCTTCACAATTGCAGAATTTTGCAGGCTGCTCCTGGTGACCACCCATGTGCTAATTTGTTGATTGAAAATGTTTTTTTTGTTCATACACATTACCCCTTTTCCCTTCAACGAGCCAGATTGCCTCTGTGTTGTGGTACCATGCTTGTTTTAAAGTGATCTCTAATGCTTCCAGGGGGGAAAATTACTTTGAATCGAGTCTTATTGCATATCAAGGGGAATGTTTTGCCAACAAAATTTTCCAGGTCTTGCCTTCTTCATGAAACAAATTTACTAGCAGTTCTTGAGCAGATGAATTTCCATTTCTTTCCAAAACATAAATTTAAATATTCATAAAAAATATAAACAAATACTCAGAGAACCACACAGTTCAGATCTGCTCTTACAGTATTCTTACCTTATGTCTAAACAATCTGTCCAACTATTTTTTACTTTTTCCGTGCCAACTGTGACTTAAGTTGAACTATTTACAACAAACTGCTCTGAATTACAATAAGGGTGCTAGATTTATGTTCCTTGTAAAAAGACCTTTTATTGAAGTACCAGCATGCCTGTATTTACATAGAACATAATAGTCCAGGTCAACAGCTTTCCTTGGTGCACTCTGGGTACATTGGGCCCAAAGAGTGCCGCGTAAAGCTGTTGACTCAGTCCAAAACATGGTCCTGAAAGAGTTAAAATGTCAAAAATGTTTAAGTTCATCTACAGACAGACTGACATAAGATAGTGAACACCAACAGATCACTGTAAGCTCTTGTAGAGCTGAGAACAACAAGCTTTCAACTTACAAAATTTCCTTTTCTTTACGGATCACCATGAACCAAGTGTTATCAGCCCATGTTCAGCCATGGGAAATTCACTCACTTATGTATTAACAGACCCATCTGAGTAAAAAATAAGAGAAAAGAATTACTGGGCCAGGCAAACATTGGCTAAGTGGCTCATTCAATAACAACTCAATGTAATACTGGATTCATCCATGCATGACAATCTGTCACTTAATGTGTGTAAATTTTCCAATATTACACTAGTGTTGTTGAATAACCCATACAAATATGTTACCAAATCAGCCATGTAAAATTCCCTCCCAAACAGGCCAGTAAACTGGCCATGCTATACAAGCATGTCACAAGCATGTCTTCTTGAGCTAGTCTATCTGTGGAGATTGAAAGAAAGCACTAAGTTTGCGTGGTCATGGCCTGTTTGGCAGGCAAGTTCTATGACGCCAGACTGCGTTTTATTTCTGGTGGCAAAACATTCATTTTGTACTTTCAATATTTTAATATTTTTTTAACTTAACAGTGAACAGTTCATTTTGTACATTTGGATGTGTTACCAAATTTGTATAAATGTAAACATGCATGTATATAACACATACCTATATATGCATATGTGTATATGTGTGTATATATATATATATATATATATATATATATATATATATATATATATATATACACATATGCTCATTTAAAATTCTAAGTCAAATGTACTTGCATATTGTCTGATCTACTAATATCTAGCATTGTCAATGATGAAAATGTGATTTTCTAGTTGTATTTTGTGTGAATAATAATTTCATTTCTCATGTGTATATGAACTGCCTCAGTGTTGTCAGTGCATGATATCAATTCAATGAAATAAACCCTAATAATGTGACACAGTATCATACTCTACTTGACCAAACAGCGCATCACTATAGTAATACACTTATCAAGCTATAGATTTAATGGTCAGTAAGGCGGCAATGATTATCCACACATTACTGTGAAAGAGATGAATTAATTGTGGCACAGTGCTCACTCTTTATAGTCCTGTTACATACAGTGGAGTCCACAAAGTTGATTAGGTTTTGGCAAAACTGCTTTAGTTGCATGTATAATGAGCGGACTATAACATATAAGTACAGTAACACCTCTATAACCGAACACCTCTCTGACCGAACACCTCTCTACACTGAACACCATTTCTCGGTCCCAAATATATACTTTCAATGTTATCAAACCTCCCTATACCAAACACCTCCCTATACCGAACACTTTTTTCCGGTCCCAAGGGTGTTCGGCATTGGGAGGTTTTACTGTAATAGTGGGAAAAGCAGCCGAGTGCGACTCATGTACCTATTGTGTTCTTGGTGTCAGAAATCACCTTGTAATTAGGGGATTTTAACATATAATCTGAAAAGCACACCTTGTTGGCCTACAGACAGAGCCATGTACCCAACACGATACATCAGAAACCATGCTGTAATGAGGGGTGCTATAAAGAGGTTGCACTGTAATTATGACGGGTTCTCATCAGTTATAAAATAGTAATTATGAATCAGTGCCACCATAGCATTATTTCTTTTCATTTTAATAGCAAGTATAATATTGTAAACTTTACTCAAATTTATGTGCAACAATGCATTTTTTAAATTCACTGTTTCTATGTTTTTCAAAAAAAGTATGCAAACAAAATAAAAACAAATTAGACATCTACGATGGCAAGCGATCACAGAGAGGAAGCCTCCCCTCACCCACACTTCCACTTCAGTCATCTCACCTTATAGCACTGAGTCATTTAGAGTCCCATGTAAATTATAAAATTGTTAGGTGTTACAATAACTGCAACTGGAGCCCACCATGGTCCAAATGTTCCAATGCATTGAGCCCAACCAGATCAAAATCAGATGGAAATTGACTGAGTTATGGTCAGTTGAATATTTCAAGATGGCCAACGACCATGGCCTTTAAGTCTTAGAGGTCAAATTTTGTGCTAAAAAAAACCGTGCACTGTTAAAATTCCTACGCTTTAAGTCCAACATGGTGAAAATTGGACGAGAAGCGACATAAGTTGAGCAATTTATGTCAGGCTAAAAATCTTCACATCACCAAATGACCTTGACTTTTGACCTTTCAAGCTCAAATTTAAATTTGCATACTTAGGCCTTGAGTTGATCTATTTAACATCACTCAAATCTGTTGGTAACTTTTCAAGATATAGGCCAAAATGTGGTTTCCCCAAGTAGGGGGACTTTAAAAATTAGGTCAACGTGACAAATTGAATACATCATCTTAAAGGGTATTAAAAGTAGTTTTAGCATTGGCTAATAGTGTTCCAAAGATCATTGGCAACTCAGAGTTATGACCTTCCAAATACTGACATAAGATAAAACTGGAAAAGGCAATGACCTTGAAAATATAGGTTAAGGTGACAAATCACATATCAAGTGTAAACTTCTGTATACAAGTGTAATTCTGCTAAAGTGATGACTTGCAGGCCCCAGCCTGAGCAAAAATGGGGGGAGGGGGTTTCGAATAGCCATGTGACCTTGACCTTCAAACTTGACGAAGTAGATGCTAATTAGGTTTTTATGTGCACTGGCACCAGCTATCGAGAGAACTCAACATCATTCAAATTGGTCGATAAGTTTTCGAGTTATGCAATAAAGCCCAGAATTTTTCCACACGGCCGCCCGATCAAAGAAAAGGTGGTCAGGGTCACTAACCAAATGCCAAGTGGATAACTTTAATATAATCATACTCTGTTGTGCAAGGACATCTCAGCGGGCCTTATGGTTTCTGAGATTCAGCGTGTGCAAAATACAAAATTTCAAAAATTGCCAAAAATTAAAAAGAAAATGGCCATATGACCTTGATCTTCAACTCGGGACACATACCGGTATGTTTCAATGTACAAAATGTGGTGAGTGTGCCAAAGTTTCCATATAGAGTTTGTTTGACCAGAACGGAGTGTAGGTTTTTCAGTGAGTGTAACAAATCCAAAAGTAGCAATATGACCCGATTTCAAGGAAATGTAGGTCACAGTGACTGGAAATGTAGGTCACAAGAACAAGTGTTTGTTGAAAGTGTTGGGGGTGAAATTTTTTTTTGGAGATGCAAATTGTAACTGAGATATGGCAAAATCATATTGAATTAAAAAAAATGAATGTGGTTTTGGGCTACTTGGGGGTAGTGAACGTCAATGGTACAGGTCATTCGCAGGGCAGCCAATTGTAGAAATGGACACTACAAACAGTATAAACCTCTCCTCCCCCCCCCCCCTTCAGTGCAGGCTTAATAAAGAATTAAAAGCTACCCTAGACCCCCTGGACCAGGTAAAAACAAGATGACCCTGGTGGCCTTGAAAACATGTCAAGATCACTAAATGTAGAGCTTCCATACGCTTCATGACATTTATCAATAAAGCATAAGTTTCATGATAGTAGCTCAGTTTGTTGCAACATTATTGTGTCTGCACAGGTAAATATATGATGACTATTTGTGACCTTGAGAATAGGTCATGTCACTAAATATCAAACTCACTCAAGCTGCCAATAAGATATGCTCCTACAGTAGAAATTTTGTGATGGTAGTGTATTTTGTAAAGAAGTTGAGCCTACAAGAGCATAGATATGGCCCCCTGTGACCTTGAAAATAGGTCAAGATCACCAAATATTAAAATTAATTGAGCACAGAATGAGATGCTTCTGCAGAGCAAGCTTCATGACAGTGGCTCAAATAGTTCAGAGGCTATGGTGCCAGCAAGGGTAACTACTGGATGGAAAGATGGATAGACATATACATGTACACGAGATATGATAACCACAATATTGGATTGGCCAAAGGGCCATGGCAGTAACAACAACTGAAAAACAAACATTTGTAAAGGTCACAAGAAGCAAAGAAAGGTATTGAATGAATAATCTGAACAGCTTTCCTACTCTGTGTGGGTTATAGACGTACACATGCGTGTATAATTTATCATGTTTCCTTTTTCATTAAATGCCAAATATTCCCACAGCCCAACATCTTGCATGTAAAAACCATATATCTCCATTTAAACTGTCCAAAACTGTTCATAAAACCAGTCATCAATTGTGCGGTGAAAAGGTAAATGGTGACATAATAATGATTACAAACTCATAAATGATCTATTTTAGTCTACTCCCATGCTGAAATGACAAAACTGTCTGAGTAATTGTTTTAATCTCAATCAGCATTGAATATACTACTCTGGAAAGCAATTTTACAGAAATCTAAAATTCAGTAACACCATACAAAGACAAAATATCATCTTTGACAACTATTTTCCTGTGCATGTTGAGTATCCAAAAAAGAAAAAAAAAATACAATGAATAAAACATATACAGAATTTTCTTTTTTCTTTTGAGAGACAAAAGAATAATTTTGCACTTAACCCTTCCACAGTTAGAATAATATTGTCGAGAACCATATAATAAAGAATTAGGAATGTGTTGGCCATGTTGCACCCAACCCTTGCGGACAGAAATTGCCGATCTACAGCATATTATCACGATATGTCTCATCTAAAATTTGGTCTTACATATAATTTCCATGCAAAAATGTTTTTTATTAAGGAGAAAGTTAAATAAAAACATTAAAGTAAATGACACTTAAGCAGGCAAAAACTGTCCGGGTGCTTTGGGCCATTTGAGTGACAAGGGCAAAGCCTCAACAGTTTGGACCTTTGGCATGTTTTCACTTCATATTTGGGCTTCGAATTCATTCTAATGACGCTTAGGTCTGCAGGGTTAAAATTGAACTGGCAACATTATTATAATGTAAACAATGTGCTGCCGATATCTGTCAATAAACAGTTCAAAATATAAAAAAATAATCAATAAATAGATGACAGTAGCATAGAAACCAATTAATGGCAAACTCACGATGACATTTCTGATTAATGATGACACTTTTCCATATTGTTGAGACATTTTGATGCATTTTAAAAGTGGCATATACTTAATTCCCATTATTATATGGTTTCAAGTTAAAAATCCCCCAAATCTGACACAAAAAAGGAATTAACTGGCCTATTTTGACCTGTTCTCATCGCTTTTGTTTATGCCACTGCCCTTTGCTTGCATACTCCTTACACTGCAGAATTTACTGTTTTGGAGATGAGCAGGGTTCTATTTGGAGGGGCTGTATCTGTGAAGATTGTACCGCTGCGAGTTACAACCTTCCAAATAGGCTTAGGCTCAAAATATTGATCATAAAAAACAGAGACCGAAGTCTATCATAATTGTGTCTTAGGCCTACATTTGACTATCCTGCACATCTAGTTTTTGGAGGCTTTTTGGAACCTAAAAAAACTCATAGGGCACCCCGAGATGAATGATGTCCAACAATTGTGATTAGCTGAATGAGGTCATGTGACAAATCAATATATCACAGTTGAAAGTGAATGACGATGGCAAGCAGGCAAATTCGCCATGTGTCAGGCGATTTTTGAAATAGCTCATGTTCTGTTTGGATTATTTTCACTTGACAGAGGTTTCTTAAGTGCAAGGTCTATGCAACAATTATGACAGTACTTAGCAGAGATCATTTTGGGCGTGGAGCCGCAGGAATTGGATGCCATGGCATGGGTAGGCAGGCCTACTTTAAATTCTAGGCCAAGTGCCACTCACTGACATGGTGTCTTGACACAGGTTCAGTGGTTGCGGTCATCTGGAGGATAATTCGATCACCAAGTGTGTCTATGAAAACACTTGAATCAACTTGTCATTACATGTGTGAGGATCATTGGGATCATAATTGTGGAGCAATGGCATGATAAGGTTTGTAACTTTGCTGCATTTGACTGTCGCAGCATTGGCGGCACATGCAGATTCAGAGTACAAAGGTAGGTCCTACTTGAATTACCATGCCATCTATTATCGACCAAGGTAACTACCACAGGAACACGGAACCAAAAGTAATTAAAACATTGCATTTTGGTGAAACATATTTTGTGAACATTTGCTGTAATTGCTTTATTAAATGATCTAAACAACCATACAAAAGGAAGGGTCAGCGCGATGTATCAGATGTTATATCAAAGAAAACAAAGCATTTCATCACAGTAGCCTCATTTTCACACCGTCTACTTGTTATAAATCAAAATCGTCACCTGTTGACAAAAACTGGCAAAAAATGAAAATGAAGCAATTTTTATTGCAAAGGTCTTGGCATAAAGCTAGAAAGAAACTGGCCGATATTTTGCCCTGTATGACAAAAATCCTGGCTTTGTTGCCGTTTATTGCCCTATCAGTCTGTGGCATAAGACTGGTGTAAAACGACAGTAACATACTGTACTTTGTCCTTTAGCTGAAACCTCAAAACTTTATAAACTGCACCACTGGTAGGATTTGAACATACAGAATCTGCTTTAACAAATGGTCATTTAGCAACTTGGTGAAGAAAGCGGTAGTTAAAAACCAGCTGACAATCAAAACTAACATCAATCTGGTAATTAAAGTAATTAAAAAATCACAACTTTGTACTTGGGGCAGACTCTCATGGTCATGTGCATGGTATTCACTTATCATGCAATGTCAGAGCTCTTTGTCCATTTAGATTAGCCAATCAGGGAATGCCACTGCTATCTATCCATATGTGATTGTTCACCCTGACGTTTCTGATACCGAATGAAAACAGTCAAACATTAGATTCTTAATGACTGAATTATAAAATGATTATTGTGAGGGAAGTTTTCAAAACTTCACTAGGTGGCACTGTTGGCAACACAGCCAATCATTGGCCTGTAACTTTACTTGCCACTATTATTAGTCCTGGCTGCACATTTCAGAAGTTGCTTGTTTTGTCTTCCTTCTTTGACCCTATAATTCCACAGCAAAATTCAGCCCACCAATTTCTTTCAAAAGAGCTGGCATATTAACTCACCGCAAGACAAACTGTTGACCTGGGAACTGTTGTTGCAACATTTCTTTCAATTTCGATCCAAATACACTGTAAAAATGTTAACTCATCATCTTTACTAACATTTTTAAAGATATCTAAGAAAATGATTCTATATATTTCTCAAAAGAAGATTTATTCTGTTACAATAAGAAAAAAGAATCATGATTTATCAGCTTCCTAGTTTTAAGAGAAAAAAAAATCCTCTCTCACACCAATAATATTGTACTTGTCTTGTTTCAAGACAAAAGTTGACAGAAACTTTCTCTTGAAAGAACATTCGTACACTGTGATTTGAACAAAAAACAGGCTTAATGTGGAGTTACAACAGTTTTAAAAAGCTGTATAAGTGCGGCGAGAAACTAAAGGCTCATCAGATTGCCATGTTCCTTAAGTCACCAGTCAATCTTGCCTGCCCGATGTTGCATTCCGCCAAGAGTACAAAGACATATAAAACTGTGACTCCTTCTCATAAGGGGACAGTAAGGGTTAACTCATTCCACCCTGATAGAAGACTGAGTCAACAGCTTTCCTTGGCGCGCTCTGGGCGCATAGGAAAGCTGTTGACCATGGGCATATAATTTGGAATGATCTTCCATGCAAGTTTCATCCAAAATATTGAAAAATAATCCCTAAATTAGTAAAATACATTTAGCAGACGACATTTAGATATTAGCGGGAAAAAGCGTCATCAGGGTGGAATGAGTTAAAAAGAGTTAAAACCTTGGTTCCTTGGGGCCAAACGGATATTGGACACCTGCCATGGTACAGTGCTGTATGCATTTTGAAAAAATACCAATAGTATTTATTTGACTACCTAGAAACTCTTCACAGAGTAAACATTCATAAGAAAACAGGATGTGACTCATTTCCATTGATGTCAAGCATCTGTTGAGCCAAGTCTGGCTCATTCCTTGCCAAAGTTCGCGTACGTAATAAAGGCCTAGGTTGAACAGTGGTTTCTGCTTTGGCTGGCATTAGTCACATACACATCAGCTGCAGTATATGGCTCATCAGCCAGGCAATGCAAAAACCACTGACTTTATACCATGCTTGTTGGTACTTGAATTGAACCTCTTTTCAACAAAATCTGTCGGTGCAAAGTTGGTCTCCATTTGAGTCAGCAGACAGGAAGACCAGGGCTAGGGGGTAAAGAAAGGCTGCACTAAAAATCACTGAAAGAAATTCACGTGTACAGCATCAATGCTGTCTTAAAGTGCACTGTCAAGTTCACACTGAGTCGATCCACATTTTTCCCCATGTGTGCATTTTGGGAGTCAAGAAAAACTCAGCTCATGGAATTACTACATCATTGCAAGCACTTCAACATGAAACAGGCAAAAAGCATGCACCGGTACATGGAAACAAGTTTCCCACACATGACAATTACCACAATGAAGTTTAACTATTATTTTTATATCAATTTCCAAATTTTGGACATGCACTGTATTGAATACATGCTCTAATAGCAATGCTAACCCTAACATGTCTAGTTTTCAGGGGGAGTAGATTGTATCCAAAGACAATTACTGACCACACCCTCTTTTCCATTCCACAGTAACCAGTGAACTAACAAATGAAAAGAATAAAGACAGTATTTGATATCAATATTTGGGTTTCCTTTAAATCATACATCACTTGATCTGTTCCATTCTGTTCCATTTCCCTATAATTGAGGTAATTATGAGTTTTTAACACAGATGATCAACCTGTCACCATGCCAATGCATCACAGATGCCACTTGAGTAGCAAATTTGTATAGTGCTCAGCTGGCATCGTTAATTTGATTCATCAGATCACATAGACACATTTCATAGGCTCATGGATGGAGGATTGTGGCTGACAGAGGCAGCCACAGAGTTAGGAATCCAAGTATGGATACAACAGGCAGGTTTATATATTATATATATATATATATATATATATATATATACAGTAAAACCTCTCTGACTGAACACCTCCGTAAACTGAACACCTCTGGGGCATGTGGATTTCAACATACAGTAAAACCTCTCTAACTGAACACCTCTCTACACCATATTTATCGGTCCCAAATATATATTTCCAATGTAATTTGCAAACCTCCCAAAACCAAACACTTTTTTCCAGTCCAAAGGGTATTTGATATAGGGAGGCTTTACTGTATATATATATATATATATATATATATATATATATATATATATATATATATATATATATATATATATATATATATATATATATATATATATATATATATATATATATATATATATATATATATATATATATATATTGCATGTGTGATGCACCAGTACTGATGATCGACCCGTGGCCTAGCTTGTTCTTGGTGGACAAGTGGCCCTCAGTCAGCGTAATCTGGGCATGTGGGTTTCAACATACAGTAAACTTAAAACTTCTTTAACTGAACACCTCTCTAACTGAACACCATTTCTCGGCCCCAAATATATGCTTCCAATGCAAGCAAACCTCCCTATACCTAACACGTTTTTCCAGTACAAGGGTGTTTGGTATAGTGAGGTTTTACTGTACTGACTGTGCTGGTAGCAACGTTGGACAGTGCACTGCTGACAGCATCTTTAATTCTGCTTTATTTGGTCAGTTCTCTTGATTTTGTTGTTTACGTTCATTCATTCAGTCTTGTCAACGTCCACAAGAGGCTAGCGAGGACGGCAGAAAAAATGGTAGCATGCAATGACCTGGTGTAGTTATATTAGTGAAGTCATTATCAGGCTAGACGCAAGCGCATGCAGGCCGATGTCTTTGTGAGCATAGGAGAACAACAGCAATTCCTTTTCTTTCAAGTTTAGGAAAAAAAGGGAAGGTAAATATTATGCAATGTATTATCAATCATACATGGCCTATTTGGTGCGTACCATTACTACAAGTGGAGTATAAACTGGAGATCGAATGCACATGAATAAATGTACACTCTCAGCTTCCACGTAAAAACACTGCAAGTTTGCTTTGGGCCAGTAAATGCATCAACCAGCCCTGTCCAATGTAGACATGGTGCCCTAGCACACGCTTGCACGAGTCCCGACTCAGTCCTTGTACTCTGTGGCAACCAGGGAAAAAAAGTCTGTGTGCACCTGGTACACATTTACAGCATGTTACATTTGAATCTTCTCAGTGCCAACCTCATTAATCCTTTGCTGGTTACAATAAAAATGAGTCAACAATGACTGCATGGGCTTCACCTGAGTCAATAACTAGCCTTGGCTCCAGCTGGCTAACTTCTGCTTGGGGAAAATTGTTATCCTGGATTTGATCTCTTTGTGACTGTCATATGCATGTGGTGATAATTCGGTGTTAACTGTATCAGCAATGCATTTAAAGGTGGTTTTGGTAGGCATGAGTTAACTCTTATGTATATCATTTTAATAAGGAACACTTGCACTCTTTGCATCCCAGTGATGACACACCATCCTACATGGCCAGCCACTCACAGCACAGGGAAAACCACACCAGATATTACTGCTTTAAAATGACAGTTAATTGCTATGATGGTAATATAAGATATGTGTATGTATATTGCCACAATATACATACACATTACCTCCCATTTCTAAAAATTTAACCCTCAGCTCCCCCCCCCTTCATAAAATAAAATGAAATAAAATAAAATAAAATAAAATAAAATAAAATAAAATAAAATAAAATAAAATACTGCAATGTTTTACTGACACACCTAATTTGATTCATTGTGCCAGCCACTCATAAACTCATTCCTGCAATACATATATATATCCATCTCAGTTTCAGTGTTTCAGTTCTGCAGTTCCAATTACAGAATTGTGATCATGATTCTGATTCTGGTTTTAGTATGTCAAGTGTAAATCTTGGGATTAGTGTGCACAGCATTTCAGTACAATGACATTTAAAGCAAGAACTGCTGAGCCTTCCCATTCAAAATGACCAAATACCTATGTCTATGTTGTATGACCTTGACCTTCAAGTGTTTCATATATACTGTGAGTTAGTAATAGATGGACCTTGAGCTAGGTTATTTATCAGTGTGAAGATTATACAACTGCTTCATAGTGATTTTAATTAATTAATTAATGGGTGCACGGTTGGCTGAGTGGTAAGACGCAGGCCTTTCAGCTCTGCGACCCGGGTTTGATTCTCGTCCTGGGCAGTATGTGGAAAAAGTTCCTAGCACTTAAACCATGCACAGTGGTTTTCTTCGAGTTCTTCAGTTTCCTCCACCACAGACAAGGTAGGAAGTATACGCCAACACCTGTGCCATGGAGAGTGACTCCATAAGTCAATGCTTGACTTCTTTCACAATCCATGTGAAACATACTATACTATACTATACCATACCATACCATACCATACCATACCATACCATACCATACCATACCACACTACACTACACTATACTACACTACACTATACTATACTACACTACACTATACTTGATTGATTGATTGATTAATTAATTAATTTATTTTATTATTATCTTTTTTGTGGGTGGGGTCTGGATGTTTTCTGACAAGTAGCCCAGTCACACCTTAATTGCGAACAGTAAGGCTCCAATAACACATCTAGGTACATAACTCCTGGTAGATGTACATGGGCACTCTGGATGCTGGAATTGTGTCTTCAGACTCTGCATTCACAACCTTCAGAAAAAAAAAAAAAAAAAAAAAACTGTGCATATATCAGACTCCAAGGAAAAAGCTCCAAACTGCACTGAGTGCCTCATTGGTGTCACAAAAGCTTCCTGAACATTTGGAAGGGTTTAAAATGCAGAACATTAGCCACTTCAAATCTAACCCAACAGTCTCCAGGAAGCTTCCAAGTGTAAATTGTTTGCTCTGATGTATTGTTTTGGGATGATGCAGAGCTTTGTCAACTATCAAGCGGTTCCTATGCTGTTTGTGGATTATCTACGGGAGTGCACTCTCCTTCGGAGGAGCTGCTGAAGACCTTTGAAAGAATCGACTTTCAAGGAGCAGTTAACCCTTTAGAATGGCTTTCCAGCATTGTCAATTATTCATCTGTGTCTCACACTGTAACTCTAACATCTCATTCTGTACACTACATGTTTCCTCTGCATACCTCATGACAAAGTAACTCAGTATGGGCATTTACCAGCTCCGACTTGTTTTTACCCATCAGCTGCTTAAGATTTGGCTAAGACCTTGAGTTGGTGTATATTGTGGTCAGGCATATAAAAATACAGAAATCTACACGTATGTTTAGAATGACGCTGCCCAACATTTCATTGCCATTGACCCCAAAGGTAGACAACATCCAGAATTATGCATAATTCTTCCTTAAATGTACATCAGTTGGCACTGAATATTTGTCTGCTTAAAATTCTCTACACCATGGCAGCAGGAGATGTTGCCTGGATCTCTGCAGCTTAGATGACACTAATGGAGCACTGAAAAAGTGAGTGGAGAGCCATTAATTTGTAGCAAACTCTTCCAGACTGCAGGGGAATCACCTCACAAAGAGCTGACAAGAATTTAAAACCTACTGATGTCCGTGACAAAATTATGACCTCCCATGCACTGACTCTGGGGATTTTAGAGGACTGAATATAGCGAAACCTCTCTGCTAAGACCATTCCATGAAGACCACTCCCTATTACAACCACCTTATAATTGTCCCAATTTCTGTTTACCTGTGCCATTTTGTATTTTGTATTAAGCCAACTCCCCACTGGGTCTCAACCAAGAGATCCTACTATGCATGTATAATGCAGCTATTAACTAGAACAGCTACGCATGGCTGACAGACAAGATGGCCCCTACTGGTTGCAGTAGAGGCCATCTTATGGGTCTTGTGACCTTGAAAATAAGGTGAAGGTCGCAAGAAATGTAATCAGGTCAAGAAATTGTGCCAAAGTGACAAAGGTGGTAAATCTGAGTTCAACGTGGCCTGGGAATCATATATTTTTTCCACATCAGGATAGGGCTGCAGATGGAGTTGGACAAGCTGAAACAGTACACCCCTAGCTTCGTTGTTCACAGGGCTTTTAGTTCAGCACTCTTGTAGCATTTCCACAGTTAAACACCATACTATAAAACTACAACTTTCATAGTGTTTTAACATCATAGTACAAAAAAAGTGTTAATGGAAGATGTGCTTTCATCAAGCAGTGGAAGAAGCACGCTATCAGTGATTTATAAAAACTTGAAATCACTTATGCACTTTCTCTAATTGATCCACAAATAGGTAAAGTATCCGTAACTTCAGTTGCTACAAATTTGACTTAGAAACTAGTAACTGAAGCTTTGCCATCTTTTAACTCTTTCAGTGCCAATCACATCTAAAGTCGATCTACTAAAGTCAAACTAGTCTGAATTATCATTAGGATCTCAGATTCGTATTCCTCGTAAAAAGACCTAGCATTTGTTCCAGCACCAGCATGCCTATAGTTCCAGAGAGAAGAACCCAGGTCTACAGCTTTTCTTGGCATGCATTGCACCCAATGTGTGACGACAAAAGCTGTTGACTCAGTCCAAAATTTGGCACTGAAAGGGTTAAGATGCTTTGCATCATGTAAATTGCTTTTGTAAATCGTCTTGAATTACACAGATTTCAGATTTTTTCAATCAACATGCATACAGTCGACAGCTAGATTGTCTTCCTATCATTTTCATTAAAAATCTGATGCATGCCAAGGGAATTAATTGATTCAATCCTGGTCTGTTTGGGCTGAAAACGGCTGAACAATGGAATTAAGTCTAATTGTTATCAACAGTTGAGTACAATCAATGCAGGCCAACTTGAAAATCTTACTTGAATTACCAACATTATGGCACATGTTATAAGGACAGGTGGCAATTCTAAGAAACTTTGACACCCTTCTCCCCCCTCCCCCGCCCATCCTGTTTAAAGAAACACACAGACAGACATACACATACAAAAAAAAACTCAGATATATGTTTTCATTTAAAAAACTTTTTCACCCCAAAAGAGGATGACTGTATATTACTGATTTTAACATTTGAACATGACGCAGACAACATGGACAAGGAGACAGATGATTTATTTGCCTCACCTTCTGCACACAGCTCTATCACGACTGAATATTGTGGCCACATAAAAACTCACAATCACTAAGTGAAGTACGCTGTTTAAATGCAAAGCTGGACACTGCATCAACAGCTTTCCTTGACAAGCCATGAGCACAAATCGTCAATAGGCTGCAGACAAAAGCTGCTGACCTGCACCAGTCGTGTGCCTCTGGCAATCTCTACTGCAAGTTGGTGCTGCAATAAAAAGTACTTTTATGACAAAGTTTAACCTGCAGGGATGAAGGTGACTTTGCTGGAAAAAAAAAAACTGAAACCATACCCCACCCCTTCATTTTTTTCACCACATTAAGGCTTTCTGGGCAAAAAGGGCATTAAGTGTACTTTTTTCTTTGACTTTTCAAAAAAAAAAAAAAAAAACTGAATTCCTGAAAAAAAAAAAAAAAATGAAGACTTTCATCCCTGAACCCAGAACTCGGAACTCAGAAATGTTTTATTTGACAATGAAAAATCAAAATACAAGAAAAATAACATCAGTACTGTACATTCTAAACAACAAAAGCTAATGAGAAGTCTGTCTAGATGACCCCAGCTAAGGATTGAGATCTGCTATCGCAGATAGCGGATCTCAATACTTAGATATCTGCACAATTTTCAGCACATGAATCTCACCCAGAGGGGTAGGTGGCCTAAAAAATAATTTCAAGCCACCTTTGCATGGTTATCAATAGTTCAATCTAAAAAATTGTGCCACTGGTCAACAGTTTCTTACAAAAGATAAGGTACGTGGCCCAGCCACCTTTATGGTGACATGTGGTGCAGACTTCTGTACCACAGCTGCCAGTGCAGTTCATGGTCCTCTGACTCTATGTTGTCTGGCTGTAGACCTGCTGCAACACGTGGTATACAAGGGTACCTGCTTGTTTCTGCTGGCTCTTGCCCCTGTGTTTTTTTCACCGGCACGAACGAATGCAATTGGAACCCAGTCAAAGTTAAAAGACCATTAAATTTCTTCACACCTCGCCAGGACCACTTCACGGCCTGGCCTGTTCTAGCTTGACACTATGACCACCCCATCATTTATTTTCATAATATTCATTAGTTATTTTGTTTTATAACCAATGAACTAAAAAAGGGTCTTGAGCAAGACTATTTGAGACTCTTTGTGTATTGTGACTGCATATTTGCTTTACATAACCCTAGTCTTCCTCCATTTGAGGTCTCCAGGAAATAAAAAAAGGACTTGGAACAATTAATTTAAGTGAGTTTCATCTCATGATGGTTAAATTGGTGTACGAAAAATATAATATTTTCATTTTTGTTTTCTTTCGTCCTAGACCAAAACTTGCAGAAAAAATATGTGAAACACTTTCCTGAAAAAAAACATGGCCTAAACAAAGGAATTGTGTAACTGTCTTCGAAAATCATTTCTTTCATTTCTTTAATACAAAAGCTGAACCTGATGGCCAAAATCTATTTACAGCAATACTCTGCTCCTCTGTTCAAGAAAATTGGAACTAAATGAAACAAATCACCTTTGTCAAAGACAATATTCTTTTTGATGTTGGATGTCCCCTATATGATGACCTATAAATCATTTATCCTGCTGATGCATGCCAAGCCCCACAGTTAAGAATATAAAGCATTGTGTATGTCCTTTGAAATCCCTAGAAGTCCTGCCTGAAAGGCAGGAATTGAGTTAGCTTAAAGGATGTTTGACCAGGTCACATGGGCTGACACATCAAAGGCAGAAATGATGCTCTGTTAGCTTTCAGACAAATTATATTTTAGCAGCGTTGGGCTTTGTCTGAAAATTGAAGCAATTATTACAGTTAGTAATTATTTCTATTTTATCACTCTTGTTTTCTGTGAAATTGAAACAGCATGTCTGAAGTAGCACATTAATGCTCCAGCCGCTCTTTGAAAAACGGCCAATTTGGAAATGGTGCTACTTGGTGCTTGGTCCTTAAATGACAGCTGTATTATTCTATGGAGTCTGAAAGTGTACACTCTTAGCATCAGGGATGTGATTGCCTCTTGTGGAAAAACTCTGAAATAACTGAAATAACCTAAAATTCAGGATATCTAGTAAAGAAATGTACTATAGTCTATTGTAACAAAAACTCTAAATAGTCTATTGTAACAAAAACTCTAAATAGTCTATTGTAACAAAAACCCTAAAATCAGCTGAATCGAGGAACAATCACATCCCTGTACCGTATTTACAACCCATGAACAGATGTTCCCATGGGAAAACCCACTCTCAGACTTACACAATGAATTGAACTCTTTCAGTTCCACATTTTAGACTGTATCAACAGCTTTCCACAGCGCCCTCTACGTGCACCTTAACCAAAGTGTATTGAGGAAAGTTGTTGACCTGGACTATCTATATTCTATGTAACTACAGGAACATGCACACGGATCTGTCATCTATCTTATAAGTCAGAACAGTTTGTTTTAAGTAGTTCAACTTTATAGTCACAGTTGGCACTGAAAGAGTCATGAAAACTTCAAGGCCATCATTACCAACATAGCAATTGCTATAGTATTTAGGTTTAACACTCTCCAGCTCAGCATAAGACTGGGCCAGCAGCCTTTCTTGGTGTAGGTTAATTGGGTACACTGCAGCCATACAGTACCAAGGAAAGCTATTAACCCTTTCAGTGCCAAATTTTGGACCAAATCAACAGCTTTTCTTGGCGCGCATTGCGCCCAATACGCGCCAAGAAAAGCTGTTGACCTGGGGTATTCTCTCTGGAACTATAGGCACAGTGGTACTTGAATGAAAGGGCTTTTTACAAGGAATACCAATCTGGGATCCTTATTATATTTCAGACTAGTTTGACTTAAGTGGATCTACTTTAGATGTCATTGGCAGTAAAAGAGTTAAATTAGGGCATGTTTTATCGTTTTTTACCAGTTCTTGTTTTTTGTACAGATTATTTTTCCATCGATACCACGTGCACGTTGTACGCATGAATAAATAAAGATATATATATATATATATATATATATATATATATATATATATATATATATATACATATATATTATTATTATAATTATAATAAGCCTTATCTAAAATTCTCATGAATATTTTATTGAAGATTCAAAGAACCTTAGAGAGCCTACAAAGTGACACATGAATTGCATTAAATGGACCCACATGGATTGTTATTACTTTATGTGATTAATTTCAACGACATTTGGTGATAATATAGTTTTCTTTGGCTTTAAAAGGTTTGAGCCCTCTCAGCCTGCAGCATCCAAAGTTTGCGCATTTATGTGAATGAAAGGAGCCGTGACGCCATCCAGGGAACACAAAGCCAAGCAGCAAGCAGACAAGGGGAGATGCTAGTGAGGTGAGAGGCAGTGACGATGAGTTGCATCTTTCGTGCTCATGTGAGTTTTCTGGAGAAGAGACTGATCAGAGTTCTGATGGTGATGAGAAAAATTTTTGGTGAGGCGGGGTCATCAGATTTCAGGTGTACGTCCAAGCTGGTCAGAGTCACAGGCACCTGTTTCCACAAATTAGCTGGTTCGAGAAGAAAAGTCATGGAGATTGTCCAGTTTGGAAAGTCAATGATATGGTGCTTTTGTTTCAATCAAGATACTATGAAACTAAAATTTCAGCAGCAATTTTGCCTTACGAAATTGGAATGTGAAAGATAAACTGCAGCCCACACAAAATGGATCTGCCACAAAGGGTGGGGGCTGATAGGGTTTGCAGCTTGATCACGCGAAAAGACCATAACGCACAGAGAATCACAGTTGCATGACCCTTCTGCAACGGGTGTTATAATCAAGTGTATTCCCACTAATTGACCTAAAGTTTTTGAACGATGACCCCCCCCCATTTTTGTGGTAACAGTAGACCACAGTCAACAGTTTGGAAAAATATCCCACATCGACTTGTTTGCATAAAGATCTTGTCCCATTCCTGTGCATCCAAATTTCGTGTAAATTGCAATAGCTTTCGACATTAGTCTGATAATATGTTACAAGTTTGTAGCAAAATTCTCTAGGCTAGCAATGCCTGCAATCCCAACCCTTAATTGATACAATTAATAAACAAATCGTGATTTGTGGATACAATTTTCCTAGTATTTTGATGACTTTCCATAACAAATTAAGGTGTACAATTTGGGAACAAAAATAGAATGCAGCTTCTGTGTAGAACGATAAAGTTTATTAGGCATCCTAAGAGAAAATGTTTTGCCAAAGTAATCACCTTCAGTGATTAGTAGCTTTGCCAAAACATTCTATTATATTATATGATCATAATATAATACAATATATTATATAAAAAAATGATTATGAGACACTCACATTCAATTATGTGTTTAATGTGAACTTACAAGATAGCATGAACATCTTTCAGCACATTAGCACTTTTCTGATTTTTTCATGGACTTCTTTTATTTCCTACGGCCAACAACAAAATCCACTAATCTGGAAAACTGTTTTGACGTCAAAATTGCTGAAATTGATTTTGTTGTACTGCACATGAAATGCTATTACCCGGCTTGCCTCACCAATATATCTTTCTGTTGGTTACTGCATGCACAAACCTGCTACAATCATTGTAGTCAGTCACTGCACATTTAAACCAGTAGGTTTCTATTACACTGCTGATTAAGCTTGCTTGCCCACAAATTCACATTCAATCAATAGATGGAAAATGTCAGTTTCCAATAAGAAAAATCATATTGAGTTGGTGTGTGTGTGTGCACTGAGCTCTAACGATACAGATCTCAGTACTCAAACCCACAAGCATTCCATTGAATGAACAAAAAGTTTCCATCAACAGTGATTTTGTTTTATTTAAAATGAATCTGTTTTTCAGCAGTTTGGAATTTGCACATGAAAATACAAGATGGTGGCATTCATGCATGCATTTGAGTGAATCGTGAATCGAACCAGATGTTTTCCAAGCAGAAAAGATGCCATTGTCTGTACTTTGGGACAGTCTAGCTCCCTCCTAAATTCCAGAAACGACAAGAGAGGATGCTGACTATAGTTGGCAGCACTGCTACAAATTCCATGACCGGCACCCTTTTTGTTCCACACCTGGAGGATACCCACACGTGGCTTCCCTAATTGACAGGAAGTGCTGGCATAAAGTGATGAGTCATGAAAATGAGGTATCCCTAATATCCCCTGTCGAAACAATGGACTTGTCATTGATATTGTTCCACTTATTACAATGCACATCCAGATGCACCTGTGTGTAAAATTCATAAATCTAACTTGAAGGACAATAAAATTACATGTACAGCTGCGACATGAAGTGTCATTTTTGAAGTCCCTGATTCTGGAAATAAATGCCGACTCAGTACTTATACTGCATAACTGCGTTGATATAGCACTCGCACATAACTACCTCCATTGAACCATACTTTTTTGAGAATGGGGATTTGGTTGAGTGGATATATGCGTTTCCCATTTCAGCTATGCAACTGGTGCCAAAGGTTGCAGGTTCAAGTCCCGCTTGTTCCGAACATGAAATATATATTTTCGGCATTTCCTTAATGCTGACGGATTTAAGTCCCCAATTCTTGAAATAAATGCTGACTCAGTACTTATACTGCATAAACATGTTGATATGGCATTCGCACATAACTACCTCTATTGAACCATTCTTTTTTGAGAATGGGGATTCGGTCGAATGGATATGTGCATTTCCTATTTCAGCTAGGTGACTGGTGTTAAAGGTTGCAGGTTTGAGTCCCACTTGTTCCGAACATAAAATATATAGTTTGACATGATTGTATCATGATCAAGATACTTGACCTAGTGACCTACTTTTGTTTCATGACACCCCTTTGGGTCAACATATATGTGTCTGTGAAATTTCGTATAACTTAATTCAATAGTAAAGGAATTATAGCCCGGACACGATTTTACAAGAATATGTCACTGTGACCCAGATACTTGAGCTAGTGACCTAGTTTTGGTACAAGACACACTCTTATGTCCAGAGGGACCTGTGTGTAAAGTTCCATTAATCTAAGTTGACGGACAAGTGAATTATAGCCTGGACATGAAAAAAGCGGACGCACGGACAAACACACACATGGAAAAAAAGGAATTACTATATGCTCTTCCTCCAGTAAGAGGTGGGCATAATTAAAGGAATTACAGCCCAAACATGATTTTACAAAGATATGTCACTGTGACCCAGATGCTTGACCTGGTGACCTACCTTTATGCATGACACACTTGTGTCCAGATACACATGTGTGTAAAATTTCATGATTCTAGTTCAAAGGACAACAGAATCACAGCTCGGACATGAAACGTAGTGTATAGCTTTACATGTTTGTATCTCCATGACCCAGATACTTGACCTAGTGACCCAGTTTTGTTTCACAACACACCTTTAGGTCAAGATATATGAATGTCTAAAGACACAATTTTACAAGGATATGTCACTGTGACCCAGATAATTGACCCAGTGACCTACTTTGGGTACATGACACATCCTTATGCCCTGTTGCACCTTTGTGTAAAGTTTCATTACTCTAAGTTGAAGGGCAAGCGAATTATAGCCGAGACATGAATAGTGGACGGATGTCTTCTGTATAAATTTTCTTCCTTCATTTTACCAGTTATTGTAGTCTTGTTACAAAACTTTCAAACACCATCATGGAAACTTGAAACATTCACATGGATCCTGGCTTGCAACAGGTTAGATGGTAAAATCTAGGCTGGGTTAAATGCATCTTACAGGCCCAATGATCCCTACATTCATACAATATCACAACCACATCTAAAAGTATTGTGCAGGTCTGAACAGTGTCTACTTGTCCTATCATATGGTTTAATGTCTTGATTCTTGATTAGTTTTTGCAATATAGCTGTTTCTATAGTGTTGTATTTATTTATGATGATGCAGTGTTGTCTCAAACATTTTTGGTGGTATTTCGCAGCTGACATGAACTGTATCCTTTACTTTCTAGTTTCTGTAGGAAAACAAAAAAGTTCTACCGATGAAATCTATTTTCATAGTGTTTCTAGCTATTCTTAGTACCTGCCCTATGCAAACACCATATGCATGGTTTTTGGGGATATTTCGTCCGATGTCAAGGTATGAAACAATTTCAAAGTTGAATGCTTGTCTTTTGTCATATAAACTAGTGATGAAGATATTTCCTTGAAGGTACATATCCAGATCTAGGAAGGTAGCTGCCTAGTGTTGATCATTTTCTTTGTTTAAGACAAGGAGCTCTTTAGGGTATCTTTTCTTTCCAGTTACTTTCAAGATGTTTGTTGTTAAGCGTAGCCAGGTGATCGATAAATCGTCTTGTATGCCGATAATATCTCCTGGCTATCCCAAAGTTTGTTGCTGTCAGTTCTGTCATCCATTTAAACTCATAGTAGAATAAATACAAGTTTGCCATGTATGGTGCAGGATCTGTTCCTATAGGGATACCTATAACTTGTTGGTAAGCTATATCATCCATTTTAAAGACAGCGTTGTCCACAATTCCATATCCCTCAACAGATCTTGAGTACTCTCTGTGATCCACATACGATTGACCCTTGTATATTAAGTAGCTTTTTTATCACAGTAGCTTCCCAGGACTTTCAAAATTACTTTCAGTATGTTCGTTAGTTCTTTGGCTACATTTTTTCTTGCACATTGTTTGGATGCTATGATGTACATGTATCTTATTTTAACTGGATTCTTGTGCATCTTTATGGTTGCATACATAATCGGTAGCTCCTTGTTTTCATCCCGAACACTCCATTCTTTCTCTGTGCACACTATGATTTGATCTTTCAAAGTGCTACATGTACTTGCTTTTCCAATCTTCCTGTATGTGTCACTTTGCATTTCTTTGATGACTAGACTAATCATTTGTGGTTTACAGACAAAGCCTTTGTTGTTACTAGCCTTGGCTACAGGAGTCACACAGAAGGGACACACACATGGACGCACAGACAGAAAAAGCAATTACTATATGCCCCTCCTCAGACATGGTTGCAGCCCCGATTATGCAGCGTTCCAGCCTAGATTGTGCGGACTTCCAGCACAGATTAGACAGGTATACAGGCGAAATTATGCTGACTTTCCAGCGGAACTTTGGCAGCATTTGGGCCTAGATTATGCAGATTTCCAGCAAAGTTTAGGCAGGGTTACAGTGGAGATCAAGCAGACATTCCAGTGGTGATTATAGGCAGGGTTCCAGCCTAGATTATACAGACTTCTAGCGGAGATAAAGCAAATTTACGGCAGAAATTATGCAGACCTCCTGGTGGAGTTACGTAGACTTCTAGCAGAGATTAGGCGGACATTTTAACTGAGACTAGGCATACGTATACAAACAGCAGTTCTGACCCACACACAGAACACTTGTGTCATGGCTTGTGGTTAAGTAGTGATGAAAGAATGGATAAAATTCTTTCAAAAAATTCAAAGCTACATCTACAGATATAATGTCTACCTTATTTGCATACAGCCATAGACATATATGGTATAGATGCCAATAGTATGCAAAATTATAACTTACAGTTGACTACTCTGTCACATGTTCTGGGTAGTTACCCGCTGAAGACCCTTTAATTTATTTGGGCTAATACAGCCTATGTCAAAATTCAACACAAGAACGTGTGTAATTTGGACAATAGTACTTCCATATGTATACAGGTTAGACAATGACAGGTTAGCTTATGGAGAGTAAAGAGTTCGGACTGCGGAATAGCATAATGACTACTAGGAAGTGGTTCTGGGCAAAAAGACACAAATACAAATACTTTGTTTCTTTTGAACTACAGTCCTGTACATTTGTACTATAAACTGGCTGCCTGTAGTGTGTGCATACTGTATACTCACAACTTGATTCTGGGTGTGTTTCTCTCTAAGAAACAGTTGTCCAGACAATTTCCATTCCAGGACATTCCCTGGACAGTACTTTGTATACTTGCCATGGTCAGTATGGTTTATCAGTTTTTAAAGTACGAAATTTAACTTAAGTTTGAGGCAATCAGAATTCCAAGAAAATTTTTCCCAATATGTCTGCTTTCCTCCAATTTTCATTGCATTGTGGGTATTTTAGGGACAGCAGTCCTGCCAGCAGCATATATGGGAACCAGCTGGTAATCACCCTTAAAGTCCGGTGAGCTCCCAGCCTATATTAGGTATTCAACTGGAAGTCCACTGCAGACCAGCCTAAACTAAGCGTTTCGCTGCAACTGTACCCATTTTCTGGTAGCAGATACATGCACTGCTTCAGCAGCCATTAGGCACTCTGCCAAATTTCCGCTAGTAATTCCAGTGTAGATTATGCAGAAATTCAGCCTACATTAGTATTCTGCTGAAAATGGTGTCCAGATTAGGTGGAAGATAAGCCTACATTAGGTGTTTCTGCTAAAAATGTGCTGGAGTTTCAGCCTATATTAAGCCTAGATCCAGCCTACATTCAGCGCTCGCTGGAATCTTGGTGGAGTATGGGCAGGGTTTCAACCTAGGCTGGAATTGCCGGCCTAGGCTGAACTTTGGTGATGGATATAAACCTTGCCGTTTGGGTTAATATGGGATATTCATATTAACTGCAGAACTGCTCTGGTCCATATTGCTTACAGCAGGCAGTGCCCATGCATACATATGGGCAGATCCCTGTATAAAACGAGGGGAAATGTGTTGCTCTTACAAAAATAGCAATCCAGAAACATCAAACTTTTCTTAAAGATCATAATCTCCAAAGAAGCACTTAGCTACACATACAGAAAGAAAATCTCATCTGTTGGAATAAGTAGTTTATTTCTTGAAACATCATTAACACCATAGGCAAATTTATCAGTCCACACATATCATGGGGGATGATTATCACCACTGCCCAGTGACCAAGTAATACACATTTGCAGGAAATTGGTATGAATATCTGCCATTCTCAGGAATCCTAAAGCTCTGTACATTGGCTTGATCATTCCCATTCCAGAGAGAGAGTAGGATAACGGGTGAATGTTCCCCAGTGTTAATCCTATTTTACACCTGGAAAATCCTGCATGTGTCTCCGGAAAAACAGGAAGAGGTGTGTTAATTAACTGTCCAACAGGATAGCCCAGCCATATTGATTCACAAGTCTTCCATGCTTACACTACCTCATGCACCCAAAACCCTTAACTTCATCCATGTTAACCCTTCACCAGCTGGGAGGGAGAAAGGATGTGACCTTCACTAAGGGTGCATGTACTTTAAATTTCGTCATGTTCATTGTTGCAAATATTCCTTTGGTCTTCAATACAGCTCATTCAACACTGCAACTTTGTAACTATCATGCCATTGTCCTAATTTCAATTTCCACACCTGGGTCCCACAGTGACTTCTTTACACAAGAAACACTTATTTTTAAGAAAATCGGTAGCAATTTCGAAGAACTTTGTAGCAAAATTTTGCTACAATGCTCCAGTTGGACAGCCCTGCTGGGTCCCACATTCCTATAAATTGTCAAATGTTTTTCCACCGCCATTTAATAGTACCCATCCCCACCTGCGACGTAGAATTATGAGGTGTCAATGTCCTTTCCTAAATTACCTTTATTAACGTCTCTTTATGTTTATTTCAGAACCTACCGTGTACACTAGAAAATTTTTTAATTTAGAAATTAAGCAACCTGTAACTCACTGAAAAAATACTGAAGTCGTGTTTATTTTACGAGTGTGCTGCCAAATCTGCACCATTTGATCCAAAGTGTACCCACTTTGTTACCTTAACAAGATGGCTTCAGTATTTATTTAAAGCAAGACGTGCTTGTTATATATGGGGTCACCTGTCTACATTATATTGATGGCTACAGCTGCAATGAGACATTACTGACTACCTCCAGGAGCCATGCATGTGATCCTGTCTATAGTTTCACAAAGAAGCCTAACTGGAAGGTTATATCTCACTGCTGAAACCAGAACTTCAAAACAACCACAGCTACCAACACCAATTCCACCTTTACACATGTATGCTCATGAGAAAGTCTGTGTTTTTTAGGAAAATGGTATGCCCACAAATGTTTTATTTTGCATTAACCCTTTCCCCTAGAATTAAGACTGAGTCAACAGCTTTCCTTGACATGTGATCTTGATAGGTCTCACCTACAATTTTCAGTCAAACTGTTTCTCATTACTCTTCAAATTTTCAAATTGGTTGAAAGACACTGAAGCAGAAGACATTTGACCACCCACCCACCCCCACCCACACCCCACACCCCACACCCCACACCCGGTTTTGGTCAGTTTAAGGAGGAAAGGGTCAATCATTTGTTTCAGTCTCAATGCATCCTTGCTATTTCCTTGTGATTGGCATGTTTTGTAAACAGTCTCCAGTTACTGTTATGGCATGCTCAGTAGGGAACATCATCACATTGTTATTTCGAGTGCTAATGAGGCCTTGTTTGTGACACTACTCCACAATGTTTACAAAAAAACATCTGAGCACACAGACATTGTCATTTAAGCAGCCGGATGTGTCATTTTCCATTCTACACTTCCTTGGTTACACTTAACTGCCAACAATTTTGTTCTGCTACCTCCTCTGTATAATCAGCAAATCCACATCTTGTGATACACAGCACCATCTTCGGAAAACCTCAGTGGTCTCAGAAATCTGATTCAAATGCAATCACAGATTACTGGAAGTGTAGCCCCCCTCTGCCAGCCATTGCTGTGACCCAGATAGTTGACCTTCTGACTTAATTTTGCTTCCAAACTTATCCTTGGATACTGATTCATAATGTCTGTGAACTTTTATAAAGCTATTATGGTACTCAACTTTCGTCGACTGGGTCACATGCTCGTGGCTGTGTCTCTGGGGACCAGAGTATCTGTTGGTGTGTATCTGATGATTACCATGATCATAAGTTACGCACTAGCAGATACTCTGGTCCCCACAGACACAGCCACAAGCATGTGACCCAGTAGACTAAAGTTAATCCATGTTAATCCTATTTTACACCTGGAAAATCTTGCAGTATGTGTCAAGACAGTGACCCATATTAACGAAAATAAGCAGCTTATATTTAACTCACAGAATATATTTTCTTCTAAAGTCCTGGAAAGGGGGGCGGGTTAAGGGGTTTTCCGTACTTTCGTACTGGGCATTTTCATTTGCCGTACTTACACATTGGAATCCCTTTTAGTTTCTGTACTTCATACCAACCATTATTTGTACATCATCATATTTTCCGTACATTGTATTAGGGCAAAGCTATTACCTGTACCAGCATACTAGGCCCTCCCCCCTTCTCCTCCCCCCCCCCAAAGAAAGTTCAGTCACTTCACATGCCCCTGTCAGCATAATTAGTACATGGTCTGTACATGGTGCAGTGCCACTCAGCAAGAGTGGACCTCATGTTACCTTTGTGAGGTAAATGAGAACTTTGTAGACATGCAGACCTTATTAAAACCTTTAACACTCATTTAAGAATGTGTAGCAGCCAATACCACAAACATAAACAGACAAATGTGCCATACAATACACTGACTGACGTATGAATCCGATGGAGAGAAGGAGAAATTTCTATACATGTATGCCAAACCCACTGTGGGCTGGACGCACAAACATGTGATCAATAACCAAAATAATATTTACTATATCTCAGTGCCATTAGTTTTAACTGAGACTGAATCTTTTCTCGGTGTGCTTTGGTACAGTCTGCCCAAAGTGCACTAAGGAAACCTGTTTGCTTGGGTCTTTCTCATGATCTCTTATGATGGTCTGGGCAACTGTAGGCTGCTGATGCTGGTACAATGTACAATGTACTCCAATGAATGTTTGGTTCACAAAGAATATGAATCTTTATCGTGCTGTCATGTCAGTTCAGAGCATGTAGACTTTTAATCATCACAACTGGAAGTGAAAAGGTTTACTCTTTCTATGGGACATTTTTGACTGAATTAACAGCTTTCTGAGTCCTCAGTGTGTTTTGGGTGCTCTTTGCCTAAAGTGTTCCTAGGAAAGCTGTTGACTTGGACTTTTTAATTCTCTGTAACTACAGGCGTCCTGGAACCTGACTGAAAGGTCTGTTAATTTACAAGGAACAGGAATCAAGAACCCTTGCCTTAATTCAGAGCAGTTCATTTTAAGCAGTGCGATTTTAGTCACAGTTGGTACTATCACAGTAAAAGAAACATTTCATTCTACATTTGAGGGTGAATTATCGTTTTCTAGAGCAAAATTCAAAAGTAGTAAATCACTGAAATCAAAAGTATAACTCATTGTAGATCACATGACCTCAACATTGTTAAAGTAAATTGTGACATGCCTGTATCATTGATGAAGTGTATTAACATAAAGACAAAATCAAATGTGTGCAAAGGGAAGTTTCATTGTATTTCACGTCACACGGAATAACTACATGTATGATGAACGTAAACACACAGCACACCAGGTCGGCATTGAAAGTACACCTCCGGCATATTTTTTGTGATGAATACCCGAATATACAATAATAAAATCGTACAGGGCTGGAAAGTGAGTTACAATTTTTCTCTCTCACGAACGCTGTTGGTGGAGAAAATCACTCGTGAGCTTCGGTCACTGGTGATTTTCCCCACCAATAAGGATCCCTCATGAGACAAAAATGGTGAATCCTCTCAGCCATGTAACCAGATTCTCTATTTGTCTTTTGAGTTGACAGATGACAAGCTGCAAAACACAGGGCCCCAGATGTGGTGTCACTGGACACCAAGAGTCTCACTTCCTCAGTCACGCCAAGTGGGTCACGACACACACCCCAGGATCTACAGCACGCCTCACAAATCAACAATCAACCTCCTGCAAGGCAGAGTCAATTGGTAATTTAGAGAGTAATTTGTTCTGATCTGTCATTTTTGAGAATGATTTACTTTGTATGTGTGTACACTTGGTGTGTTTCCTTCTGATTAAGCATCCAGAGATCTGAAGACCAAGGTAGGGAGCAGTTATCTATTAGCAATACTGTAACCTTTTGATCACTACTGCTCTTAGCCTACATTACCAAGTTCCCAGCCAGGTTTTCGAGCCAGAAAACATGCAGCGATCTGCGGTCGCAGCTTGCCCTTTATCGGGGCCTCATATAACCGTGCATGCCTGCCAGGTTTTTATGCTCTCATACTATGTAGGAACAGCTTGTCCTGATACTTAAACGTGACCACAAAAGATGTCAGATTAATGCCCATTCATCATATGCTTATTCTGGCCACATCATATGCTCATTCTGGCCAATTTATACGGTAAAATCAATCTTCACAATATAAAATTTGCATATTACTTATTATAAGCACTTCATACTTCATACATGCATACATATGTACAAGTTAAATGTCCAGAAGAATCACATGAAGTGAATGGCTTTCCTTTGCCAGCTGTTGAGTCCGACCATTACTTTTTGCTTGACTCATTTCATACCAGTCCCTTATTTTTCCGTATGTTTACCTAGATTTATGATGACAACTGCACATTTAAATTCTTCATGAAAAGAGCTTTCATTCAAGTACCAACATGCCTATAGTCATAATTCAGTGGTTCTGGCACTACCTAGCAAGTCATGCTGCAGCTGCCACAAGGGCAGCTGCAGCATGACTTGCCAGGCAGTGCCAAAACCACTGACCAAGGCCTGTGACCATAGTATGAAATGAGTTAAACTACCACAATGGAAGTTTTTTTGTTTTTTTTTTAAATAGGATTCTGAATTTGGAACAAGATTCAGTATTGCATACACTGCAATTCATAGCAATAGATAGTCCCCCACCACAGAATAGAGAGGAAAGTTGACTGTGCAAAAACTGAAACTGATTTAATTACGTGCCATACTGAATATTAAAAAAAAAAAACAACTTACCAAAACTTAGTAAAATGTGATAGGACAATGTATCTGGGTGACACCCATGTTGGGATATTATCTGGGTCACCTTGACCTGTTGACCTTATCTCAAGGTTACAGGGCTGTCCAAATTTGGTACCTGTAGGTCTGTCTCTATAGGAAATATGGCCATGAGAAGCTCAAACTTTATGGGGGGTCAAGGCCAAGGTCACATTGACCTAATTCTGCTGTATCACACACCCCTATCTGATGAAGTGTTCACACACCAAATTTGACAGGTGTAGGTCTAATGGTACAGGAATTATGGCCCAGACAAGCTTTGTCAGGAAGATGGAAGGATGGACAAGATAGACAGAAGGACAAGGTGCAAACTTACAGTCCCCGGTGGAGGTCGAACTAACCAGTTAACTGATTCATGCAAGAATGAATGTACGCATGCCCCTGACGGAAAGGGTTAAGAGCTCTTCAGTTTCATAATTTCTGTATGCATCCTCTTTAGATATATAGGAGTACCCAGTATTGTCAATACAGGTTGGGTGTATACAGCTTAGACAAGTGTTTAACCCACAGACTACATGTATACTCATCCCTGCAACATCGCAACAACTGATGCAAGTTCGGACCCGCAGCCTCTTACCTGTCTTATCTTTAAGGCTCTACCTGAATACCAATTGGCCTGTAAATACGGCTAATCGATTGCTCAATTTTTTGTCAACAACCAGGCATTCTTTCAAAGTGCTTTGCAAGGTGCACTGATTTTTTTTCTCTTCTTCCTTCAAAATTATTGATGATTTAAGAGCTCAGTTTCTCTCAAAGGCCACATTTTCTCCTTAGCCTGACGAGAACAGCCCCAGGCTCATCAAAAAGAAAAAAGAACGAAAGAAAAACGAAACAAGTGTCCATCTCTTAGCTTGACATGTTTATCCAGCTTTCAGAAAGACCTGCTTCTGCTGATGAAACTGCGTCTGGATTGTTTACAGATTGTGCTACACTCTACGCCAAGCGTTTCTGTCTGGATGTGCCTGCTGAGTACAGTTCGGTTGTTGGCCTTTAACCGTTTCCTATTCAAATTGCCCAAAAGTGTCTGCTTTCATATTTTCTTTAACTTTCGCATTCATAAAAAATATTTTGAATCAGAAATTTAGAGTAGGACAATCACAATGGTATGAGAACCCATGTCAACAACTCTCAAAGGTGTAAGTAACAGTGCCAGTGATGGAAAACTGTTGATTCTGTCTTAATGTTTTACCGGTAACCAGGACTGGGAGTCCATCAATGCAGTAGAATCTCCAATTAAGACCACCTCCTAAACAGACCATTTCCATAACTAGACCAAGTTACAGACCAGCTGGAAAGTGAAAACAAATACAGTGCGAAAGGTTCTACATAAAAATAGAAATTGCAAGACTAGTAAAGTGGCAAAATTTAAACTTTTTGACACTTTTGGCTCTATAATCCAATTTTATATCCTTTTAACACTTTCCAGTGTATGCTTTAATGAATGGTCCTTGCAGCTTGTGTCTGCTGATTATTCACCTTTTTGTTTTTTGTTTTGTTTTTTTGTTTTTTTTTTTGCTTTGTTTGTTTGTTGTTTTTTTTTTTTTTTTTTTCTTGGAGGGGGGGGGGGGCAAAATATGACACCAACAACCCTGTTAATGTTTATTTTCACATATTTATGGTAGCATGAATTATTCAGCAAAATAATTGTTGGATTTTGGCTCATATACCAAACAGGTTTGTTTCCATGAGAACAAGTTACATTAAACTTTGGCAGGATATATTCTGTAGTTCTAGAAATTTTCGCACGTGTTTAATTTCGCGCAAACTCAATTTTTCTAAATTACAGAATTTTCGCAGATTTTAATCTCACACGATCCAATATGCCATACAGTGTAGTGAAATACAATGCAACTTAGTTTCATGCATTTTAATACCGCGCTCTGGGTGGTAGCATGAAAAGCGCAAAATTAAATCAAGCGCAAAAATTTCTAGAACTACAGTATAGAGAAATTGTCCAAATTTTATCTTTAAAATGGTATTTTACTGATTGAAATACACACAAAAAAAGATTTACACATACACTTTAGATATAAAATGGGACCATTCCAGCCTGAGCATTACCTAAAAGTATAAATACAATGGCTTAAAATTACAAGTTTTTTTTTTTTATAGTTCCCGTACCTGCTTCCCACTGACATTGTTTGTGACAGCTTTCTACAGAACAGCACAAGTCTCTGTAGCCCAAAGATTGCCAACTGACTCTTATAATAAGTGGAAAAGTTTTTCCATTAATGGGTCCATGTTGTACATGCACCCAAATCATGGTTTACCCCAGTCCCAAACATTCCAGACATGCATGTGTAAAGCTTCACACTTGCACACTCTCAAACAGGGAAATTCACACCCATAGAGACCGCACACAAGGAAACATCACATCTCCTTGACAACGGAATGTCAGTAAATAAAAACACGTGCACACCAGACACGTGGACCGGCCACTCGTAACTGCCCGGTTCAGCAGTTAGCTTATTCTGACGTAAAACATTTCAGTCTTACACCGTTTCTAACGTCCAACAATGGGAGACGTGAACGTGCAAATTTCGGGTAAAACACCAACGCCGGCACTCTTTGGCTTAGTCTCTGAGGAGTTCAGAACGAACGAAACCGGTCAGACACATCTCATAGCTAAAGTCGGGCTAAAGCTTCACAGACAGGCACTATTTGCCGTCTTGGCCTTTGCCTAGTTTTCACATTAAAATTACAAGTTGTTGAAGGCAGTGGGCCCCAGAATTGGGACATTGTATCAGATACTAAAGTCGCCCTGCGGCAATGAATTAAGTGGCACCACTGGGCAGGGCAGTCAAGAGGCCCAGTGAGCCAAAGTTGAAGCATAGTAGAGAAGGTTGCCCCAATAGTGGTTACAGGTCAAAAAGTACCAGCAGATTTTTATATAAGTGGTAAACAGTTGGCAAGTGGCTACTTAGCATATTGTTCCAAAGAATCCCTTTCTTCAACCTTTTATTCAGGTATTTGAGAAGACAGTTGAACTCATGTGCGTGCATTCTTTGCATTTGATACAAACAGACAAGCATGTACAGTGGCATGTTGGCCCTCTAGCAGTGAACTCAACCATGACACCACAATTAATGCACTTCACAGTATTTGCCTTTTGGACTATGACAAGTCAAATGCCCAATAATTCCACAAACTTCAAATACATGTCAGTTGAAATTTTTGTAAAATGTGTAGGCATGAAACACATTTTCATCAACTCGAGCTCCCTGAGTAATCAGTCCCAGCTGTCACCAGACATCCCAAATTGGGACCCCATTACATATTAATGTACCTCAGCTGGAGACCATGGCAGTTTGTGGCTGTTGCTGAAGGGGCATGTGAGTGACTTGGATTTGGTAATATAATTAAGTACAATGTAGTACAATGACTAAAATACGCATCTAAACATGGAATCAGAAGCTACTACCCCAGTGTGGTCCTAGCTGATGACATAGTGTGTAGTTTGGTCATTTTTAAGGTAATACAGGTGCAAATGCAGAATAAAAGATCCAAATGTAATTTAGTGTTCCATTTTTTGTTGTGGGTTTTTTTTTTTTTTTTTTTTTTTTCATCATGTGTGCCCAAAAGGTAGCATCAACTGGTGGGAGTACACTTTTGAACATGGTCGATGCATTCCAGATCAGAAGTACAGGCAAGCCGCATTTTACACCTGCCCATGTGGCACCTTCATGTATACTTTCAGGGACACAATGAGATCCACACATTAAGGCTTACATTACATACACATGATCACTGGAAATAAGTTTATAAGCAGCCAGTGACTTAGAGCCAAACTTAATGGACAGATTACATGTATTTCGGACAGTTGCCAAATGTCCTGCATTCATCATCAGGGGCTGTCTCTTAAATTGTATGAAAATCTGACAATATTCATTCAACATTTGTTCCCATCATAATTTATAATTTTCCTCTATATTGTTTGTTACACCACATTCATTCCGTTTGTAGCACATGCTCTAATAGAAGCACACCCCCTACTTTTTAATTGGGGGGGGGGCTATTGAAAATTCAGCATTTTTCTATATTTAAAAAAAAAAATTAACTGCTTCTGATAAAAGAGGGTTCATTGTTGATAATTTATGCTATATGGATTCTACAATAAGTGTAATTGCTTGTGGTACTGTTAATCAAGCCATATGATTATCACAAAACTCCACAAAAACCATGTCTGATCCAGGGATATCTTTTCATTAGCACAACATGCTACAACTGGAATGAAAACAGTATATTTTTTGTCCAAGAGGAACTTCCCTGGTAGTCCCTAGTCTGGTATTTTTTTGCTTGTTTGTTTCTTTGTGTTTTTTTTCCCCCTCTTTTTTTTTTGTCAGCCATCCGTTCTGATGATCTAGCTCATAGTTATTGTTTTTTGTTTTGTTTTGTTTTTTAAAGGAAAGACACATCTAACAGAGAGCTGCAAGTGACCATATGCCATGGCATTGTGGATTTACATTGAATCCTTGTATTACTAATGACCTCTTATAAACTATCCTTTTGGAGGAAAAAAAAAAAAAAAGAGACAACCCCCAAGTCTCCTGGCAACTTCACCCTGGGCCAGACCAGCCTCCACCATGCTGATTTTTCTGCCCCCACCAAGTTTACAGAGCTGGAAGTGACCTGTATGCCATAGCATACGGGAGTCGCATTGAGCCCCGTATTTCCGATCGCCCTTTATAAAGCCCACAGGTGCCCAAATACCAGCCACACTAATTTCACACCTATGTGGCAGTTATCTCACTTCCAGGACATTTCCTTTTTGTGTAACTGCTGAAGCATACCCCTAGCTATATCCTGTCTATTTTAGATATAATATTTACGTGACACCCATATTTTTTGTGCAAACTAACAGTTAATGCAGCCTGTGTTAAACCAATCACACATAGGCCCCCTAGTGCCAAACTGTCCGGTAACTCTCCAGTGTTAGAGGTAAGAAAACCACAAAAATATTCACTTCCGGCAACAAAGAACGATAATTTGCGCATGTAAACTTGCCTAAATATATATCAAAATCAACGTGCATTGTCACAAAATATGTGATAAACGACTGATAATTCATAAAATAATAGATATCAAGGTCAGAAACAGGTTTAAGGAAAATAGCAACATGCACCTCCAACACAAGAGAGTGCCAAACAATTTAGCATTAGGGGGCGCATGTGTGAATGTGGGTGACCTTTTTTTTTTTGGCAGGAGTATAGATCTTTAAGATACTGGCTGACTGATGGAAAGTGGTGATAACTGTCTCTAATACAGAATGCCATAATCATAAAATTTGAAAATTTTCAGCATCTTATATGGCTATTGTCATTGTATTTATCTGAATTTTGAGTATCTACAAATGCTAATATTGTAGTACATGTACCGTGGTACCTGCTGTATGTGGCCACCCCTTGTGCCAAGAAAAAGAGGCTGCATACATCAGGTGACCTGTCACTGCAGGTAGCTTTACAAAGAAACTAATTCTTGTGTCCCAGCAAGGTGACCACAAAAAGCAGTGTGGCTGCTCACGGCGGTGGTTGCATACAGCAGGTACCACTGTATAATGTGCCCACCCTTTTTGTGAAGAAAAGAGTGACCAAACCCAACAGATGATCTTTCATTGTGTGTAAAGTTACAAATTTGACACCTGTGTTCTGAGGTGTAAACATGAAATGGCATGTGGCCTTTCATGGCAGGGGCCACTCACAACAGGTACTCCAGAACATGTGCACACACCAGTGTCTGCTGGTATTACAAACATATCAATACAGTAGTCATTCTAATAAGCACACAGAGCCCTTTGGAAAAATAAATTGCATAGTATGGCTGAAAACTATAGGTACTGGCCGGATTATGAATGAACACAGAAGCACATCATCAATGAAAATCCTTGCTTCTTTGATGATAAAAATGGAGGTGTGTCCTTTTGGGGTATGTGCCTTAATAGAATGAATATGGTATTCATTGTACACTCAATTTATATCCGAGGCACTTTCACTGGTAAATTGTTAAAATTAAGTACTTGTTATATATATCAGCTTGGAAAGAGCTGAACGCATGGAAAACAACTGGAAAGAGCATGTCATTTATACAAATCCATGCAAGACAAGGAGAAACTTCTGACAGGAAGTTAAAATGAAACAACATTATATAGCATGTCTAGAGTCAAAAAAAAAAAGGCCTTTCAAATGGAATGAGAATGTTGCAACAGGATTAAATTTATTAGCAACAACAAAGAAGCTTACGGTGTAGGATAATGATACTGATACTTAATTTGAAAGCTGAAAATGCTAGGCTCTGTGAATGGCAAGCACTAGCACTGTTCATTCAAATCACTCATTCTGGATGGACGAAAGCACCACACACAAACTTATTCTGATGCACAGCGAGGAAGCTTCAAGTAAGAGAGTAATTACAAGATCAACGTCTCTTTTGATATGTACTGCAGATCGCAACAATAAATCTTAAATTATTTTCGTCAAGCTAGAATTGTGGTCAGATTTATTACAGTCATCTCTGCTGTTTCACGGTACAGCAGTCCTTTAATCAGTCAAATGCTGTCAAACTGTCTTTCATTGCTGTCCTTCTGGGCTTTTAGATATTTTTCCAATATTTTTGTATAGAATTTTCCTGTTGGGATGCATGGTTCCGCAATAATATAATACAGTCTATGAGCAAACTTCACCTAAACACAACGTCAATACAATCAATCAAAAGCCCTTGCAAGATGTTGCCAACAAAATGACAGCACCACATGTACTGCTGAGGATCAGGTCTGAGAAACTACAGCTTTCAGTGTGTGTGGAAACCATAATCATTATAAATTGCCAACAGCCAGGTACACTTATAGAATAAAGTGCAATGCACCATTGTAATCGGAATAATACCTGAATGTCACCCAACTGTAACATTCCATATCCAAGCAACCAAGTTGTTAACCCTTGCTGTGCCAAACTGGATCCCATACATGTAGGTAGGTTGCAGGCAGGCAGGAATACATGCTACAGATATGCATGCAGCATGTAAAACATGTACATGTGTATACTAGGACCCTTAAAGTGCCAGTTTTTATGTGGCGTTAACGTCTTCCGTCACCACATTCTACATGCTTTGTGCATCAAGTGCTTACGAAGGCTGCTGCCCTGGGGGATCTAGTTTCTCCAAAAGAACAGATTTTTAAGACCTAATTGGCTCGCTGGTACTTCAATGAGAGGCCAATGCATGAAGAGTTTGAAGCTGGAATCATAATTCACAAGGGCCCTTTTCTGTTGGCTCCTAGTTTCAATTAATATACATGTAGGTCAAATATGTAAGGAAAGGGGGTTCTCAATATATACAGCCCTGTCAGAAAAGTATTAAGGCATTTGCAGGATTCAAGACATCAGTGCCATCCTGTTCTTAAAATTACCACCATCAATGGAAATATGTACAGTGAAAACTCGTAATAATGACATCATCTGTTCCCTTAGAAATCTGTCAGATAACTGAATGTGTCAGATAAATGAATCAAATAACAAAGAAAATGAGCTTTTGCCATTCCAAACTTGTGTCATTATAAGGAATATGTTGACTATCTGAGTGTTGTTGTAATGAGGTATCACTGTAATTAAAGACGGCAAGCATAGCTTCTGAATACAGGGCATTTCAAATCAGGCATGCAAATGCCTAACTGTTGTTGACTGAAACATAACTTTATTACAGAAATAAATTTGTCTTTAACTGTTTCATTCCCGGTTTTTGGACTGAATCAACAGCTTTCCTCAGTACGCTTTGGGTCCACTGCACCGAAAGCGTGCCGATGACGGCTGTTCACTAAACAGACCAACCTAGGGAACTATAGGCATGCTGGTACTTGAATGAATGGTTACAAAGAATATCAGTAGAGTATCCATTTGATAATTCAGAGAAGCTCCTTTTCAGCAGTTTGAATTAAGTTGAACTCAGCATTGAAAGCATTGATAGCAGCACATGGCTCGTACAAAGAATGATTAACCGAATAGGAATGTGTTCAACAGGTGTCAGATTCACTTGACGTCAGGGATCCCTGAGCAACCCATTTGGTCAGAAATAAGACCTTCCCTGACAGATTTGTATTTGATTAGTACATGTACATACAGATCATGCCACTGCAGCTCACACAATGGGAAGTGTTCAGTGGATGTCAATTCTATTGATGTCATCAGTGACTGCATTGGTGGGGGTCACTTACAACTGTACAAAGGATTTATATTTTTGGAGACACCCATTAGGATTTGTGGGGAAATGTACAACTACTGAACACCAGAGATTTTTTTCTTTTTCAGGTATGACATATAGATGTTCATGCATACAGATTTTCAGATTGCTTATCTTTGCGACAAAAAATACAGCAGCATTCCTTCTGTGCTATCATATTTTGACAGCACATGTAATGACACCCAAAATAATTTTCCGTAGAGAAAGTTGGAGCTAAAAAGCTCAGCCACACAAAAGGCACACTAACAGCGAAACTTGTGCATTTGTACTCAGAAAGGAAACTTTCCATTTACTTACGTTTCACACTTTGTAATGAAAGGATAATGTAATAAATATAAGCTAAATGACACCTGAAAGGCTATCTGCAGGCATAAAACATTTTTAACACAGTAAATGCAGTAGTAGACTGCATCGACACAAAAGGAAGCATGGGAAATGGTTTCATTTCATCGTGATCAATTGTGTTTTACTTTTGGCTGACCGTGGTTAGCGCAAGGGAGTATCAAAGAAACTGCAGTGAGGTATGACATAAGATGATTATTCATTTACATAATCCGGGAAATAGACAGACCCGAATGCATTGACAATTTTCCTGGCCAAAAGTGGTAAATAATAAAATATATTTTTTCTGGTCTTATATCTTATGGATCATAAAAACAAGAAAAAACTGCTGCTTTCATTCAGAAACCACTGCGTGTGGAATTCACAAATGTCAATATAGCATCCATTAGTTCCTAAGTGATTGTACTGATAGGATGCCTTTAAGAGGTCATATGCAAATTACACACTTGATTTTAGTCTTACGTGAAGGTTTAATCATCAAATAAAAATACTATACAATATCTCATGGGACTTTTGTACTCTGAGCATAACTTAATAATACAAATATTCTGCCTTGAAGTAGATGTAGTAGGCAGTCCTGTGCCCAGTCCTGGTGGCCCAGAACATGGATCTTGTAAGTCACACTGAAGTCACCCTGAGGGCATGAACATAGCTCCAAAGACTAAGCAGCAAAAGATCTCCAGCAGGGCTTCAGCAAGGCTCGAGAAACTGGTCAGTCAAGACAACAGCTCTGATAATAGACCCGACCTGCAAATTCCACCAAGTCTCCAAGTAATTTAGAATAAACACATTTTGCAATTTCCTGAATAATTAAAGTGTTGACTCTCTGCCCGTTGAATTAAATCTTTGGCTCAGGGCCATCTGCAAAAACATACCCTGCCTGAAAGGCAAAGAGCGCAGAAGCTAATGAAATGGTTAATATGTAGTTTGTACAGGTACAAACCTAACCCCAACATGCCACAATGCCTCTCTCCATCAACAACACACAAATATAGATTTTCTGATGGGCATGTGAAACACAGGCAAGATAATGAAAAGGTTAATAAGTTGTTTGTACAGGTATACGCCTGACCACAATACCTCTCCATACCAGCTACGTGCAACTGTAGATATTTATACTCAACATCTCTTCTTACTTTATTAATTCCCATTGTAGCTGTTTCCAGAAATGAGCTACAGGATTTGCTTTCAGGTCATGTAACTTTGGACCCGTAAGATAAATGGTATCAATTTATTTGCCTTATTTGCGATGCACAGCCAGAAATAGGTAAACCCATATTACAGATGAAAGATGAACATACCCTACATGTGCCCTGGTTAAAGGCTTATTATCCAAGAGTATTTTGGAACTCAAGGCAGAGTCCCTGCATGTGCAACTCATTTATCTCCAGTGACACTTGGGGAAATGAGTTGTTTTGTAAAAAGAAGCCACAGTTTCACATAAACATAGCTTCACTTTTGATATTTTGCTGCATCGATTACTTCTCTTATTGTATATCGCTGTAACCCACCCATGGAGAATTCACCTTGCCACAGCTATTAGCCCAAAACAATGCTGTTTTGAATAATAACTGTGGCTTCCACCAGCCTTCAGGTGTTACGAGTGCAGATTTGCAGCCGCATGGTACATCTGTGTCAAGAAAAAAAATTCTCAAAAGTGGGTCAAGCTGTCCTGAAAATTCAAACAACTTTTTCCTCATTTTTACATCCTTGAGATCCCTATCTCGAGGGACCATTCTAATGAGACCACCTGTCTTAAAAGAGCACCTTATCAACATACATTACTTATTACTTTCCATTTAATTTTTACTTCTTATGAGGGACTACAATTTTTGTTATCTCAGGGGTGGTATCTTGATACAGGTTTGACCATATTAGGAACGAAATTAAAGGTCAAGACTTATTGACATACCCTTGAACTCACAAATTGACCATAACCGAGTAACCGCCCAGTTCCCGTTGCAATTAAGGCCTGCATCAGAATTTCCAAGTATTTTCTTTGTCATGTTTGTGATCTCTCATTTGTTTTTTTTTTAATGAGAGTCTTCTCATAACCTGAATTTTTAAAACGTTATCCTGATTGGAAAGCATTTTATCGAATGCACTGAATCATACTGGCTTTTTTTTTCTTCCTTTTTTAAATACATGTTTTACTGAAATTTTGTGAGATTTATGTGCATGTCAGAAAAGCATAAAAGACATTGACTTGAAGTGTATGAGAATTATTCAATACCAAATAAAGCCACACTGAACAGACTCTGTATGTAAGTACACATGTAGTTCCAGTGGGGATAGCAAGCGAGATCCAGCTTGCATATGACTTGAATGAGTCACAAAACCTGGGTACTTTGTAAACTTGAAATTGCCCGCACTTGGATGCTCAACGGAGTTTCATTTTACATGTATGTTTTGTTTCTTAGTGGTGAATGCGGGACCAGGATGGCAGTCAAAAAGAGCTTAACCACGTGCACATCCTTATTCAGGACATATGGAAACCGCCCCCCCCAATTTTTTTTTTTATTGGGGGGGCGGGGGGATAAACACACCTTTGAGACAAATTTTGAGCACTCCCTTCTTCATAGTGATATTTTTGGAACACCCTTCTTGCTGTAAATAGAAGCAATTTTTTGAAAAATCTTCTTCTATGCCAATTTCAATTAGTGTGATCAATAATACTACTATTAAAGTGCCTCTTTTTAGCACTGTGTCTCAAAAAGTGCATCCAAGATCTGATAATTATTTCTATTTACATATATATATATATATATATATATATATATATATATATACACGCTGAACTCTTGAAACAGAATTATTGTCATGAATTAAGAAAATCAGGTAAAATAAGTCACCAGTGGTACAAGTCACTGCTTAACCAGTTTTAATATTCTTGGTACAGAGACTAAAATAATGTTCTTATACAACATTTCTTCCTCAACATGAATTCTTGATTACATGTAGCTACAGCTCAGTTTTAACCTGTTGCGTAACATCAGAAATTAAATCTGCAGAGGAGAAAATAAATATCCGATGGTTATGTCACATGGTCCCAGCAGCAAGGACACTGCCCAGCTTAATCACCACAGGTTACATTGTTGTATCTGAACACATTGTCCAATTTCACTGAGATGTCTAATTACGGGGATCTCTAGCTGTGCCTTCCATGTCAAGTCATACCTGGCCTTGGATCATCTGTCATTTTGCACAAGAAATGTGATCCACTATCTATACACTGGCCCCTCCTTTCATAGACCACTTGCCCATCATGGCCATATTTATTATATCCCAACGTGCAATTTTTTTCATAAATCTCTTCCATGTTATTTGATCTCCAATAAGAGACCACCTGCTTTATGTGACCACTAGACTCATTGACCCGCCCTGTCGGTGATCTTTCAGAAGATGGGTGGCAATCGACTACCATCTGAATGGCTCATCATAAATTTGCCTCTTCCAGTCAAATGCCGGCTAAGGCAGTATAAGGTGCTGCCACCTAGTGATCACAAGCCGAGACACTTTGAGTCCATACAAAGATGTCAGTTACCAGGACCCAGAGAACTAGCCTAATGACCTAATTTACAGTTACAGCCAGAGCACAGAAAGCAAAAGATGACATACAGACATGACAATGACAAATACCATCCTAGCCTACTTGGCATACATCGATAGTATAACTCATAAGGGCAAAGGAACTGAACATATATATTGACTATTACTAACATTTTATGCCTTTTAATGCACACACAGGGAACTTAAAAGATTTAATTGAAATAACCTCCAATTGCAGATATATATATATATATATATATACTGATCCCTTTCTTGAGAGGCCACCCGAAGGGCAGGCCCAAAAGTGGTCTCTCAAGACAGGTGGCCTCTCATTAGAGGTAGAATAACATGGAAAAGATAGCACCAGGGACCTGTAAAATATGGTCTTTCAAGCCAGGTGGCCTCTCATTGGAGTGGCCTTTCAAGACAGGGACCACTGTATGTATATATATATATATATATATATATATATATATATATAGTTTTCAAATATTTCATAACTTTTATGCCACCAAATTGGGGGAGGGGGTATTTAAGAGGACAGGAGTGGTAAGAAGGCTAGTACAGTACTATAAGAATACTGTCCAGAGAGGTACTATATACAGATTCTGTTGACTTTTCTGACAACTGTTTTATCTTGCTCAAATTTAAGCCAGATGATAAACAGGGCAAACTGCAATACCTCTGCCTGTTTACTTTAAACAGAGCATGTAGTGAAATAAATTCGTAAGAGATTGCAAAAATTTGCCTTTTTCCCCCCACACATAAGAAAATGTAGCACACTCCCATTTTGTGATTAAACTGGGTCCTAGAGGCAGAACTTAAGATGTCTTGTAATCATTGGGTGAGGTTACACAGGTTAAAGTAACCAGACACCACACACAGCACCAAGTTCACCCAGTGTTGTCACATGAGCCAGGCTGAATTAGATCTGTTTTTTGCCAAGCTCACCCACTGGAAGTATCCATATTATATCACGTCTCCTCCACAACTTTTCTGATATTCTCAACCTTTGGTTACCTGCTGCTTATGCATACCACAAACTCTCATTTCCATGGAAACACCTTTAGCCAATCAATGAAATGTATATACAGGTGTTACTGCTGTGCCCATGCAGACTGGTACAATGGGCTTGGTCCTACAGATGTAATCAAATATTGACACCCGAGAAGATGTATTTGCAGAATAATGAAACTTAACGTGACAATACTCACACTACATCCTTTATCGATTAACAGAATTTCAGTTTTATTTAGACCATATAATTTAATCAAGGCCTGAACCTTAACACTGTAGTCATGGTGGCCAACCTGCACGATCTGTACAAAACTAAGTATAAGCACTGTTCATTTGGTCACAGTACTCCTTCTGTTGTTCATTGAGACAGTTTTCTTGTAAGTAAGCATAAAGCTGAATTTACCATAAAGAGCTGATTCTAAGTCCTCATTTAATTGAATTTTATTTCAAGGACTGTACCCACATGCCCAATATCAAGTCTGTGGATTTGGTAAGACTAACGTACAGCAGTGATGGTCCTACTGATATAAAAGGCACAGGTGCAGTATGTGGGTACACAACAGCCATGGCACACACCACTGTTACCCAGGTCCTTCGCATGTGAGCTCAGATCTGCGATGATGCCCCCACACCACTCCTTCGACTTAGTTTTTTAGATATTAACTCATTGTTGCTAATTGCAACATAACCCGACTCAGTAATTATACTGCATAACCATGTTGATCTGGCACTCGCACATAGCTACCTCCACTGAACCATTCTTTTTTAAGAATGGGGATTTGGTCGAGTGGATATGTGCATTTCCCATTTCAGCTAGGCAACTGGTGCCAAAGGTTGCAAGTTCGAGTCTCACTCGTTCCAAGATAAAATATAAATCACGAATAGTTACTGGAATAATCATAATTATGCCAGATTGAAATTCTTTGTAGCATGGCCACGCATTTGATTATCAGCACGCCTTTTTCTGCAGATCAAAGAAATAAAAAAAAGAAGAAAGGCAGCCAGGTGAACAGCTTTACTGGGTCCATTGTATCTGGGGCATGATGAGGAAAGCTGTTGACTCACTCTAAAACCTAGCACTGAAAGAGTTAAGCAATTACATGTCATAAAACATACTGACCCCAAAACTGATACATAAATATCTCTTGATATTAACAAGAGGCCCATGGGCCTAATGCTATGCTGACCCCCACCACCAAAAAATCATTTTCTGAAATGTATTCAAGTTAATCAAGGTTACTATGCCATATCAAACTTCCACATAACACACATTTGTGGTACATTTGGCATCATTCCCCTTATTCTTTATCAAGATATTGAATTCAATGTTTTTTCTGAAGTCCTTAATGACTTTAAAAATAGTTCAAGGTCACCAAGTAGAGGTTAATATATGTCCTCAAGTGCAATTTTAATCTAGAGGTTCAATTCTCCTTGCCACTGATGTCCAAACTACACCCTACCATTACAAAATCACCTCTTCCAACTTAATGGGTCTGGTGACCCTACAAAAATAGGTCAAAGTCACTTATCTTATGTAATATATTAGCATTGACATGATCTATATATTCTACAAATATGGCTTGTCTAATTCAATTATTTTTTAATATATGGAATTTTGTACCTTTCAAGACATTTTAACTCATAATGTCCGTCAAATTATAGGTGGTGGCACTAGTATCATAACCAACTGAGATTTTGACCTCTTCTACAGTCACAGTAAATTTCATTTCATGAAGATCCTTCAAAAATCATGGATGCTGGACTGGTGAAAAGATTTTCACATTTTGACCTGTATATTGCATTTTACTATAGGTGGCACCACCAACATTGATGTCGACAAAGATTTTTACATACTTTATAACTTCTAAATGTGATATGGGCCAAACTTAAAAATGGTGGGGTGCTGAGCATTCACAAGATGACACCTATATTCAAACTGGCCATTTGACCTTGACCTTCAACTCAGATTAAAAAATTGTTACTGTTCAAAATGTGCACCTCACATTCAGCTTTCCATACATGGTCTGTTTGTTCAAATTGGGTAATAACTTTTCAAGTTATTGAAGAAAAACAATCAATTTGGACAACCGCCAAAAACTTTATAATTACTGGGTCACGGTGATCCAAAAAGTAGGTCACCAAGTACAGTTTTATGTTCAGTGTAATCAAGCGCAATTTTGATCTGGAGACTCAATTCTCTTTGCCATTGATGTCCAAGCTACAACCTGTCATTTCAGAATTACCTCCTCAACTTTCCAGGTATAGTGACCTAACAAAAATATGTCAAGGTCACTGATATTACATAACATTCTAGCTCTGGACATGCTGTATACATCCTATAAATTTGGGAAGTCTAATCTAATTACTTTTCCAGATATACAATTTTATATTTTAAAACATATTTTTGGCTCATAATTCCATCAAATTATAGGTGGGGCCACAATGTATCATTAGCAACTTAGACTTTGACCTCCCCCACAATCCCACCCATATTTCGTGAAGATCCACTAAAAATTAAAGATGCTGGAGTATTCATCAGATTTTCACATTTTGACTCTTGTATTGCATAATACTGTAGGTGGAACCATCAATATCGAAAGGTACCTAGATTTTTATACAGTCTATGAGTCGATCCTGAAGGTTATATCTGGCTAACTTGAAAATCTTGGATGGTATTGCGGTAATGAGCTAAAGTTTACGGATGGATGTATAAACATAAGCGGTCACAAAAACTGTGCGACCTTAGGTCACCAGAGCTAAAAACAGTGGGGGGGGGGGGGGGGAGGGGGGGGATATAGCTGAAATTCAATATCAGCACTTGCAACTGAGCTGTGTGAGTGATCCCTCTGTAATCCATTTAAACACATATTACACATTTAGCTTCCTTAAGAGGGAAAAAATGCCAACTTTTTTACTTTTCGTAACTTCCTACAAAAATGTTTTTTCCTGGGATCCCACAGTCCAATTCCAAAAAATGTTTCTGATATCCAGCTCCAGAAGGAACGCAATTTATACATATAAGCATGCTAATTAGATGTATTAATGCCTTCCTGCTCAAAATCACTAAAAATCAAAAAGGGAGGATACAAACTGTGTGTATGCTTTACCGTTTTCACTGAACTTCCATGTTTACAGAAAATATTTTGCTGATAGTTTTAGGTCTGACCCTAAGAAGATAGCACAGCTCAGATCATAGGTCAGGTCAGCTTTTGAGTCAGTCTTATTCTGACCAGGAAAGGGTTAAATATTAAGTACTTATTGATCCTACAATCTTATAATTAGATCTATACTGTAATGTTGTTTATCAGGTTGTAACATATGTACGTATTGACAAAGGTGAATAAAATCTGACCACAGAAGCATTCTAGCTGCACGGACAAGGGAAATATAAGGTTCTATTCTGCTGCTAATTTTCTTGGTATAGGAATATGTCAATCTTCTTGCAGAATTACCTTACTTCATACATGACACGGATTTGTGTGTATTTGTGTGTATTTTGCCGTTTTCCTTATAGGTGATAACAACGTATGTTACCTCCTTCACTGCCAACTATGACTACCATTGGACTACATACAATAAACTGCTTTGAATTATAATAAGGATGCTGGATCCATAGTCCTTGTAAAAGGACATTTCATTCCAGTACCAGCGTACCTGTAGTGAAATAGAATGTAACCGTCCAGGTCAACAGCTTTTTTCGGCACATTTTGGGTGCATTGCTGAGGAAAGCTGTTGACTCAGTCCAAACTGTGGCACTGAAGAGGTAAAGTTATGTTTAACCCTTTCCCCCTAAAACCCGCCAAAACCAGCTGGTTGTCAAATGTCGTCTGCTTCAGCGTTTTCAACTAATTTCAACAGTGATGAAAAACAATTTTGACTGAGAATTGGAGATGAGCCCTATGAGGATCACATGCCCCAGGTCAACAGCTTTCCCTGGCATGGGTTAGTGCCCAACCCATGCCAAGGAAAGCTGTTGACTCAGTTTTGATTTAAGGGGGCAAGGGTTAATATGAAAACAGCTTTTCATTCACATGCCAATTACATATACTCACAGCTAGCTGTCAAAATATCTGCTCCTTACAGTTTTGATTCGCTGTCTCTGGGCTTTGAGACCTTACACTTATTTCAAAATACAATCATTTTTTAATCTTTCACACCTATGCATTGATTCTCCTCTGTTTGCATGTTTTTACACATAATCATCTTACTCACGAAGCTTTATAGGTGTGGACAATTGAGGGAACCAAAGTCCTATACAAATCAGTGGTATTGAAATGGACCACTGTCATGCTCCAGTTGATACAATTCAGTCTGATGCATCACTCATAAACCAGGCCTCACTGACTGATAGATGAGGCCCGTCCCAGTGTAGCACCTAAAGAGTTAAAACCACCTGTTAATTATTACATCATGAAACTTTCACACTGACCAAACCATCAATATCTCCACTGCTTTAATTTTGTAATTTTCAACCTGATATGCAAAGTACATGCAGTGTTCATACATGTAGATGGATAAACAACTCTACACAATTGAAGATGCTGATTCATAAATCTAAAAACCAAAAATGATGTATGTTTTAAAATTCATGTCACTGAAAGCCAGCATTTGAATCAAAACAGAACATCCTGCCCTCTGGGGGTATGTCACCAAACTAAAATTCAGTTCAGTATTTACATTTGCCAGCAGAGGGCATTGCTGCCTAGGACTCTTCAAAGCTTTCCCTGTGACACTATTTTCAGTAAAATTCCATCACATAAGTTTACATAAAAACACCAGCTATGTGTGTCTGCCCTCTCTTAGTCACACTAGGCTACAGCTGTCAAAGACACGCCACCTGTGGTTCACTGAATAACTAAAGACACCTTCTTTTTCTGCTTTCTGTGGCTATAATTACATATATACATGTATATCATAATTAAAGGTGCTAACCTGGTCACAAAAATGTAAAGTCTTATTTGATTTTAACACAAATATCATAAAACTTTCCATACTTCTTTCCATATTTTTTACAATAAATCAGTGCAGGGAAGTGTATGATCCCATTAGATTTTCATTGCTAACATCATCATGGTCTCTCTCTCTCTCTCTCTCTCTCTCTCTCTCTCTCTCTCTCTCTCTCTCTCTCTCTCTCTCTCTCTCTCTCTCTCTCTCTCTCTCTCTCTCTCTCTCTCTCTCTCTCTCTCTCTCTCTCTCTCTCTCTCTCTCTCTCTCTCTCTCTCTCTCTCTCTCTCTCTCTCTCTCTCTCTCTTCCTCCCCCCTTTTTACTTTCATGCTTTACTTGGGATATTACTCAGTTGTCCAGCTCAATGAGTTGCACTTTTCTGGGAGCCCTCACTGCCTTTTATCAACTGACTTTGTACCTTGTCTATATTTATGTTAAAAAGTGTCATTTCAATTCAATTCAGCGCGCTGCCTGGGAGATACTCTGCATCTTCACATTATAGTTTCATTTATTACCACCAGATGTCAGCAAATTATGTGGGGCAACTGATCCAAGGCAAGCATTGTTGTTGTTGTTATATAACATGCAAGTGTCAATGTTTACCTTGTTGCTCATGTCTGGCCAGTCATTCATGATTGGGTAACAGGTTTTGGTTTGGTTCAATGCATTGGCGGTGTCCTATGTATAAACATGTACATGAACCTTGTATGGGAAAACAGTGACCCTGTGCTTTGGGAGGTGACCAGTCATGCACGCGTAGACCTAAGGCCAATATATGGGATACATGGATGTCCTTTATCAACATTAGTTCACGTATGGTTGGCCATTACAAGCAATATTTCTTTTCTTTCAGTCTCCACTGAGCAGTCTCAGTCCGAGTTTGACCCCCTTATTGAGTCACAGGTCACTGGCGATAACATCTAATGACTTACCCAGTAATTGCACAATAACAGTGGCCAAACTAAAAACACATAAACAGGTATTTTGGGATAAATCTTGCTTTGGTTGAACATGTTGATGTCTCTCTGGTATTTCTTGTCCCTGTGAAGATTCTTTGGGATTATTTTCATGAAAATGATCCGAAAATTTGCTATGATTGGAAAGCGCATGCACATTTTCACACATAAAACAAGAGGGTTATATGTATCAATTATCCACTTTGACAGCAGTATGTGATACGATATATGCATACATGGTCTTTGGTGACATGCATCCATGCATCATCTCCCATTATATGCATACATATATGTATGGTCTCGTGTGACATGCATGCATGGTCTATATGCATGGCTTTACATGACATATATACAAAACCAATAGACAGGCACACAATATTTACATTGTAGCTCTGTGCATCCCAGGCACTGTAAAGCAGCTGGCCTGTGTGGTCAGCTTTTACGCATCGGAAGAATCTGCACCCACCCGTTTGATTTTGAAGAACACCTCAGAAGGATTATACATTAACCATTGTACGCACCATGGAGCTATACCCACCACAGCTTCCACAGAACACACTGGAGAAGTCCAAGCGACTGACAGCTCCACGACAAGCTGCTGACAAGCTGCTGACAAGCTACTGACAAGCTGCTGACAAGCTGCTGACAAGCAGGACCTGATACAGGACAGTTAGAACAGGATACACAACAAACTGTTTTAATAAAAAAAAAAAAAAATCCATCAAATACCACACCTAAAGAAAATCAGCCAGAACAACTGGGGCACAATTTTAGCCTCCAAATACAGCAAGAGTTTGGGTGACAAGGAAGTGACTGTGGGGTATTCCAGAGGCACCAACCTCGAGGATATTCTGGTTACAAATCACGCATACGATATCCCCAAACCAAGAAGCCACACCCAATGAATGTGTCAATGACTTGAACTTGTGTCACTTTCGTACAGATATTGTCCGAAAATGGATGTGTTAGGGCTGGACAGGTTACAGAAGAACTTAGAACTGTGACGCACAGTGATTACCAAACACACAGGGGTCCAAATATCACACACAGCACTGGGGCACCTGCAAACACAGCAATCTGATCCCCGACCTCCAATAAACGATAGGTTGGTCAAGCCTCCAGGGCACTTAATCTGGACAGGTTACAGAGGCATTCCTATGACAACAATAGGCAAGATGTTCAGCAACTGTCAGGAAGAGACTCTGCCAGGGATGACCACAATGGTCTCCATTTGAAATTGCAAATTTTTTAACACATTCCTGCACGCCCAAAGCTGAAGAAAACGGAAGCGTTCAGGCCGAGAAGAGAACGCTTCTGGATCCAGCAGTTAGGCAAAATGGAGCCTTTTGGTCTCAATGTCATGGGAAAATAAACATGTTCAATCTGTCCTATGCTAAATATCTACCAGTTGTATGGCTGTTTTCCCATGAAATCAACACAGAACGCCAGTGACTGGAGAGTCCCAACTCCAGTAAGGAACAGCTGCAACTGGAGTCTGGGAAGTACATTCATCTCAATTCATCACATTGCTGTATTTTTCCTCTTGTCAATTCACATGCACATACAGAGGGACAAGGTCTATACAACACATAGGGCAATATCATTAGGACTTCCTAGGATTTCATTCACAGATACATTGTCCTGCCCTGGAGACATAAATATCTGGGGCTGCGTACATAATTTGCATGTTCGGCAGACTTTGTCAACTCAGATGGGTGTGATATCTCTCCAGAAAAAACGTGTACCACTTTAACCCCGGTTGGTGCATGACATTGATGTTATAGACTCTTTGTTCAATGTAGTTAAATATTTGACATTCCTATTCAAACAGACAATGATATAACAGAAAATGAGCAATTGAAGGCCAAAAATGATGAAAAACCCTCCAACCACTGATTCAGAAGCCTGACTGCATGTTTCTCATCACAGGCTAGTTTAACGGCTGTGCGTGCATGCTTCATATAGTGGGTGCGACATACACGCGACTCATGTTAGGGGGTATGTTCAGACGTGCACATGACGTAACAAAGCAAACAGTCAGGTGTGGCGTATTTGCAATGTAGGAAACCTTGGCAATGTAGTCAGTACAGATCCTGCCATCACTGGGGGATTCACTGTACCCAATGGTCCCCAGCCATGTTCACAAATTTTATTATTATTTAGAAGAGATATGGCACGTGTCTCATGACAGCCTACATGTACCTTCTTAAGTCAGGAGTATTTTCACAGCTCGTGGTTTACGAAACTAGTGTTTAATATACGAGTGTCACTGTTATTTGGCAGATGAACCAGGGGACAAAAAAAAAATTAAATAACAGAAAAGACCCATACCCATAGTTTGCAAGGTTTGCAAGATATATAAAAAGCAAATTTTTGAATCATTATCAATCTGGTTGTAATATGATTAACTGCTACTTTGTCAAAATAACCAGTAATCCTGTTCATTTATGTGTGATACATTCACAAGGTGATTTTCCACCCAGACTGAATAACCAGACGATTACAGGTATTTGCGTATATTTTTTAGTCAGTGACATTTACATTTACCATGATTATCCACTATTTTAATTGCCATCAACATTGTTTATCGTATTTGTTACACTGGGTGGTTCCCATGATAGCGACATGAATATGTCTTAATGCGAGTCTCCCAAGCCATACCAATTAATGTTTATAATTTCATCTGTTTGTGATTTTTGTTCAGATTGCCAGGCTGACTAAAGGTATTCTGAGTTTTGATGTTAACAACATTGTAGATTACACCGTACAATACAAGATGTAACAACAAATGTTATGTCTCGAGAAGTATGGCCTTGCAGCCATTTTATTTTCCATTCCTGAAGAGCCCCTGTTGGGCAAAACCGGCTGAAATAGTCACTGCTGCACTTCACAAGGCCTTGCTTTCATCGTGTGTTTATCTTCATGACACATCCATGCATGGCCTTGCCAGTGATACATCCATGCATGGTCTTATCAATGATACATCCATGCATAGTGTTACCAATGACACGGTCATGCATGGTACAGTGAAACCTCATTAATATGGCACTCAAATATCCCACATATTCAATATAATTACAGAAATTTGGAGGGAGATACATTGTAGGTCTAGTTCCTATGTTATTGGACTCATTTATCTGATATATTCAGATATTCGACAAATTTTCATAGGAACAGATGGTGTTATTATAACAGGTTTTCACTGTATTACCAGTGACAAATTCATGTATGGTGTCATTAGTAATGCATCTATGCATGCTCTTACCAGTGATGCATGCATGGACGTACCAGTGACACATCCATGCATGGTCCTGCCAGTGATACATCCATGCATGGCCTTGCCAGTGACACATCCATGCATGCATGGTCTTACCAGTGACACATTCATGCATGGCCTTGCCAGTGACACATCAATGCATGGTCTTGCCAGAGACTCATCCATGCATGGTCTTACTAGAGACACCTTCATGCATGGTCTTGCCAGTGACACATTCATGCATGGTCTTACCAGAGACTCATCCATGCATGGTCTTACCAATGATACATCCATGCATAGTCTTACCAGTAACACCTTCATGCATGGTCTTACCAGTGATACATCCATGCATGCTCTTACCAGTGACACAACCATGTATACAGATCTTATAATGAAAGGCAAAATTTAATCTGTGACAGATGGAACTCGCGTCTCATGACCAATTGGTCTGTGAAGACAATGAACAATTATCTTCAAATTGATTAGCAGTTCATTTATTGTAACAAGAGCAAACTGATTAGCAAATGATAGTGTAAATCCAATCATTTTGTGTTCAACCAGACAGGATGGTCTCACAACACAGAAGTCTGTCAAGACCGGGATCATTATTATAAGGACATTTAGGCGTCTTTTTTCATCACTGGAGACCAAGAGCTAATACATGTTAATCAATCAATACACTCAGCAATACAGTTGTCAATGGGCCTAGGACACAAGGTGAGAAGCCACAATAGCGGTAATGCCAACTACATGTCTTTCAATCATCATCAGGGAGCTGCTGAAATTAGCAGCAAATTTGCTTGCTTTGAGTATTTGTCACAAGTTTCTTCAATATTGTTTGTTTTTTGTTTTCTGCTTAGAAGGATTTGACCATTTGTCCCTCGTGTGGAATTTTTAATGCTGGCATCTCGGCAATAGCTCCAGGCAAACATAGGTCTGACACATTTCATCAGGTATTATTGTGTAAACATTAAAAAACACATCTTCACCCAGCACAAGACACATTTAGAGCTATAATATGCCGCAGCGCGTTTGTGTGTTTGCACATGAACATGCATCAATAGGCTCTCGTACTTCAATGCTATATTTGTATGCTTATGGTCCTGTCCGGAACTGCTGACAAATATGTGTGTGCATGGAACCTGAAATGCTAGGGGTCTGGAGGATTCCCCTACAAAGTGATTAATATCTGACAGAAGATTGGTTCATAACCTTATGGCTGGTATGCACGGACATAGATCTGCAGACACAGTGACATTTCTCATGAAAGACTGACGTCACACAGGCAACTTCAAAATTCATAATGTGACTATATATGCATAAGTTTTTCTCAAAACTACTGGCTATACGGGCCCTCACTGTATGCAGTGCTTTAGGTGGACTGACCACAGCTAGGAAGATATCTGAGGGTTAAGCACCAGGACCACTGTATATTATACCTGTCTCTGTGGACATTTCTGTACTGTGCAATAAGAAGACGAGGCAAGTGTTGATAAGAATAGATACATGGTGTGCCCATTAAATCAAAGCCTGACTGCGGTAAGAGCAGATACATGGTGTGCCAATTAAATCAAAGCCTAACTGCGATAAGAACAGATACATGGTGTGCCAATTAAATCAAAGCCTGACTGCGTTTTGTCCTTGGCTGGACTCACCAGAGGCTAATGAGTAATGATTGACCACAGGTTGAGCATAATTCTAATCTTATGCCCTGTGGTGCAGAGTTGAAATCTTTCAAATCAAAACTGAATGCTGTGTTGTGCATGTGAATGGCCTGTATATACATGTACAATACAGGGCCATGTAATGTTGCTAGGGGACACCTAGACATTCCGTTGTACTGTGACATCATCAGTTATGGGTCAGCCTTACTGGACAGTAGGACTTGGCTGTGCCCATCATCCTAGGTGACTGTTGGCATATGGTTTGATGACAGGTCATGTTCACTGCAAGTGGGGCTATACACAGGAGTTTTCTTCTATGAATACTCATCATGAGAGAAGACTATCTCCAACAGGGAGGGTTCCATCGCCCTGTTCCCAGATCAGATAATGTGTCTGGATCATAAACTTTTTGTGTTTACACCCTTTAAAATAATGTTGCTATCCAAACTGGAAGCTAAAATAAATTTGCAGCATTTTCCAGAGCAGATAAAAAAAGTTTGATCTGCCCATAGCAAGGTTGTCAGAGGATTTAGATAGCGGAGAACAATTAAATTTAGCATAAGACTGGGCAAGTGGTCATCTTCATCCAATAACATGCATATGAGGTGAAATGGTTTCAGGATAAAATAAATTAAGCCCCGGTGGAAGGAGTGGCCTCTTGTCAGGGGGCCTTACAAGAGGGGGACCAGTATACGTACTGTAAGGGGACCAGTATATGTACATGTCACTTTCATATTGTTGATACAAGCACCTGTCTATTGTGGACACACAATATATGGCATGTTACTGCACTGTTTCAGCTTTACTTGGCTAATTGTGGACTCAACCATTATGCTTGGACAATGCAGTCCATAACATATTAACTCTTTAAGTGCCACAATTTTGAGAGAAACAACAGCTTTCCTCGGCGTGTTTTGGGCACAATGCACCCACAGCATGCTGAGGTAAGCTGTCAACTTGGACTATCATATTCTATTTAATTACAGGCATGCTGGTACTTAAATGAAAGGTCCGTTTACAAGGAACATGAATCTAGCACCCTTATTATAAGCCAGAGTAGTTCGTTTAAAGTAGTGCGACTTTAGTAGCAGTTGACACTGAAAGGGTTTAAACTACATCACAAACAGATTAATTCATTGATGAAGCACAACTTGCGACAAACAATTTTGAGTAAATTGGTCTGTTTTAATTCAACTTGTTTTGGCAAGATTACCATTTACAAAAAAGTACAAATGTATCTACAGTGAAATCTCTGTACAATGACACTCAGACATCTCATATATTCAATTTATAAACGATACAACTTGAGTTTCGATGGCCTCGCAGTCAAATTGCTTTGCCATTTGACTCATTTATCTGATATACTCGGGGATTAGACAATCTCATAGGGAACAGATGGTGTCATTATGGTGGGTTCAGTGTTTTACCATTTTACTTGTTTGGGCCCAAAAGCCATCTCCCAGAGACCCCATGAGCTCTGGAGGTCTCCCCCTTACTAAGTGTCTGGCAACAAACTGGTATTCAACTGACAAATTCTGGTATACAACTGACATTGGGCTGGTATTTCTGGTAAAAGTCTGACAACGCACTGACGGTAGGATTCTGTAATTTCTGACAAATAATTGGCAGTCATGCCAAGTGCCTTTTCAGTGTCTGACACTGCACTGACAACAGTCTGACAACTGACATTCATCTGGATTTAAACAAAATCCCACTTGGTGTAAGTTGACTTGCTGTGACTTTGACAGCTGCAACTCAGTACGGGCGAACTGGTATATAGCTGGTTAGTAACTGTAAAACAACAACTGCTGCTAAATGCTGTCAGTGTGTTACCAAACCCGACAATTGCTGGCAATGCACTGACATGGCACTGACAAAACTCTGGTGTAAGACTGACAAGAGACTGATAAAAGACTGAGAGGACTCAGTGATTACCCAACCATGAGTTAGCAGCTGTTAAAGAATCACCAAAATACAAAGCAATAAACTGTGAATACTCTGCAATAGTTTTAGTTGTCAATTAAAAATAAATTTCACATTTCCCATGAAATTGATCATGGGATATATATATATCAGTTCCGTTCTTTTCAGTTTCCAAGAAATTATAGAAAGACTACTGATAGTCCCTGTGCCAGTGAATTTACTTCAGTGATATTCAAGTGGATGAGACTGTCCTGACACGCAGTTTTTGATCATGAAGCCATGTGGAAAATCAGTTAATGCAGTATGTGCTTGCACAGAACAACTGGAAGCACTAAGTGGGAATGGCTGGATAAACAGTGAAACACTGGACCTTGATGTGATCATGCAGCCTCAAATATATGGACAGCACCTCTGTGAAAGCAACAACCAGCCAAGCAGGTGAATAATTGATGGCTTTCATGCCATTGTTAACAACATACATGTAGCCCATGAAACACATGAATCTCATTCCTACTAGTTGCTTCAATTTGGCTTTGAGGCCTGGCATACGAATACATGTACCACAGCAAAACCTCTGACCAGACTGTTATTATGGCACCAGGCAAGCAGTCTAATATAACCTTAGCCTGTGTAAAAGTTCCACCCGTCTGCGCCTCACTGATGGTCAGACTTCATACCAGCAAAGCCATTTCACCCAGTGTGTGAATGCTGGTCTTAAAATAGATGGGTACCTTCCCAAACAGGGGATATTGCCTTCTGTCACTGCTACCTGAGGGCTGCCAATCCCACTCTTAGAGCGGCTGGTTTTAAGGCTGTGCTGTATCTTTTCTACTCCTGGTATGCTGTCCCTGGTGTCTGACCAGGGAATGTCTCAAGAACCTCACACCTGGTTGTTGTGCAAAGCACAAAGTTGCAAAAACAGTATATCCTTCATAATTGGGGGAAAAGACCTGAACAAGCCACTTTACCCAAGTGGACTGTGAGGGGCCCCCATGAGATGCAGACTCGGTAAGCAGATGACCCCAGCTTTTGATAGTTTCCATATAAACCCTGGCCTGCAGACACAGCAAAGATGGCTACACCAATATGAAAGCTATGAATTCTGTAATGGGTTGAATCCAAATTTCCAAATGTTTGTATTTTTGACAGCGTCGTGTGAAAAAGACATCACGCTTGTTCAGAACACTTACAGCTTGTGCAAGTTTTGTCGAAGTACCACAAAGGCCAACTAAGATTTACATAATTCATGTACCTTTGATTCCATTGCATTTATGTATGCTAATTAATCTGATAAGGAGGGCTACATTCTTGGCTGGGGCCTCATGATTGCTGTTACACATACTGTAAATTGCTTTAATTTCACTGTATTCTTATTTTTGCTTATTTCACGGACAGGACACAACTGTGACAATAAAGACAATGAAATAATATTTTAACATTGTCTGCATAGTAATTATGTCCAAAATAGTAAAATTAAAACTACAGTAAAACCTCTCTAACCGAACACCTCCGTATACCAAACACCTCTATATACCGAACACCATTTCTCGGTCCCAAATATATACTTCCAATGTCAGCAAACCTCCACATACTGAACACCTCACTATACCGAACACTTTTTTCCGGTCCCAAGGGTGTTCGGTACAGGGAGGTTTTACTGTACAGTGAAATGTCCAAAATACAAAAACCGTCAAAACTTAAACACATGAAAAATCAATTTACAGTGTGGTGTAAAATTAGGTAAAATGCAGTACGTATCTTCAGTCATATTCTGGTCATTATAGATATCTCATTTAATAGTTGCATGTTTATCACTGATATGAAAGTCTACAGGGAATACTGGGCATACATATTAATTTCCCACCAAAAAATGTGACCCAGTGGCTTGAAGACGATGACAGGCTGTCATGATACCATGGCATAATGATTGAAAACTGAGGGTGCTATTGACATGTTCAAGAGGGCATATAATGGATACTAATTACAAACACCATGAATGCCTCTTAAGTCAACATCAGTGCATGTTTGCATGCAGATGATCACAATGACTTTTTGTACTGTTGAATTTCATTCCAGTTGCTCGTTTGGCAAGAGCAACATATTTGGCTGTGTTAATTTGTTAATGAGAGCTGTTCATTCATATGGATAACTTCCTGGTTGACAGGCACAGGCAAAGCAGCATCACCACTGATGTCAATGTTTTCAATTAAGTACTGCACACAAAATATGTAAATAGCCATAAATATTTCAGAACAAATCATTAAAGAGTCATGAACAGAGAATCTTTGCTAATTGTGCCCATATTTCTCATTTTGGTCACATTTGTTTGAAGTGTATAGCTCTGCCCTGGTAAGTGTGACACCTACACCACACTGTAAATTATGTTAACTTTCACCATTGCATTGGGTAACTAGTAGAGTAAACAAGAAAAAAATTCAGAAACTTTTTCTTCAAACAAGATTTTAAAAAACTTGGGAGTGAGAGAGGATTTATTCCCTCCAAACAAGTATATTAAGAATATATACCTATTTTTCTTTCTTGCAACAAGAAAAATCATTCTTATTTTGAGAAAAAGCAGAATATTTTTCTTGGTTATATTACTCAAGTTAACAATTTTTAACTGTGAGTTCTTTGGTTTGCCGATTTAGTGAATGGTATATTTGATTGCGGTATCTTTTAATGTGACTTATATGCTTTATTTTGATTTGATTTTTCATGTTTTATTTTGTCTGTAGTACAAGTCCATCTCGATGTATGCCATCGTAAATTCCTTTTATTTCACTGTATTTCTATTTTCACTTATTTTGCTGATGGGACATTTTCACATGCAAAAAATAAGTACTACATTTACAGTATTATTTCCATGTACGTTTTAGTCCCTACTTGCAGGGGTTTAATAAAATAATAATATAAATACATATATACTAATATACTGCCGTGGCCTTGTGCTTGTTAACTGCAGCTTATGTTAATCCTTTTAATGTTTAATTAAGTAGTCTAGACAGAATTATTGGTTCACTGATCACAACAAAACAGAAAATGATGCCTGACACTTATATTTAACGGTAGAATACTCTGTAGTAGCCCCTTACTGTTTGTCCTAATTAGGCAACCCACCACTTTGCCGAACACCTATCTTAAGTACGCAACCTGAAGTTGTTTATCATATCGCGAAAATTTGCCACGCAAGGTACGTATCGCGATACGGTTCGGTACAGGGTTGGTATCATGGGATTTCAATATATCTTCTTAACCCAACTTTCTATATTACACCATATCTAGTAAATGTTATGCAGGGTGTTCATACAAGCGATGACTGTTCTTTTTTTTTCCACTCTGACAACATCGCGCTCGACTGCTTATTACATGTATATCCATGGATTAGTGGTTCCAGATACAACTATCCCACAGTCAAAAACAAATATGGCTGTCAAGTCATCTCAGTTTTTGTCTGCTGCCCAGGTGGGGATGCTTTTCAACAGGCAAAGAGTTGCCGCACCACCAGCCCCCCCACCCCCACCCGCCATTCCTATTCTAGTAGACTTTGAATCATGTAAATCCACCCCAACTCTGTCAATTCAACCTTTTGTACAGGGAAACTGATGATAAACCATACCCAGACATACAGAGCACTGACCATCTGAGTTGCTGACACGGTAGGGATCTCCCTTCCCACATAACATTTTGTAACAGGCATCAGCTTCCTGTTTAACATGCTGTAACACACTCTTCATCTGCTCACTAAAATATGTTTCCAAATACGGTGAGTAAATTGTAAAACATGACTGCAAGATGGAATGGAATGGAATGGAATGGAATGTAATGTAATTAGTGCATCAATCAAGTATGAATCTAAATTATGGATGGGAATTCACAGTTATGGTTAGATGGTAGGCATTTGTTGCAAGCTTTCGTCACCAACAATACTTTCCACCTGGAAACCCAACACCGTAATGTGCCTGCCTTTGTTAACTTCTCCATTTCAAGAATCACTGGAAAAATTTCAAACTTACAAGTTAACCCTTGACAGAAGTTTCAGTGGAGCTATATAAATAAAAAAAATTAAACTAAAAAATTAACCACCAATTGAAACTTCTGTAGAGCCCAGACAAACAGGCACAACGGCATCTTCTATTGGCACCTTTACTGGTGAATCAAGCTTTTGTCTGTTACCATGCCAACCACGCTTACAATTACTATTCCTCCTTGTCTTGCACAAAATAGTTTGGTGCAGCCCAGGGCCAGAATTTCGGCAAAAATCCGAGAATCCATTCTCGTAAAGATTCTCGTAAACTTGTCTTTCTTTAAAAAGAAAACTGATCGACAAAAATCCAAATAGATTCATGCAAAATTTTGCAAAATTCTGGCCCTGCAGCCCACTGCCTCACTACCCCAAAATTATTGTTCATGGGCTTGCATCACATTTTTTTCACACTGTTTAAACCAGAAAGGTCCACTGTACAGGTACAGCCTTAAAAAACATGTCAGTCTGCAATGAGCTGCCAATCAAAGTCAAGGGTTCAGTCATCAAAGTTGACGACTGAACATTATATAATAATCATATTACTGTATTTGTACTGCATACAACGCTGGGGAATGGCTACAGCAAACATAAACAAAGCTGGCACACTCCAAGCTAATTTGGACAATCAATAAGTATACCGTAATAGTTCATTGAAGGCACTCAGACCAGTACACTGTATCTGGAAACACTTTTTATGCCAATTAGTTCCTTCCGAGTTCAGTAGGTAGAGTGCCTTTTCAGGGTCAGGAAGGTGTTGACTCTGATGACATGCTCTGATTTCTTATATCATATTTGACTTTGTACATTGGACGCTTCACCTCCAAGTAACAAAGTGATCCACCTATTCAACCTCGCCTAACTGGTATTCACTGCAGTATCTTGGACCTTTTGAGCCCAGGCCTCCCATAGAAAACGAGCCTCTCCTCCTGGGCTCCCGGGAGAGAACAATGCATTTTGGTCTACCTGAAGAATAAGGGTTTGGCGAATGCCTTCCGAGAAGTTCTTAAAAGGATGTATGGCTGAACATGATCACTACGGAGGAGGCAATGTCATTATATGAGTGTGTATGGGGGGGGGGGGGGGGGGGGCAATTACAGCAACAGGGAGAAAAGTTCTCACCAGGGTGAATGGGACACTAACAGGCCAGCACTACGCTACGTGGATCAGATTCTGCCCACAGTTGATGAATGGATCCAACAATATCCAGGGGTACTGTTTCAACAGGATAAAGCACGACCACACACTGCCTGAGTCAGCATGCAGTATCTACAGCAACACAATATCCCATTCATGGCCAGTCCATTCTCCTGACCTGTCCCCCATCAAGCATTTGTGGGATGACTGCTTGGCCCTTGAAGTTGAATCAGGGATGAATATAAGGAACCGGTAGCCACCTTGGACCAACTGGCACAGTGGCTCACAGACCAGTGGAATCAAAGTCCCCAAGCTGACAAGCAGCATGCTAAGGCAGATGCAAGCTTTCTGACAGAAGCGTTGTGTGGTCACACCCACCATCGATGCATGCAGCCTAATCCAACAACAACCAAAAAGGTCCTTTTAACGACAGCCATTTCCTCCCAAAAGAGATGTGAAAAGCAATGGTATAGTATAGTAAATGAACTCCCCACACACATCATCATAACACATGTAAAAATGTTGAACAACGGGGGTGGCTTTTTTTTTTCCCCCAGGAGTATATTCTGATCTGGTGCTTTGACACTGAATATTTTATTGATTATGCGTATATTATTCACTCATTCATACAACATGAAAAAGCTACCAGCAAATATATGTACCAACAGGAAATGAAAACACAATCGTGGAACGATAACACTTAACGTACAAATGTACTTCTGAGGAAAAAAAAAAAACAACAATTATTAAAGGTGGATCAGTACAGTGACACCTCGTTATAATGACAGCATCTGTTCCCAACAAAATAGACACATCTGAATACCAGTATATCTGCTAAATGGGTCAGCAAAGCAACTTGATGTTTGGTCCATCAAAACTTATCTTGTTAAGTGAATATGTCAGATAACTGATCGTCATTGTGCACAGGTCCTTCCGTGAAAAATAATACACAAGAATAAGCACCAAAGACACGTTGTCTCCAACATAAGGTATACTAGCTGGTATTAATATATAGTGGAATCTCCCTATTGACACTCTGTTATAAGGCCACATCCTATTACAACCACCTTCCAGTCCCAATTTTGTTTAAATTTCACACAGTACGTTTGCACATTCTATATCATAAACCACTGCCCATTAAGAACCTGTTTGTTAGTGTTTTGGATGCTCCTAATGGAGTGGTTTCACCATATGCATGAATATTTCCAGAATGAGGGGATATGAGGTTCAGATGTTGGTGTATGTGCAGCTTCATTTTCCTGTTAGGTTTCAAAGCTGATAATGTACCTTAAATTTTGGCAGATAATGATCTGTAATGATTTAAATTCACATATAGAGTTATTTTGCTATAAAGTCACACACACATACACTAGCCCATGCATATATGAATAACCCTTCTTCCCCCCCTCAATGGTGCCCCACCCAATCACCCATGGCTTCCTCTCAACATATACGGTAACATGACACACAGGAAATTTGTCTGGGGCTCTACATGGGATTTTTTATTTTTTACTTTTTGGATGATGCTTCATCAACAAATGACTAATATAAATTTCACTGCGCCCAGAAAAACTATTTTGATGATTTACAATTAATGGGCAACATTTTAGACATGACACTTGAATTGTTTAATTGAATTTAAAATAACCACATGAACAAACCTTGTCACAGCAATTGTTAACTGATTATGATGAAAAACCCTATGCTGGCCCCTGTGTGCCATTTGCATACAAAGGACACCCACCTTATCCTACACATTATGCACTCAGTTGTTTACATACTATGCTCCTTGGTATATGTAATCTACTTTTGCCATGCATATATGTAATCCTATTTGACAATTACTCTAATTTACTCAAATTTGCTTTTACATGACACATGTATACATGTACATGTATACAGTTCATCACAATTTGCTATTAATTGTATCATATCAAATCTCAACCCAGAGGTAACAGACAATTTCAGGCAGTAATTAACATGAATAACATCTAAAACTAGAAGAACCGTGAATTAAGAGTTTGCATCCATGAAAATCTCTGCTCCCCCCTCCCCATGTACACGACACCTGTCTGCTTGTTGCCGACCATTAAAACAGACTAATCTCTCTGGTATAGTAGAGACAACAGGGAAGTTAATCTGCTTTGGAGGAAGCTCAGTTTGCCCTCGTCATCACATTTTACAGCATACTAAAGTGCAGCCTTGATCAAAGTCCATCATGGCACTTTTATTGTACTGACGAGCAAGTTTGGTTTTAGAAGGAATATTTATGGTCTATGCCGTAGCCTCTAAATATCAGGTACTCAATGATAGCACATTTATGGTCCTGATGAAACAACATCTTGGACAGCTACATTAACTCTTTAAGAGCCAAATTTTGGACTGAGTCAACAGCTTTTCTCGGCACGCATTGGGTGCAATGCGCCCAATACGTGCCAAGAAAAGCTGTTGACTTGGGATATTTTCTCTGGAACTATAGGCATACTAGTACTTGAATGAAAGGTCTTTTTCTAAGAAATACGAATCTGGGATCCTAATGGTAATTCAGACTAGTTTGACTTGAGTAGATTGACTTAAGACATGATTGGCTCTGAAAGAGTTAAGATTTAATGCTAATAATTAAGTCAAAAAAAAAAAAAAAATACAAATAAAAAACAAACTTTTTTTTCTGGATGATCACATGACTTTGAACTTGTGGTAACAAACATTTACCAGACGGAAGGATGGACACACAACCCAAAAGCATGAAGCTTGTACGGTCCTCAAGAACCTTCTAACTATGCAGCCTTTATACCAACTGTAGAAATACTTGTCAAGTCCCTGACTGCAACATGGGGCTTATCAGAGACTGCAGACCACAGATGCTACATATGTACATATATCAAGGCTAACATAGGCCTACCGCAGGGTTACATTGACCATATAAGGGCTGCCATGTGTCTAAAACTGAACCTTGGGCCCACACCCTTAACCCCTGACTGCTTGCCTGAGGTGCCAACATGTAGATGGTCATGTGACTTCTGTTATACATTTACAGTGTAAAACAGTCACAACTGGACGAGCATTGTGGGGACTCCACCACAGCGTGGTCTCTAGTACTCAATGGGTGTATGGGAGTCTTGATACAGCTGATGATCATGAGACCTTTGTTACACTGCAAAAGTGATCCCTACTTATCATGCACCTGAATCGTTCAATGAGGCACACCACACTGGTCTGCCTGCATGCAGGGAGCATTCTGTTCATAGCAGAGACTTGGCAAAGTGTGCCTTTATGCCAAATGACTTAATTTCTTTGACAGAGAAATTGTGTCAGATTAACTCTTCTACCCTATCATGTGTACACATGGACTTAACCCCTATAACACTCTATCATATAATCACAGTCCCAGGAAGTTATATGTATACCAGTCTGGCACCTTCTCTTCAAGTTTTTGGTCTGTCACAGCATAGTCTTTCTTGGTCTTTTTATATGTGTACAGTGGTCCTTGTCTTAACTCATTCCACCTTAATGATGCTTTTTCCTGCTAATGTCCAAATGTCGTCTGCTAATTGTATTTTGCTAATTTAGGGATATTTTTCAAAATTTTGATGAAACTTGCATGGAAGATCATTCCAAATTCTATGCCCATGGTCAACAGCTTTCCTTGGCACACTCTGGGTGCACTGCGCCCAGAGCAGGCCAAGGAAAGCTGTTGACTGTCTTCTATCAGGGTGGAATGACTTAAGGGACTTCTCCAATCAGAGGCCACCTGACTCACGCCAACGACTCAGCTTCAATTATGATTTACATGACTGTACTGTAAATGTATGGTATTTTCATCAGTATAAATTTTTACTGTTTCGATATTTAACTGAAGCTTTCATTTTATTTTACTGGACACATATAGTTTCTACTAATTTTAAGTTCAACTACTATAATGCATTGTGTTTACATGTTCACATTTAAGGTCAAGTGGAGAGGCCTATATGTTCATATAGACCAAAGAGTCTGCCTGAGTTCACATCTGCTGATGTCACAATCAGTAGTCTAGGTCAACCCAAATCCCAAGTACTCCTGGTCCTGTAATATGTTACACAGGAACAAATCAAGCTCTGATAACTTGTAAATCATGTAAACATATCTCACAAATAAGTAAATACCCATATAGCAAGGGGTCAACCAAGATTGACATACATGCACAGTGGTCCCCCGCTTATAGGGCCTCTCTCACCAGAGGCCACCCCTCTTGAAAGGGCAGCATTCTCGTGCAGAAAGTACCATATTTCCATCATATCCTCCCCCTCAATTGAGGCCACCCCTCTTATAAGGCCACTTTTTGACTGCATTTGGGGTGGCCTTATAAGAGGGGGACCACTGTGCGTAGGTTTTGATGACATCTATATATGACAAAATATCACTGCACAGTGGTACCTGGTATCTCTGACCACCCAGTCCACCAGCAGAAAATCATCTACTGTGACCCATGATCACCCCTCCCACCAGCAGAAAGTTGTCTTATACTCTGACACGTTGTATGACGCAGGTATATTGAACAAAAAGTGACTGCGAAGAAGTGGTGATGACACTTGCTATCTGTCACAGGAGGCCATTATCAAAGCATGTGTCGCTGTTTGTGTTTGTGGTGGGTCAAAGATAGATGCATGATGGGAAAATGCATAATGCACACAATCACAAAGTCCGTGCAACAATGGCAGTCATATCGTACAGCAATATATCCATGTGGGAGGTCAACCATATAAGGTCAAGGGTCGGCCTGTCTGTAGTTCTCACATACATATAAACAGCTAAAGAAATAAGGCCAGGACAAGCATTTTGTATGAGGGTGTTAAAGGTCAAGGGTCAACGTGGCCAGATTTTGATCGGTGACACACGATTATGCGAAAAAGTACGTGCACACCAAGATTGGTTTCAAAAGGTGCTACAATGAAAGAAATATGGTCTGGATATACAATTTGGGACCCAATGATGGAAGCATGGGATGGGAGGGCGGATCGATGGGGTGACACACTTGCAGTCCCCCTGGGTTCTCCAGTGAGGGGACTAAAAATAAAATCTCTGGCTTTCCCCTTTCAACTCTTTATTCCATTCAACCAGAACTGGGTCAACAGCTCTCCCTGTCAGCTGTTGACCCAATAGGACCCATCTATAATTAATACAGTGGTCCCTGTCATGAGAGACCGCCCCTAGGCAGGTCAAAATGTGGTCTCTCAAGACAGGTGGTCTTTCATTAGAGGTAAAATAACATGGAAAACATAGCACAGTGTTTTGAGAGACCTGTTTTAAAAGATATACGGTCTTTCATTGGAGGGGTCTCTCAAGACAGGTACCACTATATTCAAACTGTTTTTCATTGATGTTGAGCTCAGTCAAAAACAATGAAGCTGGTAAGCAAGTAACATTTGACCATCAACTGGTTTAGACCAGTTTAAGAGATACTGGGCCAATAGGCTCCTTTTATTTATCATAATTACATGTATGTACCAGGAGCACGTCCAAGAGCAGCTGTCCTGGATGCAGCTCTACGGTGGTGATCATTCAAACTCAAGTCACTGCTAACGAGTTTGTTAAACTTCATAACGCTAACTTTCAAACTAGGTAAAACAAGATGTATACCTACATCTTATTGGTTGAAACTCTGCATGCCTGGGACATGGTCTTAGTAAAACAAGATGTATACCTACATCTTATTGGTTGAAACTCTGCATGCCTGGGACATGGTCTTAGTAAAACAAGATGTATACCTACATCTTATTGGTTGAAACTCTGCATGCCTGGGACATGGTCTTAGCCTTCTGGCCAGAAAAGAGCTCCCTTTTCCAACTTTCCAGTGCACCAATTTAATAGCCCCCCCCCCCCCCCCCCGATTCCCACAGGGACCCAAAGCACCATGCAATGAGAGATAACAGCCCACTAATTAGGTACAAGTGTATGCAAATGAGGATCCACTTTCTCCCAGTGCCTAAGCATAGCAACCAGATAAGCATGAACATCATACCAACCCTTCCATCAAAGTGTCCAAGAAAATCTCAAAATACTGGCATTTTTTTTTTTTAAATCGTAACTACAGATTTTACTAAAATATTGTAGTACTACAGGATTAGTCAAAAATGGTCTCCAGACATCCCAGTTTACCATGTCTTAAAAATGTCAACTTCCACTCATACTAGCACGCACCCTGTGCTTTCTTTTGTCAAATGAAGTCAATAATTTTGTACATATATAGCTTTACTTCTTTCAAACTAAAAGTTCACACTTTTTTCATAATGACCCCAAAATTCAGGGAACACAATCTCTGCCTGTAAGCCTTGTTTAATATACAGAACATATTGAGAGCGGGCTAGTTGTTACATATTCATGCACTTCAAAGTTTTTTTCTCGTCTGAAACCGGTCAGCCCAGACAGATCAATGCTATAGGCCAAACAGAAACAACAGTATCCGTGTCAGCTGACACACGAACACCCCAAGGGTTAATCTTCCCAGTACAAATGGAATTGAATCAACATATTAAACAATGTGCGAAAACCAATGTAGCCCCAAGACTCTGATGCCATGTCATGTTGCCTCCTCCTCCTTGAGATAAACAAGCTGCGTACCTTCACCCCTACCCCCGTCAGTGCTGGGAGCTCCCCTCCATTAACCCTCATCTCCCAAATCAGGTGTCACTGACACTTCATGCCAGCTTATAATGTGTTGTATTGATGTGTTTTGTGTAGTGCTGAATTGGATTGGATTGTGATGTGCATATTGCATTATATATCTTGTTTTGTTGTGTTGTGTGGCAGACCCATATTACCATGTAGAATGTGTGTGATGTAGTCAAATAAAATCATTCACTCTGGTGGGCATGTAATAGGCCTAGCAGCAACGGTGATACACACATGATCACAGCTTTGACGACTTAAAGTGGAACGCAAAGAAAATTAATGAAATGGTTCAATGAATATATTGTCAAACAACATAATCCATTTGAACATTACATTCCTTACTTCCATATATTTTTCAATAAAGTGTTAACCTCAAATGGAGTAAAAGTTTCAAGAGAATTTTTTTTTAAGTTTTCCATGGGGGTGAATCTTTTCACAATTTTCATCTGTTCATGTCTTTATACATTGTCAGGCCGTAATATTGGGCTTGATCATAGTGAACAGCTTTTTTTCAGTAACTGCGACTGAATTGATTAAACATTCAGTATGTACCAAAAGATGGTGATCCTATTCTAATTTGGTCAATATACACCACTTCCAACATTATAATCACAGAACTGAATGCATGGAATCTATGCAACCCCCAACAATCATTTGAATTAGACAGTGCCATTACTAATATCCAAACTGTAGTCCTAATGAAACAAATTCAAGTCAATTCCGACCAAGGGCAATGTTCCTTGGTATGTATAGCTGAATCACATAAATTTATAGTTCGTCTTTACCCAAAAGAGTCCAAAACGTATGTGCATTTCTGTACACTTTAAGTTTTAGGATATCAGCTTAGGCTTCAGCTTACACTTAATATTAGGTAGTTAATATATCTAACTGTTTGGCGTTTCCTGAATGCTGCTGTTCGGATTAAAATGAAGAATCACACGAACTCGGACACACCTAAATACCACAGGAACTAGATTATTTTGTATCAATTCTAAATTCTGTTTAATTCACAATTACACTTCCCGGGTGCTGTCATAATCAAGACCCAGCTGCTTTGATGCATTAAATACATGTCACAAAGAGACGGTTTATTATGAAAGGACAAAGTTGTTAAGAACTTGGTCTCTGAAAACATTTTTCTTTTGTCTTGTTGGAGGTGACCGGTGTGCAGCACGTTAAGATTTCAAATAAACTATAATCTCCACTTTCCACTATTTCCACTTTGTGTCCCTATCAAACGAATAAAATTCTAACAACCAGTCGTTTTGGTCGCAATTTGAATGATGCAGTCCAAAATTTATGCTAAAGCTAAGGTAACTTGGCCCGTTTGCGGCCTCAGTGTTTCTCTTCGACTGCCATGATATTTTATACAACTGGAAAGCTGAGGATTTTGTTTTCTCTCTTTGTGTAACAAGCTCTCTAATCGGTTAAAAATTCAAAAATTCCTGGGATATACCTCCAAAGATATTATAAAACATGTCAAAATTCTTTTAGGTCAATGGAAGTTTCAAGGCCCGTCATTGGTGAATTTAATCATATGACACGCATCAGCCAATCAAATGGGTCTAATTCCATGTGCTCGCAGCATGTCCCCAACTCAGAAGATGAACATGACATGTGCAGGAACAAATTATTGGATCTGGGACCTATTTTTTTACACTGTGGCTTCACAAAAAGATTTGCGGGGAACAAATTTTGAACACAGGGTAAGACAGGAGTGAAACTTTGTGACACACCGCAAGAAAATATGGAGATTGGTCACCGCAATGCAACGAAGCCTCTGCGAACACGTAGATGTGCTGTTATTGATCCAGGTGATCGCTATCCTGACAGGAGACAATAAAATTATTTGAGCAATCAACTAAATTTTATAGTTTCATTAAAACATTCAATTGTAACAAATTTGTAACAGAGAACAAGATAGGATTAAAATTTATGGCAAATGACAAATCCCTCCTCTCTCTTAACTCCTTGGTCAAACAAATGCAAATATATCGTACAAATCCAAATGAATCCACCACAAATGAAATTTTAATACATCATTGATACTTTGATAATCGTCTCCTCTCATCAAAAACTTCGACTTGACCTTAAATCAAAATATACTTTCTTCAACATGTGATAGCCCTCTTCTTCTGATTGATTTTTTGTAAGGAGTCCATGCAACTATTTCGAGTCTACCAGCAGGCCTCCCGTAGCTGTCTCCCATCTGTGAGCGAAATGGTAATAACTGACTTGCACTTTTCATTCGCCTACAATTGATGCCTGTATCAGGTATGGAATCATTTTGGGCACATAAATAAAGTAACTCATTAAGCCAATATTGATTAAATTTCCCAATCGCCGTACGTTCTTACAATCACAATTACTTGGCAAGAGGGAGAAAGGCAAATGAAACAAATTCATCGCAATGGAAAAGCAACGATGGATACACTGTCAAAATACTGACTGCTCAGGTGACTTATGAATGATGCTGGCTCAGTCACCACTGGTCACGTACCTTGCAAGAACTAAAAGTAAATAAGCAAGCAATGTGTGTGTGTGTGTGTTTGTGTGTGTGGATCATCAAGCAGTGGTCATCATCCCAGCACAAGTAAGGCCCAGGACTGGTGCTTAAATGTGTGGATCATTTGTGAGCCTTATTTGTTGTTGTTCCTTTTCGGCATCAAAGTTGTCAGTCCTCTGACCTGTAACTTACATAACCTGTTGCTTAAAATGAAAATAGTGGCAATTGTATCATATTTTTTGGAACTACCTGTCCCATTCACGCAGCTAAAACATACAAGTTGAACCTCTGACCCTAATTATACAATGACGTAGGCAGCGTATGGTAGAGGAAGATGAAACAAACAAATCAGGGGGTCTCTCTGCTGGATCCCTGGCCTTATCACCAATTATAGCTTATGTACACAAATAGGAACAGCCAGCGTCTTGGGATCTCATCCCGACTCGGTCGATGGCAAAGTCGGGGCAAGACTCAGTGCTGTTTTCAAAGAAGTGTCCCAATCATGTTTCTATGATCATTTATGTGCAAAGTAATGAATGAACTTGGAAGAGGTCCACCCACAATGCATCCCCATAAAGTTTGAAGAGGATCTCATCAAAAGATTTCGAGCAGTCTGAAAGTAATTGTGATTAGGAAAATGACCAGAGCCCATGGACACATCCTATAAGCTGCACCAACCAGTCGGCTGAGCTGATCAACACGCACAAAATATGAGCTGAAATCACGATCATGCATCCCTCATTAGCATCAATAACTGATCTCCAACATAGTATATCTACAGTATTCTGTACATGTATGCCAAAACTAAATTTGTAACTCACATTTGACAGCAAAGTCGTTCACTTGTCCCATAATTTCTCGGCAGCCACCCCAGTGTTTGATGATCATTCCGGCATCGGTCCCATCTGCCCGCGTGATCTAACAAATATGTCAGAAAAAATTTGCATTAAATCTTTCAATGCCAACTGCGACTTCTTATGAGAAACGGTCTCAGTCATACTAAGGACAATAGATTCCCATTCCTTCTAAGACATTTCATTCAAGTACCAGCAGGCCTACAGTTCCAGAAATTATAATGGCCTCAGTCAACAGCCTTCCTCAATCAGTGCACTTTAGGCATAATGTGCCAAGGAAAGCTGTTGACTTAGTCAAAAATGTCCCATTGAAACAGTTGCAGACAAGATGACTCTGACAGTCCTGTGCTCAGCCAACTGTGCATGCACAGAATGAAAATTGAAAATCATGTTCAAGGCATGTCATTCCAATTTCGAAGCATTCAGCCACACAGTATCACAGCAGCCTTTTCAAATTTTCTCCAACAGCAATTACAAATTATACAAACCCACTGAAGCATAACACTGAATGTATTTAGTTCAGACCCATCAACTTTGATCCAGTCAATGGCTTAGGAGAAAACTACAATGTGCATGCATCGCCCATATCTAGGCATGCCAGAGCAAAAAATGCAGTATATAATGTATTGCCAATCTAAGAGGTCCATGGGCCTAATGCTCTGCTAACCACCATCACCAAAAAGCTATTTCCTGAAATGTATTCCCTCAATGACTTTGAAAACTTAATCAAGGTCATCCATATTATGCAATACCAAAATTCCACGCGATTCACATTTGTGCTACATTTGGTATTATTCCCCTAATTCTTTATCAAGATATTGAAGTAAATGTCCTTTTCTTAAGTGCTTAATGACCTTGGAAAATAAGTCAAGGTCACACAGTCATTGGGTCATGGTGACCCAAAAAGTAGGTCACCAAGTAGAGTTTTATATATACTCAACATAAAAATTAAGAACTAAGAGATCAAGAGAGCGATAATAAATCTTAAATCATTGATTATTTTATCTGTGTGTCTGTCTAACCTAGTACAACTTTACCTTAGCCTTCATCCATTATTCTTCTTTCAATTTAAACAAATATGATCATTTCCACCATATAACCCTCTGAGCACTGAGTCAACAGCTTTCCGGCTTACCCTGGATACAATGGGCAAAGAGTGCACCAGGGGAACTGTTGAATGATCAAGTACAGTAAAACCTCTCTAACCGAACACCTCTGTATACCGAACACCTCTCTATATTGAACACCATTTCTCGGTCCCAAATATATACTTTCAATGCTATCAAACCTCCCTATACTGAACACCTCACTATACTGAACACTTTTTTTCCTTTCCCAAGGGTGTTTGGCATAGGGAGGTTTCACTGTACATCCTTCTTGATGCAGGAAAGAACCACGCAATACTTATCACACTGGACCATTGCTGGGAACAGGGTTCCTGCAGTCTAAGTAAGTTCAAAATTTTGCTTATCTGACCTTGAACAAGAGGGCTGTGTAAACAACCCATGCGCAGCTGACCTAAGCTTGTTCACAAAATAAAAGTTGCAACTGAATAGACCTGTGTTGAGCTTTAGCTGAGTGCATCCAACATTTATAAGTATTTCTATGAATTGTCAAAAGAAAACTTCATTAAAAATACAAATTTTACTGGCGCATGAGAAATTGAAGAATATCTAAAGAGAACTTTGAAAAGAACATTGTTACTTGGTGGAAAAAATACACAATATTGAGGATTAGAATGCCCATTGAGTTACACAGTAACCAAGAAAAGCAGCATTAATCCACAGCAGTGCCACCAAGTGAGCAACTTTGTTTGACTCTTCCACAAGGAACATATCCACAAAGTTTCAACTTAATCTGAGAAGTTGAAAGAGAAGAATGAATGGACAGACCGACAGCTGAGCCTCCAAAAAGCACAGCCTGACTGGCAAGTCAGCTGAGCTAAGAATATAAACAAGAGGGCTGTGTGAACAGCCCATGCTCAGCTGATCTTGACATTCATCACACTTGCAGATCTATGAACTTGGGAAAGGATCAAGGTCACCCATGTTCTGAGTAAGTCTGACCATTATAAAAGAACACTTACATGTGCAACATCAAGGTTCAAGTAGTTCTCAAGTTATAATGAAGAGTAAAATTCATGTATGTTGCACTGTGACCCCAGAAATGAGGTCAAAGTCATTCCTGTACTGTCTGAGCATGACCTTCATACAAAAACATTAACATGTGCAACATCACAGTACTAACTCAAAACAGATCTCAAGTTATCAAGTAAACAGTAAATTTTGTGTCAGTTGTCCTGTGAATTAGCACTAGAATACCCACTGACTTCCATAGTAATCAATAGGAAAGCTGCATTGATCGACAAGTACCCGAGTTGAAAATACTTAAAAATCAGGAATCTAAAGCAGTGCCACCTAGTAAACAACTTTGTTTGACCCTTCCACAAGAACATATCCATCACATTTCACTTTAATCTGAGTCACAGTTCTGAGAACAAGTGAAAAATAACAAAACCATATAAAAAATTCATTAAAAAAAAATTAGAAAAAATTGCAGTGCCACCTGGTGAACAAATTGGGAACTATGTGTCCCTGGGAGTGTCTATGAACGATATCAAAACAACTGGGTGAGCAGTTTCACAGGTGAAAAGTTTTTAAGGTTTGCCCCCAAAAATAAAAAAAAAATCATAAAAATTCCAAAAATCAATAGAGCGTGACCATTTGAACAAACTTGGTAGAGATCCACCCAAGGCACATCCCCACCTAGTTTGAAGTAAATCTGACCAAAATTATTTAAATTATAACCATTACAAGAAATTCCCGTGTTAAAACTTTTGTAAAGTTTTTTGAAAAAAAAATCATAAAAAAAACAAAATTCATTGGAACATGACCATTGGAACAAACTTGGTAGACACCCACCCAAAGTACATCCCCACCAAGTTTGAAGTTAATCTGCATGACGGTTTTGTAGAAGAAGTTGAAAATGTGAATTAGCATTAGAATACTCATTGACTTCCATAGTAATCAATAGGAAAGCTGCATTAACCGATAAGTACCTGAATGGAAAAAATCGTTAAAAATCAGGAATCTGCAGCATTCCCACATAGTGAACAATTTTGTTTGACCCTTCTACAAGGAACATATCCACCATGTTTCAGCTTAATCTGAGTAACGGTTCTGGAGAAGAAGTCGAAAATAGCTAGAACACACAAAAATTCATAAAAAATTAGTAAAAAATTGCAGCGCCACCTGGTCAACAAATTAAGAACACAGAGTCCCTAGGTGTCTTCTCGTGTGATATCAGAGGGATTGAGTAAGCGGTTTTAGAGAAAAAGATTTTTCAAGATTTGTCCAAAAAAAGAACCAAAAAAATTCATTAAAAATCCAAAAATCACTGGAGCATGACCATTTGAACAAACCTGGTAGACACCCACCCAAGGTACATCCCCACCAAGGTTGAAGTTAATCTGCATGGCGGTTTTGGAGAAGAAGTTGAAAATGTGAATTAGCATTGGAATGCTCATTGACTTCCATAGTAATCAATAGGAAAGCTGCATTGACCGATAAGTACCCGAATGGAAAAAATCGTTAAAAATCAGGAATCTGCAGCATTCTCACATAGTGAACAACTTTGTTTGACCCTTCTACAAGGAACATATCCACCATGTTTCAGCTTAATCTGAGTGACGGTTCTGGAGAAGAAGTCAAAAATACCTATAACACACAAATATTCATAAAAAAATAGAAAAAAAATTGCAGCGCCACCTGGTGAACAAATAAGAACTAGGTGTCCCAGGGAGTGTTGCTGTGTGATATCAAAGTAATTGGGTGAGCGGTTTCAGAGAAGAAGATTTTTTAAGATTTGCCCAAAAAAGAACAAAAAAATTCATTAAAAATCCAAAAATCAATGGACCGTGACCATTTGAACAAACTTGGTAGAGACCCACCCAAGGCACATCCCCACCAAGATTGAAGTGGATCTGGCTGACGGTTTCGGAGAAGAAGTCGAAAATGTAAATTGTTGACGGACGACGGATGGAGGACCATAAGATAAGCTCTGCTGACTGACAAGTCAGCTGAGCTAAAAATTAATGAAGCATGACGATTTGAACAAGCCTGGTAGAGACCCATCTAAGATACATTCCTACCAAGTTTGAAAAAAATCTGGTTTACGATTTTGGAGAAGTTGAAAATTTGAATTTCTTTGCAATACCCATTGACTTACATGGTACTCAATAGGAATGCTTGCAGTAGCTGTCAAGTACTGAAAAATCTGTTAAAAAATAAGGGATCCACAGTATGACTATTTAATGAACAGCTTTGTTTACCCCTCCCGCAAGCCACATATCCACTACGTTTCAGAACAATACGAGTAACAGTTTTGCAGAAGCCATCGAAAAAAGCCTTAGCACACAAAAACTTGCAAAAAACATAGAAACAAGAGGCCCATGGGCCTAATGCTCTGCTGCCAAGGTGGTTACATCTACATCTTCATTTCAAAGTCGTGAGTCTTCAAGCGGCTTCTGAACATATAAAAGCTTAAGTGATTTTGGTGTACGAGTTGTCCATTAGATGGCACTTCTCTCCACATGTAATCATAGTGACATGCCCCTGCTTAATAAGACTTCTCTCTTCTGAATTTTTTAAATGCGGACACATCTATATTGTTAAGTGACAGGATGTGTGTGTTTACATGCATACAAACATTAACTCTCTCTGGACAGATGGGATTGGTACCTTGTAACACACCCTGTCTGGTTTCTTATGCAATCATCTATAATAGGGACAGCAATTCTTTGGGCTGCTTCCACACACAGACTGAGGTGACCTGCACTGTCACCACACAAGGACTCATTGGACTTTATTTCCACACGTGACCTTTTAGATTGACCCTTCCCCAGTACAGGGAAGTGTTGCTGTATATAAAGGACCACATCTCCTGGCCCTGGGAGAACGCTACCAGATCAGCTATGATCAACACAGCTCCTGTATCTAGTCTTGTAAAATAAATGTATAAAGTGTTAAGAGTTGAGTGTCATTTACAAAGTCCTACAGCTAGGACATATCAATAGCTTATTTCTGCAATTCTTGTGATGGATATTGTTTCATGACATGTGCCAAGACAACAATGAGTGAGTCCTTAACTACATGTCCTCAATGACCTTGGGACAGAAGATCAAGGTCACCCACATTATGTAATACAAGAGGCCCATGGGTCTGGTGCTGTGCTGACATTGCCACTGAATGTCCAAGCTTCACACTGCCATTTCAAATTACCTCTTTGAATGTTACAGGCATGGTGACCTCACAAATTAGGTCAAAGTCACTGATCTTATATATAACTTTATAGCATTAGACATGGACTACATATCCTATAAATTTGGCAAGTCTAATCCAATTACTTTTCCAAATATGGAGTTTTATATCTTAAAACACATTTTGGCTCACAATTTCCTTCAAATTATAGGTGGCACCACTAGTATCACTAGCAACTTAGATTTTGACCTTCCCCACAATCCAACAAATTCTGTGAAGGAAGATCCACCAAAATTTAAAGATGCTACAGTAAGATTTTCACATTTTGACCCCGATATTGCATAATATTGTAAGTGGCGCTACCAACATCAAATAGGACTTAGATTTTCATACACCATTTAAGTCCTGAAAGTTATATTGGGCTAACTTGAAAACTGTGGACAGTACCGCAGTCACAAGATTTTCACATTTTGACCTGCATATTACATAATACTATAGGTAGCACCACCAACATTCATGCTAACAAAGATTTTCATACATTTTATACCTTCTAAACATTATATGGGCATAACTCAAAAATTGTGGGGGGCAGGACATTTCCTATATTCAAACTGGAAATTTGACCTTGACCTTCAACTTGGATTAAAAAATTGTTTTGTTCAAAAATTGTGTGCTCTACATCTAGCTTTCCATACAGGGTGTGTTTGTTCAAATCGGGTAATAGCTTTTCAAGTTATTGAAAAAACAAGAAAAAAAACACACACAAAAGACCCCAATAAATTTGGACAAGAAGGATATTCACTGTATATTTGGTAATGATTAAGGTAACATCGTGTGCCTGGACTCCATTTCCACATCAGCAAGCACTAATGTTTTCTTTTTCAAACATATTTGTTTTGTAATCAATAAAATTAACTACTAATTGTAAATAACTTATAAAATTAGCAGAATAATATTGGATAGCCACAATTGATGGACATAATCCTCTATCTGTTGCCTCCTTGCTATATAAGCGAGCGACGTTAAAGTGCAGTCCTCCTGGTGGAGTTATGTGGACTTCTAGCGGGGATTAGGTGGACATTTCAACTGAGATTAGGCATACATATGAACAGCAGTTCTGACCTACATGCAGAACACTTGTGTCATCACTTGTGGTTAAGTCGTGATGAAAGAACAGATAAAATTCTTTCAAAAATTCAAAGCTACATCTATAGATATAATGTCTACCTTATTTGCATACATATACATAGATAGAGTCTCTTGCCGAGTCTTATGCAAAAAAAAAAAAAAAATTTTTTGTTCTACCCCTACTACCCACACATGACATAGTGCAAAACTGACCTGTCTGCACAGAAAACACTTTCAAGCTTTTCCTTGCAATTAATTATTAATAGCCACAATTGATGGACATAATCCACTATATGACAGCAGTGCTGCTGATATTGAGGCATAGGGTTGACCCCCAACGTCAAACCAGTCGTCATTCAGAATGGATACGTCCAACCTTGCATGACGTGCCATAGCTAATGCACGTCACTTTAACCTGCCAAGACAGCAGTTAGACCGGTATATCAGTTTGACGCCTAGGCGCTATATTTGTGACGTTGCCTCATGGCCCGTAGCAACATTACCCCCTTGCTATATAAGTAAGCGACGTAAAAGTGTTTTCAAATGTCCCCTGATGAGTTCACAGAGAACGAAACCGGTCGGGACTCCACTGCTATAGGCATCCCTTGCCACTGGTCTTGCCTGGTTTTTTATCAAAATAACATTTGACACTATACAAATCAATCAGATGTGGAAACAGTTATTTTTAACAAAATTACTGCAAAATAAATATGTGCAATTTTAATGTATCAAGGATGACAATTGATGCGACTGGCACTTGAAGCAATAAATCAGAGGTAACAAATTTGCATTGTATTGTATCATATTTTTTCACTGTACCGCATCGTGGATCATTAGCTCATTCACATCGATGTATCGATGAATCATTTCTCCCCTAATATAAGGTACATTTGCCCTCAAGTTAGTTAAATTTAAATTTTTCATGTGACAGTAAGACATCAGCTTGAAAATACCCCAACATTTTGTCAATCATATAAGCCCAACTTGTACGCTCTTTCTTTTGGCATTATGTTTTCTAGGGAATGCCAAACATTACAAAAACTGCATCGATAGAAAATTAATTTTGCAAAAACAAGGATGTCAACAAAACTTAATGTGGCTCTTAACGCTGTTAATAAGTGAATATATAGTCAACGTTACAAATATAAGAATGAGTGGGAAGCAAGGTATAATTGACAGACAAGTTCGCAAGGCAGCTCAGAGATGGGTGTGTGCACCTTGCGCAGTGCCACTGAGATAAGGCATTTTTTATCATAGGCGCGCAAACTGTTACGCATTGTGGACAGTTACATTAATTTTAACAAAACTGTTTGTGCGCAATTTGCTTCCAAAAAGCATACAAATTGCGACCATTTAAATACATAAAATGCGTTAAAATGAATTTGCGTGATTGCACCTTGTGCTAATTTTGCACTCATATGCCAGCAATTTGCAAGTTAAAAGAGCAGTTATTCAGGAACAGTTCTGTATAACCTCAGCTGACTTGTCAGCTGAGGTAAAAATCATTTCCTGAAATGTATTCCCTCCATGATCCAGAGAAAGTACATCAAGGTCAACCATATCATAAAGATATAACTTCTACATTTGGCATCATTAGCCTCACTCTTTCACAATATAATGAATTTAATGTGTTTTCAACACGTTTTGAGGAGAAGAATTTGTATTAGCCTCTGGCTATTTTCCCGATCCTCATTAAAGAAATAAAATATATTATTATTAGCACCTATTGGTCTGTATCTTCCATGACACTGTAGATGGCACCACTAAATTTTGGCGCATTTTCATTTTTTTTTTCTGATTGTCATTCCCACCAAGTTTTGAGTTGATTCATGGAAACTTTTCACAAAAATCATTCTAAAAGATTTGCTTATTTTGGCTCAAATATAACACTTATAATTTGATACTACCGGTGATGCCACTTATATCAAACATGATTTAGATTTTCATACACTAATAATAAGTCCTAAAAGTTATATGGGGCTAAAAAGAAAACTGTGGACTGTATCGCATTCACAAACAATATTTTATGGACAGATGGATGGATATACTGATGGAGTGATGGACAGACAGACATGAGTGATCGTATAAGCTCTGAAACGTATGGTCAGCAGAGCTAAAAAGACTGCATTCAAATAGGTTTCAGGGAGTTAAAGACTGTGGGATATGTACAATAATATTCCACATGATTGCACTGAAAGAACCAATCAGACTGATGGATTAGGTCACATGATCATACCGGCCATTCAACATCTCCACAGCATTTGCACCAACAGCATATTCCTGTGATCCTAAACAGCAACTGTTCTTGTGAGTCAAAGACTTCGTAACGAGGAATGCAACAGGTCCATCTGCAAGAAGTAACACATGTTTCAGAAAAATGCTTTAAGTCGTTTTACATCATGTTACTGATCATACAGTATAAAAAATTAAAATTAAAAGAAAAAAAAAAAACTAGACATACCTTCAACACAAGTGTTGACTGAAGGGTCCACAATTTGCTCAAATTAGGGCATGGTGACACCAAATTCTAATCAGTTCATTTTTGCATGCTAGATCAGCATACTGCCAAATTTGAGCACGATACACTGGAGCTTTCTGGAGATATTGTGGTAATGAGCCCTAACAAACATGTAATTAGGCTGTCATTTGCTCTAATTAGGTCATGGTGACATAGAAATCTAATCAGTTCATCTTGCCAGGTAAGATAAGCATATTGCCTAATTTTAGCAAAATACATGGAGGCATTCTGTAAATATCGCAGTATCCAAAATCCAACCAAGTTTCATTAGAGTTTGTGAAATCCTTCAAGATTCAATAAAAGGACTAATCGTGAAGAAACAAAATTACAATACATGGCTAGAGCTGTGACCTTGAGAATTAGGCCAAGGTCATCCAAGTACAATCCCTTCCTAGGTGTTACCTAGGTACATTATCCATTTTACCAAATTTTGTAAAATCCTTCAAAAGATATTCCACAGAAACAAAAATTATCATATTATATGGCTCTGTGACTTTGAGAATGAGGTCAAGGTCACCCAAATACAATCCCAAACTAGGCCTTACCTAGTTACATAATTATAGCAATTCATGAAATCTTTCAAGAGTTATCACAAGAAAACCTGAAGAGGAGGAACAGGAATGTCTTCACATGAGCCCGGGGAACAAGATCAAATGAGACGAACAATTACATGGATAGAATAATAATTTTACCTTCCTCCTGATCAGAAGAAAAAGAGTCAATGAGCTTTCCTTCATGTGTAACACATACCACAGGATAGCTATCAACCTGGGTGTGGCTTCAGGATAGATCTTATCTAAAATTCTCGGGGGTAAAAAAAGTCACTACCAACATGCAGTTTATGAAAAACACACTTTTTCCTTCATAAAATTCAACAAGATAGCAAAATGACTCACATTTCCTTTATGGTGGCAATGATCTGACCGGGCGGGCTCTCAATGACCATTTCCTGTAGACAACAGGGGCAGCAACAGCCCTGGCCATTGAGCCCTCGGGAAAGACGTATCGCAATGTTGCCAGCAGTGTCCGTGATGTTGATGTTGAAGCTGCGAATGTTGCCACACATTTGTCGTTCACAGCATTCGGACTCTGAAAGCAGAAAGGTGGGAAAATAGGATCGTATACAGAATTTTATTATTTTTGATAATTTGCATCTGACACTACGTTAATGTACAGTAGTCCCACCTTTGAGAGACCACCCAAAAGTGGTCATATAAAACAGGTGATCTCTCAATAGAGGTGAAATATCATGGAAAAATGGCCCTATTCTCTTACTAAGAATGCATCCCTGTACCCAACTTGCACATGTAAGAAGAAACTGTCCAAAAACTTTGAAGACATTGTAGTAACGAGTTAAATCAACTGTAAATAGGTTACAGTAACCACACAAGAGGTCACATTGACAGCGCAATAGGTCATAGTGACCTGAAAATTTCATCATGTAATCTTTGTCTTATAATGCATCTCTGTACAAAATGCAAGAAAAATACATTCATGCCCGAGACATTATTGCACAGAGTAACAAAGTTCACACTAAGTGGGTTACTGTCCCATAAATAGGTCACAGTGACCTGAATATATCTTGTCAGCTATTCTTTTTCTCAGAATAAATCTCTTTATACTGTAGCTAGGGGATTACAAGAAATGACCAATCACCGATCTTTTCACGTTCCTCTCTAAATAGTGTATACCACTGATGTGACCCACAGTTTAGAAGAAGCTTGAACAGACCCAGCAGTTGTTGTGCCTTCAGTCATGTGGAATGACTGGCAAAGACTTACAACAGTCTTACAAGTTTCATGGGTCCATGTACACATGTGGGTGCACTTGACTTGGTGCGATATTATTTTACGCACAGGGAAAACAGAAAACTTCACTTTTTTAAAACTTTGTAACACTTATTTTTATTTTGCCTCCATAGGGTCTCCCTTAATATCGCTATATGCTTCTGATGTGCTCTATTTTGGCACTGCTTTCAAATTTGTTTCCTGCAATTCAGCAGGTGTTACAGCATTTTGAAAACTTTTGTTTTGGTTTTGCTGTCCCGTGATATTAAAAGCAACGGGTTTACTTACATCAATTGTGCTGCCCACACTGGCCACTGAGCTTGCTTCCACTAAGTGTTGGGCAGAAATACTGAGCAAATCGTCTGGAATTTCAGGAATTTCTTCCAGCATGAATGTATGAAGCAGCTTACCATTTTGTCACTAATCCATATTTGTGCCAAATTTAAATTTGCAGACAAAATTGTGAGGAACACATCTGCACACAATACAGACAGCATGCCTTCACAAACATGTGACTATCTGCCAGGTGCAACCGTTTAAAACAGCCATGATTTCATTATACCACACATAATTTCTTTTGTCTCGTTCAAAAGACATTCCGATGTTTTTGTTTGCACAATCATAACTTTCTTCATATGCTCTTCTACTTATTTCATGTTCCAAGCAATCCCCTACCTGCAGTCTTAGTGCTTTATTGGTCTGTACGGGATTCAGAGTGTGCAGTGTTTTGATTTAATTTGCTTCGCTCCGCTCCATAGCGCCCCCTCTAAATCCCATGCAGACCATAAAAAACACTTTAACCTGTATGTACCAAATTTGAGAATCCACCCAGGCACTTGAAAGACATCGCAGTAACAAAGCCGAATTCACTGTAGATAGGTCATAGCAATCACACATTAGGTACCAGTAACTATACATGACAGGTCACAGCGACCTAACAATCCAAGTCAAATCTTTCTGTCACAATACATCTCTGAGCGAAATTTGCAAAAGAAAAATCATTGTACACAGACGATACTGTATAAGTACAAATTTTCCCGAATTTTCCCAAGTTGTGCCATTCAGGAAATTAAAAACTGGAGAAAAACAAAACAAAACACTCAATGCCTGCATGGAATTGTCTACAGCTTAGCGTTACCAATGTGCGATTTGGGAAAATAAAAAGCGTGAAATTTTGAATGTGTGTAAATCTGGAAAAATTAACGTTCAAAAAAAAATTGTATTCATACAGTATTGTGGTAACCTGACTTGTAGCAGCCGTTAAACTTTCAGTGCCTGACGAGCCCCACACAGGGGCGAAACCGGTCGCACTTGGAGTGATATTACCTTGGTGTCGTTTTTACTATTGTGGTAACAAAGTTGATACTAAGTAGGTCACCATATCCCACATATTGGTCATGTGCAGAACCTGAAAATCTAATAGGCTAAAATCTTTGTGCGATAATCACTTCAGGACTTTTGGGGAGATACTGCAGTAACAAAGCTGGATGGACAGATGGCCCAAAAACATAATGCCTCCACCCCCCCCCCCCCCCCATTAATGCATCAACTGAAAAAGTTTCACCTCCCAACGAATTTTGTTAGACCATTCCACGAGGAACATTTCCCCCATTTTTCAGCATAATGTGAATGTTGGTTTTGATAAACTAGTCCTAAATAGCACATGTATGCACAAAAATTTTCAATGTGTCAAATATGCTTGGACCAAGGACAAATGCTGCATGACCAGGGGGGAATCCAGGTGTCCTAATCCAAGGGGGAATCCACGTGTCCTAATCCAGGGGGATATCCATGTGTCCTTTTGGACACCCAATTTCAAATTTGGATTTAACTAAAAATACTGATTTGTACAGTGAAATTAATGGAGTGTGACAAGCACTGCTGTACATATGCGTGTACTTTCTTACATCATACTATGTCTAAGAAATGATATTAGACAACTGAGATAACAAATTTTAAAGTCGACTTCAATGTCTTCCTTTCATAATTGTGTCTGTGTGCCAGCAGAGACATTCTGTTTTTGTTTGGTTTCTCTATTTCTTAAAACAAAAGTTGTATAATTATTATTCATGCCAATTAGGGGTACTTGAAGGGTTCAAATGTTGAGTATCTTCAAAACTATTATATGTAGAGATGCCATCCCAATGCACCACAAACAAAAGTTGTAGAATTTTTAATTTATGCTGATAAGGGGCACTTAAAAAGTTTAAATGTTGAATATCTTTTTAACTATTATAGGTAGAGGTGTCATTCCAACTTCAATTCAGAGGTGCTATTCCCAATTTAATTCTACAGGTTTGTGCTGTAGGTGCATCCAATAAACCACAAAAGAAAGTTGTAGCATTTAGATTTATTTTATGTTCGGAATGAGCGTGACTCGAACCTGCAACCTTTGGCACCAGTTGCCTAGCTGAAATGGGAAACGCACATATCCACTCAACCAAATCCCCATTCTAAAATGAATGGCTCAGCGGAGGTAGTTATGTGCGAGTGCCATATCAACACGGTTAACTTATGCCAGTTTTGGAGGCACACAGACATGCAGACTTGCTTTCACGCATGTCTTTTTTTCTAGTTGTGTACTTTTCTCATAGTTACTATGGACTCTGTATTACTGACAGTTGTAGTGTATGCAGCTATCTTACCTTCCTTGGCATGAAAGAACTGCTGGTCCTCTGCATTACAGATCTGGTATTGGTTGTTCTTCTCCCAGCCAGTCAACACTGAAACAAAGACAGAAGGCTTTTTGAACTCTTTCAGCGCTAGTCACAATAGAAGTTACACTCATCTGAAATATTATAGTGATTCCAGGGTAAAATGAAAAAAAAAAGGAAAAAGAAGACCTTTCATTTCCTATGTTTAAGCACTGGTAGCATGCCTGTATTTCCAGAGAGGAAAAGAATGGCCCCCAGGGCCAGAATTTCGGCGAGAATCTAAGAATCCATTCTCGTAAAGATTCTCCTAAACTAGTCTTTCTTTAAAAGCAAAACTAATTGACAAATATCCAAATAGATTCTCGCAAAATTTTGTGAAATTCTGGTCCTGGGCCCCTGTCAACAGCTGTCCTCAGTGCACTTTGGGCACATTGCATCCAAAGGACAGAAAGGATCTCAGTAGACTTAGTCCCCAACATATAGCATTGGAAGGGTTAACACAGAATAGGGTAAATTCACAATAGCTGCAGTACTACTTCAGACCATCTAACACAAGAAGTACCTGTATACATGGTATATGCAGGGCAGATCCCAGCTTCAAACAGGACAAAAGTTGTTGCTCTTGCATATACATATATGACTTGGCCATATATGTTTAAAAGTAGATTCTCCCATTAAGACCATTTTCAAAAAGATACTATTTTTATATTAAGACCACCAACATACATGAAAATTCCTATCCTTTATCTTTACTTATATCCCTATTAAGACCACTCCCTAATCACGACATTTTTTCTGTCCCATACATGGTCTGAACAGGAAAATTCCACAATTTTTTTTTTGTCCTCAGAGAACCAACACTGCTGGTGTATCCATCAGAACGCCCATATGATGGCAGGTGAGCAACTGCCATTGCCTAGCAACAAGGCAAGCAATTTAGCAAGATATTAACTCATTCTACCCTGATAAAAGACCAAGTCAACAGCTTTCCTTCAGGGGGCAATGTGCCCAGAGTGAAAGCTGTTGACCATGCGCATATAATTAGGAATGATCTTCCACGCATGTTTAATCCAAAATTTTAAAAAACAATCCCTAAATTAGTAAAATACCATCAGCAGATGACATTTAGATATTGGCGTGAAAAAACGTCATCAGGGTGGAAAGAGTTAATATGCATGTATCAGGCTTTTGCTCTTTCTCAAATTGCTTCTTCCAATAAAGCACTTTCCTATTTTTTTTTTAAATAAAGTATGTTAATACAATGAAACCTGTTTTGAGGGACCACTCCTAGGGCAAGCTAAAAAGTGGTCACATAAGGCAGGTGGTCTGTCAATATAGGTGCAGTAACATGGAAAAGATGGCAAAAGGGACTTTGGAAATACGGTCTTAAAAGGCAGGTGGTCTTTCATCACAGCGGTCTTTCAAAACAGGTTTCACTGTATGATCATTACCTGCACAAATAAACAACAACAGGTGGTTAACATTGTCATCATAAGTACATATATTGTGTGTACATACAGTTGTCCAGGTTTGGGCTGAAATGTCAGACATGTGAACTTTAGAAAAAATATTGGAAAATTCCCCAAATCTTTCTGAAATACCTCCAAATCAAGGAAAAACAGAGGTCCAAAATAGCTTCAAATAAATATGAAGGTTATACATGATTAAGCTGAAATCAGGGGTTAAAATAGTGGAAATCCACCACACATTGGAAATCTCACATGCCTGAATATATTAGAAGAGGAGGGTTCAACTTGAATGTTTTTCACTACTTTGATGGCTTTTGCCTCAATTTAGGATAAAAACTGACTTAACCTTTTCCCCCTCAAACTGGCTGGTGGTCAAAAGTTGTCTGCTTCAGCGTTTTCAACTGATTTCAACAGCAATGAAAAACAATTTGACTGAGAATTGAAGATGAGACCTGTCAAGACAACAGGACCCAGGTCAACAGCTTTCCTCAGACCCAGGTCAACAGCTTTCCTTGGCATGGGTGAGTGCCCAACCCATGCCGAGGAAAGCTGTTGACTCAGTCTTAATTCAAGAAGGAAAGGGTTAAATCTGTAGAGAAATCAGAATTTCTACTTCTCGTGACCAAAAGCTAACTTGTCCTAGACAACAGGATACACCTGCATGTCATGTCCTGAATGCACTTCAACATTGGGGGATAAAGCAAAAATGTGAAAAAAAACATGAATTTTGGGGGGTACATTTTACTTGTATGTATCTAAACAAGAGGGCTGTGTGAACAGCCCGTGCCTCAGCTGATCTTGACATTCATCACACTTGCAGCTCTATGAACTTGGGAAAGGATCAAGGACACCATGTTCTAAGCAAGTCTGAACTTCATAGAAGAACACTTACATGTGCAACATCAAAGTTCAAGTAGTTCTCAAGTTATAATGAAGAGTAAAATTCATGTATGTTGCACTGTGACCCCACAAACAAGGTCAAGGTCATTCATGTACTGTCTCAGCATGACCTTCATACAGAATAATTAACATGTGTAGCTAACTCCAAACAGATCTCAAGTTATCAAGTAAACAGTAAATTTCGTGTCAGTTGTCCTGTGAATTAGCATTAGAATGCCCATTGACTTACAAGATTTTTTAAGATTTGTCCAAAAAAAAGACCAAAAAAATTCATTAAAAATCAAAAAATCACTGGAGCATAAACATTTGGACAAAATTGGTAGAAACCCACCCAAGGTACATTGCCACCAAGTTTGAAGTTAATCTGGATGACGGTTTTGGAGAAGAAGTCGAAAATGTGAAATAGCATTAGAATGCCCATTGACTTCCATAGTAATCAATAGGAAAGCTGCATTGACCGACAAGTACCACAATTGAAAAAAATCGTTAAAAATCAGGAATCCGCAGCATTCCCACATAGTGTACAACTTTGTTTGACCCTTCTACAAGGAACACATCCACTATGTTTCAGCTTAATCTGAGTGACGGTTCTGGAGTAGAAATCTAAAATAGCTACAACACACAAAAATTCATAAAAAATTAGGAAAAAATTACAGCGCCACAAGGTGAACAATTAAGAACTAGGAGTCCCAGGGAGTGTTCCTGTGTAATATCAAAGCAATTGGGTGAGCAATTTCGGAGAAAAAGATTTTTTAAGATTTACCCAAAAAAAGAACAAAAAGATTCATTAAAAATCCAAAAATCACTGGACCGTGACCATTTGAACAAACTTGGTAAAAAACCCCACAAAAGGCACATCTCCACCAAGTTTGAAGTGAATCTGGCTGACGGTTTTTGAGAAGAAGTCGAAAATGTGAATTGTGGACGACGGACGGACGGAAGACGGACGACCCTGAACATGGGGAACAGAATTTCTTTTGATTGTTGATACCTTAAACCTTGTGGTGTTACAAATCTTGATATGGTTAATTAACTCACGTTGAATTTTCTCAATGACACGCACGAGTATATTTTTTGTGCTCAATTCTAGCCCAGTGCTTGTTGTGTAGCCTTATAATGCAATTTACTTTTTTCTTAGGCCACTTTGCTCTTACTAGAATGAATATGGTTCTTATTAAAATATTTGCAGTATTTATTTTCCTTTTTACCTCAGCTGACTTGTCAGTCAGCTGAGGTTTTTTGAAGTGATTTATGGTAGCTGAAAATAGACTCCAATGTTTCCAATTTCAGTAATGTGTCACACACATTGGTAAATACAAGGTTTATTTGTGGTTGGTTCATCCAGCCAAATATGAAAGTCCTAATTAGCGTGGATAGTGAAATAATATACCACTCCGAAGTTTTTCTCTAATGCTCAATCAAGCATGACATGACATGACCACTAAAGTGCCACATTGATAACACATAACACTACGGATCATTACTATAAATCATGCAGCCAAGTGTAAAAGACATACCTGCCATAATAAGTGAAATACTGCCCTTCCAAACTTTTTCTGCGATGCTCAATCAAGCATGACATGGTCAATTAAATAACAGTGATGACATATCCCTAGTCATCATTACTATAAGTCATTCAGCCAAGTATGAGCAACCTACCCAGTGTAGTTAGTGAAATAATGCCACTCCGAAGTTTTTTTGTTGGCGGATGGACGGACATCTCTACTATGATACACTTATGTAGAAAAACATGACGCATATTCATAAATAGCAAACCCAACAAAGACAGCAAAGAGATTCCAGAGTTACCAAAGCATCAACATTCATCTTCCAATACCAATGTGAAGAAACAAATTTCACTCCTGACTTGAGACAGGCAGTCACCCACAAAAGGCAACTGTTGGTTTAAAACCGGTCCTCTCAACCTTTGAAATATCCTTCATTAAATACAGACTATAGTGTTTCCAATATGTACAAGCCCTACCACTCAAAATCCAAATTTTAAAACTTCTGCAAAAGATATAGGAGAATTGGTAGGCCTATCACTTTTTGTGTGTGACAGATGGATGGACGTCCGGAAAACGATTGCTTAGTCTCACCAGCAGCTTATGCTGGCGAGACAAAAATGAGCGTGCTATCATTATGGCAAGTGCCCTTAAACAGAATTTTATGTATTTTCCAAAAAGAGCCTCATGTACAGCCTTCAAATGTCAGATTTCAACTTTTCTAAACTTATTGTTGAACACTGTCACGTAAACATTTACATTTATGACAAACTGGAGAAATGGCAGTGATTGGGGAAAGAACTCTGCACAAGGTCAATCAAAATTATCTTAAATCTGTCCATATTTTTAGTTTGGCAAATGGGATCTTACACAGTTAGTAGGGCATCCAAAAGTGTGTACATCAGCTTTAGTATTTCATCATTCAGCAACAAACACAAGTAAACCACACGCACTGGACAGGGCTCACCAATTTGCATGTCCTATTGTCCAGGACATGTAAAAATTGATTAGGGGCAAGTATAATTTGTAAAATTAACATGTTAAAGATAGGAGCACTTGTTCCCAGACAAGTAGACCTTGGAGAGAATTGTCTTCTCCGGCTGGATATATATTTACATTACATGTATCATGCTTATTACAGGTTGACTTTTAGAACTTGATAAAATCTGTATGCAGTTATTTCCACATTTTCCACCTGAGATGTATATGTGCGTGTCATAAATTTAATGTTTCTTTACCAATCTGACAACAAAGGTGACATTGATAATCGGACCTGAAATGTTTTGATTATACCCCTTTAAAAATATTCTATAAAGATATTACACCCCATTGATGCCATGATACGATACAGGTCTTGATAGATAAAGTGGTCACCAATTCTATTTTCCCACGACACTTCAGAAGTACATCATGTCTCTCTTCACCATGTTCAAGTTGCTGCATATGTGCTACTTGGCAGTGTTAAGTGCATCATGATAATGTAAAATCCATGATGTATAACTTATATGATCTCCTGAGACAGCGTCATTTTGCAAATGGAAAACCACCACATAATGTCATCAGTTTCCATCAGGATTAAATTAACCCTTCCCCCCTTAAACCAACCAAAACCAGCTGGTGGTCAAAAGTTATCTGCTATAATCAGTGTTTTCAACTAAATTTCAACAGTACAGTGGTCCCCCGCTTATAAGGCCTCTCTCACCAGAGGCCACCCCTCTTGAAAGGGCAGCATTCTTGTGCAGAAAGTACCATATTTCCATCATATCCTCCCCCTCAATTGAGGCCACCCCTCTTATAAGGCCACTTTTTGACTGCATTTGGGGTGGCCTTATAAGAGGGGGACCACTGTAATGAAAAACATTTTGACTGTGAATTGTAGAAGAGACCAATGATGATAACATGACCCAGGTCAACAGCTGTCCCTGGCACAGGATGGGCACTTAGTGCTCAACCCATGCCACGGAAAGTTGTTGGCTCAGTCTTTATTCAAGGCAGAAAGGTTAAGAGGCATCACAATTTTTGCCTCTGAGTTGAGCCAGACCATTGTCAAGCTGGCAACAAAATTAAAGGTTTCTATGTACAGCTAAATAAATACATAATTCACCATTTTAATCCCTTCTGTATCTTTTTTTTTTTTAAGATATAGAATACCAATAATGCATTGGATAGTTTCTTAGAATATTTTATTCAAACTGCACCAGTGTACCACAGCTGTTTTACCCTTGGGTCTGGCATCATTTTCACAGGCATAGAGGCAATACAATAACAGGGCCAGCTCAATGGTGCACTTGGCTGCAATAAAATGATGATTAAGTAACCACATACAAATATTGTTTGTGGCTACCTGATATTTACCAGGAGACTGGTAATATGTAAATTGTAAGCTCAACCAATCTTGCTGATCAATACATTTAAACATGATATATAAAAACTCAAAGTGGAACTGACAGATTTTTCCTAAATTCTGTTCCTTCATTGTCAATTGAAGTGGGAAGTCAATGAAAGTCATCATCAAATGTCAGAAAGTACTTCTTAAAAAGCACTGAAAGTGTTAGGCCCTTTCAAACAAAAGAACAGCCTCCAATAGAGGTGTACACATTTTGCTTCTCATCAAGTGTCAAAATCACCGATCCTTACTTCCGGGTATGACTTCCTGGCTGTGAATTGACCTCTGTGCACCAGAGTTCAGAAAGTGGTACTGTTGTGCACACGTGACTGAATTCATAATCAGGCTTTAAATACCATCATGTTGGATGTAACAAGCTTTGCAAAAGTCAGGGATCATTAATTATTTACTGTTGTTTTGAGTTGCTGAACTGGAGTTATTCTGTTCATGAGTGTCTGTGCTTCAGTAGCAGCACTGTGATCCTGGTCTTCAGTGCCCAATCTTATGAGGGACAAGCAGTCTTGAAAGATGGCCTTCCCAGGATGCATTGCATTGTACTTTTCAACTTGTTTATATCTCCTATGAAATGTACCCCATCAGTCTGAAGCAACCACAGTTTGGTCATCCCAATGGGTGATTTTTTAGGGCTAAAACTCTTTTGCCCTGCAACCGGCCAAAATTGGCTGGTGGTTAAATGTCGTCTGCCTCAGTGGTTTCAACAAATTTCAACAGACCAATGTAAAAGAATTTGACTGAGAATTGTCAGTGAGACCTGTCAAGATAATGCCCCAGGTCAACAGCTTTTCGTGGCATGGGTTGGGCATTAAGCACCCAACCCATGCTGAGCAGAGCTATTACCTCAGTCTTAATTCAAGGGTGAAAGGGTTAAATAACAGACTCCTGCCCTGTTCCATATATATGTATGATTACACCCTTTTATGCCACTCTTTGCTGGAACTAAAGCAAGAAGCAAATTGTCTTCTGCTAGGCCGACATGCACATCATCAAGGCAGGTGCCTACAGTATGATAGGCAATTCCAGTGTTGGGGAAAAGCTGGTATGTAAACACAAAACTGTGTGTGATGCTCTGACATGGTAACGCAATCCAACTTATTTGCTATGACATAAGCCTAGCGTGTGTGTTCATCTGCCCATGTAATGATACTATGCTTGTCACTGGCAACTGAATCACTAAAATATCCATCAAATAAAGTGTTTCAAGGAGACAATGGGGTTTTATCCAGGTTGTTTTGGGTAGCCAGCAGTTTAACTCTTTCAGTGCCAATCACGTCTAAAGTCGATGTACTAAAGTCAAACTAGTCTGAATTATCATTAGGATCTCAGATTCGTATCCTCATTAAAAGACCTTTCATTGAAGTACCAGCATGCGTACAGTTCCACAAAAGAGCTGTTGACTCATGAATTCCAAAATTTGGCACTTAAAGAGTTAAGACAAGAACGGGTGTCCAAGCAAACATCCCTGTGCTCCTTCATTGGGCTTGGAATATTTTCCTTTGACTCCATAATCTCAAACTGCCAGCCATTCTTCACACACAGGATTAAACCATCAGTCTACCCGCACCCCCCATTTCTTCACATCTGAAAAGTACTCGACTTGTTCAGCTACCTCCCTATCAGACCATATATTCTGACGCGTAAATATGGGGGTTTTCTTGCTTTTCCTGGCATTCTGTGCTTCAGCCAAAAAAGAACTTACCAAGACCTTGGTATATATTAAATGACTAGAGATGACACATATATGTAGTGTTTCAAATTACAAAACATATATAGTTTAGGCCTCCCCTCCCTCCTCACCCCCCCACCCCCCCCATTTTTTTTTTTTTTTTAATAAATTCATTCACAGTTGTTCTCACATACGGGTAACACTACGAGTACATGCATCTGTCACGTACATGTGTGCTATTTCTTCCATCAATTCCATTACTTTACATATACATAAATGTATGTAATGCACCTGTGTGTTAGGTCAAAACTTCGTCATGTACATGAAAGTTGCACACAGCTGCTTCATAATGCAATACAGTAGTCCCTCTTTTGAAAGACCACTCCTTTGGGAGACCACCTGCTTTGAGAGACCACAGTTATCAGGTCTTTCTGTAGTACTTTTCATGTTATTTATACCTCCTTTGAGAGACCACCTGCTTTATGTGACCACCTTTTAGGTGGCACTAGGAGTGGTCTCTCAAAGGAGGGACTACTGTACAACACATGTTTGCATGTCCATACATAACACAACATAAAAATCTTGCTCTTGTACAGAGTGAAAGTTACAGGGTCACCAGGTACATTTATGGATAACTTAATTGGGATTTAAATTTTTTTTTTTTTTTCAACCTTTGCGCTCTCCAGGGTACTTTTTCTTGATGCGAAGGTTGCTGTTCGAAGTATACACATATATTTGAGTTGGTATGGACCCATGCTACTGAGTTTAATATGCAAGTACATGTTTGTTCTTGACTGGTGGTTAAATAAGCACAGTGAGAATGAAACAGTTTCCCTTCAAGCACACATGTGCATACATGTATATGATACATTTGAAAATTAACTTGTGACCCCCAAACATGAACTTTAAGGATACAAGAAACTCCCTGGAAATTCTCCAAGAAAGAGGACCCTAAATGTTGATTTTAAAATTTATTGCAACTATCTATACCTGTGACCCTCTGAAAATACTACAGATTCCCAAAAATGACAATAAAGATGACTGTCTGAAAAAAATCAAAAGGGACGGCCCTATGAAAGTGTTGTGTTTCATGATATTTTTGGTTATTTCTTTGTTAAAATAAGTGGCAAAATCTAATAAAATGTTTTCATTTCATTCCTAACAAAATAATCTCAAAAACACTTCCCCATTTTTTTAAATATTTTGTTGAAAAATCATTGGTGAATAATCCTACTTCAAGGTTGAAAACTGGTCTTTTCAACGCATAAGGTGTAAAAATCTGACTTTTTCAGTTGGGCCTATATTTCATTAACTTAACAAGGTATAAAAAAATATGAACTCTTTTGAGATAATAATTGTTGGGAATGCGAAACCATTTTCACAATTGTGTAACTAGTTTTTGAAAAGAAATGAATGAAAGAAGTGCTCACAAAAACTAACCCTTTCAATGTCACAGTGTTCATCGAACAATTAGTCAAACACAGTCCTCTTTTCATCAGTTTGATACATGTCCACCTCAACCCAAATTCAACTACCTTTGCATTAATAAAAGTACTTACACAGGTTAGATGTTGTTTTTCTTCAAAAAGTCACTTGTAAACTATGGAGTTGAATTAAGTGGTACCTGCTATTTAAGACCCTGATGACAGACAAAATGTAGTCACATCTACATATGGCAGCTGGTCTTATATTGCAGGTAAATTAACACAGAAATAATGGTTCAATGTCTTGAAAGGGTGGTCTTAAAATCTTATGTGGTCAATGGGTCTCTGTCTGGAGGTGTCCTTTCGAGCAGGTACCACTGTATACCAGGTCTGTCAAAGTTTAACAGAATAGAGCATGTGCGTAAAATGCATGAGTGAACATGAAGAACAATAGAAAGTCCTGCAAACTTTGATAAATTTGAATAAAGTATGTATTCCACCATTGACTGGGCATTTCATAATTTAAGTACGTAAAGCACTAAGTGTGACTGAAAAACTTTCTTTTCAGCATTTTTCATACAAAGTGTATCCTTGGTTTCTGTGGGCAGTTTTTAGGGAAAATGTACATATTCCTAGTGCATTTCTTTGTAAAATACCCACACCCTTGCAGGACATCAGGCAAGACCATTGGGATGTGACTTGTGTATTCAGCTGTTAACAGGCCAATTAAGCCATTGTTCTTGTATATTTGCACATGGGTTATTGCACCAATGTGGGTGCTCAGTCTGGCATGGTAAAATTCCCTAATTAATGTAAAACCCTCCAGTGAAATAGCTACATGTCAGACAATAATAGAATTCCAACCTAACAAGAATGGCACACAAAATAACCCATGTGTCAGTACAGTAGTCCCTCCTTTGAGAGACCACCCATAGTGCCACCCCAAAGGTGGTCACATAAAGCAGGTGGTCTCTCAAAGGAGGTATAAATAACATGAAAAGTACTACAGAAAGACCTGACAACTGTGGTCTCTTAAAGGAGGTGGTCTCCCAAAGGAGTGGTCTTTCAAAAGAGGGACTACAGTATACAAGAACAATGGCTTAATTGGCTTATTAATGACTGAATACACAAGTCATGCCCCAGTGGTCTTACCTGATGTCCTGCAAGGGTGTGGGTATTTTACAAAGAAATACACCAGGAAAGCGTGCATTTTCCCTAAAAACTGCCCACAGAAACCAGGGATATAAGCTGTGAGAAAAATGTTGAAAAGAAAGTTTTTCAGTCACTTTTAGTGCTTTACATACTTAAATTCTGAAATGCTCAGTCAATAGTGAAATATACATTTCAATCAAATTTGTCAAAGTTTGCAGGACTTTCTATTGTTCTTCATGTTCACTCATGCATTTCAGGCACATGCCCTATTAGTCAACAGTCTCATCTTGTGGATTGATTCTACATCATTCAGGAAGACTGATACATGTAGTAGTACTGGGAACTGATTATTCACTTCAGCTTATCATGCAAAACAATGTCGGACACGTGTATTAATTTCCTGCAATATCCCTGACCATTTCACTCATTAAAGGGCAACTATGGACCACAAGGCTACAGGCACACCTGTTTCATACAAAACTCATACAAGGGTTACTAATGCTTGTTGCAGTACATTCTTGATTCCATGTGAGGTCTCCCTCACATGTCAATGTGAGTGTGTGTTTGCAGGACATGACCACGCCATTTTAAACAGTTAAGGTTATCAAAGATGCCAGTTTGGCAAGAGCAATATTTGTTTTGCCATGTCTAATTATTAAGGATCTGTCCGGTACATAATGGGTTATTTCCTCATAGAATGATGCGGGATAGGGCAGCGCTGCAACTAATATAAATGCCCCATATAACAGAAGTCGCAATATTCAATTGAGAAACAAATTTTTTCTCCTCAATGCAGGCTGAATAAAACTTTCAAAAATTTCCATTAAACCTTTCCCAAAACCAGCTGGTGGTAAAATGCCGTCTGCTCCATTGTTTTCAACTAATTTCAACAGTAATGAAAAATATTTTGACTGAGAATAGTAGATGAGACCTATCAGATCACATGCTCCAGGTCAACAGCATTCCTTAAGTGCCCAACCCATGTCAAGGAAAGCTGTTGACTCAGTCTTAATTGGGGGGGGGGGGGGTATTATCATGAGCAGTATGTAGAACAGAGTCAAACCCTTTCTGGAAATCTTTGACAGTACACCATAGCTTTTTTCCTAATTCGTATAGCTACCTGATCAAAAAAAAAAAAAAAAAAAAAAATCACCTTCAGTGAAAAAGTGTCATCCATCACTGCATCATCTCTCCTGAATCATGGTGGTGCTTCACCAAGCAGTCCACTACCAAAACAGCTATGCTGATCTATTATGGATCATGAAACTCTCTGTGATGGGCCCATGCACTCTCAAACTTCAAGCATCTTTCTGCAGTCCCATAGGCATCTTTGTCATGTTTTATGTTCTCTACAATTACAACACTACCCCATCGATCAAATTACATGTGCCTAAAACAGCATGCCCTCGTGCTATTTTTAACAAGGGCTCATTGCTTATGTTTCCAGGCTGTTGTCATCAAACTGGTCATTGTCATTCCTTTTTTTTCCTTTTCTGTTATATTTCACTTGTTACTCCATTCAAATCATATTCTGGTTCCTTTTGAAAAATTTTGCACTTGCCCATGGCCAAATGTTTTGAAATCTCTACCAGCCCTAATTGGAAATTTAGTTGTCCCGGGTTTATATTATAAAAATGAAGTCTGTCTCTGTTGTTGTCATTGGCATGTAACAGCTCGCTTGTGGGTAGGCATTTTACATGACGTCGCTATCGCGACGTCATGAAAAATGCCTACCCACAAGCGAGCTGTTACATGCCAATGACAACAACAGAGACAGACTTCAGTTTTTATATTTACATTCATATTAACATTAATACTAGACTAGAGTTAAATTTGCATGACTATTTGTGCGTAAAAGTTTTGATAGCCACTGCGAAGGACCTTAAAAATGTTTATCAGTGGGAGGAGCTATGGGTGTGGCCAGCCGCTTGTTACGTAGCAAAGTAGGCACTGGTACGTACCGTGCTGCACATGATGTTACCATCGACTGATGAAAACAAAATTTGTCCCTATTCTTTCAATGCTAACAAAAACTCTGAATGTAAATATAATATGAAAATTCAGCAAGACCAGTGACGGAAAATGTCTTGTTTGTGAGAGTCCCGACTGGTTTCGTTACAGGTACTTCAAACTCATCAGGGGATAACTGAAAACACTGTGATGTAACGTTGCTTATATAGCAAACGGTAACGTAGCTACAGATCTGTAGACAATGTCACATCAAGTGATGACAAGACGTCAAGAAGAACCACCGGTCTAACTGCCTGAGCTGGCATATTAGTAAGATGATTCTGTCACGTCACTATAGATCTCACGTACCCTGCACGGGTGAACATTCTGTCACGTCACTATAGATCTCACGTACCCTGCACGGGTGAACATTCTGTCACGTCACTATAGATCTCGCGTACCCTGCACGGGTGACAGATGGTTGACAACCCTGTGTCAGCCCAGAAAAGGTCAACATCTGAAGCGTCAGCTGTCAGATTGATTACTGATAATCCATAATCATTATAACCCTATGGTATTGTACAATAGCCTGTAATATTGTTTAGAATTCCTTTACAGTGTTGACAGTCATATGTATGGTAGATATGTGTGTAACTAAAAATTTGGAATAAGACTAGGCAAGAGCACCTATCTACCCATGACATTGAGGCTGAATGGTTCAGTGACCAGGTGACCAGTGCATTACTGATGGATCCAGTGACTCTCCCTCTCTAAACGGAGAGTTTCTGTTCTTGAAAGCTCTGGTGGGATACAAACAGGTTCCAGTATTTGGGTTTATTTATCATAGGCCTATTATAGCAGTGACTGGAACCTTGCTTTTCCTAGGCTACCAGACTTGACAGCCTTGAATTGTCTGCTCCAGTTTCAATTGAAATTCCTCATCACGAATAGAAAACATTAGGGCAGACAGTTAAACGTGTTGGGGAGCTATCACAACAGCATGCCATAGGTCAACAGTTTTCCTTCACACAGCACTCAGCCTTTACCCAGGGACCACTGGTGCCATTAGCCAAATGCTAATGTTTCATTCATTTGGCTACAGAAATTTGCAAATGGCTAATTTATTTTAACGTGAATTATATAAGAGCTAGGCCGAATTCTGCAGTGATTACTCTTTTATTTGCCGATTTGGCTACTAATTTTGAAGGCCTAAATCTGTCCCTGTTTACCTGTGATATGGCTAAAGCTGTTGACTCAGTCCTATTCATTATTGATGGGTTTACACATGCATGGACAGGACACGTTAAGTTGTTAGCTACATGTATGTAAACTATCTTAACTCTGAGTACAAAGCTACATCCATACTGAGCAGGGCCAAAATTTCGCAATATTTTGCAAGAATCTATTTGGATTTTTGTCAATTAGTTTTCTTTTTAAAGAAAAACAAGTTTAGGAGAATCTTTAAGAGAATGGATTCTCAGATTCTCGCCGAAATTCTAGCCCTGCTGAGTCACCAGCGCTATCTTTGGCTTCCTTTGGGTGCCAAACACACTGGCGAAAGCTGCTGATGTGGACCAGTCTTATTTTTCTCTGGGAACTACAGACATGCTGCTACTTGAATGAAAGGAACTTTTATGAGAAATTTAAAATCTGAAATCATAAGGTAGTCATTTAGATGAGCACGGCTTATGTTGTGAATGGTAGTGTCATTCGCGTGTGTTTCTGGTTTTGGTCACTGTGATTGCACACAAGGAGACCACTCGCCACAGCTTTGCCGCTTGTTTCCTGCCCAGAATCATTTTGTTCCGACCAATGAACGAGAAACACTGCTCATGACAGTTTGTAGAAGTACTGTACAGGTTTCAGTCAGAACCAAATACCATTTTTAAGACAGTTCAATCTTGGCTGGAACCTGAACTCAATGTGACCTTGCAATCACTCTTTTAAAATTTCTTCTGATTCTTAAGTCTACCAATCGGTGCAATTATGCCAGATTCTTGGTTTCACCAGTACATCACAGACACTGACCTACTACTAATCTCTGCTCGGTGGACACAGGTGTGTATCCTAAATGTAGTACTAAAACTGCCCTCACACTGCATTTTTAGTCCTGTACCATACAGTGTCTTTCTAGGGACATAACGACACCAAAATAAGGGAGGACACTGAAACTATAGAGAACACATGGATAATGTTACACTGGGAATAGCCAGTATCTTCCCAAGGGAAATACAATCTCCACATTAAAATAACTCTGAAAGTCGGTATATCCCTAACGTTTTATATTTGCGGAAATGGCGACTCTAACAACGTTATGTACCACTTCACTCATGTGCCGCACAAGATGCATGACCAGACAGGACAGTAGTTTTGGCCTATTTATTCCTGAAGGGCAGCTGGGCTTTTCTCACACAAAATTATGAACCAGAAATTGTATGTTTTGGCTACTGATTTGGTATGTAGCATCTTACATAATCCCAGGAAAAGCTGCATTTGCCTTTTTTGTCTAAATTATGGCAGATACATTTGGGACACAAAGATCATCCCATCGCTGAATCAGTCTCCTACGCCGTACAGTTCCCCCCCCCGAGCTGTATCCTCGCTCGACCCTTCAGGTATCAGTATTATACAGGCTCTCAAGGGAAAGGTACCAGTGTCAACGAATATTTGGGCCCGGGATGGACCCAGGGTTCAAATATTTGGGCCCCCAGGGGCCCAAACATTCTGGAATATTTGGGCCCCATTTTAATTTGATTTTTGTAACACTTCATGAGACATCTTAACTACAGTTGTAGCACTGATGATGTGAATAGTGCAAAATAGCAAAATTGGTCCTGTTACAGTAGACTAAAGGTAAAAGATGCTGGTCACTGTGTTTTGTCAGCTCAGCATGAGTATAGATTCAGCGCATAAGGTAAAAACGTAGTCCTGAATCATGTGAATGGCCAAATAACTAATGCGGAATTATGACCAGATGACTTGATCCTAAGTTTACTTTTTCATAGAAAATGGGAAATTTAACTTTGATGCAAGTATGTTTGGGATCTGAGTATAAAAGTTATAATTGGACAAGTAATTTTCATGAATAGCTGAGCTAACCCAAACCAAACTACATGTACGTGCACTTCTGTAAAATAAGTATGAATGACTTTCAATTTCCAGTTATGTAGATAGGAGCCGGGGGGGGGGGGGGGGGTGAAGTGGATATTTACTATTTGGGCCCTCCTATTTGTAAGTAAATGCCTTGCCGTGGATATAAATGGGGAGGGGGCCCTTTGGTTTCAGAAAATTTGGGCCCCCTATTTGTACGAAAGGGCCCCCTCCCCATTTATATCCACTTCAAGACACATACAAAAAGAGGAAATCAGCTGAAAACCCACATCTCTGATTCCATTCCAGATTATTTAGGCCCTCCCAGTATGAGGGAAGATTCTTTCTTCTTTTAAATATCTGGCGTTTTATTGTACATGTATTTCTTCATTAATATCAAGAGCCAGATATGCCGCCTTGTATATCCAGAAATGCAGATAACAAGGAATCAGGGGGAAACAGAGACAGCTGAATCTATACATGTGGGGTTGATTTGTGCCAAAATATGGGTTGCACAAATAAAAAAACCAACTTGGTATATACAAAGGGATTGTGAGATAATCCCTACAAGGTATATGCACCCACATTACATGTAAAATACACCAATATATACATGTATATATGGTGGCAAACATTAAGCCTTGCAAATGATTTCGATTGTTTGATTTACATTTATTTTATAAAATAATAGCAAATTCTTTTACAGGAATTTCTTTTAGAAATTTCAAAATATCAAACAGGATGTATATATAGAGTGTATCGGGCAAAAACTAAGTGATTCCAATTTTCGCAGGGGGGACCAAACGTTCTGCAAATGTACCGGCCCCTCGAGGCCCCTCCATACGGGGGGCCTACGTATTCTCGGACATCAGGTAGGATACTGATTTAGCCATGAGATAACTTCAAGTACAGTGGTCCTTGTCTTGAGAGACCACTCCTTGATCAGGTCAAAATGTTGTCTCTCAAAACAAGTGGTATATCATTAGAGGTACAATAACATGGAAAAGATATAGCACAGTGTTCTGAGAGAGGGTTTTAAAAGGTAATGCGGTCTCACATTGGAGGGGTCTCTCAAGACAGGTACTACCGTATTCCCATTCACACCCAGGTTAAATAGACTAGTTCATAGGACTCGCGTTTATTCGGTTCACTTCGGCCCGAGTTCGGGAAGTGCACCCTGCTTTGTTTACATTTTGTGCTCAGCCACGCTGACCGGATCTAACGTGGAAGGATCAGAACGTAATACACAGGATTTAATTGCTTGGGTGTAATGAAAAATCAAACGATCAGCAAACTAAACACGCACATTTCACCACTGATACGACACTTTAGGTAAAAGATTTGCACTGTTTAGCACAATCCATGCTGTGATCACTAGCGTTAGCCGTGGCATCCGTTGTGAACATATGAAAGTGTGGGCCCGACTCGGCCACTTGCTGATTGGACAATCAGGCCAACAATAGAATGCATAATTAATTAGGGTCCGGAAAAGTTCGGTACAAGTTGGTATGAACAGGTCCATTGGCCTTTTTTGGATGCAAATTACATACACATCATCATCATAAAAATTAAAATTATTCACAGCTAGACGTTGATTTTCAGTTGCAAATCACTGTTGCTTTAAACTATGATCTGCTTTATTAGTACTAGGTACAAGGGTTTTAATAAAAATTTGATGCTCGGAAAGTATACGTTTGGCTCTTTCAGTCCAGCATGCTTTACATATAAAATATGTAGGTTGCCATGGGTTTGTTTGACCCTACTGCCACACTGGCCACTTCTTGTGGTCAATGCATGCTATCCCTATCTTTCATTGGCTGACTGCCAAAACTTTAGTGCCAGGAAGGTGAATCCAGGAATTGGTGAAAATGCCGCCGGTTACTCGGTCTCCCTGCCAGCGTGGACATATTAAGTTGCGGTCCCTTAGTGGGCCAATGAACACTCCCCCTATTCAGTATTCGCCGCAGGCCGGCGTTCCGCACCGATAGTCGATAGCCCCACTTAGACGTTCTCACACAGTATCACGGCCCAGGGTGTCAACACCCAATGTTTTGAATCGCAATATCCAGCGCCAGGTAAAAGGTGTATGAAAACAAAAATGGGCTATTTTCCGTCAAAATTTGCCTCATTTTAACATTTTTTGGAGTATCCACATCGGAAGACTCCCAGTCCACCCATAGAGCTTCTGAGGTACCGAAGTATCATATGAATAATATTATGATACGCACGATACCTCTGCGCTGGAGAATGCATGGTCCACCAAAATTGGGAGAGTGCCATGTAGGAGTATTATTTATCACCTTAAAACTGACCGTGCACAACACGAAACTAGTATTATGATCTTATCATCTCGTACGGAGGCTTCAAATATCCCGGTGCCATGCACTACAGACATTGTGCATGCGCGCCTCTGGTCACAAGTTCTACGACAGCCTGAACAGGAGCGGCCACCGCCTTTCTCGCTTGGTCCTTACCTTCCACAAGATGCAAGATTTGGTGAACTTTGACATGATCCAACGTGCTCAAATACGCTAATTGGACAGGGACATTCTGCTGGAAACCACCATAACCCGGACCAGGTGGCTGGTTCACTACACCCATTGGTGCCTGACCAAAAGGCACTTTCTGGTCCATCCCCGGCTGAGCGATAACAACTTGCGCCATGATTGCTGAATAATGTCGCGAGTTCTTGGTTTCTATGTGATCAGTTTGATCTTGCGCTCACCAGGTGGCAACACCTGACGCTCCGATGTGTCAGATCATTCGTTTCTCGGCACGATGATATGCTGATAAAGGTAACCGAGCTCTGTAGTTGGACTCTAACAAGGTGTCAAGTCTCCTGGGGTTTTTTTGTTTGTGTGCTTTTTTTTCTTTCTTTTTGTTTGTTTGTTTGTTTGTTTGTTTGTTTGTTTTCGGGAATCTTCCTATTTTAGGTGCCTCCTCCCATCGCCTGATTGAGTTTTTCATCATATATGTTCGCAGTTTCTGCCAACTTGATAAACTTGTTTACTGTCCCGGCCCCTCTCAGCAAAATGCTTAGAAGCAGTACAAAACGCTGCTGCACGTTTCTGCCTTGGTGACTACAGTCTGTTCCACATTGTGAGCAGCATGGTACACCAGTTAGGCTGGGATTCCCTTCAAACCCGTCAAAATCTAAACGACGCCGTATTATTTTACAAAATACAAAACTGGATGGTCAAGATTCCCTTCCCCCCACATTTATCATTGGCCGCAAGTGTCACTCGAAGAAACCACGACTATAAATTACAGTCAAGTTACAGCAACCATTAACCCGTACAAATATTCCCTTTTCGTCGGGACAGTACCAATCTGGAACAGACTTACATCTGATGCTATAGCATCTAGATTATCATTTGGGCGGCCCATGTCGGAATTCCCATATGGGCCAGGACCATATTGGAATTATTCTCACTTGGTCCAGGACAGCAGCACCGTCAGTGGAAGCTTTCCAGTTAATAGCGCTTCCAGCCATCAGAAACGGGAACTGATACTGAACTATTTTTAACCTGTACTATGGACAATTATTTGATTTTATTGCTTGCACATGAACCAACCAGTGCACATCACCCGCTGTAACAGTCTGCGACGACTACTAGCGGTTAAACTTTGAAGACTGACCGCTGCCCCTTGATAGTAAAAGTCGCAATATGAGGAAATGTGTAACAACCTAATGTGAGAAAAATGTTGATTCTTTACCTTTTATTAGCCCCACGGTACTGTTTTTCAGGCCGCCTGGGTGTTATTAAGTACCTATGTAGCTTTATAACCGGACCGTTTTTCTCACAGCTGTGCTGCTTTATTAAACTGAAAACATTTTTTTATTTTGAACGCCGAACTTCGTTATTGATAGGCAAGTAAAGAAAGAGATGGTTGGCTCCGCATTTCAGAAAAAAAACCTTGCCTATTTGTTACAAGAAGAGTCAGAAAGACATTTCTTCAGATGAAATAAAAGAGGGTATAAGAATGAAACATTATTTTTTGAAGAAGCATAGAACAAAGGCTTGCAGATATTTTTGCAACTTTACAAACATTTTAGAAGTTTGGTGGCAAATAATTTCCGATTGGCTACAAGAAATTATTTTAAGGTCGTATAATAGAAAACAAACCTAAACCTAAGCTTATTTGGAAAAGTTTGAAACAAATTCTCCAAAACAAGGCTCAATCAATATGGTACATGGTTTGCTAATTGATGGTCATGTCATTAATAGGCCTAATCCCCATGCAAATGGCAAACGCTTTACATTGGCCTAAAACTTGCTAATAAGGTACCCCCGAAAGACTACCTGCCAATATAATCCATTTTGTAATTCCCCAGTTTTTAAATTCCCTACCATCACTAATGACTTGGTTGTGAAAGAACTCGAGATCTTACCAAAAATAAGGCCGTAGGTCTGGACAATGTCTCTGGCAAACATCTACACTTAGCAGCGCTTGTTATATCAATTCCCTCACATACATCATGAATTTGTCACTCAAAAGTGACAAATTTATATCCGATTCGGAATTTGCAAAAGTCCTTCCTTTGTCCAAAGGTGGTTCTGGCTTGTGAGAGGGTCTTACGGTGACGTTTCTAAAGGGTATAAATTCATTGGCAGTGGAAAGAGGCAAGTCTAACCAGTATGAAATGATATCGTCAAGGTTGTCATAGACTTCGTGGGCAGTGCTCTAAGGTGCTTTCAAGATTGTACAATCAAGTTCAAGGGAATTGGCATTATTGTAGTTCAAAGCATGATGTTTGAACGGACAGTCTTTCAAGTGTGTGTGTGTGTGTGTGAGTGTGTGTGAGAGAGAGAGAGAGAGAGAGAGAGAGACAGAGAGCACAACACGACCGCATGATAAGAATTTGAAAGACGAGTAAGAACACCACTGTTAAGTGAAATGCCAGGGGAGTCAGTGATAATAAGATAAAGCAGGTTTTCTGAGTATTTGGTGGTTCTTGTATGTTCCTGTATAAGCTGACAGAAGTTGTGTTGAGAAACTAGGTTGAAGAGAGCTACACCAAGGTCACTATCCTGATGTGGTGAATTCCAGTTCGCACATCTATCATTCAAATCGCCAGTAATAAAGAGAGAGTTTGGGTTACTTTCAAATGCCATAGAGATGGAGGTACTTAAAGACTCAAGAAAACGCATCCAGTATTTCAGCAGACTGGCCAGCAGATCGATAAAAATTTCCAATCAGTAAAACCCCATGTCATGATAATCTCAACCCAGATGCATTTTGAATTAAGATCCTCTAGGTCAGTGCGCCTTCGGCATGGTAGCGAAGAAGAAACGTATGTAAGGAACCATCCAAGAGGAATTCTGTGCAGGATGAGCTCAAGCTGTGGAAGCGATTGTCGGAATGGAATTCTAGGGTGAAAGTAAACCGACAGAATGCAGATGCACATAGTGGGATCTCCTCTGGGGCAAATGAATACAATTTGGTGTTCAATTGTGATGTCTGGTGCATACTGCACTTCTAAAAGGTGGTCGTCTACATGTATGTTCATCATGAGGCCACCTCTTCTGGTTCTATCATTTGTGCAGGCATCATGTCTGAGGCAACTGTACTGATGAAAGTATGGATCTGCATCTTGTGATTTGAATCAAGTTTCCTGGAAGTACATTATATGTGGTGTACCCAGATTCTGTTTCTCTATGCAGTCCATGTGTGCAGCAATTGTTTGAACATTTTGCCCTTACCCATGCCAGAAGGAAATCTTACCAATAGCTACGGGGAATGCTAAAACAACATACAAAAAAGCTTAAAAAAGAGGGGTGTCACAGTGTTCTGTTCAGCTGCTATTAAAAACACAAAATGAAGTGGCCCTGTGATCTTTGGAATTAGTTTAAGGTCACTGCATTGCACAATTATCAAAACATTAGTGTCACAATCAAAGCCCTAACTCAGATATAGTTCAGGTTATCGAGTGAACAGGAAAATGCATGGTAATGACCTTGTGCACTTGACAATGAGGTCGCTTTCACTAAGGTATTGTGCACATCTTACATGCCTTGAAAACCATCAGCATTAATGTCCTAGCTTAAATGGTTCTCCAGTTACCATTGTGGATGGCTTTGTGACCTTGGGAATGGGGTCCAGATCATCCATATACTGCGTACGTCTAGCCCTTATACCTAATAACATGCCTATCTAATCCAAAAGCAATTGACCATGTGCTTACAGAGAAAAGGGGTTTTAAGGTATTGCCAAAAGAAAGGAAAAAATATGAAGAATCCAACGCTCAATGAAAGAAAACACATTGCAAATGTACCATACCGCCTGGTCAACCTAATTTGCATGTTTTCATGCATGAAATATGCACATTAGCAATGTCGCATGGACTTTACAGTAGAAAACTTACCGCTTTTGATAAGCACACATGTCGTGTAGCTATTTCCATTCCCCAACTTTTCAGGATGGCGGACTTGAAACAGCGTATATATAGGTTAAATAGCTGTTTTATGGTTATGAAAATAATCTCCCGAATTCATAGATATGACTGTTTGTAACTGACAAAATCCCTTTTGTTATCATGCTCAAAGACTTCATTCAAGCTTGCCATATTAAAATGACATGCAAACCAATCCAGCATAGAGATATGACAAATTCATCCGTCAAATTGCACTGAACAAAGCAGACATCTTCCAATTGATTGTCTAAGAAGGCATTATAGTGATGCCTGTCCCAATGACACGATTTGCTGATATGACAGAAAAACAAACTTTGAAAATGATGTGGCAAAATTCAAAGAACGCATTTTCAAGACAATAAATCAGCTATTCAGCCTATTCATACATTATTCTATATTTGCTGTCCTGGAAAGTTTAAAAATGAAACTGGCAACACGTGCAATTGTAACTTAAAAGTAGCAAATTTGGTAAACGTAAACGTACCAGAAAGCCCATGCGTTGTTGCTACTTTGCACTACGTCATCAAAACGCAGGAACTACTGCATAGCACGTTTATGTGAAAACATTTTGAGCAAATATGGTAGGCGTTCATCCAAGGTAAATCCGCATCAAATTTGAGGTGGATTTGAATTAAAGTTGGTTTTAGAGAAGTCGAAAATGTGAATTCCTATTGTAATCCCCATTGAATTGTACAGTAATCAATTGGCATTAATGTATTATCAGCGAAGTAACAGAATGAATAATTTGTTAAATATCAGAGATCCACAGTAACATTACCTGCTCAATAACATTTGACCTTTCCACTGGAAACATTTCCACCAAATGTCAGCATAATCTAAGGAATGGTTCTTGATAAGTCAAAAAGAGCTTTAACAAACAACAATTTATGACCAAATAGAAAACAAGAGGATCATGATAATCCTTTGCTAGGCTGGCTGGAACCTGTTACTTTGGGAAGTGGAGTACCGCGCTATTACACATACTGGAAATGTGCTGACCAATCAGTGACCATAAGTTTATATAACCAAGACATAATCCATTATGTCAGTTTGACCTCCAGTGTCATACAAAGTGACAATTGAATTTTTACTAAGTTCTTTCTTATTTATGTATAAGAAGAACTATGAGCCAGGGAGCCATCATTATCTAGATATAAGGCATTCATTCAGTCTGTTTGAACTGTTCTCAAGTCAGGAGTGAAATTTATTTTTCCCGTTGGTAGTGGAAGATGAATATGGATATCTTTTTATCATTGTTGTGTTTGAATTTATGAATGTTGTATGTAACCTTTTTATTATGGTTGTGTTTGAATTTATGAATATGGGTAAAGTTTTTCTGATCTTTTTCAGTATCACTGAAGGTAAACATTAAACAACGAATGGAAATGGACCCATAGCTACATTCCACTTAATGTTTACTAGCAACCATGGGCCTATGATTCACCATTAGCAAGATTAATGCCAATGTGTCAGATATGTTGAAACAGCATCAAACATGCATTCTAATTCTACTAATACTCTTCATCTGTATGTGAATACCCTGTCAGAGAATACATAATCATTGCTTCACAATCCCAGCAATTTTGGTGAGAGTAAACTAGGGCAATACGTGTAAAAGAATGCATTCTGTACAACAGTTTCGACAATACTGTAATAACCGCACTGTACTGCTGGGATTATGTTTTTTTTATCCCATTACTTCATAAAAATTTAACACATCCTGAACATGCTTGTGAAGTTTCATCCCCTTTCCTCAAATTATACTTTCATGAAAATGCATACAATTTCAGCTCTTGTGGGGCCTTCAGAAATACATTGACAGGGAAAAACTTACCAAAAAGCCTAACGACAGGACCACCATCTAGCCAAACTTGGAACTACGTTGCTCCAGGTGATTCTACGTCCAAAGCAATAGCCAAAGCCTTGAGAAGAAATTTGCTTAAGAATCAATTGAAAAAATAAAAATAGAAAAGATTATTTATTTTGCAGAACTGATAGCAATTTGGGAAACGTCCATGGGTTAAACAAAATGGACAGTTGGACAGCCAGATGTACAACAGATGAAAATGGATTCCACATACTCTTCTGATTGGCAGGTCAGCAGAGCTTAAAATCATAGCCGCCTATTTTGAATAGATTTAGGTCTACGCATAACCAAAAGTTGTCTCAATATAATATCAACGTAATTTAATAAGCGCTTTAGGGGAAACATCTTACAACTTTCAAAAAAAACAAAAAAAAAAACAAAAAAAAAAAAACCTAAAGTCAAGGGGTACCCAGAAGTCTCGCCATGAAATTTGGAAGCGACTACCCATGCATTTCGGAGAAGACGACTGTTAAAGACGTTTGCAAATTATGAAAATAAAAACATAAATTGAAAACAAAAAAGCAATGGTGCTTGACAAATTTAATACGTGTTGACACCCACCAACCAGTTCAAAAAAAATTACCCACACTCACTAATTCCATCCCAACAACGACAACAAAGGTAAATACAGCAAAAGACAGAGACTCAAGAATTTCCAAACATCATTTTTCAGCTTTCAATACCAATGTGAAGAAACAATTTTCACTTCTGACTTGAGGCATGCAGTCAGCCATAGAGGGCAAACTGTGGTTTTAAACCGATTCTCTAAACCTATGAAATAGTCTGCATTAACTAGAAAACTTGAGTTATTTCAAAACATGTAGGCCTAACCATTTAAAGCCCCAAATTACCACTTGTACAAAAGAAAAAAAGAAGAAACATGGTAGGTCTGCCAATTTTTTGTCTTTCGGCCTTGTCAGTCTGCTGAACTGACAGCAAAGAAGAGATTAGGCCTGCATTGCTTTCGTGACCTTAATGAACCCGCAACATTACAACACTGCTCTCTGATACACCCACACTAAATCTTAAGTGAATTGGACCACTTTTTGTGGACAGGAAGTCAAAACTAAATCAATTATTGTTACAAATCCAAAACTTAAATAGTAATAAATAGAAGTCCTAAAATAAGTCTGGTGTAAAAAAAAAATCCATTAAAAATCAGGTATCCAGAGTATCAACACTTACCAACCAATTTTGTCCGACCCTCCAACAACGTATATTTACACTGGGTTTTACAACAATGTGAAGGGAAGTTTTAGGGAGGAAGTCAAACACAACAGCAAAAACAATAACATTGTGAAAAACTAGAATAAATTATAGCAACACCGATTGATGAAATGAAGTCCTCCAGTTCCTCAGAACTGTCCCTATTCAATTTCGAGGCGATTAGCCAGTTGGTTTCAGAGAAATTTTTTAAGATTGTACCAAAAAATAACAAAAATTATCATAAAAATAAAATAAAATTGGTGGACTCTGACCATTTGAACAAATTAAAAAGAGGCCTTCCAACGATATATCTCTCCTAAGTATGAAGTGGAGCTCGCAGATGCTTTTGGAGAAGTTGAAAATGTGATTTGGGCACATTGGATCGAAGTGCAACAAACTGCCCTTCCTCCTACATGCTGATTGAGAATTCAACTGAGATAAAAAAAAAAAAAAGAAGAAGAAGAAGAAGAAGAAGAAGAAGAAGAAGAAGAAGAAGAAGAAGAAGAAGAAGAAGAAGAAGAAGAAGAAGAAGAAGAAGAAGAAGAAGAAGAAGAAGAAGAAGAAGAAGAAGAAGAAGAAGAAGAAGAAGAAGAAGAAGAAGAAGAAGAAGAAGAAGAAGAAGAAGAAGAAGAAGAAGAAGAAGAAGAAGAAGAAGAAGAAGAAGAAGAAGAAGAAGAAGAAGAAGAAGAAGAAGAAGAAGAAGAAGAAGAAGAAGAAGAAGAAGAAGAAGAAGAAGAAGAATTGCACAAACACCAACAAAGTGTGGTTTACTGGTACCCAAAAATAATTCTGTGTGCTTTCAGGTTACTAGGTCAGGCAGTTTCAAAGAAAAGTTTTCACAAATTTTACAAAGTACACAGACAAGGTACAAGTAACTCATAAACAGACAAAACAAAATCACTGAAGCTCAACCAATTGAAGACACCTAATAAAGATCCATCAAAGGTACAGTCCAAAGTCTCAGACATGACATTGTGCGTAGATGGGATATGGACAATTCAGACCCCCCAAAAAACTGTGACCCCGGCCTTGACCATTTTAATGAACCCTTTTTACTACAGTAACTGAAGGTTATTATTCATCCAACTGATCATATCTGCAGGTGACAAACAGCGTGTGTTAAAAAGATACTACTGTTATGCGTTATGTCCAATTGAACAAATTTGGCCATAGCCCTAATTTCATGGTCGACTTTACACTTTAGGTCCCATCAAAAAGATGTCGAGTTAGGTCAGATTCTGAAGAGCCTCAGAAACATGTTGATACAGTAACATGTATAAAAAGTATTAACAGCATACTGGCTGTAAATAGTTCGGACAAGCATTACCGATATCCATATATTTCAACTCAAATATGCAGTATGTGCTCATCAATTTGTAACTTATGATAATCAACATTTTATGCAAATCAAAGATTATAAACTAAATGTGATATGAGCCTTCTGTGCATGTTGCAACTGTAGACTTCAAGCAATGCTGTGCAAAATAAGAGAATATGTCTTCTTTGGTTTATGATTCATTTAATTATATTTCATGATTTTAGTACAACAGAACCAGTTCTGTTTCAGAGCACTAGGTATTTATTGCACCTTGCACAAAACAAGCAAAATTAAGGTTAAAACTCATACTTTTGCAACATTCAAACACTGTAATTTGTGCAATAAAGCAGTCTTGATGTAAAAGCTTATTTGAACGTCTTTGATTTTTGGGTCATTATTTAAGATGTGGTGAAGTATTTTTAACTTATTTTAGCGTAGCTGACATGGGGATCATGTTTAGGTTAAAAGAGGCTAATTCACTGTTGGCGTTGAGAATCAAAAGTTCACATTTTCTATAAATTATTGTCCACAGCCTCTTTACAATTAGTGAGCAAAAGCCTTGGGCTAGTCTGCACCAAGTTTGTTCCAGTGTTCATTTGGGATAACAGGTTGGGCAGATATTTTTGTGCCTTCCACGAGGGTATTATCATAATTGTAAAATAATTAGCATCTGTATTTTATTGCAGTCGAAATAGGGTTGCAAGTATGGCCTGAAAAGTCAGAGACATTTCTCGGCCTTGATGCTAAAGGGGTACCAGGAAGTAACAAGATGAAAGTGAAGATGGTAATTGAAACATTGCAACAGTAATATGGGCAGACCAGTGGGCTTCTTTACATTTCAACTTGCATAAAAAATGACGAGGAAAGAAGAGTCCACAAAAAGTCAAAGGTGTCATTTGCGATATCTTAGTTGTCACTTCAGCAGACATGCCTTTGTTGCTCACCATAAGTTTTGCAGGTGCAGCTTTAAGGACAGGCAGACACCAAAAATAAATCCCACTTTAGTCAATCCTAGCTCAAAATGTATTTGCGTTAGAATAACATATCATATATGTGTGTAATCTTCATACTCCAAAGAATCTATATGTTCCGTATTTGGGTGTCTGTGATGTTAATTGTTGAATAAACAATTGACAGTTGACCACAAAGCATCCACCCCATAAATGTGGATATAAGTCACTAATATTTTGTAATAAAATCATAATTGAACTTGCATCTTAATCCTGACTTATTGGCAACAAAAAAAAAGATACTGCGATTTTTTATGTTTCGTTTCGTTTTTCTGTTATCCATCCTCAAAGTTTGACGTTTCAATTTTCCCTTTGATTTTCAGGATGTTCATTTTCTTCAATCATAGAAAAAGAACGAAGCAAAATTTAGAAAATTGCTGAATCGTTTTTGCAGTTCAGACATTACAAATTCAAAAGCCATTAACCGGATTAAATTTCGCCCAGCTCTTTTCTTGGAACAACGATTCTTAGGTGGGGTTCTCGTCCTATTATCCTTTCTGAGAAAACAAGCTTCAAAGGCCTTTGATGTTGATCATTTTCCTCTGAGACAATACCATTTGCTCAAGTTGAGCTGATATTTGTACAAAACGTAGTGAATATCGTCCCTTAACATTTGGGGAGGTTGTCAATCAATTCTTGGCCAATCACATGAATAAAATAGCCTTTGATGCGCGGAAAACATTATTCAGCGATCTGTCAAACGGCGACAGCGACAGTCTGGTTTCAAAGTGTGACGTTACGGAGGCGGTCATTCGGGCCCTGTGACCTGAAGCCTGGCAACGAAAATTGTGTTGCCTTGGTACACTGGGGCAGCCTCTGGCCGCTCTTGGTCAGTGCATGGAGCTGAAGGTGGGTTTGCTCTTCCGCCCCCTACCTCCTTATCCCGTTTTTAGGGATGGTATTTTATTGTATTTACTCTTTCTTATCTATATACTTTATGTAGTAAGCTTGTTAGACTTGTCTGTACACTTTACCTAGTTAGCTTGGGATTGTTTTGTAGTTACTTTCTCAATGAGTTTCATTTTTCGTTCCAACCTGAGTTTTGTAACGATTTTTTGTGTTTTCTCTCTGTTCACGTTCATGCTTATGTCGATGTGTTTATTGGTACTTTTACTTCCTCATCCCTGCGTTTCGATAAAATATTATTATGTACGTGGGTATTGTTTTGTTTAAAACGCCAGGTTTTCCCCCGCCTGTCTTTTGTGTGCAGAACAGATCAGGTAAGTGTCTGTTGTGTTTGAAAATATAAGTTATTCTCTACATTAATGCAGTTTGGCACAAATTTGTAATTAAGTATCATTTGAAACTGCCATGGTGTCATGTAAAAGCAGGGGAGTCTCTGTGTCAGGTTACCACCATAAGTGACATGTTACAATGGCAAAAGCTACATATACCGGAAGAACTGAAAAGAGTCCATTGGTGGATACTGGATGAAAACTATGCTTGTGTTGAAAAAACAAATTTAACCCATTATAAATCAAGGCAGAGATAGTCCTGCAGCAGGTGCCAGTCAGGACAAGGCATTCCAGAGCCAGATTCAAGATTCCATGTCTACAGTGGCAGATACCTCTGCAGCAATTAAGCCATATAACACACAGCCCAATGAGGAGAACTCTTCAGCAATGAAGACATGTAACACAATGCCTACTAAGGATAATCTGGGGACCTCTACACAAACACTAATCAAAGCCAATCCTGTCGAAACAGCCAAACAACCAAAAGCAAGGCTCTTCATGGGATCCCTACCACCCAATCATTAGCTCGAATATGTTAGTTTTGTAACAGTTCAATCAAACATTAAGAAAATGTTAATGCTTTATGACCCAACTCAGACTCTTGGAAAGGGTGGACATGAGGAAATGGACTTAGTCAAGACATTGGTTGCATTTGACACCCACTTAAATCTGAGACAAATAACTCGAAATTCCATTGAAATAAGTAACTTTATAATAAACACACTGATACCACAAGGTCTGTTAGTAGAAGATGGGTATGCATTTCAAGACATCCATGATATAGTGGCACACCAATATAAAGGATACAAACCACAAACAAATATCATCTGTTCATATGATTTTGATACTCTCCATAAAATATTGAACCTGAAGCAACATGAACTGCAGGGTAGTATCACGGAAGACGATTTAGGAATCATAGTCAATCATCTGAGACATCTGAACCAGACGATTCTGATGGGATAGAATGGGGCTTGTTGGATGATTATATAGGCATCGAGAGACCATTTACAATTGCTGTTCTGCATTCTGATGTACACTGGAGTCAGAAAGTGGCAATAGCATCAAGGGCCAGGGTGCACTTGCACTGGATAGACCTAAAAGAACTAGTATCTTCAGCTGAACTGACACAATTGTTTGGGAGTAAGGACAAGTCATACATTGCATGGGTTATTTAGGTAAATGACTTGCATGACCTTATGTGCTAATGTTATGCTGTATAAAAAAATTTACACTTCTTAAGTTGAGATTATTTGATTAGGAGTTGTCCATCGTCAACAGTACAAGTACCATGAACTGACATATAAATGTACTGGTTAGTGGACAGCTAATACAATCATCATCACATTGGCTGAAATTCAGGAAAACACAAATGAAAACATTGAAAAACAAGCCTTGCATTCACAATATAATTTTTCATAACACTGACATGTATAACTGCAGATGCATGTTTATTCTGAGTAGCTTTTAGTGGCAGTTAATTCCAGTTTAGATAAACTAATTAACCATCCATTTGTATAAAATAACGAGGCATTGTTTTACATGTCTAAAGCTGGACTCATCAGACAAACATTATGTGAAAACAAAATACAGAAGTGACCCTGGAGACATTTATTATGCTCTTGATCCCCTGCCCACCTTGCATCCTCCTGTCTTCCTTTCTATTACCAACAACTTGTGCTCTGCTGTGATCCAGCTTTGCGCAACACGAATGAATTTGGGGAACTTGCATACTTCGTGCCTACAATGTCTAGTTGGTTAGCTTCCAGCTCTCTGTTTACACAACAGGGGGTGTCACATAGTGAACATAAAAAAAAATAAGTCTTTCTCCACAGGTGACTCTAGTGAAAGTTGTTATAGACACTGTAACAACACTTTTCAGATATTTCATGCGAAAAACTTTGTTTCAAGTACCAGCAAGCCTGGACTTTGAATAGCAGGTTTAATTGAAACTTTGTCCTGGATAACAGCATTCCTCTGCACACTTTGCATGTACTACTTGTAAACGGCACCAAGGATGACTCGTGACTCAATCTCTAGCTTGAAACTGAGAAGGTTTCATGAATCCAAGTTCTACTGAGGCCAACCCCTTGGCAAGGTTGAGGTGATACCCAGGACTCCAGAGTACATGGAAAGTACATATGATGCAAGTCACAAAATTGTCAAGAATGGGCTGGATAATAGCCAGACTAAAATCTGGTCTAAAGGCCGAATCAGACAACAAAGCAGTGTTCAGATTCAGCACGGACCTAGCCTGTTTTAGGGGCCAACCCACAACAGGAGTGAATGGGTGACAACTGCACCCAGACACCACAAGCTGTATGCTTTTTACTCCTGTTGCTCATTGCATTGGACTATGTCATAACTATCTGAACATTTTTGTACCCTCTCTGAAACTGAGTGGTCTGTATTCATGTGTTTGCTCTTTGCATGTACATGTAAGTCCTTCACCTGCATTACATATGCTTCTGGAACTATGGCCTACACATGGTGTACACTGTACCTAGAGCTACAGGTAGACAAAACACTTTGATACAAATGTCAAGAAAAGTGCAGAATGAAATGGGGGCAAAAGACACACTATGTGGGAACCAGCTGACACCATGATCATACCACATGTAGACCAATGTGTGTCACAACCTTCAAGCTGAAGTTACATGGTCACCTTCACATACATACCATGTATCTATCACCACATTTACTCACACGTGAAACTTTCATGCATCCACTTACAAGTGCTGATGCCTGATAGGATCATAGGCCATATCCATTTGTGCACAGCTCTCTTACACCACTATGATCATACCTCTATTTTTAGCTCCGGCTGTCTGCCTAAAGGGTTGGTGGTTGGCTGCAGGTCCCTGGATATCAGGAATATACATTTACCCTGCATTCAAGAACAAATAAGTCCCGTTTCCCAGTAGTTATCTTACCAACCCAGCTTTTCATGATGTATGTACATGTCTCCTTAGTGTGAAACCCCCTTTTCTCTCCTGGCAGGAAATTCCCAATTATTCAAGTTTTAAAATGTAAAAAGCATGATTTTATATCTTATAAGTTCTATTTATTCTTCATCAGATACATAATACACATGAATGTTCATGAATGGACCCGTATAATTTGAAATTAAAGATATTGTTTGCTATAGTCTGAAAGATTTAAAGTTTTGATTACTCTTTCTAGTCAATGAAGAAAAACTTTCCTGAACCACATCTTAGCTTTCTGGGCACACATGCTGATTTGCCTATATAAAGGTTCGGGGGTTCCCGGTATGCTGAGGCAGGTTACAGTGGCCCTTCAACAAGTCAGTGAAAATACAAGTGTTTTTGAATAACAGATTGTGTGAAGTATGGCATATATTGATGGATATATCTATATATAGCACAAGCAAATCAATCTGTTTTGGAATGAAACCTCTATCTATAATATTTTTGTAGATGCACAAGAGGGAAATTCTGTGTATTGACCAAGAACATAGTTCGTTGAATGTGCACATACATTGTAGCCCAAAGGTAAAATTTGAGGTTGGACAGGCAATTCGATATAATACCAATATTGAAAGATATTCATCATTATTCAGTATTTCAGTTTTGCGTACTTGCATCAATTAGCTTAACTTGACATGCTTCCATTTTCAGTCACTGTTCATTGGATGTGTGTATAGCATAAACATATAATTTAAGGTTAGAATAACAATTTATCTACATTAGTTTTGAAGAAAATCACCATTATTCAAGACTGAAATTTTGTGTGTAGGCTGAAATTTACATAAATCAAAACCCCAGTTGCCAGCCGTTGTTCCTTGGACACACTATACCACAAACATTAAATTGAAGTTGAAATGGCACCTCTATGTATGATCGTTTTGAACATATCATTTCTGAAATTTTTAACTTAATGTGTGGTCTGAAAATTAAAATTTGTCAATTTTCAGTCACTGTTCACAGGATGTGCATATAGCACAAGCATGTGACTTCAAGCTGGAATATTATGTTTGTCCATAACCGTTTTGAAGATATACAAATTATTTTACAATTTAATTTTGTACATTGGCCAAAAATTTGTGTAAATTAAAATATGTATAAATTGTAACTATTAATTGGATGTACCACCACACAAAAATATAAATTAACATTGGAATGGCTTCTCTATGTTTGGTTATTTTGGAGGTTTCCATTCTTTAACACTTGAATGCGGTGTATTGGCCAAAGTTTGCATACATGACATTCTAACAATTCTGAGTTACCGTTCATTGGATGCACCCATGGCACAAACTATACAAACTGAAGTTGGCTTAGCAATTCGGTCTATAAAAGTTAAAAAATATTCATAATTCCACACTTGAAGTTTGTGCATTGGCCAAAATGTGCACAAATTGAAAATCTGAATTTTCTGTTACTGTTCATTGGATGCATCCACTGCACAAGCACACAAACGGATGTTGGAATGGCACATATCCATCATTATTCAACTACCGTAATTCTGTATTACTGGCCAAAATTTGCATAAGTTAAACTCTGACAGTTTTTATTGCTGCTTATTAGATGTACTTATAACACAAACATACAAATTAAAGTTATAGAATGGCACCTCTACCTACAATTGTGTTGAAAACATTAAACTTAAAATTTTAGCGTGTCCTTAATAATCATGAATTTAAAATTCAAACTTTCTATGTTTGTGGTTCAGTTGATGCACCTACAGCACCAACTGATAACTTCCATTTATGCATTCTGTTTTGAAGATATTCGACTGTTAGATTTTATGTGTTCATATTTAGCATAGATCAACATTCTACAAACAGTGGTACTGTGTCCGATAGACATGCAGTCCCAACAAGCATACAAATTAGACCATATAAAGGCTAAGTAATACATTCATTGTGCTACTACTACTTGTGTTAAACATGCATATCCAAAGTTATTGAGTGGATATATCTTAATTGAAGCACACGTGAGGTACTGTCATAAGGTGCATCGAACTTGGTATTCAAGAATTGTGACTCTGGAACCAAGAACATTCATCAGAAGAGGAAAAATTATTGCTACACAAAAATTTTATGTGCCAGAATGAGACAGGGAAATTTTGCAGTAAGCATTTTTCAATGAACACACCTTAAGCAGGCATAAGGCCTATTTAAAGTCCACTATTAGACCGAGATATTTTTCAAAAATCATGCTGTGTCCCGCTTGAAAATTACTCAATCAAAATGGAACCTGTAATTTTGGGGGAAGAAGCAGCTTGAAATGTTAGAGTGGACATGTTTGATTGACACTGGAATAACAGTTTCAAACGGCATCCCAAAAATATGGAGGACACACTTGCAATATGTATACTTCTATGGAGATGAGTACCCTGGCTTATTAAATCAATGAAAGTGAATCCACAAAATTCATGCTACTTCATTAAAGCAGCAAAGATATGAAAAAATGACATGAGGCTACTGTGTGTGGGGATGTAACGCATATATATTATAATGCTTTGCTTTGGTCATACCCCTTATTGTGTGTTTACCTATAGTTAAAAATTGTCCTAAAGCTCTTTTGACTTTTCTTTTGCATGGTTTTTAACACAATGTAGTCAGAGTCCTTTCTGAAAACTTATGTTGCAACGAGAGTACTTGCTGAGCAAGGACTCGCCTCCTTGTGTCGCAAACTGCAAATAACTTAGCAAACATTCCCTGGTTTTGAGATAAAAATCTTGAAAGATATAAACCACTTAACGTGCTGCAGGTAGTCCAATGACTATGCAGATGTATAGTTTTCATAAGGGTTAATAGTATAGATTAAGTTAATTGGTATTCAAGATTTTGAATTTTGCCAAAAGCACCAGATACAGGACACACAGTACCTGTGAATTGTTGAAAGTGTTGATCCTGAATCCATATTTTGACCCTTCAAATTGTTAAGAAGTCCAGATGCAGACCTAGTTTGAATCTGGAAAAGATTTGTCTGCTGGTGATTGTATTCTTTTGGCAGAGGAAAATGGGGAGGGGGACTTCCCTGAGCAATTAAAATACAAAACCTTGTTGTTATTCAGTGCACAACGCTTAAACAAGTATCAAATAGTGTATTGTCCCTTCTACCCACAAGCAAAGAAACACTGATCCATCATGACAAGAAAAAAGCAGAGAGAATCATGGTAATTTGTTCAATAACCTGTGTCCAATATATGATACATCATCTATATCAGTTACATTGTTTCATAAAATAGTTTTGTTCATAAACGTCTTAACTGTTCCCCTGCTGAAAACATTTCATATCCCGCTAATTTACATGTGTATGTATGTCAAAGAGGCCAAGAAGCTTTAATCAACTGAATTAAAGCTTCTTTTAATTAATTATTTACTTAATTGATTTTTTTTTCTCTTTTTAGTGGCTAATTATTTTCTATTTCTATTTGTACAATATTATTCCGGGTGTATAATTATTTTCTATTTCTATTTGTACAATATTATTCCGGGTGTATATACAGCAATTGAAAAACCAAAACAGCAAAATTGTATGTGAACCAAATGCCTAACTTCCCTACACTTGCTCTAATATTACCTTTTTTTCAATACTAAGACGAATCAAGGGCGTTTGTTCACGTAGGCCTAATACCTTACTAAAGTAATCGGCAGGAGCAAAAATGAAGGCTACATTTCATTGATAGGCTGATCAACACACGGTAGCAGGGCAAATAGTACAGAAAAACATGATCCATATTCATTAATTCCAAACCCAACAATGACAGCAAAGAGATTCCAGAAGCAATTTTAATGTTATCTATTACCGCCTGGAAGCGCCAGCTCCCGGTGACTTGTGAAAGTCGTCTGCTGAACTTTGTGCTCTTGCATTTCATTTTATAGGCCGAGGAATGTAATATGCCGTTCATCCTGAGGAGAGCTCTTCTCCATGCTGCTGTGATTGTATCCCCCCCTCCCCACATCATGACACTACTTCCTCTGTAGCGGTCATGTTCAACTATACATCTTTCTGCGAACCTCTTGTCAAGCATTCGTGGAACCTTGGAACCTTTATTCTTTCATCGTGGAAACCCAGCAGAATCGGGATTCATCTGACCAAGGTGTTACAATAATATACGTCCATGGTCTGACCACATATCCCGCTGTTCTATTGATTTCTGGTCCAGGCTGCTTGTTTCTTGCACCACTTTACCCATGGTGTCGTCGACAGCACTCCTTAATTTATCAATTAGCTTTAAGCCTACCTTAACAGTGCTTGGTACAATCATAGTTGTTTATCTGGTGTAGCTATATTCTCGTCTATATATGCAGATATAACATCGCACTATCTCAAATACAGTATGAGCATTCTACATCCAAAACTTCATGTGGGTCCAAGTAGAGGTCAATGCAGTATATGTTGAATTTCTAACAAGACTTAAATTAAATTTCTGCCAAACCTCCCAATTTCTGGCAAAATAGAATACATTTATACAGTAATTTTTAACCTGTTCAATGTTGGTAATCGTGACAAAAATCATCATACAAAACTGGAACATGCATATGAGTGTACCGCTTTGGATTTTATTTTTATTTTTATTTTATTTTTTTATTCTATTTTATTTATTTTTTTTTTTTTTTTTTTTTTTTTTTTTTTTTTTTTTGTTTTTTTGTTTTTTTTTTTTTTGTTTTTTGTTTTGTTTTTGTTCTTGTTTTCGGGGGTTGTTTTTTTTTGTTTTGTTTTGTTTTTATCTCTTAATTTGACACTAAAATCAAAGCTTTCGGCGATCAAAAATGTAATTGTGAACAGTCAGACAAGAGGTAAACTGACAGCTTTCTAAAGGCTCAGCTAGACAGTAGGCCCTGAATTTGGCTGTCGCTGATGCTTTACCTGAACTTCAGTTTAGTACGTTTTCAGTATTCAATCAAACACCTGAGTGGCTTTGCCCGGATGTCAGTGTAACGTGGACTCTTCCACTTTGTTTGACTGCGTCCCGTCAGAAATGCCAATTATAGTGAGTCCGTTCACGGGGAAGCCACCAACGCAGGCAGCCCTTGGGATATTGGGAACCGCTGGAGTAGTTGTGAGACTTTGGAGTAAAGGAACGTTTTTCTTTTGGGTCGCTGTCTGTTTATGCCGATGCTCATCCCGTGCGCCCGGGGGGGGAGTCAGAAGTCTTTACTTTGTGTTTTATGTGAGGCTTTACACATAATAATGATATTAATCTTATTTCACTGTCTTGGTTTTAATTCTTGCTGATATGTCTAGTCCTTATGATGTGTTGCTGTTATTTATTATTTCGATGTATTTATCTGCATTTTCCTAAACTTAAGATTGAAGTGCATTATCTCTACAAAACCTGTCATGGTGTTAGAAAACAAGACGTAAATGAAAATCTGAAATTCATTTTGCATTGATATGACCTTGAACAATGAAAAGCAATTGCAGTATTACTTCTGGCTGAATTTGCACCAATATGTGCATGCCCACATGAAAAATGCTAAAGCGAATCAACAAAATTGAAATTTGAAGATGATTTTGAAAAAAAAATCGAACCTTGAAAATTAACGAACTTTGATTAATTTTACCAAAAAAAGGTCATTTTGTTAAATGGCTTGATAATTTTAAAGTATTGTTACAAGTGGTAGCTTCCAATGGATGCAGCTTGAAGGGTTGGTAATCTAAAAAACAAGTTCATCTGAAATAATGAAATTGTAAAGAAATTACATGGACTTGTCGTGAAATCGCCCGAAATCTGGTACTTTTTTCCCCATTTTTGACCAATATGCGAAAGTATTTTTATCAAGATATTCTACGGAAATTTTTTGACAATTTGTCAGTGTTTTTTTTTTTTATTTGGACCCCCAAAAATGTCACAAAGGCAAGCAAAAGTCCCAGCGAGGCTTGTCTTGATCAATCCAGGTCATCTCAAGGTCATCAGATATGCAATTTATATGCATTCCATCAGTCCATTATTGTGAAAGTGTCAACAAAATGCTTTGCAACCAGTCGATCATGACAGCTGTGCCCCCAGATGACCATTTCGCCCGAGTGTGCGTACAGGTATGTATGGCGCTTTAGGTTTAACTGTATTTACATCCATAAGCACGTAAACGATTGGAAGCAAAGTGAAATATATATACAAATAGATAACATAAAAACGCAGTATAAGCAGTTTATTCAGGATTCAAGAGGTCTTGGACCGGTACCTGTATTTTATTTTTTTGTGTGTATCTTCCAGTTGTTACTGCTACGTTTTCGCCAAAAGAGAGCAAGAGACCTATGACTTTTTACATAGGCCTATATACATTCCTCTTAACATTTTTCTGAATTTAGGGCATTTGGTGTTACAAAATTAGGTCACGAAGGTCTTCTATGATTCTTATCTCGTACTTAATGCAAAACATGTTCTCGAATATTTCAAGTTAATGAAAAATTTAACTGTAAAATGAGTGTGTCTGGAGTGGCTACAAAAGCATATGAATGGACAGTAAAGCACCTGTTTTGGTTGAGCCAAAGCATCCAATGATTTCAGTTATGTCTTTGTGGCTTTAAAGTGTTACAAATTCACTTCCTGACGTTACGCCAAATTGAAAAAAAAAACAAAACTTGTTTCTAATTTTCGCGCGATTCCACTTTTTTCTTCCACATCACTTTTTTTCCTCTTAAATTTCATTTTGGTCCATTTGTAAGTGCTCTATGCAAGTGTACTGTTCAACACGGTAAGGTTTCATTAGGTAGGCTCCTACTACCTATATATGGTACTTTCAAAGGATCAAATAAAACGGGATGTTTTGTCGCAAGAAGTAAGCTGTACCTTTACTTACCCACAACAAATACAACGATATCGAATTACAATGTATATTTGATCAAATTGCCACCCGATTAATCAGGCTAATTGATAGTTTTGGGACCGGGTTAGCGGGTCGGACCCCACTATAATATGTGAATTGTACATACCCAAGCTCAGTCATTCTGTTCACCAGAATCTTTTCTTGCGTCGGTCGTAGCATCTGTCGCTGGCTGCATCGCTGATTTTTTCCTTCCTAACTTCAGGTATTTTGAGACTGATAGTGCTAGTTTAGCGATACAACTCCTGACGAACGTACTTAGATGAGACCACCAATGCAATGACCAAGTCGCAAGTGCGGGTTCTGAGCTCGCAAGAACTTCAAATACAATTTAGACAAAGGCTTTAATTTTTCCGTTGAAGTTAAATGTAATGAGAACTTGTGCGTGAATTATTAAATCTGATAAGAACTATTGGTTACTTTGGGTGAGAAAACAATCGCTGCATGTCGGTGATGAGAGACGGCGTTGAAACAGCAATGCCTTTGAAGTAGGATTAGGACGTGTAGTCATGTCATGATCTCGGCTGACTGTACGGCCTGTCTTCAATACTTTTCTTCGGATTAAATGTTAAAAACGCAAGATAGCTTAAAGAAGAACAAAATAAAAAAAAAAACAAAAAACAAAAAACAAAAACAAAAACAAAAACAAAAAACAAAGTACATGTAACAAGAGCTACCTAATGCATAAAATGTATGACCATATGGTTTGGGAACCACGGCGCTAATACATCGCGTCATCGCTAGAGCGGACACAGCGGTGGCCATTTTTAAACGAGCTGTTGCCACGACCGGTCATGTGGCCACTTTCTCAAGCCCACCCCCTTCACACGAACAACAAACACGGTCGGCCTGACTGTAAACGGTCAGCAAGAAGCTCTACTAAATTCCCCCGTTTTTCTCTGTTTTGCAATTTCAGCAAAAATTTGTTGTTTACATGACAGATACATAAGATATTCATCCATACAATGATCAAAACAATTTTTTTTACCGAAATTTCGGGTGATTTGTATTTCGCTACCTTAAGCGATGATCTTCACTTTCTTTTATTATAGACTGTCATCCTTACTGCACTGAGGCTAATTTTGTGGATATGATAACAATGGATCGTTACTTGCAGACATATCCGATGCATAACCTTTTCTCATCAATGTACCTTACTTTTGAGGCACATGTGGTAACTATATGCACTTTGTATTTCTTTTCAGCTGCTTTTTGTGGCATTTCTGCGGCCGCAAGCAAAACTTGGCACAATCCATATCAGCCAAGAAATAATAAGTACGCGTGCACAAGTGTGATTGACTGGTAATTTTAAAATGCCAGCGACATTCGTAAGGGGGCCGCAAATACGCAAAATTTGATGGTTACAGAAATTAAAGCAAACCACACTGTAAGCAAATTTCTTTCAGGAGTAAGGTAAACTGCTCAGATTTGGTTATATGCGAAATAGATGATCACTTGGCCGCTATTTATGTAATATTTGCGAAAGCCCCTTCCGTAACTCAGGGTTGACCGACTACAGTTTATTTCTGCGGTCTGTCGGGCTATCTGGTTGTGTTATATACACATGTAAAATTAGCACATTGCACGTACATGCACAGAAGGCATCTGAATCTAGATAAAAAGATGCTTGTGTGTAAACTTGGCATTTCTATCGAGCCTTTTAATGGTATTAGTACCCATGTGTGTCCTAGTATCTCGGCACTAAACAAAAAAAAACAAAACAAAAAAAAACAAGAAAAAATACAAAACAAAAAACAAAAGAAGAGAAGAAAACAAACAAAAACAAAATCAAACCAACAACAACAAAAAATGAACAAGTTTCCTTTAAAAAAAACACAAACAAGTTTCCTTTTAAAAAGGAACCAGACTTGACTCGAATGAAAGGGGAGAAATGGGTCGGGACAAGTTTGTATACAATTGGTGCAGTACAAATACCTAAAATGTTAAATGAGGCATAGTGAAGGACAATAATGAACATTTGTTTATTGAACGGTAGGCCTATTATCTCACGTTTTGGTCTATTTAAGTGCTAGAAAGTATGTGTATAAATGCCATATAGGCCAGACCACTATGGGCCAAATAATATTAGTCATGAGACAGGGCTATAACAGGCCTTCTGCTCGGCAGATTACCTATAGCCGGGAGAGTGCTTATAACTGGAAGAGTATCTGTAACTAGAAGCACAGATGTATGATTTGCTATTATGGGCTAGGCTACTTCCCGGGTAAAGATGGCATCATCTGCTGTCAGCGAGACCACTTAATCTCTGTTGGAACATTTGGCATCTGGTTCGGTACAACATATTGAAGTAGACCTTAACAAATATGAGAATGTAACAAGATGCTTGTTATTGAACTTTTTACTCTAGTCACGAACACTAATTTCCAGAAACTTTTCACCTTCTTAAAAACTGGAATTAAAATATTTGTTATATTCAAACAAACAAGAATATCAAATGACAAATGAATCAGCAACTTTTTGATAGAGAAAGTTACATCACAATGTAATTAAATCATCAATTGCATATGCAGTGTTATGATCTTCAACTCGAGCTTCAAACTTAAAGACTGATTAATTCAATGCGTATACTGTTTTATAGCTCAAGAATTGCTGCCATGCCTATAAGGACACTAAATAATTGAGTGCGTATACCGTTTTATAGCTCAGAATTGCAGCCAAGCACATTTCTGCTTGAGAATAAGAATTAATTAAATTGTACATGGATTTGATCAACTTTAGTTTTGGAACCACGGAATGCTGATTCATAATTGTGTAATGCTTAGTTACTATATATTTCATCCAAAACAACATCCAACTAAAGTGCAGGTTGGCTTCACAACTGTACACACAATGAAAAGTAAACCACAATTAAACCACAAGTCACTGTCTTTTTATCAAGTTCTACCTGGGTTATAACAAAAAACAACAGAACTTGGTTACATTTTTATGGTGCCGTGACCAGGATTTTAATGGACTTTTACCATTTCTATGGCTCTGGTGACTTCACTTGCAACATTTACAAGATTTTCTGTACTGAATGCACATAAAGCCCTTGAAGAGAAGACAAGAAGCAGTCAGCATGCAGTAAGTATCATACTATTATTGCTACTGGTGTTTCATGTGTGGATTTCTGGTCACAATTCATTTGTTTGAACTGGTCGCACAATATTCTTTGAATTCATATTTCAATTTTATTTCTTACACCCACTAGACAATAATGGCTAAACAGAATGTGCCCATAAATCTCTTTACACAAAATTTTAAAGAGATACAATTAAACTGAGGGCCAAGGATTGGCTAATCAGGTGAAGCCTTTCTCAGGTGAAGGTAGTCAACAATTTAAAGGCCTGATTAAGGACATGGAAAAGATCTGGAGAGGCCAGCACCTGCTGGTAGCAGATCCTTGTTTGATATTAGATGAGAAAGAGATAGGTATACATGCAAAAGTATATTGACTGTGTGAACTGAAGTGAAATTCACCTCTCAGTACTCTACAATGGAATCTGATTTGGCATGATTAGAAAATTTGGTTAAACTAATTAAAAGCATGTGATTAAGGATTTCTCTGAAGTATATGGGAATTCACCCTATTTGTGACCAAAATAAATAAAAAGCCAAGAACAAAGAAAGAAAACAGAGCAAAAACAAAACAAAAAACACAAAAAACAACAACAAAAAATTATAAGAAATGAATAAAAATAGCTATAAACATCATACTGGGAACATAAATGTTCACAAGGAACCAACCAGGGTACAACCCTTGCATCAGGCTAAGGTGTTTGTTTCTGAGCCTGGTAACAGTAACTTACCACAAAGACCTATGGAAATGACCCCTCTCTCCGGTGAGGATGGGTTTGAGAGTCCTGGCCCATCTCATCATTACAGTCTGCGAACTCGACCCTAAAGGCAGTTGAATGACTCTGAGAAAGGGACAGCTGGAGTCAAAAGAAAAAGTGAGCTCATTAGTGCAGAGATAACTGACTGCAAGAGGTTTCAGTTGGAACCGTCTACTGAGCCTATGGACATATCATTGTTGCAAACCATGAATCAACCAGATTACTGGTGTTATTCTTAATGGGTAGTCTTCCAGATGGGGTTCTATCATGGCTGGCATACCTCAAGGGTCAGTACTAGTCCCCCTATTATTTTTAATTTACATCAGTGATATAGTTAAAGTTGTAAACTCTAATGTCAAGCTATTCGCTGATGATACATCGCTTTATCTTTCTGTCGACGATCCAGTCCATGCAGCTGCTGTATTGAACAGTGATCTCACCTCCTTACATGAATGGTCCAAGGAGTGGACTGTCTTTTATAATGCACTTACGACTGATACTATGCTCATTTCTCTGAAGAAAAACACCCCTGATTACCCTCCTCTCACTTTCCAAGGCCACCAATTGGTGAACATTCCTGAACATAAATACTTAGAGCTTACCTTAAGATCAGACCTGAAATGGAGTTCTCACATTAAACAAATTGCACTTAAGGCTTCCAAACAGTTAAACATCATGAAATTTATTCAGTATCGTGTTGATCGTGAAACCTTGGAAATAATTTAAAAATCTTTTATCCGTCCTGTTATGGAATATGGCAGCGTGGTCTGGAACGGCTGCACCCAATCAGATAAAGATCTTCTTAAAGACATTCAGCTGACTGCAGCCCGTATTGTGACAGGTGCTATGAGACCTACCCCAAAGGCTAAGCTGTATGAAGAAACTGGCTGGAAGTCATTGTCAAAGCAGAAGGAAAGATCTAAATGCTTAATGATGTATAAAACAGTACACAAACTAACACCTGCTTATTTGTATGCTGCCTTACCCAATGTTCCATTAGTAGACGGAAACCATCCTCCAAACACCAGAGGATGTTCTGATCCTAGTAGACATTTGTACATACCATCATTTAATTCCAGAACAGTCCTATTTGAGAAATCATTCTTTCCATCTGCAATTACTTTATGGAACTCAATCCTATTTGAAACTAGAAATTTACCAACTTTGTCACAATTTAAACAGAAAATTTCAAATTCAAAAACATATTGTGTCGTTTATCCAGAACTTTGGAACATCGTTAGAGATACTTGTCCATTTTCCATTCCCGTCTGGGTATGGGCTGCAGTCAGCTGAATGAACATCTGTGTAAGATAGGCGTAATTGAATCTGCAGGTTGCACATGTGGCGCTACCACCAAAAGCGTTTGGCACTATTTCTGAACTGGTCCACTTACATCATTGCTGGCGATGTTCTCCACACTTCTATCAGTTTGGTAGCACCATTTTGAATTAATACTGTTTTATATGGCCATGATAAATGTTCCTTACTAGAAAACATCTATATCTTTTTAGTAGTACAAGAATATATTGAAAAAACTAAATGCTTTCAAGGTGAAACAATAACGTAGATTATTTTTTTTTCTTAATTATTACTATTTGGAATATAGCATTATAGCACCTTTATCTGTGCTCTGTTTAGTCGTTTTTCTCTTCTACCTGTTTCCTCCTTGCACTCCTCGTCGAGCCCTCGGACGAGACGAGCGGCGTCTACCTGGAATGTATGTTACGTATGTCCTGTGCTCTTGTCTCTTCTTTGCAAGAAGGATTTGTATAGGGCTCTGCCCTTCTTCCTGATTGTTTTTTTTTTTTTTTTTGAATAAAATATGTTTATACCAACACAAAAAGATTTACAAAACCTCAGATCCAAAATAGTCAAATTAGATAGGCACTATGTGCAGTTAGTCAAGGTTGTGGAAAACGGTCTTTCATTTTTAAATAAAACACATGCTAAAGTAACTCAAAATTGCAAAGGAATAGGACTGTTAGCTATTGTCACTAATCAACTTCATGGTTTTATGGAAGAAGTACAAGCTAAAATATTAACACTTGAACCAATAGTAGTTTTTGTACAATTGCACAATAAAGTCCACCATTTATTTCACATGGCCTCCTCCTCTCTCAGATTAGCTTATTGGGAACTTATGCAGCTACAATCAGCAATAAATGTTATCATTAGTGGCCATATACCTACCATTTTAGTTCCCCCAAATCAACTGATAAAAGTATTGAACAAAATACAATTAAAATTACCAAGCAATTTGCAATTACCTATGCCTATTAATCAGCGTATTAGCTGGTACTATCAAAAACTCCTCTTTACCCATATCCCCAAGGAACGAAAATTCACACAATTACAGCCATACCTTTAGCCCACAAATCAGCCCTTTTCAAAACTCACAATGCAGGAACTATTCCCGTGCCTCACCCTGCAGCTGATTTTATGGTTCAATATGGACTAGAAAGTCATAATATAGCAGTCTCCAAAGATGCATCAAAGTATGCACTTTTGTTACGTAGCAGTATGCAACAATGTCTAACTCATTTAATGGCTATTGTGCATTTCAAGAAGCAGTCCTCCCCATTGGTGGTGCACCTACCTGTATAGTTGCATTATTTATGAATGATCAACATATGACTGACCAACAGTGTAAAAGGAAAATCGCACCCCATACAAGATTCCCTATTGTCCAATATCTAAGAACTGGTACTTGGTTCATAGCTACCAGGAAAACTTTCTCATTACATATCACTTGTTATCAAAGTGAATATCAACGACCCATTACTTATGAAAACAATAAACCTGTTCAAATAATAACTTTATAGTCACGCTGTTCAGCCCATTCAAATCATTTTCATTAACTCCCATATTTCAAAGCCAAGTCAATAGAAACTTTAGATCCAGTTCTACCCCAGCCAACCTCATCGAAATTACTCATGACAATTATATGGAACTTTTCGTATATTTCACCAAAGCAACTACCAAACAAATTGAATCTGGAATCCTTAATTTTCCAAGATGTAAAACCTTTACCTATGCCTGAAATTAACTCAGCTCCCTCAAAACTCAATGAACAAATGATAATGCATAAAAAATTTAAATCCCTGCAACTGAAATTCATACTGATGATTGCTATCATTGTTGTGGCTATTGGAAGCCTGGGCGGACTTGTTCTGTACCTATTTTGTAAATTTAAGCTGTTAAAGACATTTCATCCCCTTGTACCTAGTATGACCATGTTTGAGCTGAATGATGATGTGACTTGTGGACATATGTCGGGTGTTGGAGGTGATGATGAATGTGGTTTTCCATGTATAAAAGGGCTCAAAAACAACTCACCTGTCAAGACAATGTCACCAAAGCTGAGTACCAGGACGGCAACAGCCAACCAACCACAGGAGATGTCACCTGTGAAGGTTGCAGCAAGCACCTTGAAACTACCACTGAAGCAGAATGTGCTATCGCCTCCTGTTATACTCCATAGTACCTTGAACCAGCCTTGAAGCCCTACAAGCGTGCTGTAATTTTTGTACATGGATGGACAGGGACAGGCAAGTCAACACTGATCAGCACTTGGAATAACTCTCAACCTGCCACAGCCAATTTTGACATAGTGTATGAACACAATACTGCTAACAGTAGTGCCCTCGAAGCATTGCAATGTTTCGATCAAGGACAAATCAGTAACATGGGCTAGGAGACACACCAGTTGTGGAACTATTGGAATCACAGGCGCTTGTAACGTTCAGTTAGTCAAGCTTTCATGCTAATGTACGCAGGGCAGGGAGGGAGTGGGTAAACAGGATGGACCTGGAACATCTATGCGTTCAATCACCCACATATGGCCATATCTGGAATAAAATATTTTGTATTCATCTGTGCAGTCAATTATTTGTGCTAGTAAGATGGTGGCAGATGGGTCTAAAACCACAACTTTGTCACATGGAGCTCGTACAAAGAAAGGTTTGAAACAAAGCTCACATGTGGACCACTATTCCACTTCAGGTTTGGCATGATTTCTCCATTTCTGTACACACCAAGAAGCTGTAACTCACCATTATATTCCAAAACTTTTTTCTACAGGTATATAACACAGATAATCCATTGAAATCTACATGTATCCACAGCAACACGCCTATAATTGTCGCAAATGTCTCAAAAATTCCATTTCGGGCAAACACTTCGATATTCCAGCGCCAAATTCAAACGGTATCTCATCCTGAATTGAGTTCGGTCCGTGACATTAGCCATATGAAAACTGTTCTCAATTGTCAATCAGACCATATTCTTTGATCCACTTGCATTTTTGTCCTGTGTTCATCTCCACTAATGGTGCAACCTGACCAAACTTGATTCCGTCAGTGCTTCATGAATGCATCCAATTATAAGGCCCATGCTGGTCCATATTATATATATATATATGGAACTGAATAATAGGCCTAGGCCTACATGAGATCAGCTTTATCGCTTTATGATAAGACTAAACGTAACTCAGTCTAAATGATAAGCAGAGCTGCTTGTCGAGTGAACTATGATAGCCACTCCTCTGTGAGGCCTATTGTTCAGCACGTTTTAAACAGGAAGGGCTAATTAAGCTATTTAAAAAATGGAGAATATATGCTAGTCATCTGAACATATCATGAATTAGGCCTTACTGATAGTTTTTTGACAGCATTACATAAAAAGTTATATGGATAGAGGATTTTCACAAACTAGAACAGCCATTTGCCATAACCAAATCATGCCAAAAAATGGTTCAGTATGGGCAAATAAGCTGATTCATCTTGGGCAAGGCTTTACCGTAAACCAAACCGAACTAATATTTCCGCTTTGCAAATTTTTCTCCGTTCTTATTTTATTTTTAATTTAAGGTAACTTTTGCCTGTGTCACATTACCTATTAGAAAACTGAAAGGGCTTGCCTGTCTCGGTGTAATCAACAAAATGATATATGTACCAAACAATTAAGGAATTTTTTTCTCTCTCTCTCTGCATTTGTGTCATGTGACGAAAGGACTTAAAGAGCCTCATGCTGGAAATCACAGTACCAGTATGCTGGTGTGCAGATACCCCTTCTGGGAGATTTTTATTCCGCAGAGCATGGAATTAAAAACTACAAAAGGAAAGTAATAAAGTGTAGCAACACACTTATTCTAATATGTTTATTATCCTTTAAATTCTTATTGATTCACGTTTGGCATGTCCATTCTTGTTTAAATTTGTATCGATTCCCTTTTGGCAGCAGTTCCGTTTTGTTTCAACAACCCTATATACATGTATGTCATACCTCTTTAATTTTATTCACATCAATACACATTGCCTGTAATGCTGTGTAGTGAGGTCAAAGCACAGGATACTACTCCAAAACATGTTCTGGGTAGTTATCCGCTGAAGGCCCTTTAATTTATTTGGCTAATACAGCCTATGTCAAAATTCTATAGAAGAACGAGTGCAATATGGACAATATGACTTCCATACATACATGTATTTAGGTTAGACAGTGACAGGTAAGCTTTTGGAGAGTAAAGAGTTCGGACTTGTGCCACTTTAATGTCAGCATTTCTACTTGACGAGGCTTTCGCTGTTTGCAGGTAACAAAACACTGGCAAGTTGTGATGTACTGGACCTGGTCACCTGGCATTGGAGGCCAGGACCACCCTTGCCCACAACAAGGTACTGGCACATGGTGATTGTGGTGGCCGGACAGATGGTCTTGGTGGGCAGCTCATATAATGACCGCAACCTTGCTCACTCATATACTGAGACATTAAGAGCAGGAGGTGATTAGCAACTTGGACCCATCCTGCCCATGGTGACGGCATTGCATGCTGCATGTTAATTGAACGGCCACGTGTACAAAAGTGGAGGGGATGAACATGGTTTATTTGGTTCGCTCACACAATTTTCAACTGAGTATGTGATGTCGTGGAGCCCTGGGGGAGGACAGCTGGCAAGAGGAGATGCCTCTTACTGAATGGTTGCCTGGAGGCAGCCTCCTCATGTGTGTGTGTTGGGGGGGGCTTGGTAGGGACAGCGTGGAGCAATACAATGTGGCGTCATAGATCGCCGAGGCCTCAATGATCTATGGTGGCATCAAAGACCTGGTCCAAACTGACCCGCCTGCCAGGAGGGAAGGTGTCCCCTATCTGCTGTGGTTTACCGGAGTGTGGTGTAGCTTCTTGGTGGCTATCAGTTTCCTGTGAACATATCAGTATGATGGGCGCTGGCGTGAGGACCATGAGTCACCATGCAGTATGTGGGATACTTCGGCTTGCCTCATAGATCTTCCTGACTTATGGTGATGGATGACATCACAATAACAAGTAATAACTGAGTGATGACTGCTGCAACTATACCATACATAATCAACACAACTAGGCACTTTTATGTTTTTTTGTTTTTTTTTTACTTTGGCTATGTGTTTGATCTTGGGTTTATTTATAGATGGACGTTGTAAACAAATTTGAAGACAGTAATTCAACGGTAAACAAACGGGATTTGATGATTTTGACCACCAGCCAAGGTGACCAAGGCTGAGCGTAGACTCCGTTATGGAGGGTTTTGTAAACACAAGCAAGTAACCATCTTTTCTATTTAAAAGTTAAAAAAATTTATGCCAAGAGTTCAAACCCAGGGAGCTTGACTGCAACACAGTACATAATTGTCAATACTATTGCCTGGGGTTTACACGATAATAACTTCCTTGAGTATAACAAAAAGGAAAAGAAACGAGAAAACATGAATTTTTAACCAACAGGGTAAAAGACCGTGACAGTTGCTGGTCTTACGTTGGGGGTGGGGTGGGGGGTGGGGGGTATTAATCTGAAAAAATTATCTTGGGGAAACCCTGCTTGACAGTTTTAAAGGTCTGGTATATGGACAATTGTGATTGACGTTAAGCAACAGAGCGCACCACACGTGTGCTGACCCAACTTTGTCCTTTTTTAATTTCTGCTGGAAATCTATTTGATTATTAGCGAGCATCACCGAGCTCTTATCATAAACACATGTGAATATAGGATATAACAGAAAGGTAAATTATCAATCAGAAGAGTACTCAGTGTCTATCCAAGGAAGTTGATTTTCTTCGTCATTCCTTACTGCGCATGTGCACATGGGCGCAGGCATTGCATTTTTTAGGCACCCCGGGTAATTTTAGCAGATGTATTTACGCCAAAGTCCCAAACTTACTACCGGCCTTTATGGAAATCATGTAAATAATTCATAACTGGGCTTCAGAAAACGTCGGCAGAGTATAACGAATGATAACGATTCACCGACTTGCATCTTTAACACCTCAATGGAATGTGGACCTGGCTGGCAAACATGCCTTTGCAGTTCTGGGGCTGAAAATGGGTTTTCCCCGAATAGAAATACTTGACAACTGTGAGGGTAACCTAAATAAACATCCCAAAGTATGTAGTATTTGTTGCACATGTTGCATCTCACTTTACTAATATCTGCACACTGTGCAGTCACCAGGTCGCTTCTTGGGGCCTTCCAGATCGCAACTTCCAGTCACACTTATCCCCCCAGAGGGCCCAAAATGCCATATCGCCAAAGCCTGCTCCAATTTTGGTGTTGTCGTGCAACAATCATTCTCCGTACGCACTACCACATCTCTGCCACAGGATACAGCACTAGTTCAATGGGGATATAAAAAACTTGGGAACAATATTTAAATTTGTGAAAGAGTGTCTAACAGAAAGAGAGGCTAGTACGGCAGATAATTTCGTTCATTTGTTCCAGGTAGTACGGCCTCGCCCCTCTAGACTGGTTTAGTAAATGGCCGCTAGAGGGACCTGGCGTCCAGGTGCTATATACTGCCTGATCCATCGACGTTATTATCGATACTTTGTAATGCTGACGCTCGTATCTTGGGCTATGCCTACAACATATTATTTCTCACAAACATGAAACACCTTAATTCAATTTAAAGAGTTGACAATGGTATTTGTTATCACACATATAACATACAGGTAAAAAAAAATCCAGATCATAAGTAGATCAATCAGGACCATGCAGGCAAGCTGAGTTACAGAATCTTTTGTTCAGTGGAAAAAGCGACATTGAAAAGTATGAATTGGACACTAAAATTTATACTTCAATTGAACAAAATGTGTAGCGTGACAAAAGTCCAGTTTCTTTAATACACGCACTCACGCTAGTTTCGCAGAGCAAGAGAAGATTTATGACCATACCTGAGTGAGAAATTGATATTTTAACCGTGGAAAGTACAATAAAACGCCACGCATAATATAATAATATAATGCTTATTTTGCAGCCATTGGGATCATTTGCAGCCCGCATTTCTTATTAGCGGCCTGGCTGTGTACATTTGCACCTGACGGGAAACGGAGGGTGCATTTGACCACAGGAAGGACTCTTATCAAAAGCCAAGAGTTGCACTATGAACCCAGTGCCTGACACAACAAACTTTATTAACAAGCATCAGCAAGCCCTTACCATGAACACACGTATACATATGTGGATACATGACAGAACTGAACGTTTATTCATATATCATCTTACCATTGTTATTCCTACAGAAGACAGCTCACGACCCACTCTATAGATTTGTCTTCGTCATACCCTGCTGCAGATGCATGCATGAGCGGCGACATTGCCTGTTTATGCATCCTGGGAAATTTTCACAGTTTTACACCTAAATCTCAAATTTACCAGGCATTTTGGAAATCATGTCAATAATTCATGTCTATTCAGAAAACGTCAATAAAGTGTGATAAATGAAAACGATTCACGAATTCGCATTGTTGAAACTTCGCTAGAACCTGAGCCTTTGCAAACATGCTTCTGGGGCTGGAAATGGGTGTCCGCTAGATATGGCACTATTTCAATGGAGATATAGAGATCTTGGGCACAGGACTTAAATTTGTGGAACAGTGTTTAACAAAAAGAAAGGTGATACCATAGACAGGTTCGTTCAGCTGCTTAAGGTAATACCCCCCACCCTTCCCCGTATTGGCTTAGAACCTGGACGCCAGGGGGACTCAGCGACTAGGTGCTTCTGCCTGGTCCACCAACGTCATTATTGATACTTTCTAATGATGAGGCTCGCATCTTAGGATGTGCCTACGATGTATTACTATTATTAGTAACAGCGGGGGAAGCCCAGTCTAATGGTATAGGGACAAGATGTTGCGAAGAACATGACTCACAGTCACATAGTGCTGCCAGCTTGAGAAATCGTACCAGCACAGAGCGTTCCATAGGGGTAATTATGCCTGCGCTGAGGTAACATGAGAGAGCAAATAAAATATGAAACCTAGTGCTGTATTTTCAAACAAATTGCTACCAGAAAGGCAGATTTTGGCAGGATTGTGGAAAAAAATAGATACTTTGAGTTCAAATTTATGGATCGTATCAAGGTATGTACATTGGCACCATTACACACAATGGTTCAGCTGCAGTTAACACTGTGTCAGCGCAATGATATTGCAAGTAGTACTATGCAGAGCTGGTTGCCATTTCAATTTGCCAAAAAATCCCCATTCATGCTCATATTTTCTGGTGTTTATCTCATGTAATAATTGCTGCAAACATGTCGGTGTATAATACATATATGTAATCCATGTAATGAAGTGCATGGTGCTAGCTCAATTTGTTATGATTTCACATGTTGAATAACCGGCGTGAAACCAGAAGAACCGTTACAAAACATGACTTTTTATGGCAGTTTAGCACTTAAATAGTTTCTCTTTCTCCCAGAAACATTACATAAAAAATCACCAGTTGCTTCCATTTTCAATAAAAATGCAATCTAAGAATATTGTACTTTAAAACAAATCATGGCCATATCATGTCATTATGGATGCTCTGAAACATTTGTAAAATATATACTTTTGGTTGCATATATTATAAACCCTCCCCCAGATCATTCCAATACTCTCCTTATTTATTACAAACAATTGGTGCAGAATCCATAATTTCCAAAATAGCAGCCACTACGGGTTAGTTCCAATTGGATATTTTAAAGAAGCAGCGCCCAAAGTAAATGTGTGATTAGTGTAAAGGGAAAGTGAGTTTCTCGAATGAATCTAATGTACAGTATATAATGGGACTTTTCCAGAGTGAGCATTACCTTAAATTGGAAATACAATGCCATATGTTTAGCAGTTTTAGTGGCGGGCCCCAGATTAGGGATTTTGTATCAGACGCTAAAGTCACCCCGAGGCTACTAATTCAGTGGCACCGCTATCAGACCTGCCAAGCTCCCCTGTTGAGTGAAAGCTGGCACTCAGGACAAAGTTGCCCCAATACTGGATACAGGCCCAAAAGTACTGCCGGTTTTGGTATATGTAGTAAAAGATATTCTGATTTTTCCACATGCCAGTTTCAAATTTGTCCGAGTATCTTGACTTCCTTTATGCAGTTCAAAAGTTACTCACTCTGGGAAATTGGAATCATCGATCGATATCCTAAAGTTCAAGGAACTAGGTTATAACCTATTTTTAAACGAACCAATACTGATCAAATTGGCATTTTATAACAACGTGTTAAGTTGGCGTCCCACGCACGAAAGCCTGCATCACAAGTCGCACATTTTGTAAACAAACTTAACTGAAAAGCAGTTCCAAACAATTTGATGTCATGCTATTTGGTGTGACGCATGTACAGTTTTGTTTTACATTGTTGGGCGTCTTGCAAGGGTCTTTGTCTTTAAAAGTACATTGTCACGGGCGTTTTGTTATTCACATGCTTTTCGTGTTAGATATACGTCCTGGTAACCACATCTTATACAATAAGGTTCACATTTTAGGATTTTCTCTCAAGGGTTTCTATTCTTATGAGCACATATTCATGGATGTTATCATGTGTCATTCTTACGCTTTTTCATTTTGACTGTACATGCTGTCAATACTTTGTATTGAATATGATTCGCTATTTAGGATTTACGGTGAGGGTCTACGTTTTTACAGCACATATTTACGAAAAATTTCACGTGTTGCTGTGATCTATTTATGCTAAGTGGTCATGCTGACTGCATACCAATAGGGTTTGTATAAGGGTTTGTGTCCTTTACATATGATATGTCTTTGCGTATTATATATTATTTCCAAAGTTGAAAGTGTAATACGATTAATTGTGTGCCTCACTTAACCATAAGCAATGCATTATATACACACTGTGGAGAGCTAAAGGCTCGGTGCTGGTGATTTCCCAAACTGTAATCACCCAAGACCTGAACTTTGTGAAACAAAAACATCCATCCCCGTGTACCACAAAGTGTTCACTTTCAACTACAGGAAAATGTCAAATGAAAAAGACGATTATGCATGAATACATATGCGCTGTCTTGTTTAATCCTTAGCAGTTGACTTGCAGAATAAAGTAAGAAACCTTTCTTGACGTGCTTAGAGTGATTGTTGTGCAAAGGTCGGCTGCAATCAGCAGTGTATTTATCTATTGAGTCTTTGCAGAGATCGTTTTTGGAAGCTATTTTGGAAATTGTAAGTTTTAAGGGCGCTTGAGAAGGCACCATTTGAAATTGCTTGTCCCTGACGATTCTTTCCTTCCAACTTAAAGAGTTGAAAGCTACATAATGACGAGCAGGAAACGACTGTCCCTCCTTGCAACATTGTTGTATACAAGTGTGGTGTGCAACAACAACGGCCAACTGACTACACTTGGAACCACTGAAATACATAGTATGTAGTATCTAGGCACAGCACAGGGAATTGTTGAATGTATTTACTTTTCATTGAAACTACAACTGTGATTTAATACATTTCTGTTTTAACTTCAGTGACCTGGTGATGCATCAAACCGAGCATCAATTTTTCTGAATGACCATCACAATGCAAACCACATCCTTTCAGTGTGTTTTGCATGTTGCATGTCACATAGTTTTAACCTTGAATAGCAAAACATATTGACTGATTTTTCACCAATGGTATATTACAATCTGAAAATGTTTGTGCAAAATCTCGGTAACACTAGTAAGTCACGATTGATTGTAAGCATACAAAACTTTGGTCTAAAACCTTCCATGCCTCAAACTAGCCCTACTTGATTCTGTGCTGCGAAGAAACACGTTGTCAAATAGGAAACAGTACATCAAAACTACAATTGCTTGATCTTTATATGTATATATATATATATATATATATATATATATATATATATATATATATGTATATATATATATATATATATATATGTATATATATATAGGAAAGCTATAATAATAGCGACTTTTATGGCAGGAAAACACATGTGCTTGGTGGAGGCTGGGAGTGGTCGCCCAGCAACGTCTAGTAGTGCATCATGGGTAGTTGCACAAGCATGACATTACCCATGATCGCATGCTGATTGGTCCCTCAGCACTTCCTTCTGCTTGGGTGCTGAAGTCAAATTCAGTCGTTGTTCATCAGTCTAGTTCTCATCTCCGTAGGACACGGAGCAAAAGCCAATCCTTTCCTGAAGTTATAGTATAGTCAACCGTTGGTGTTTAAATTTTCTACACTGCTACAAGGATTGCGTGCTGCAAGAGCTCTAACTGGTTAAAAGTCTCACCAACAGAACATCATTCAGCAAACATAAGTCAAAGGCAACAATACCTGTACGCTCGGTTGCCGATCACGTTGTTTAAGATGCAGACGACAAAGCCACGGATATTGCTTCTGGGCCACAGCTTCATCCACCGACTCGAATCTGCCTTTTATACAGGGTATCTGGCCATCAAGATAATGGGACTGAACTATGTCCAGCAAGTTGTTGTGCTACACTTTTTCCATGGAGGAAACCCTGCTACATTTCTGCGGAAACCTACGAAGACCGGTGTGAAGAGATCAACTTGTTTGGGGACGCACGCCTCTCCATGAGGGATATGCTATCCTGCACGCAGACCTGGAAACACAAGTGATTGGAGGAGAGTCCCCAGGCCATATTCCATGGCGAGGGAGTGCATTTGTACAGGGAAATCGGCATACCCAAATACTGAAAGCGCATCAGGGGTGCCATTCTATATGCTTCAAAACGGCTTGCTTAGAATCAGGTACGATGTTGCATACCATTTAATAGGATGCCATTTTGACCGATCACATGACAATACTCCCGCCATTTAAAGCTGTCACATGACCGCCTTTTGATCACATGATCGCTAGCCGCAATGGCTGCCTCAGTGTTGTTCACATGCAATGATGTATGTCTCATGCTTAGTTAACGGCAATTTATGATAGCATTAATCGTTTTATTTATCAAATTGATTCAATGATTGCATTTACCTATCGGGTTTAGGGATCATCATGGGCGAGGACACCTGTGTTTGCTAAACAAGGGTTCACGGGTCCGTAGTGCACTCACGTTGGCGTACCTATGGGTAAAGTGTGGGGTCAAATAATTCACAGTTCTTGCCCGTCTATTTCCATACCCATCGCCAGAAAGACTTTGCCTATGTCAATATTTATGACGTGTACACATCAAACAGCCCGAAGTTCAGGGGACCCATGGGTATGACAGGGGTTACTTGATTTCTGGTGTATGTATATTCCGGAAGCTGTAGCACTCCGGTTTTGCACGTCTAGCTTTTCACACAGCCCTTAGTTTAGGGGACCCATGTGTATGGCAGGGATACTTAAACTTTGGTGTATGTCACCCTGGAAGCTGTAGCGCTCCAGGTTTTTGGCCATGGCCATGTCAATGACGGCTTGATGCAGCCTGGGGCTAAAGGGGGGCGCGTGTACATGACAGGTGCCCTCTCAGTCCGGCTGTATGTTATTTACTGTGTACAGGTATGCTATGCCATTAAACAGCCCAGGGCCTCTGGGACACATGTGGGTTACAGGTGCCTCAGAAGTCTTGGTGTATGTATTGGTACATAAACCTGTTGTTTAGTATCCTGTATATGTTAGCTATGCCACATAGCAGCCTGGGACTGAAGGACCACATGCAAATGGCAGGTGTCTTTCAAGTCTTAGTGTATGTGTTGGTTCAGTATAGCTTTGAACAGCCTAAGCTTAACAACACATGTGATGGGCAGGTGTGGTTAAGTGTTGGTGCATGTAACAGAGTGTGGAAAACTTGCCAGGATTTTTGTCAAGAATTGAACTTAGGTGCGTCCTGCCCCCTGGTGCCAGCGACAGTAGCCTTGTATGTAGCATTTCTATTTAATAAAAATTACTCTGCTAAGACAATTCAAACACACCTGTCTGCTGTCAGCTACTTACACAAAATTGAGAATTTCCCAGACCCCACAAAAAATTTTGTGGTTCAAAAGCTTGTAGCAGGAGCACACAGACTCCGTCCTTCTATAGATCGTCGCTTACCTATAACAGCCCCAATTTTATTCAAATTACTGCAGGCTGCACAAATGAACCTGTTTGGTTATGATAGAATTCTATGCCAAGCAATGTTCAGTTTTGCCTTCCATACCTATGCCCACATTAGAGAACTTACCTTCTCAGGCAGCGGTCAGGCCGATAACATTCTGAAACTGGATGATGTGTCCATCATATTTAAAGGAAAAAGCCCAGTTGAGACGAAGGTTAAATTCACACAATTTAAACACAACACTACAGGCCAGCCTCACTTTATCAGCTTTAGAAATAAATTAAGGCCATACTGTCCTGTACAGCTGCTCCTGTTATGCTTAAAAAACAGAGGTAATTTTCCAGGCTACCTATTTCTAAGGAAAGACCATAGTGCAGTGACTTGGCAATTTTTTGGACACCAAGCTACGAGTCTGTTTGAAATTTTGCAATTTAGATAGCCACAGCTACATTGGGGCACAGCTTCCGCATTGGAGCTGCTTCTTGGGATGCGCAGTGAGGCATCCCGGACAGCCAGATCCACCTGAGAGGCTGTTGGAAGTCAGACGCCTTCAGGAAATTTTTAGGGTTACTACTGATTGAATCACAGGTTGGCAGGAGGCACATGACAGTTCAATGCATACATTAAGGTCGAAGGGGTTACACTGGGGCCCAGAGGGGCTGCGAGCGCCATTCCTAACAAGGGTACCTCGTGTGACCTCTTCTTACCTTCGACAGAGAAAAGCACATGAAACTGTCATTCACATAAAGTAGTTTATGATCTCAGAATTTTGGTACTTAAGACTTTAAGGGTAGCGGAGTTGTCTATTCTAGTCCCTGGGGGCTGCAGGCGCTGTTCTCACAGGAGATTGGAATGGCAAACTTCGTTTTCATAAGTGTACACATCATAGGACATAGTGTAAAAAAAAATGAAAAAAGGAAATTGGCGCTGGTCGCATTGCAGGACCATTTTCACACAAACCTTTTGAAAATGTACATCTCAGTCCATTAGGGCTGGTACCCAAGAAAAATGGTGACTTCAGACTTATTCACCATCTGTCTTTCGCAGAGGACGACACGTCCATTAATCAAGGTATACCTCAGGAAGCCGCTTACGTACAGTACGCTGGGGTTGACGATGCTGTGAGGCTGCTAAAATCATTGGGGAGGCACACTTTTATGGCAAAATCTGATCTTTTAGAGGCTTTCCGCCAACTTCCAGTCAAACCCAAGGATTACCCTCTCCTGGGGTTTACCTGGCAAAGGCAATACTATTACGACAAATGTGTCCCAATGGGCGCATCTAGCTCATGTTTAAATTTTGAAACCGTCAGCTGTGCCATAGTGTGGATCCTCCTGAATAAATTGAATATACCAGCATGCTGCCATTGCCTTGATGATTTTTTGCTTCTTGGAAAAACTGAGGCTGAATGCCGCGAAGCCCTGCATAAATTTCTGCAGCTGTGCCACACTTTGGGTATCCCAGTGGCCCACAATAAAACAGTTGGCCCAGCACAAATTTTGACTTTTCTAGGCATCGAGCTGGATTCCAATATGATGGAACTTAGACTCCCAGCAGATAAAATACAAAAATGTTGTACACTTTTGGACTTCAGCAGGAAAAGAAGGAAAATGACACTGAGAGAAATACAATCTTTGATCGGGTCTCTGCCTTTTGCCTGCAAAGCCATTCAACCTGGTAGAGCATTCTTGAGACGTATGATCGACCTCACACTTAACATTTCAAAACCACATCATTTCATGTCAATTAAGAAAGAGGCAAGGGCAGACATGCTGTGCTGGCTGCAATATGGTAGAGCAATAACTCTGCGTTCTCTCATTGACCGCCAAATGGCGCTGCGGACAGCTTTCATCCGGGTATTCAATAGCAGGTCAACCTGAGTAGCGTCGCATACTATGATGTGTTAACGCATGGTGCAAACTGACCGTTTTTCTTGGGGAATGAAATAACTAAGTGTAACTCATAATCATGATAATGTTATCATTAATAAATACTTTTTGTAGAAAGTAATGCAATCAAGAAAGCAACCCAATACACATTGTTATGGAGTTAATCACGTTTGATTTAAGTTTTAATTTAACTTTTAACGCTACCTGTTGACCCCCCCACACCCACCCATACACATACAGTAACACTGTAAAACTTGGGAATTCATCTACAATAACATATTCTGATGAGGTTGTCTGCTTGTCTTTACTTTTGACACAATGACAACACACCTGGCAAATAAAATACAATTGACTTCTTACAGTGTTGTCAAGCCTCCTGAATTAATACCCGGGAGACTCCCGGAATTTTATGCTTAAAATTCTTGTAAAAGTGTGGATTTTTGAAAATTTTGAGTCACCTCCCGGAAAAAAAATCATCAATATTTCCCTTGTATATTTCATATTAATTTATCAATCTCCCTTAATTTTACTTTCTGTCTCCCGGATTTTATGTTTGGCAGGTTGGCAACACTGTTCTTAAAACGCGATGACCAATGTTGTTTTATCCTACTCGATCCTCCATTATCGCCTGCGATGAGCTGGGTCACATTAAATCCTTGCAACAGGAGTCTTACGAAATCCTCATGCTGTTGAGACCATATTATGTGCTATGTAGATAATTTGTTATATGTGCTCATTGCATTATCTTAATAACTGTCAAAGAATATTTTTTATTATTGAATTTCTTTAGACCATTCACATAGTCGAGTGGCCCTACACAGGAATGTAACGAGCAGAATGCCATCCCGGTCACCGCGGTTCAAATGGATTTTTCACTTTTTTAACACAACATATGAACAAATGCAATCTTATCTTTCGTGTGTGTAAAATTTATTAGCAGATATTACGTGAAAAGGAACATTTTTGGCACTTTGATTGCCGATACCTACAATGTTATCACAGTGTTTGCAAATCCGCCGAGACCAATGGTCACCCGCAGGTGAGTACCCGGATGAAAGCGATGACTCGCGCTGTGTAGTGGAAGTTTCTAGAAACTTAAGAAACTGCCCTTCCCTATTCTTACAACACTTTAATGGTCGTGCAATGTTTTTAAATGAGGAATGGGTGTCTTGTGATACTATTGCACTTGTAACAGATTCAGCAGCCTCATACGGGTTTGCAGCCATATTTGGCCCAAGATGGTTATATGCAACATTCCCAGACGCTTAGGCAACCTTCAATATAACATTTTTAGAATTAGTTCCAATAGTGGTAGCACTGTACGTCTGGGGTCCTCTGATGAGAAACCATTCCATTCTCCTTTTAACCAACAACGAAGCCCTGGTGGCAATTCTTAACAAACGGTCATCCAAAGACTCGTTAATAGTGAGTGGCATACGTAAACTAGTAATTGCCTGTTTACAGTTTAACATAAGGGTGAAGGCGCGGCACCTTGCAGGAGCCGCAATTGTTAGAGTTGATGCGTTATCATGCGGCTGGATTCAAAAATTCAAATTTCTCTCTCCACAGAGTCACGTCACTCCCACCGCAATACCGGAAGACCTGAGACCGGAGAAGTTTTTTTGCTACTGTCGAACAACTCTTAACCTCATCAGTGGCCCCCAACACAGCAGTTTTGTACCACAGAGTGTGGGAAAGTTGCCGAGAATTTTGTTATGAATTTGGCCTTGGTGCCCCTTCTCCTCTGCCTCCAGCCACACTGGCTCTTTATGTGGCTTTTCTTTTCAACAAAAATTATGTAGCAAGCACTATTCAAACTCACCTGGCGGCCGTTAGTTTTTTACACAAAATTCAGGGGTTCCCCGACCCCACAAAAGACTTTGTTATTCAAAAATTGATAGCAGGGGCACACAGGCTCCGCCCATCTATAGATAGGCGCTTACCCATAACAGCCCCAATTCTGGGAAAAATTGCTCCATGCAGCAGAAATGAATTTCTTTGGGTATGACACAATTTTGTGCCAGGCAATGTTTACATTCGCCTTCCACACATATGCTCGCATCGGGAAAGTTACCTGCATGAACCAATATCAGAGTCATTACCAACTAACAAGAACAAGGGGCACTACAGGCACTTGGCACATTGTATGGTTTCATTCATATGTGGGTAAACCGAAGGTGGGGGGGGAGAGTGCAAGAACCTGGGCCAACTGGGATGGCAGGCACTTGTCTCAAGAAAGGCTTAAGGAACTTAAGCTCTTACCCCTTTTCGTTTAACATTTACAACAACTAAGTTGGTTTGTACCACTAGGGAGCCAAAGTATGCATTCTCATAGGCTCAGGGGAGCTGCAGGCGCTGTTTCCTATGCAGTTTTGAGGGTGGATGCTTTCAGTTCCCTACTTTTCTCTTACACTAATTGCACTGGATTTAAGTTATCAACAAGATACGACCAGGGATATGTATGGGGCTGGCTTGGGACTGCAGGCGCTGTTTCCAATGAAGGCCACATATATATTTTCTGGCTCCCGTCGTTCAGCCATCGACATCCATCTTTTCGACAGCTACAACAGCGGAAGTGGGTTGCTCAGGGACATGTAAGTTCATCGCATCTAAAGACTGTGGACTTGTGAAAGATGAATTTAATTCCACTGTGGCGAATGACTATTTTATTGCATTCAGACTCTATGAATACGGGGTCTCGTGCACCGAGAACTGGCTTGAGTCAAACTGACAATATGGAAAATAATTTCATGATAGTTAATACTTACATTCTTGTGTATATATGTACATAGCTTTACATAAGTCATGCACCTGTGTCTTGAGTGGGGCAGTCCCAAACCTGCTGCCACTGCTTTGGTCCTTGTGGCACTTTTTAGCCCTCACTTTTGCTGTCATGTACTAAATTTCATTGGTGGCTGCCTGGAGGGTTGTCCTGATTTTAGTACACATATGCACAAGCAGTGTTTAGTCTAAGTTTACAGGCACCTCCAGCAAAAGGCAGCCACTCTGGGTTTAAAGGAGTTCTAATTTCATATACTTTAATAAAATTCGTCCAGTAGGCACGTTGCCTGCTGGGCATTTACAACACAGTCCATTGTCCTTGTTCAGTTCCTGCAAACGAGCAGACACAGGTGCATCATAGGTGTAGTACTCTTAGTTAAGTCTTGCTTGACTAGACATAAAGGAAAGCTATGATAATAGCGACTTTTATGGCAGGAAAGCACATGTGCTTGGTGGAGGCTGGGAGTGGTCGCCCAGCAACATCTAGTAGTGCATCATGGGTAGTTGCGCAAGCATGACATAACCCATGATCGCATCCTGATTGGTCCCTCAGCACTTCCTTCCGCTTGGGTGCTGATGTCAAATTCAGTCGTTGTTCATCAGTCTAGTTCTCATCTCCGTAGGACACAGAGCAAAAGCCGATGGTTTCCTGAAGTTATAGTATACTCAACCATTGGTATTTAAATTTTCCCTCCTCCACCCCAGTCTCTTCCTGCAAATAATACTGAAGGGAATAAACGTATATCTCAGAGCATTTTGCACAGTACTTGACAAACATATGACACCATGAAGCATTGTTCACTGGAGTAAGAAATTTCTGGGTTTTTAATGCGGAGAAATCGTTCTTACCCTTTTCCCCCGGAAAATCTGTACCACAATTATATATATGTACATACCATTACATATGACACCGTGAAACAGTGTTCACTGGAGTAGGCACTTTTTAGCCCTCACTTTTGCTGTCATGTACTAAATTTCATTGGTGGCTGCCTAGAGGGTTGTCCTGATTTTAGTGCACATATGCACAAGCAGTGTTTAGTCTAAGTTTACCGGCACCTCCGGCAAAAGGCAGCCACTCTGGGTTTAAATGAGTTCTAATTTCATATACTTTAATAAAATTCGTCCAGTAGGCACGTTGCCTGCTGGGCATTTACAACACAGTCCATTGTCTTTGTTCAGTTCCTGCAAACGAGCAGACGCAGGTGCATCATAGGTGTAGTACTCTTAGTTAGGCCTTGCTTGACTAGATTAGAAATACATATATATATATATATATATATATATATATATATATATATATATATATATATATATATATATATATATATATATATATATATATATATATACATGACTGTGATGTAAACATGCAACAGTCACAAGAGGGTTTTTATAACAGCAGTGTGAACTACATGATATACACTGTAACTATTAGAGGTGTTATAGTAGGCCTGGGCATGATGTATCCAAGATTTTATACTTTGTGATAGCTGTTTACTGGTGAATCACGAAAGTGTGCAATTATTTCTATAGTCACACAACACCTTCTGTACATTTTCCCATAATCATAAAAGGGTTCGTCCCTGGAATTCTAAGTTCCCAATCGCTACACTGAGCTGAAAGTATTATCAGCTGCACTGTCTTACACTGGTACGTAAGGCATGTATCAAGTAAAACTACGGATGACCACACATGCGCCTCCTAATGCTAAACTGTCCGGTACGCTCTTGTGTTGGAGGTGCATGTTGGTATTTTCCATTTACCTGTTTCTAAACTTGATATTTATGAATTTATCAATTGTCAGTCTTTCATCACCTCTTTAGTGACAAGACAAATTAATATTGATGTAAATTGGGGCACATTCATATGTGCAAACTTATTGTTCTTTACTCCCGGAAGTGAACTTTTTTGTGTTTTCCCTACCTCTAGCACTTGAGACTTTCGGGACAATTTGGCACTAGGGGGCGCATGTGTGCACACAAACATGGTAAATGGTAAAAACATATCTTGCGGATATTGACATTTTACAACAGAGCGTACATTATTCTATGAGACTTTAGTAAGTCTAATATTTTCCATCCATTAGTTTTCCTACATAAAGTCTACCTCACTATTTCACATGGCTGCCAATATCCTGAAGGCCCCACTCAATCAGTACATCACAGGATAAGATTTCAAGGTATTCCAGATGCTGCCAATTTAGTTGACTAACTCTTGATTTCGCAGTACATGAAATCAATAAGAAAGACAACCCCCAGAAAATGGCTTTGTCCATCGTCTGCTCATTCTTTGGATCTGAAATTAAGAAAAATAATACTATAACTGGGGATATTGTAAGTAAATACATAAATACATACATACATACATACATACATACATACATACATACATACATACCTACACACACATACATACATACATGCATACATACATACATACATACATACATACATATATCATACATACATACACATAATTGAACCAGATGTATGTGTGTGTGAGAGAGAGAGAGAGAGAGAGAGAGAGAGAGAGAGAGAGAGAGAGAGAGAGAGAGAGAGAGAGAGAGAGAGAGAGAGAGATGTACATTCTGACCTCAACTCACGAGATCACACGATGATGCCAAGAATCAAGATGACACTTATGTGATGAGCCGAACAAAAAATGCCAAACATCGTTGGTGTAGTTTTCATCTGGCACCAGATCAATTTTTTTTTCTTTTTCAGTGCATTCACAATTGCTCTGTCAGACCAGTACTTTCACTTCGTGGGCACCATATATTCATTGCGTTTACATCTAAATCGGTCGTCAACGATTGGTAATTTCAAATATGATATGTTTGATGAAATGTACCAGTACGATATTTTGGTCAAACGCTTTGCAGAAAACTAGGCATGTGCACCAAAAGAAGTCCGTTGGACCAGAGTACACCAAATACCCACAGCTTTTATGAAGGGGCTCTGTGTGACTGGTCAGAGCTGCTCAGGTAATGTTAGAGTTAAAAGTGCTTTTTTTCTTAATGGACTCAGACAGGATGTAAAGAACAGTAAAAACCTAAAACAATATTCAAAGAAGTTATACGAGGGACATGTTTTGAGTTCTGTGCCTTCATTTATGGAGCAGTCATGAAAACTGTGCAATCGAGAAAAGCTGACTCTTTTAACACAAAAAAACACGTTTTAACCATTCTTGCTTAATTTATACATATTTACTTTGTTGCTGTCACTACATATACAGTGCCAGCAGAAAGTCTTGCCCCAAAACTCTGGGGGGTCACCAGTGGAGCCACTTGCAGGTACCTCTTTTCAAAGTGTAATAAACATTGTAATTCTGACACCATAACCAGGTAAGGGCCAATGGGGGCCACAGGTAGGTACCAGAAGCACACTGAATAACTAACATCAAAGTTTCTAGCAGTGATCCCTGCAGGAGTGCCTTGTTCAAGTTGTAGCTGATGAGGACCACGCGGAGGGGCCACCAGAGGAGACTGTGCAAAATTTTCTGGCGGCACTGTACGTTATTGGCATGCAAAGCAACAGAAGGGCAAGTTGATGCTCATACATGCACGATGGTGCTCTCCTGTGCTGAACTTGCAAGATGTATTGGGAGATGTACAATCTATCCTATTTTATTCGATTTCTGTTCACTGAAATTAAAATTTTAATAACGAAATTTATGCTGGTTTATACCGAATTTAACTTCAGACCAACATATTTTGGGAATATTGGTAAAGTTAGAGTGGTCAGTGATTAATAGCAAATTATGGTAAGATAATATTAATTTGAAGTTCCTACTGTTTATTTCGACCCAGCGCATCTGCCTTGAACTGTAATTATCAAGATAAGGCAATTTGCAATGTAGTCTAACGTCTGGCTGATGACAAAATGCAACCCATGAATTAACATGTGGAGGAAAATCGGCAAGTCTGATGTCCTTGGTTCTAATGTCATTCAGTATTACATGTTCCTACGAACATTGACACAGGAAGCCAGACTTTTCCATCAAATAAATTTTATTTTAGACAATTAATTCCATTATAGAAATATTCAGCTTTGTCGCAGCTTTCACTGGGAGTGCTATTGTATCATTCATCAGGATTAAAACATCAACATTGCCATGTGCTCTCTATGTCTCCATTGTCAGTTCTCTACTATTTTGACTGGGTTGATGTGGTGTCAATCAAATGATGCAATTTTCAAGTTCAGTGTGCTTTGTCAATTCTTTTTTTAGGCCGTTGAATGTGTCACTAGTACTCCCATCGACACACAGCTGTAATGTCCACTTATTTCATAATGTGATTAATAGGCTGAAATTAAATCTATTAGTATTAGTTACAAAAACCTGGCTTTTTGTGTCAGTGTTCGTAGGAACATATAATACGGAATAACATTAGAACCAAGGACATCGGACTTACAGATTTTCCTCCACATGTCAATTCAGGGGTTGCATTATGTCATCAGCCAGACTTGGGCCCTTTTGTCCTGCATTGCCTCGCGTTGTAATATTCAATCTCACAATATGTACGCTGCACGGGTATAAACTGCACTTTTTTCCATAATATATCGTTCAGTACATGAGTGTGCAAACACTGGTCGAGAATAAGTTCCCAGGAATCCTAGTTCTCTTCCCAATTATTTTGGCAAGGTCGGAAATATTAACGATAAATTTTCACTCTTTCTGTGCCAACTGCGATTAAAGTCAAACTATACTGAACCCCAATGAAAAGTATCCACATAAAAAAATTAACAAATTAATTTTGTAAGTTACTAAGTACTGTGTGTGCATATATGCATGGTTTGGAGCCTACATCAGGGTCATTCAGGACAACTTTTTAACTTTTGCTGGGTTGTTACATAATGCATGTGACTTTTGTGCACCGAATATGGCTTCTGACCACCACTCCTATTGGATGGCTAAAATGACCTGATGTTTTCAGTGGCTTTAAAAAGGGATGTTCAGCCAAGAAAAAAGCCAGTGGTCTCAGGTGTGTTGAGGCGATCATGCCGCGTCTGAGCCAAGGTCAAAGACACCATGCTTTGGGGCTTGCAGAGGGTGGAGTCCCAATCACTCAAATCGCACAAAGAATGGGGTGTACTCGGCGCACCATCCAACGACTAATTGAACGGCAACAAGAAACTGGATCCGTAGATGATCGGCCTAGGCCTGGCCGAGAAAGAGTGACAACACCTGGCCAAGACCGTCACATCCGGCTGATGCACCTGCGAGACCGTTTCCGTACAGCAGCCCAAACAGCCCGTGAGACTCAAGGGGTGAATCACCGTCCTGTCAGTAGTTCTACTGTGGAGAGGCGACTGAGGAGCAGTGGCCTAACAGCCAGAAGACCTTACAGGGGTAACCTGCTGACCCAACCCAGAAGAGAAAGACGACTGCAGTGGTGTAGAGCACACTCCAGGTGGACTCGCCAGCAGTGGAATACCGTCCTTTTTACTGACGAGTCCCGTTTTTGTGTCAGCAGAGCAGATGGCAGAGAACGTGTGTGGCGCCGGACTGGGGAGAGATATGCAGATGCCTGTGTCCGTCAGGCAGATCGATGGGGTGGACCCTCTGTCATGGTGTGGGCAGGCATCAGCAACCGCTACCGGACACCCCTAGTGGTCATTCAAGGGATCCTCAATGCTAGGCGGTACATTGATGAGGTGCTGGAGCCGCACATGGTCCCATTTATGGAGCAGCATCAAGATCTGGCGATCTTTCAGCAGGACAATGCACGTGCACACTCTGCAAGATTAACAATGAACTTTCTCAATGAGAACAACATCAATGTCATGGAATGGCCAGCGTTCTCACCCGATCTGAGCCCTATTGAACATTTGTGGGATCAGTTAGGCCAAGGTATTCAACGGAGGACACCTAGGCCTACTACCCGAAACCAGCTGATCCAAGCTCTGCAGGAAGAATGGAATAATGTTCCCCAACACAGAATTCAAACCCTGGTCAGCAGTATGCGCCGCAGATGTATAGCATGTGTTGATGCTCGAGGTGGCCACATCCCATATTGAACAGAAAAATTTGTGTGACTTTCAATTAGGGCAGTTAATGACATTTTTTGCCTGTAAGTGACGTTAATGTCGGTAGAGCGTGACATTATTTTTACGCCAGAAAAGTGAATGCTTTGTTAAGTTCTAAGCACGTCTAGGTATGAAATGTTTCAAGTATAAACAATAAAATACTTCAAAATTGACATGTGGATACTTTTCATTGGGGTTCAGTATACATAGGTCGAACTGCTCTCAATTATACTAGACCTGCTAGATATATATTGCTTGTGAAAACCCCTTGCATTTAAGTACCGACATGCCTGTACTTCCAGAGAATAGCATGGTCTGGGTCAACAGCTTTCTTCGACGCGTTGGACGCATTGCGTCCATTGCGCACGGAGGGAAGCTGTTCACTCAGGCCAAAACTCGGCACAGAAATAGCAAGTGGATACCTTCTCTGCACACTAAGTATCGCCAGATGGGTTGCAAAATATCTGAGAAAATATTGGAAACTGAATTTCCATCTGATATTTTTCAAACAAAAATTACAGTCAGGCCGCGTTTATCTGGCACCATCTGTTTTTGGTCATTTTGCCGGATTAACAAGGCTGCCAGATTAACAAATCACAGTATAATTCACCAGGATACATAGAGAATAAGAGACCAAATTTGCACCTAACAATGAATAAATAAAAACATAATCACATACACGTATTACAAATCATATGAAATTTTAATAACGAAACGTGCAAATTATAGGGAAAAAGCCCCCCCCCCCCACTTCATTCAGTGTATTTATATCCATGTGTACAATTAATGTTACGTTCACAATTACCGGAGCGAGCGACCATAAATGTCCCAACCCCAATTTTAATCTGACACACGTATTTGGACATATTTTGCCTTTAATAGCTTATTTTGGCACCAAGAAATCCGAAATCTTTTTTTTTTTTTTGTTGTTGTTGTTGTTTACTGCGCTCCCTTTTCATAGCTTTTAACTGTTCTTCGATGCGCGAAACTTGTTACCTCGTCACCACAAAATCCCTCATTGGATTCTGGCCATTGCAATAAAATTTAAGCATTTAAGGCGGGAACAATTAAACGTCTAATCAACTCGGAACTTGTTTGGAACACGTCAGGTGATTGTTGATTTTGCGGTACAGCGCAATCAGGTATGTTATTGCAAGGTATATGGTCCATTGAATATCAAGTCACGGATTAAAGAGGCAAATGACATTGAAAAAAGCCCTTTTGTTCTGCAATTAACATGCCGGTGACGAAATTCAAGGGAGCCGGATTATCAAGTGACGGTTAAAGGCGGCCTGACTGTAGAAAGATTATTAGTAAACGAAAAAAAAATGTCAAATAATGTAAAGAGGAAGAAAAGAACTTGAGAGCGTTAATAAAATTTGAGGCAGACTTCAATTTGGAAAAATAATTTGGTTGTTAACTCTGAAAACTTAGACGAATATAATGCGTTCTCGGATGAGTACCCATAGTAGTAAAACAGAAACTGGTAGAGATGGTCGACCCCATAACTGCCAGCTGGAGGAAGAAATGTGAAGATCGCAACGCAACAGAGATGACAAAATCCATGTGTTTATAAATTGTGCAAGGTATGAGACGGAAAAAATACAATGTTAGCTGATATTTTCCTTCCATTTAGCACCTTGGAGGATCCACTTGCTGATGTAGAAAAATAATAACATCAGCAGCATTATTTTCAAAAGTACCAAAGACGAGAGTTTTTGAGACTGTACTTTTATGCTTTTACTCTTACTTGCACTTATTACTGTGTGGTTCCTATGATATACTTGAATTCATCTGTATTATATTGCATTGTATTTATACATGATTGTATGCTTGACAAATTGTTATGCATTGTTATAATGAATATATAATCAGTGAACTTCACGAAATGAAAGCTCACTCCCCAGCTGAAATGGCCATTTATAAATTCATGTGGTGTTGTCAACACAACATTTTCGTTTGTTTTTTCAGTTGGGTAATTGGAAAACAATATAATGTTTCTGAATTCATGAAGGCTACATTTCAAAATTTCAGGATAATAAAAATTTTACGAAATATATTTACTTTTGCAATTTGATAAATTTGTGATGAAGATATGGTCTAAGAACACTAGGGGATACTGGAGCGTGTTGCGACGCCTTGACAAAAAAATCGTATCCGATCAGAATTAGTGATCCCGATAATAAAAAAAAAAGACTCATTGATGACCCCCATGAAATAAGTTCTTACCTCATACTGGCAAAATCTTGGTGGCCAGTCACCAAACGAAATGTCTGATGTGCTATTACGCGACAACGTGAGCAAGCTATGTAATAGCAATGGAAGCATGAATAGTCTTGTAGAGGTCCGCATTAACCAGGATTTGATGATTCTATGTATCTACAAGTTTAAAAAAATGGGAAATCCAGCGGTTTTGATGATATTCCAAACGAGTTTTTAAAATTCGGTGGGCCTGCTATTATAAGTACGCTGGAAAAACTTTTTAATTTATGTACACTATGTGAGATGTTCCCGTATGATTGGTTTAAGGGTATGATAAAGCCAATTTTTAAAGATGGCAAACCTGAATCTTCGGATAACTATCGTGGCATTACTGTGACATCAAATGATTACAAGGTATTTACAGCTGTTATGGAAAGACAAATTATGAAGTATATAGAAAATGAGGGTACACTTGGTGAATTACAGGGGCAAATAGAAAGGGCCGACGTCTGGAAGACCAATTCTTTGTACTTGAGGGTTTGTGCAGCCTAGGAAAAGATAAGGGTAAAAAGTCTTGGCTTGCTTTTCTCGATCTCAGAAAGGCGTTTGATACCGTAAATAAAGACTGTCTATTCTGTGAACTTTGGAACATCGGAATCCAGGGCAAGGCATGACGGCTTATGAGAGCATTATATGTAAAAGTTGAAAATAAGGTCATCTTTGGCCCTGTCGAGTCTGATTGGTTTAATGTAGTGAATGGCGTTAAGGAGGGATGTATTTTATCCCCTACGTTGTTCTCAGTCCTAATCAATGACCTAATCAAAATGTTAAGAGACGAAATGTTGGAAATTCAATATAAAAACGGGATTTTGCCCGCACCACTTTATGCTGACGACACGGTACTCCTCGCTGAAAACCAAGATCAACTTAAACGAATGTTCGAAGTAGCTAACTCGTTTGCACTTAAATGGGGAATGAAATTTAATGGAGCTAATCTGATGTCATGGTTATTGGTAAGAGGTTAGACAATAAAAGAATATGGTTATTAGGTGACACTGTCCTTCAAGAGTGCAACATGTACAAATATCTAGGTTTTCAATTTTGTCAATCACTTTCAGACTCTAAACATATTGGTACGTATCTGAAGCCTAGAATGTCTAAATTAGTAGGATACATGTGTAGCATCCTAGCATCGCACGAGAATGTAAACCGGGTTACTTTTGGGGACAGTCTATGGGAAAGTGTTCTGATGCCATCAGTTTCTCATAGGCGTGCAGTGTGGCTCTGTAACTCCAAGACAAGTGCGTCATTGATTAAGTCTATGCAATATGCAGCAGCACGAGCTGAATTACAAATCAAATGTACTCCTTCTATTACTGCTACATTGTGCAAACTTGGTTGGCTACCGTGTGGCCTCGTCCTGGATAAACCGAGGATTAAGTATTTTAACCGACTACGACATGATGTACCAGATACAAGGTTGTGTAAGCAAATATTTAATGACATGGAATCAAATTTGGTGAATAATCGTATTTTAGTTAATGTGGGCTTAGATTACGGCACTACAAATAAGGAAGTTGACTTTCCCTCGGTTTTCCACAGATTAAGTTTGGATAATTTTAAGAACAAGTTCTTCGAAGAAATAAATGACAAAAGTTCACTTTCCTTTTATAAATTCTGTAAAAAATCTACTTTAGCAGAACAATACTTTTTCTGCTGTGATGACTTTGAAGGTGGAAGATTGAAATTTAAAGCTCGCACAGGTTGTCTAGGGCTTCAGACGGACTTGGCCCTTTGGGGATTGTCTGATGGGAAATGTAAGTTAGGTAATAATGGGCAAGAACACTTGGAACATTTCCTATTTGCTTGTAAAGTCTCCAAGACCTACAAACAAAATGTCTTTTTAGCCTGGAAACAAATATTAAATCAGTATGCCCGTCTATAGTGTGGGAGCATATATCATGATTTTAAGTCCCGTGGGATTTTGATGAAGATTTTATGCCACCTCTTCAGAATTGTTATTTATGCCCTAAGGAACATAAAAAAGTATGTTGGCACTTTGCCAACCTGTTAGATTCAAAATGGCCGCCATTTTCCAAAATGGCCACCAAACTCCAAACTTAATGATATTTTATGTTACATAATGTATCCCAAATGTTCAATTTAATAGATCTAAGCATCAAGTTTTAACATTTTGTCATCCAGGGACATTATTCATGTCTTTCACCTTAAACCTGAATATTATTAGACACCAAAATTTAAAATATCTGAAAAAAATTATCTATATTTTCCGTGTTTCTTATAAAAGTTTTGTGTTAAAATAGTTGATTTAAATTTGGCCTTTATTTTGGTTGTTACTGGCATCAATGAGGGCATGTATAGCACTGTAGTTATCACAATTCAAGATAGCCACAATTTCCTCATAATGGCTGCCCCACCGCCACTCCCCCCCCCCCCCACAAGCTGCTATGTCATTTTATATAAAGAGCCAATATTCTCCAACTAACATTAGCTACGAGTTATATATCACACTTCAACCATGTAACAACATTGTGTAATGATTTTCAATCTTGAAACTTAACACCAGTTGTTACCAACCAAATTTCAAGATGGCTGATATGCTAAAAAAAATGCATGCATATAATCTATGCATCAAAACTTGTTGATATTTAACTATATCTCTCATTACCCTTTTAGTCTAGATGAATACTTCTTCCTCATCAGATTCAAGATCATCAGTTTAAATCATTGTTCCCTATTATAACTTACCCGTTGCTTGAATGTATTTTGCAGGTCTGTATGGTAGTATTGGTGTGTTGACAGAATGATTCCCTGTATAGTAACTAAAGTGGTGGACTAATGCATGGTGCTGGCACGCTGATGCGTGGATCTGCATTAGCTAACTGCTTGGAAAAATAGTGTCCCACGTGCTTTTAGATTACTTGCTGGGTCTTCATTTATATTGAAAGACTGAACACATTCTTGCCATAATCCAAACACATTTATTTGCAAAGACTTTTTTGCACAATGACTGTAGCAAGGCCTCTAGATATTCTTGATTAACCCCATTAATTCTGGGGTTTAGTCCTCTAATTGCCCTAAAAGTGGCCAACTATATAGAAAGTCATCTCCTTTCATGTCTTAAATTAACTTTTGTCCACAGAAAACATTTTGAACAACAATTATAGATGAGAGCTTAACAGAGATTACATGCCCCATGGATTTACAGCTTTTCAAAGCATGGAATAGGTGTTTAGTGCCCACCTCATAATAAGAAAATAGCTTTCAGATAAGAATTACCCTCGGCGCCCACAACATTTTTTCCCCAGTTCTGCATTTTTTTTGAGACTTTGAAGGTGTCATAATACGGTGTAACTGCACCAAAAATTTGATGAAGCTGTGGTGAATCCTTCTTGAGATATTATCGTAACCTCTCTCTCTCTCTGTCTCTCTCTCTGTCTCTCTCTCAATATGTTAAAAGACTCTACATAGACCAATACTCTGAAACCTGTACTATTCCAAATTGCTTTGCTTGTAAAGAGGATTCATGAAGTATATTTGTATGTAATTATGTTATCTTTGTCTCAGTCAGTCCAACTGTCCTACTACACATGTGGTGCTTTGCTCTGAAGCAAGGTGTTACCTTACCAAGTAAATTTATTTAGGTGAACCATGCGAGAGCGGATGTTTTGATCCTTAGCTGGGTCATCCTGACTATCTGTTCTCTGTGGTTTCTGTCATTATTACCCAACAATTGAAATGTATCGAATTTATTGTCGCATAAAAGAATCTGAATCCGAATCTGAATCGTGATCAGAGAGCGTCAAATAAATACTTCAAAAGTTTTATAACAAGTTTCAAAATAATGAGAGGAAGCTGGTTTTCAATAGGAACATAGTCCTTTATAATGTGCATCTCTAATGAAATTTGCTTCTTTTCTTCCTTAATTTTTTTTTATTTGACAACAGAAAATTGTAATGTTCATAAATACACTGGTTTTGTACATTATCTGAATCTGCCTTGATTCATTTCACGCTCTTGGCCAATGATTAAAATTTCAGCCATAGAACTAAACATACATTGATTTTATTCTCTCCCCAAACCTATCACCATCAATTTTTTTCTGTGAATATTCAATTCATCATTATTTTTAGCAATCTCTGATGAAAATTTGATGAAGCTGCGATAGATCCTTGTTGAGATGTTATGGTAACATTGTATCCTTGTGCGCCACTCAGACGGCCTTGAAATAAATAATTTAAAGTTTCATACAAAGTTTTTAAATACCAAGAGGATGCTAGTTTTTTAAAGAAACCTGGTCCATCAGAAGGTGCATCTCTCACAAAAATTTGGTAAAGGTGCAATCAGAATTGTTTGAGATATCGCGGTAGCATCGTCAGGGTTGACGCCACTCAGACGGCCTTCAAGTAAATACTTTAAAAGTTTCATAAAAAGTTAAGAAATTATCAGAGGAAGCCTGTTTCCGATGGTAACCTGGTCCATCATAAGGTTCTTCTGTGACAAATGTTTAGTAAAGCTATGGTAACTATTTTTGGAGATAACATGGTAACATTATCCCCTTGTGCGCCACTCAGACGGCCTTGAAATAAATTCTTAAAAATTTTGATTTCAAGTTTAAAAAATATTAGAGGATGCTAGTTTTCAATAGCAAACTGGTCCATTACAAGTTGCATCTCCGATAAAAAAATTGGTACAACAATGGTGAATATTTTTGGAAATATCAAGGAAACATTGACAAGACGGATGAACAGATGGACTGACGATGTAGGGGAAGACAATACCCTCCAGCACTTTGTGTGGCGAATGTAAAACCATATCAACTCTGTTAGGCTATTTTGAGCCAGAGTGGGTTAAACACCAAGGTAACCACTAGAAAAATATCAAATCTGGGCAGTATCTAACAGAATGGAAACTTTTGTAGTCAGAATTTATGTGTTTAGAAGATCAAGTTTACTAAATTTAGTCATAAGGTTTCCCCCCACCCTCAACCCAATTCATTCATCCCACCTAATAATAATGCAAGGTGCATCTCGACTTATCCTATTAGCTGGTCATTGCCATGTACAGCACATGTAGAACAGTTCACATATCACTTGTGTACTACAGTTTGATCTTGGTGTCTTCTTGCCTGTGGCTCAACTGGCATAAATGATAGATTTTGGATGAAGTACCAAAAGTAGATCCAACATATTGATGACTCTGGAATTATGACGAACTGCTTTCATCTCCATCGTTCAACTGAACAAGCCAACTGCTATGGCAGACTGCCACTGTATATGGCAATCACCAGATACGGCCAGCTTCCTCTGTGTAGGACAGTGACCAGCTGGACACCACAACTCACAATATGAGAGTGACAATGATGAAGATGAGAACGATGATAGTTAAAATAGCTATCTTAATCACACAAGTATGAACTTGATAATGGAGATGACGATGTCATTTAATATAGCAATACACTTGAATGTGTCATAATGTTGTTTCAATGTTTACTCACAATACAAGAGTGTGACAATAATATAGATGAGAACGATGATAGTTATAACAGTTATCCTAATCATACAAATATGAACTGGGTAATGGAGGTGATGATGTCATTTATGGTAGCAATACACTTTAATGTGTCATACATAATATCGTTTCAATGTTAAATCACAATATGAGAGTGACAATGATGAAGATGAGAATGATGATAGCTAAAATAATTGTCCTAATGATACAAATATGAACTATAATTATAATGGAGGTGATGATGCCATTTGTTGTAGCAATACACTTGATTCATAATACTGTTCCAATCTAAACTCACAATATGAGAGTGACAATGATGAAGGTGAGATTGATAATAATTTAAAATAGGTCCCCCAGTCACACAGGTATGAACTTGGTAAGGGAGGTGATGATGCCCTTTATTGTAGTAATACACTGGTGTCATAATCTTATTTCAAAATAAAGTCATTTATCTTGGTTCGGTGTACATTCTTTTGATCCAATGATTTGATACTTATATAAAGTACTTATACAAATATAAGTCTAAATTGACTATGATTCAATTTGAAGATAAAAATCCAACTTTATAGCCTAGAGTTATGAAAATAAATACCCAAATAAGGTGCTTTATACTGCAAGGACCTTTAAGGGACCTGTAATTGGACAAAAATTGGAAATTTGGCAGCCATTTTGAAAAATGGCGGCCATTTTAAATCTAACAGGTTGGCAAAGTGCCAACATGTTTTTTTCCGTTATTTCATATGTATCTAACATTTCTGAGTAGGTTTTATAAAATCTTCATCAAAAGCCCACGGGACTCCATATGCCCCCACACTACTACATGGGCGAGCTTTGTGAACGCATCCCCCAACACAAAAGCATATATGCTTCTAAGTGACGAAAACATGGATGGTGTCTGCTGGGTATCTTTAAAAGAAGCTTGGAAATACCGACGTGAACAACTAGAAAATGTCTAGCATGCACAAACTGCTGGTAACTAAAGTTCTAACATAATTGTTTTGGTTTGTAGTTTTAATTGGTGTTTATTATGTATATACTGATCCATGCATTGTACTGGAACCCACCGCGGATCACCCCGGTCCGCTGGTGCCTCCTGTGTACTGTGTAACGGGGTAGATTTCAATTAAATCATCATCATCATCATCATGATCATCATCATCATCATCATCATCATCATCATCATCATCATCATATCCTTGATATCTTTAAGATGTTCTGGATCGACTAAATCTAAAATGTTACATGTGTATATATAGGTACGCAAATGTATCTATGAATATATATATATATATATATATATATATATATATATATATATATATATATATATATTTATATATATATATATATATAAAAGCGACCTTTGCAACTCTTACATTTGAAACACCCTCCACCAGGCAATGATGAGATCCTTATTTTACTCATCTTATTGGAATCATGATTCATAAATTACTGTCCCAACAGAGAAATCAGAGGAGATAAAACAGCATATAGAAAACCCAAAACTCACAAAAAATCCGAACAATTAGCATGAAGCGAACAGATATTTTTCATATACGTAACCAAGAAAATAAAGTACAGTTTCAATAAAATTTCTGTAAATTTTATTTTCGTTAAGGTGTTTAGTACTTGAAAATAAGAACCTGTCATTCAATTAAATTTCAGAACAGGACGTTTGGCATTGTGCGATAAGATTTGGATTAATATTATGTGCCATCGATAAGTTTATTAAGTGCTACAAAAATAAAAACGCAATATTCTTAAACAAGTTAAGAACAATCCCTTCACATATCTTGTGAGCTTCTTGATAGAACTTTGAGTGATTGTATTTCATTGAACCAGACATAAACTTCCTGAATGTGGCTATTCAAGTGTGTTTGTTTGTTTGTTTGATTATCTATTTGGGCTAGCCCTGACTCGCACGCAGGCTACTTTCGATAGGGGCTCTCTTACCCGCACTAATACAGTCACATTGTTATAGGAATATTATACAATATCCATTCAATAATAATAATAATAATAATAATAATAATAATAATAATAATAATAATAATAATAATAATAATAATAATAATAATAATAATAATAATAATGATAATAATAATAAAAATGATAATAATTATAATAATAATAATAATGATAATAATGATAATTATGATAATAATAATAATAATAACAACAATAATAATAATAATAATAATAATAATAATAATAATAATAATAATAATAATAATAATAATAATAATAATAGTTACAGTAGTAGTAGTAGTAGTGATAGTAACAATAAGAGACATATCAAACGATGCTATTAAAATAACGATTAAAAACTCTGGTTGATGAAAAATGTATCTATGTTGGAGGTAAAACATTATCATGAATATGACGCCATGTTCGTGGTATAGTACCCATGATGCACCTCTATCTGAAAATGTAATGACTCAAAGATAAAGACCCGATGATAAAGGTGATGGTGCTTATACATGACAGGTACTGCCAAAGTTTGCTTTGAACACATTCAAAGATGCCAATTGTTTTATTTTTTAGACTAATGTTGCATGAGACGTATACATATATTTACTCTGGAAAAGGCCAGGTTTTGGCTGTTTGAACTTCAATGTACATTTCTTGAGTGAAGCAACTGATTTGAGTCATTGAAATGCGATTCTCTTAATTTTCAGTTTGCATAATTAAGCAAGTCATTTCAAATACAGAATAGTATCTTTGCAAATCTACTTGAATACTTTGTACACGGAAATATATTCACTAACACAAGTATCCCTGGAGAAGCCACAAGCAAGGGTCACATACACTTATTTTAGTTTTAAATCTTTCATGAAAATCACTTTGATTTCATATGTTATTGCACCTACGGACACTGCAGAAATATGCATCACAGATCAATAAATAGACGTTTTTGCAGAAAGTTGATCTTTACAAAGCGCAGACCTGATATCCGTAAAGGTGTCACCAAATGAATGCCATATGAGAGCATCTGCAGCCTACGCTTCGGGTACTTTCCTGATCTATGACAATTAACATTTTCTGTCTGGTGAGTTTTAATCACCTGATATGAGCCAACTCCTCCCGACTAGATAAACGTTTAGCACAGACATTTTGCATGAGACATACATATGTTATACTGTGGGAACACGGCGACTTGAAGTCTATTTTAGTTCTGTTTAATGCCTGTGTCTGTCATGTTAATATTTGAGTTTTCATTTTATATATAATGGACGTGCATCAAGTATGTATTTGTGCATTGCCGACATATTCATTGCACATATATTTTCCGGAATTTCAATTCTATGTCCATTTCATAAAAAGCTGACACGGGAAATTAGCAGTCATAACAAGTTAGACACAGGGGCATACGTGTCGCCGCAAAGGTACGATGCATCGTGAAATAAGATTATACTTTTAAGTCCAATTTCATTGTAACGTTGCAATATACATAATTATTAAAATGATGAAATAACATAAGGAAGAATGACGCGAGAAAAAAACCAAGATGCATACACATCTAAGGGCACTTAAGAGTGAAATGAGTACAAATCTATTGTTTAGTATGCACAAAACATGTAAGCACTGTGCGTACAGAAAGTGTTTAGTACCTGGGCTTACATTTTATCGTTCCAGATCCTCAGAATTTGAAAATACCCATTTTTTTTGCATCCTTTAAATAAGCAACTACTACCACATGACGAGCAGTGGTGATGGGCGGGAGCGACAACGTAATGCCTGCCACGAAAGTCTTTCATGGAGGCAAATAACACAGAAGACAGCGCAGTATTTCTTCCCTTCACACCCCCACCCCCAGCCCCAAAGAAGTAAAGATACAAGCAAGAAAAGAAACACAGAAACACGGAAGTCAAGCAGCAGCAACAACAACAAACGTTGTAATATAGTAAAACAGAATAAAGGTTATCAACAGTGGATAAGGTACTAAGTCTTGTAGGCGAAGCGACTGGTGGCCGGGCGTAGACAAGGAAGCACTTTGTGTCACACGAGGGTATTAAATTGAGCAAATGTTTTGTTGTTCCTGGTTTGAATCAGCAAAGGCATGAAATATGTCAGATATGTGGCTTCTCTCCATAGCCTCTTAGTACTATATGTGCCCCTCTTCGGAAATGTCCATAGGCGTAAAATGTCCACAGTCTACCGATCTGTATATGTATTTGGACACGAGTCGGGAAGGGGTTGTTATAGTAAGGAGCCGAGACAGCCCTCTGCCGCAGTTTAATGTTGCTGCTGTTGCGTTGAAGATTACAATTAGATATCGATGCGTGCCCGTTTATCGTTTTTATTTCAATTGCTTATTAAAAGCCTTGTTGGTGGCGGTTGTATTTCACAAACTTAAATGTGTGGGGGTATGGAGACTGAAAGGCTTAATCCTTTTGTGGTCCTCAATAATAGAACCAATATCGGTCGAGTTATAATCAAAGCTTCTAAATTCAAACCAGCATAAAACGACCATTCGTTCAAGAGCCTGCATGCCTCTCTTACATAAATAATTCAAGGCTGTAGCCAAATCAAGTTCTTTTCTCGGAGCTACACGAAAAACGTTGATTAAGTCATTCACCCAGCACTAAAACAGTTCAGTTAAAGCGAAGCATACAGGCAAATTCTATTTATAAAAAGCCGGACGTAGTAATTGATTTGATGAACTCTTCAAATGTGGGCAAATTCCAATGCATCACGAAAACGAATACGCAAGGCTTGGTCTATCTATCTATCTATCTATCTATCTATCTATCTATCTATCTATCTATCTATCTATCTATCTATCTATCTATCTATCTATCTATCTATCTATCTATCTATCTATCTATCTATCTATCTATCTATCTATCTATCTATCTATCTATCTATCTATCTATCTATCTATCTATCTATCTATCTATCTATCTATCTATCTATCTATCTATCTATCTATCTATCTATCTATCTATCTATCTATCTATCTATCTATCTATCTATCTATCTATCTATCTATCTATCTAATGCTCCAAAAGTGCCGACGAATGCTGCAGACCTGGGCTGTATACTCGTAGAAGTTTAACCGCCTTGCAAAATGCAAATTAGTTACACATAATGACAGTCGTTTAACTTACATTATGGACAAATGCATTCACAAAGAGAAAACAATACTCTAAGCATGATTTCAGATACACATATTTATTCTTACATACATATTACCAAGATAAAATTAATGTAAATTTACTTTTAAGTGAATACCAACTCCAGAAACGAGGTAAGTGGCTGCAATCATGTAATAACTCATTGGGGCCATCTTAATGGCCAAAGGTGGGACCTCCAGGCCGGTCGAAACATTTTTGGGATAGCCTTAGGGCCAGATATAATATCTTATATCTGGACAGATTTACTCCCATATGTGCACATCCACTATCAAAATGTTGACAATAATTGAATAGTTCGGAATCTGGAGAAATTTTTAAGAAAAAAACATTGTAGCTCTATAACTTAAAATTAGGCCATTGTTATAAATTCTACCTAAAAGGTCATTTTCCAAAATATCATAAGTTTCGAAAAAGGTGATGAGAGATGCACATCTATAATAATTTAATTTAAATGGATTTTGGTCGGTTTAAAAACTGAGCTTTGTTTTGGATTTTCAAAAATCCAAGATGGCCGCCTCCTTGGCTGAAAAGGGAGTTGATATAAATGGGCATAGCTCCTCTTACATTTGAGATATCGTGATGTTATTTTTAAGTGTATCTACTCTATAAGCCCGAGATGCCAGTTGTACTCTTATTTTTCCTCATGGTGTTGGATAGCAGTAATATCGGATTTAATATATCAACATATCCCTTGTCCTTTTTTTCCTTAATTTTTGGTCCAAATTCGAAATTCATTTTTTTTTTCTCTTTCCATTTTTATTATTTTGACCAATATACTTGTTAAAAAGGCGACAAATAGCTCACAAGTAGCTTTTATGTACCTTTTGGCAGGCAAGGTCACCTTACAAGCAATAAATATATGTAATTTTCATGTTTCTTAACATATGGTTATCATGCAAAGTATCATTTTATTGAACGATGCGACCAGGAATCAATTCAACATGAACGACGTCCCACTTTTGGCCATTTTGCCCCAGTGTGTCAGCTGTATTTATAAAAAGAGTTTTAAACGCCAGAAGCCTAAAATTTGCCTCCAAAACTGTAAAGGAAATTGAATAGCATTCTGAGAAATAACATCGATTTCACATGAACGTATTATCTGGCATGCAGCATACAATGTCTAGAGTACAGTAAATCAGCTGACCTGGAACATTCAGGCTGATGTTTATTCGGATGCCATAATTATAACGTTTATTATCAGGTGTTTACCTGTGGCGACAATGGCAGGAGCTATTTGTGACTGGACCACATATGCGACGATGATATGATTGATGTAGTGCAGTAGTTTCGTGCACCACACCAGATTAATTTTGAATATACTATTGATGTTAAAATACTATAACCTTAGATAAGGCTCAATTCTGTAATATTTAGTTTCTTACAGCTGCCTTGCGTGCCATAAGTAAATACTACAATGTACCACATGGACCGCCATACAACAATGGGTGTAAAGTAGTTTATAGTGTTGTTTTATTTTGTGAAGATTGCATATATATATATATATATATATATATATATATATATATATATATATATATATATATATATATATATATATATATGTATGTATATATATACATATATATATATATATATATATATATATATATATATATATATATATATATATATATATATATATACATATATATGTATACATATATTAATAAATAGTTTCTTACAACAAATGTATGAAGCCAACAGCTAGTTTGGGTTCATAAAAATAAACAAAGACGTCACATATCCAGGCCGTTTTTCTATATGCATTCTCTATATTTTGTCCACAGGGATATTATAAATATTAAAGTTACTGTACTCTTTTTGTGATTCAGTCCCGAAAATGACTGAGCTACGATCAGCACTATTGAACAAGCATCAGTTTTCTTAAGTCTTTGAAACATCACACCAAATTTTATAATATCAGCACACGAAACGAGTCTTAATATATTTAACGTCAGGTACAGCTACAGACATTATCTCCCCATCAGGCAAATTTAATTATGCTAATTTTTTAAAAATACAGCGCCGTATCAAAACCATACTGTTGAGGGTTATAGTTATAATTTTCTATTTCATTTCAATGATGTAGATGAACAATTGTGATTGACTTTAAGCAAAAGAGTGCATTACATGTGTACTGACTCAACTTTGTCCTTTATGTAACTTTTCCTGGTAACATATTAGATAATTATTTCTCACAAACAATTCAATTAAAAAACAATGGCATTTTTCCACAAATATAACTTACAGGTCAAAACAAATCCAGATCATGCATAGAGCAATCAGTACCACGCAGGTGAGTTAGAGGATCTTTCGTTTAGTGCAGAAAGTGACATTGAAAAATTTGAATTTAACACTTAAATTTACACTTCAATTGAATAAAATGTGTAATGCGAAAAAAATCTGGTTTGTTTAGTACACTCAGACATACGTTTCGGAGGGTAAGAAAAGCATTATGACCAGATTTGAGCGAGAAATTGATATATCAGCCATAGAAAGTACAATAATACGCCACGCATCATATAACAATAATGTTTATTTTGCAGATATTTGGATCAATTGCAGCGCGCATTTCTCAGCTGCGGCCTGGCTGTGTCTATTTGCCCCTGAAGCAAAGCGGAGGGTGCATATGACCACAGGAAGGACTCGTATCGAAAGTCAAGGGCTACACAATGATCCCAACGCCTACCACAAGAAACATTTTGAGCGAGCGTCAGCGAGCTCTTATAATTTACACACGTGTAAGTGTGAATACATGACATAACCGGAGGTTTAATCATCTGATCTTCCTATAGTTATTCCTACAGAAGACCACTCAGGATCCACTCTTTGGATTTGATTTTCTTCGTCACCCCAACTGTGAATGCGCGCATGGGCGGCCCCATTGCCTTTTTAATGCATCGCGGGAAACTTGCACAGTTTTACACCAAAATCTCAAACTCAGCGGGCAATATGGAAATCATATAAAATCTCAAACTTACCGGGCAATATTGAAATAGTTCATGTCTATTCAGAAAACGTCGATAAAGTGTGATAAATGATAACGATTCACGAACTCGCATTGTTGAAACCTCACTAGAACCTGGGCCTGGCAAATACGCTTCTGGGGCTGGAAACGGGTTTCCTTGGAACAGAAAATCTTTACAGGCATGAGGGAAACCGAAAATCGCAAAGTATGTTACATTTGCTGCACATGTCTTGTCTTACCTTATGATTAATATCTGCTGCCACCTGTGATCAGGTCGCTTCTGAAGGCCTTCCAGATCGATACTCACACTATATCCATTCGGGGCCCCAAAACGCCATGTAGCCAGCTCAGATTTGGGGTTGTCGCGCGAGATTCCAACACTCACTGTACGTACCCGCTGCGTCTCGGGCAAACGCTACGGCATTATTTCAATGGAGATATAGAGATCTTGGCAAAAAACTTTAATTTGTGGAATAGTGCCTAACAAAAGAAAGGCTATACAATGGATGGGTTCGTTTAGCTGCTCAAGGTACTACGCGTCCCCCCCCCCCCCGACTGGTTTAGTAAATGGCCGCTAGAGGGTCCGAGCGACAAGGTGCTACTCTCTGATCACCCGACGTCATTATTGACACTTTGTGAAGCTGACGCTCGCAACGTAGACTATGCCTACCACATATTGCGGTTATTAGTAACAGCAGGCGAAGCCCAGCCTTACGGTATAGGGACTAGAAGTTGTGAATAACATGACTCACTGTCTCATAGTGTTGCCAGCTTCGAGAAACCGTACCACCACAGAAAGTTCCACAAGGGTAATTATTATGGCAGGGGTAATTATGACTGTGGTGAGGTAACATGATAGTGCAAATAAAATATGACACCTAAGAATGCCATGGGTTGTATTTTCAAAACTTTGCTACCAGAAAGGCAGATTTTGGCTTGATTGTGGAAAACAATGGATATTTTTAGCTCAAATGAAAAGAGTCCAGGGTATGTATACTAGCACTAGTATACACAGTGGTTAAGCTGCAGTCAACACTGTGTCCGTCCGACGATATTGCAAGTAGTACAACGCAGAGCAGGTTGCCATGACAATTCGCAAAAAAATCCCATTCATGCCCATATTTTCTGGTGTTTATCGGATGTAAAAATTGCTACAAACATTTTGGTGTATAAAACATATATATTATGTAATCCATGTAGGGAACTGCAAGTTGGTAGCTCTATTTGTCATGTTTTCACAGGTTGAATTCCGAGCGTGAAACCAGAAGAACTGATCCGGAAACATGACTTTTTGCGGCAATTCAGCACATAAATGATTTCTTTTTCCACAGACACATTACTTAAAAAATGTAAACAGTTGCTTCTATTTCAATACAAACGCAATCAAAGAATGTTGTGCTGTTTGTTTTTCCTTTTTTGAAAACATGTTAGAATATCTATTCCTTTCTTGCCTGGCATTTTGGTCCAATCGAAACATGTCGCAAAGGACTAGCGCTGGCACCAAGCTAAATTCGACTCATGATCTCATCCAACTTGACACGAGCCGACAAATGTCACAGCGCGTGTTCGGTGCACGTCTGCGAGGCATGATCGAGCCATGCCGCGAAAGCAGCCTCACGAGGGGCAAATGAACATGGTAATTGGATGGCTTCGCCCGCTTCTTCTGGGGTATACCCATTTCATATTATGTGCCATAGGCCTACTTCAATGAAGATCAACATACACTATCCATTGTTTATTGGTCTTGCTAGCAAGTAAAGAATCAGCTGCACCTTACACACAATGCTGACCCTGCTGTCCCGCCTGGCACGGGAAATTGCAAACTGCTTTACCGGAAGTACAGAAGTAGGGTTAGTATGGTTCCCGTGCTTCGCCTATTCAATAAACTGGTACCATACTTTTCGCAGGTGATAAAGTGAATTGCCCCCCGCAAACGTTCATTTAACCCTGCGTTAATACTATTACTGTAATAATAATAATAATAATAATAATAATAATAATAATAATAATAATAATAATAATAATAATAATAATAATAATAATAATAATAAAGTCAATTGAAATATTCTGCAGAATTTCAAACTGGAAGGTTTCATTTGAGATCATCTTATAAATTTGCTTGTAATGTTACAATGGTCTTTTAAGCGATTCTCCTAACATGTCAAGTTGCTGATCAGAACAGCTATAAATTTGACCTTGAATAATAACTTTGGCATTGTCATTAAAAGTGTTGAGGAACATATATAAAGGTATATTTGGACAAAATACAAAGGCTTGCGTTGGGAGGCGTTTGTGATTCCAAATGAAGAAAAGCCGGTTGACAGAATTGTACCTTGTAAAAAGATTGTGGAAGTTTAAAATAGTGAATAACGCATTATATTTATTACGTTTCCATATGATCCATTTCTATCTCAATCTGTAGATAAAACGAGCTCATTTTATTGCGTAAAATCTTCTTTTTAATTTCTAAAATTGAATGGCCGTCTGTCCCCTGGTGCGGTTTTGAGTGCAAAAACAATGCTTCAACGAAAGAAAACCATCTTGATTTGACGGCTATACAAAGATGGTCATAGATCACCCACTGAAGTGTTTGTTCCGTACTATTCGTTATAGTATGTATCATACTGGAGCAAAACATTTGAAACTAGAAAACAAGATTTGCTTCACAGCAAATATGTCTGAGTGCCTTCAAAATTAGAACAGTTTTACAGCCAATCCAAATTTAAATTTTGTGTATTCACCTAGTGTGCATAACTTAAAATGCTACAACGTTGGGCCATGGTTCATTAGATGCAGCTATGTCACATACCTGAATTGAAATTGGAATGGCACCTCTATCTGCAATAGGTTTGGAGATATCCAAGAATTAAATTTTGTGTATTCACCTAATGTGCATAAATTAAAACGCTAAAACTTTAGGTCATGGTTCATTGGATGCGGCTGTGTCACAAACCAAAATTTGAAGTTGGAATGACACGTCTTACTATATTAGTTTTGTAGATATAAAACTTAAAAATTGTTCAAGTGCCCGTAATTAGAATGATTTAAAATTATACAACTTTTGTTCACTGTCTATTTGATTGACGTTGGTCTCAAACTTACAAGTGTAAGTTAAAACTTTGTGCCTATCTATAATATTTTTGAAGATATGGAGCTTTTGAATCTTTAACTGCGCCTAATTTGCTGAAATTTTGAACATCATGACTATTCTAAACAAAATACACAGCTTCACTTGTAGGCAGTCAATCACCATGGCAAGTTTAGTGGTTTTCGGAATAAAAAGTGTCCGACAAAAACTCCGGACAAATTTGGGCCTAAAGAAGGAATGAAAAAAGAAATAAAGATAAAAAATGGAAGGACGAAATGTCAGGGTTCGCATCCAGACATAATTGTACTGGAAATATGATTCTAAATATCAAAGTTTTTCAAGCGTGCCTCATTAGAGTAAATTTAATTTTACAACTTTCTTTTTTGTATCATTAGATGCACACATACTGCATATACCAATGAAATGAAATGGATTGACACTTCTGCCAATAATAGATGTATTTTTGAAGATATTTAACATTTAGTTTTTTGAAGTGTCCCAAATTCAGTTCGCATTCCAATTTCATCACATGTGCTCATTGTACAAACTTATGAAGAAAAGATAGATTGACATTTGTATGCTCAATACATTTAAAGATATTCAATGTACACGTTACTCCTTTTCCTGCCATTGAATTGCAAACAGCACAAACCCACATAATGATATGCATACTAGGAGCACACATATTTCCAACTTCAAAACTCTTGAATACTGTCTTAACTATAATAGATAGAGGTGTCATTCCAACTGGTACTGGTACAGTTTTGAATGTGGTGTACATGTACATGCACATGAAGGATATATACAAAGCTTGTAGCATCTGAAAATGTGCTTTTCAAAGACATTTCACATCTTGAAACTTCAATAACAATAGTTATTACTCAGACACACAATTTCAGTGTTTACGTATACACAAATGCCGAGTCAGTACTTATACTGTATAACCGTGTTGATATGGCACTCGCACATAACTATCTCCATTGAACCATTCTTTTCGAGAATGGGAATTTGGTCGAGTGGATATGTGCGTTTCCCATTTGAGCTAGGCGACTGGTGCCAAAGGTTTCCGGTTCGATTCCCGCTCGTTCCGAACATAAAATCATACACTGAAACTTCCGTATAGTGGGCACCCTTGGGGCTAGAGAAAAGTGCTCATCCCTGAGAAAGTCAGCCCTTCTGGGCAGTATGGATGAGTATATGTGCATATACGTGTATAATTTTCATACACGCATACATACATATACAATTTCTGTACATATTATAATTCAAGGAGATGTGTATACATGCAATACAAAACTGTCTTTGTTCCTTTATTAACAGACATTAACAGACAAATATTAACAGACGCTGTCTCGAAACTACATGTACATGTACTTTTGAATTGAGACAAGCACTTAACTGTTTCTGTATAGCTTGTCTTAGCTGTGAAGCACAGGCTTCATGATAATAACAGGCTTCATTTCCCTGGCTACAAAGAAAAAAAAAAAGCCGAAAACAAAAACAAAAACAAAAACAAAAAAACCATGAAAGTTTCTACTAAGATGACACAAATCCACACACTAGTTCAAAATTGGCAAAGGTGTGAAAACAGTCATTGAGGGCTGGAAAACCATACTTTGATGGGTCAAGCCAACTCAGCACTGTATGTGGTCTAATAATAGAGGGTACACATAGCAGGCTTATTCTGCCAAGAAGTCCAGATCCTTGTTGTTGATAAGCCAGTGGACTCATGATAGCTTCAGGCAAAAACACGCCAGTTGGGACACCAGTCTCAGTTACAGCGCACTGACAGTTCTGTCTAGCAATAGTGGGAACTATAGCCTGCCTGGTACATATAGCAACATGGAGCAGATATGCTCTTGCATGAACAGAGAGATATTCTCTGTATTTTATTTAGAACCTCAATTCATAGTTGTTGGGAGTCTGCCTTCCCCTCCTCCTCCAGTTGCTACAAGACCCAAACCTTCCAAACCATACACCTAGCATGCATGGATAGAAAGCTGCATATGCAGGTTCAAGCTAATTTATTACGAGTGCAAAATGGTTGCCCAGCACCATGGATGTCCATGCAGATTGTAACAAGCACTAGAACGGGCATGGAAATTCAGTGAATGTAGCATACATTAAAATTTCCCCACTTTTGTTTGCATGCTATTGGATTTGCCACGTCTCAAACCTACACGTGTAAGTTAGAACTTTGTGCCTAACTGTAATATTATTAAAGATAAAACTTTAATTGCCCATAATTTGCGTAATTTTCAACATCATAACTATCCCAAACCAGGTGCACTATTTCAGTCATCATGGCAAGTTTGGTGGTTTTCGTAATAATAGTACCCTAGCAAAACTAAAAACACCCCAAATTTGGTCATATAGAAAGAGAGAATAAACGAAAGAAAGAAAAAAGGAAGAAAAAGAGGGAAATAAAGAAGAAAAGAAAAAAAATCTTGGAAACAAATGTCTGGCTTGGCGCTTAAACGTAATAAGCGTGAACAATTCTGTCAGAAGGATGTATCAGCGCCACTATGCGCCACGCCATAAAGAGCTGGGTCTTAATGAATGCACAACAGTCTAGTATATGTTTGTTGACACATAGCAAATAGAATATGCCACGGTCTCAAATTCAGAGTTGTTATTTTTTTTGGTGGTTTTGTTATGTTTTTTGTTTTTATTTTTGCTCTGTTTTGTTTTTGAGAGAGAAAGAGAAGGAGAGAGAAAGAGAGAGAGAGAGAGAGATCAAATGTTACGAGGTTTAACAGAACGATTTAATCTGCCACATTAGCAAAATAACCAATATAGTGAAACTGTAAATACCTTGTGTATGAATAAATACACTGAGAATCCACCCGACGGAGAAAAATTGTTGGGGGTGGGGGTGAAGAGGAGAAGAAGCTTTGATTTGTCTTTTTCCAACTATTCTAACAATTCTGACAAAGGAAGAAATAAGAATAGAGCTGCACAACGATTCTGCATGAAAACATACACCCTGTAATTTAAGAAGGGGTACCCAGGTACCTGTGAACATAACTGACAAACGTTAAACCGCAAATATGCGTCTCTCATTTTACACCTGCACCCAGATACTCAACAGAATTAATTTGGAGGAAGTAGGTAGGATCAAGTTTCATAACGCACTATATTCTAACAATGTTGACACTGCAAGGGGAAAGACATTATACAACAATCACCATGGTTACCTCACACATCTGGCATGTTAGTGCTAATTAGTGTGAATATCATACGTACATGTATCACCATGGTCACCGTACATTTCAAACACGTCATTAGCATTCATTATGAATACCACATCGTAACACCATGGTTACCATACACTTCAGACATGCAACGTGCCATATCGCCATGGTAACCATAAATTTGGGAGTCGCTTGAACCCATCATTATGTATACCGTCCAGGTTCATGAGAGGTACCGTACGCCTGAGACATGTTAGTTCTGATCACTATCAATAGAATATTGTGCGCTCTTTCACAGTACGGCTTTACTGTTTGCATTATTATCTATACATGACCTGTTTATCTCCTCATATGAAAGCCGAGTGAACGAATAATAGAATGGTTCTTGTAACTCATAAATAATCCGTAGGGTGATTATATTTTTACGCATGTTTGCACTGGCCAAGGAGTGAAATTGCTCAGTTAATTAGCTGACCAAGATTCCTCTCCTATTGTGGATACCAGCTGATTTCTGAGTGGGACCTTTTGGGAAGGGGGATCTCTGGTGGTCCACATCATCACACTGAATATGGATGGTGTGTACATCACAGGGGGTGCATAATAAATGAGCTTTTTCAATCATGCGTTTCAAAACCAAGACTAGCTTTTCCTTAAAAGGGTGCATACATGACATTTTACCTTAATAAAGGTGGCTTTGCTCAATGAACATAGAGCAGCTGTTTTGTAATATTGTATTGTTGCACGTTTGTGTGAATTCTAGGGTTCTAACGCCCAGTCTGCTGAGGTTACTAGCTTTACTTTCTCTCCTGTGGCATTATTTGGAAATGGGAAGGGGAATTTGAAACTTTTTGGTCACAAACATTGTTCAGCAAAGTTCAGAATCAGAATGAAACTGGCCATGACTGTTCAAACTGGCTATAACCTTTCTACAGGCTGAAGATCATGGATACATTATCTATTACTTGTACAACCCAGTTAATATCTTTTATGAAGAACCATTTAATATACGAATGCAAAGTACAGATACATGTATGTGAGGGCAATATTTATGATTCACTATTTGAAAAGAATAAGCTCACGTCTGCTAAAATATGTTTAAAAAGCACGATTTTTTTACTTTAAATCATTTGGACTTGGCCAATACCTCATTAAAACACCAACGTTAAATTGCCCTTGTATGACCCTGATGCTATTTCTTTCTTTCGTTCTTTCTTTTCTTTGTTTGTTTCTTTGTTTGTTTTTTTCTTTCTTTATGTCAACTATGCAAGTCACATAGCACGGAGAATGTCCATTTCAGACAATATAGTGCTAAATCAAACGCACATTGGGGCTTATTATTTTGTTGATAGCAGAAATTTAAGGTCGGATAAATGGTGGTGTATCAGGCAATTATTTACTAACAACTGACGCGACATACATGTATCATTGTAAAAATGAAATTGTAACTCATCTTCGCAACAAAGTCAACATTTACAGCGAAATATTTGAATGATTTAACCTGGGATTCTACTGATCACAGGTACTGCTATCAACACCATATGCTGATCGTAGCTGCATTATTTTTGCTATGACGTATTGACGTTTAATTTGCTATGTATAAGCTACCTACATGTATGGCGAAATTAAATCGAGCGCGAAAATTTCTAGAACTACAGTAGTTGAACATTTTTCTACTGGGTAGCCTGTTCAGTCAAGGACTATTTTTCCACAGGACCCAGATCATAGCCCATTTATGATGCACATAAATAAAAAGGAAACCCTGGGTGCGATATGATGCTTGGCACCCCTGGCTTATTTCTTGTAGTATAAATAGTTTGTACCATTGTTGTAGCAAACGGAACACTTGACAGACACACGAATGTACAAATATATAGCTGCATGCATTGGAACGTATTTCCAAGTACACATTGTAGTAATTTTAAATAGCTGATGATTTGAGTTTTCGATTACATTTCGTATGTCTTTAAGGTTGGAGAGGGGATTGAGTATAAACGGCAAAATAGGACTCGACACAAAATGACTATTTTCCATTTTGATGAAGTTTGGCCCTTTACTTTTCTTGTCACGAAACATGGTCCCTCAAAAGCAAAATTTATGCAACAAAAAGGGACAAAAACATGGCCATGTTTTAGCTGGCTCGAGCGCGTGTATGTCTGTTGGCAAACATATGCTAAATACTCCACAAAAGTTTGGATAGCAGTCGGCTGCTTTCTACAACTCCGTGCCGTAGCAACGGCAAGTAATCAACTGTAACTTTTCAGGTGTACTGCTAGTAGTTCTTGGGTAAACTGCTCGACAAGATCACGACCACCACTTAATTGTTTTATTGTAGTGACCAAATAGCCAGAAGATAATGTAATCAATGGGCTCCTGTTCTCGTATTCGGATAGTGATTGGTAAAAAAAAATGACGATATTAAATAGGTGCCGATTGTCAAAATGGCGCCTAGCAACCAACATGGGACTCACAAAGTGAAGGGTGTTTCAACATGGAGGAAAAAAACTATTTTCTCCCTGCATGGTTCCAAGCGGTACATTAATCTTTATTCAGACTCATGGCACTGTAACCATTATGAAGTCAACAAGCATATGGTCTAATCTTGCCCAATCTATAATCAACTTGCTGTTTGGTGGCAAAATTAGCACAATTGTCAAGAAATCCCCACGCGTTACACTGCTGCACTTCCTGTCTACAGGTAAATACAATGCGCACTTTGAAAATAGACACTTGGTTCAGCGTGAATAATTTTACGTGCCTTCAAATTATAGCAATTTGAAATGTTTAGTTTTGCTCGTATCAGTTCGGAAATGTCCTGTTGCTGTGACTAGGCATCGACGGAGTTGGGAGAATGGATAGGTGAAACAAGGCCAAGGGCAAGGCACTCACAAAGTGTGGACAGGATGGGAGTTGTGACGCACACCTTTCCTTTTTCCTGGTCTTGTCATCGGAAATGTATGTTTTATCTAAAGAATAGGCTAACGCACGGCAAATGTGCTGAACAGTTGCATCAATAAAAATGTAAACTTCGAAGTAAATTTGCATCATCATGAAGCATACACCCCACTGCAATTGGTATTGTTTGTGGCTTTTGTGTGGAATGCTGCCACATTTCAGATTATAACATAACATTACATTGATAGGAAGGAATGAACATGTCCGATATCCTCAATGGCTGGACCCAGTACCACTCCAAATCCATGCATAATAATGTACACCAGTAAAGGATTTGTAACAGACCCACGTGCTGAACTATTAATATAAACATGAAACTACTGAAGACATGCATGTATATAATCATTAGAATTAAAAACAAATCACATTGTAGACAATATATATCTTGTACCAGGTTGTTACATGCATCAGAGCACCACAGCTTTTTCAAGCATACAGTAGTTTAGTGTCTGAACGTATTGCTATGACAAAAAAGAAAAACAGGAAATGCTGTAGTTGACCAGCGACGAATTGCATATTTACACTCATTAACAAACACGATGCAGCCCTGACTTTTCCACATGCCAATTTCAAATTGTCCTAGTATCTCAATTTCCTTTATGCAGTTCAAAAGTTACACACTCTGGGGAAATGGAATCATCTAGCCATATCCTAAAAGTACAAGAAACTAGGTTTTCGCCTAGTTTTGAAAGAACTTATACTGACCGAATTGGCATTATATAACAGTGTGTTAAGCTGGCGTCCCACGTACAAGAGCCTTTATCACAACATAATAAGTCGCACATTTTGAAAACAAACTTAGGTGAAAAGCAGTTCCAAATATTTTGATGTCATGCTATTTGGTTTGACCCATGTATAATGTGGTTTACATTGTCGGACGTACCGCAAGGGTCTTCGTCTTTTAGAGTACATGATCACGGATGTTTTTCCATATGTTGTTCTGTAATTTTCATATTAGATATACGCCCTGCCAACCACACCTTATACAATAACAAGGGTTCACATTTTAGAATTTCCCTCAAGGGTCTGCATTCTTATGAGTACATATTCATGGAAGTTATCATGTCATTATTAAACTTTTTCCTGTTAAATGTACGTGCTGCCAATACATCATAAGGGATGGGATTCATAATGTAGAATTTACATTAGGCTTTACTTTTTTAGAGTACATATTTACGAAAGCTTTCACGTTTTGCTGCTATGCTGTTCATCTTAAATGGTCGTGCTGCCTGCATACCATAATGGTTTGTTTAAGGGTTTGTGTCCTTTACTTACAATATGTCGTTGCCTATTGAATATTACTTCAACAGTTCCTGAAGGTGGAATACAATTGTGTGCCTGACTTAATCAAGAACAATGCATTATATGCACACTGTGGGTAGTCAAAGGGGCGGTGCTGGTGATATCCCAAAATCTAGTCACTCAAAACTTGAACTATATGAAACAAAAACATCCATCCCGATGTACTACAGAGTTTTCACTTTTAACTATATGAAAATGTCACATAAACAAAATGGGCATTGCAGAATGAAGTATGAAACCTTTGTTGACGTGCTTAGAGAGATTGTTGTGCAAAGGTCGGCTGCAATCAGCAGTTTATTTATCTGTTGAGTCTTTGCAGATATCGTTTTTCGAAGCAATTTTGTGAAGGATCGGAGTTCAAGACGATTGAGAACACACCATTTCAAATTGCTGGTCTCTGAAGATTCCTTCCTTCCAATGCTACGTAATGACTACCAGGAAACGACTATCCCTTCTCGCTGCATCTGTATACAGATGTGATGCGCAGCAAAAACGGCAAACCGACTACACTAGCAACAATTGATATTCGTAGTATTTAGTATATAGGCACAGCACAGTTAATTGTTGAATGGATTTACAATTCATTGAAGCTACAACTATGATATTATACATTTCTGTTTTATCCTCAGTGACCTAATGATGCACTAAACCAGGCACCATTTTTTTCTGAATGACCATCACAATGCAATCCAACATTCTGTCGGTGTGTTTTGCATGTTGCATGTCACTAAATTTTAGCCTTAAACAACAAAAGATACTTTGTGATTTTTCACCAATGGTATATAACAATATGAAAATGTTTGTGCAAAATGTCGGTGACACTAGTAAGACATGATTGATTGTAAGCTATACAAAATTTCGGCGTAAATCCTTCCACACCTCAAACCTGCTCTATTTGATTCTATGTTACGAATAAACATGTCGTCAAATAGGGAGCAGTGCATCAAAACTACAATTGCTTGATCTTTGCACATCGGTTATATGTATGTAACTGTGCTAGTAAATACGTAACCGCCACAAGAGGGGTTTTTATAATAGAAGAGTAAACTACATGATATACACTGTAACTTTTAGAGGTCACACAGTAGGCCTGGGCATGATGTACCTAAGATATTATCCTTTGTGATTGCTGTCCACTTGGGAATCACTATAGTGTGCAATAATTTTTAGAGTCAGACAACACCTTCTGTACATTTTACCACAGTCGTAAAAGGGTTCTTCCCTGGAATTCTAAGTTCCTAATTGCAACACTTAACTGAAGGTATAATCATCTGCACTGTCTTACAATGGTACGTAAGATAAGTGTCCAGTAAAACTGTGGATGACACAAACATGGTAAATGGTAAAAATGTATCTTGCGGATATTGAATTTTTACAACAGAGCATAGATTATTCTATGAGGCTTTAATCTGTCCAATACTTCCATCCATTAGTTTTCACGCATAAAGTCTACCACACTCTTTCGCATGGCTGCCAATATCCCAAATGCCTCACTCAATTGGTACATCACAAGATAAAACTTCAGGGTATCCAGATGCTATCAATTTAGTTGACTAACTCTTGATTTCGTAGTACATGTAATCAATAAGAAAGACGGCCCCTAGCAAAATGGCTTTGTTCATCGTCTGCTCATTCTTTGGATCTGGAATTGAGAAAAATAATACTATAGCTGGGGATATTACAAGTGTTGATATTTGTAATAACTGACAGTGCTAATTGTGATAAATAAGGACTCTCAATGTGAGAATTGGAGTACATGATTAAAATTTATCCTAATGTGATACATTGCTGTTATCAAGCACACAACCTTAACATTATGTAGCAAGCATATATTGAAAAAAACGAAGCTGTTAAAGATTCTGCATACTAATGAAAATCAACTTTACAGACATAAAAATGCTCCATATTGTGACGAGGATGTTTAAAGTATGCATTTTACAGTTGGTACGCTCAATAAAAAACAGATTCATTCTTTTGTAACTTCTATATAAAACATCTGATGATAAAAGTAGTTTTACCGTTTTCCTTATTTCAACGACAATAGGTGAAATCTGAGAAGTTTTGAGTATTGCCACCCCCAAGTATTAACTGGCTATTGCTTTTATGCAAATAGAGTAAAGATACAATAAAGTTGTTTTACATAGAAATTTAAATATAATCAATCTGAGAAATCGAGGCAACAAGGACAAGATAGATGCAACTCAACACCCATTCAATAAAAATGCACAATGTATGTACGGTCAGGTAAGTTAAGGTACAATGAAATAAAATTTAAATGCTGGTAAAATTAACTTAAACAAAAGTAATGCCATGCCCCCTTTCCCTGTTGGGGTCCTGTTACTTAAGCCCATGTGTGCGCCTGTTTGGAATATTGACTACTTAGCTCTTTCAGGACACGAAGCTACTTCTAAGTTTAAAATCTCATAAATGATGCAATATATTTTGTGCAGGGTAAATTATGTGTGCTGCATGTAATATGGAATTATTACTGCATTGCTACACCATGTACAGGGTGCTTCTTTTAAAAAGAAGTTGCACCCTTCTTGAAGGCAGGGAGACAAAATATCAAAATAGTGTATATGTAGAGTTTCTGCTTAAACATATACTAGCAACTTAGTGGTCTACTCTGTATACTAGAATGCATTCATTAACGCCAGATAAATGTTGGCCATTGATTTGTCCGTCATTATCAATATCTGTATACTATTTTAGGAATACATTCACGAAATACAATAATACGAAAATTAATATCAGTCTTTAAATCGTAATTTCAAAAAGTATCATGCACACTATTTGTCATTCTCTTGCCACGCCCAGTGACCTTTTCAAGAGTATGGATTTGGTGTTAGTGTGTGAATGCTTTGGATTGTTCTACCTGGGCACACCGAGTGTGCAACTGGACTTAAGTGTGTGCGGGATACTTACATACAACGGAAAAATCATTTGATTGGCATAACATCTCCTTCGAGCCTACCCAGTGCTTTGTGATTGTTCCAGCCTGAGACCCATCCACACGCAGAATCTGAAAATTTGACCAAAATAATGACAGTAAATTAATTTGAAAAACTGTCTGTTTCTGACGTTTATTAATTTAGAAGTCACTAAGTTACAGTGTCATATCTCTTACATCGGGCTCATGCTGCATTGTCCATGTGCACGTAATTATATATTTTGTGCTTTCGGACTGGCTCTGCTTACACTCTTTGTATCATGTGCTTCACCCAGATTTGTTGCAAAACTTTTACCATCTACGAGATGATTGACAGGAATGTCAATCTTCACAAAACACCAATCTAAAACTTTTGTTTTTTTATGGTAGCGACCTACATACCTTGGTGGGTCAATAGAACCACCCTCCCCTTCACGATGGACAACCTCTATCATTTTACAAGGCAGGAGCCCACTATCCATATATGTAGTTTGCATCGGCATTTTTTTCTATCCACGTTACAAATGAGTGTAAAATTGACAATAAAGGCAACAGTGATGCAGCTTTCCTGCTTGAAAATGTGAGTCTTCGTAGAAAGGTCTCACCGTGAACGTTTCATAGTAGATTACTAAGAAAAGCACTCTGTGGCAATCAAATCTATGGCCTTCCAAAAGATTTATTCAGACAGACAAGTCATTTGGATGTTTGATTTTCTTTATTCTTTTACCAGGGTCACTGAAAATGTGTGTTTTATCATGGGTAAAACGCGAACATGATCGCTACAATATTTATTATTTAATGACAGTTCAAGTATATACATATAGTCAGGTGCACACACGCATATAGCTAGGTCTAAAATAAATATAAGACATATATTGCCCACCGGACGGTAAACACCATAGAAATTGGTTCCTATGTTGTACCTAGGTATAGGAATCAAACCACCAGTTTTCTGAGAAATAGTCTAAAGCTAAAAAACACACCCACAACCACACATGTAAACACATACGGATGCATTACAGAACAGAGGACTGCCACAGTGCTCTTACTTGGCTGGCCGTGGCTGCACAAACTGATAATTAGTGGCATAGATTTACGCGCTTACGGGGAATCTGAGAGATCGAGCCGAAAAGTATAATGTAAACTTCTTCGCACATACATTTTCGTCCAATTATTTGATCCATACATAAAGTTTATATCAGCTGTATAGGTCTTGCATCCAATAGCACGTGTGTTTGTATAATAGTTTTATCTCTTGATTGATAACAATTTTCTTTGGACAATAGTTTTATCTCTTCAATCATAACGATTTTCTTGGTCAAAGGGTAGGCTGAACACCTGCGAGAACCTTTTAAGCGTAAAAAACACTCCGAAAAATCATTTTGGATGTATTATGGTCTAAATAAAAATCAAATATTCGAAAGATTTACAGAAATACAGAGTTCATGATCAGTGAGGCAAATGGATAGAGGGAGTAAAGAAATTTGGTGACGTGTTTCTTGCACTGATGACACGGAAGCGTTACAGACATTTGACAATGGGATAGCTTATTGGCTAGGTAGATGATTGATACAAGTTCACTAACGCTGCTGTGTGACCACATGAATTAGCTTGATGTCTCTCGTATGCAGTTGTAACTTACTTTCACAGGATCACAAAGTTATGGATTGAAATACACTAGTACAATAATTACCTGCCTTCTCATATTTAATATCAAATCACACTAATTTTGATCAAGTTACCACAGGAACAGTGAAATATGATTGAGTGGTCATATGACCTTGTATATTAGGCCCAGGTCACCCAAGTTTAATCCCATTCAACTCTATGGAAGTCCACAATATGTTAAACATCAAAGTCCTAGCTGAAACATTATGCCAAATCTCAATGACTTATCTTAAACAGTTCTTGAGTAAACACCTCAAAACTGTATTCATGGTAATTGCCTTGTGACCTTTAGCGGAAGATCAAGGTCACTGAGTTCAGCAAATTAAGGATTAACCACCACAGGCTTTATAATCTTGAAGCAAATGGCCAAGCAATTCAATAAAGAAGCGCTTTTAAGACTTCCCTAAAATTATTAATGATAAAAAGAAACCTTGGTCAGTGAGGCATGAAATATTCCATGTGCTAGGTCGACACCTATCCCGGTATATCCTCCCCAAGTCTGATGAGGAACAAGTCAATGGGTTTGACCAAATATGTATATATATATATATATATATATATATATATATATATATATATATATATATATATATATACTAATAATACTATTTTTGACTTTAGATTCGAATGCAATTTCGAAAATCAGGAACTGATAACAGTCTCACCCATTTAATGACTTTGTTAGATAGCAAGTCGATGGCATTTTTTTTGCAGTTTTCGGTTATGAAAAAGTGATGACGTACATGTTCTAGTTGGACGGTAGTATAGGAAAACATCTAAGCCCACGAATGCCTTTAAAAACATAAAGGCCCCAGAAGCTGATTTTAAGTACGCAGATCCCTAAACTGTCATAGCGTACAGCAAATCTGGTCACATGTTAAAATATGTAGATAGCGACACAGCCAGAAATTATATACAGGGCCCTTGAACGCCCCCAAAGTCACATTGGACAGGTGTCTGATGTTATGGAACATCTGTTTTTCAGGTGGTGGGTTGACACGACGGAATGACATGATCACATTCAGGCAAAAATCAAATCAAAGAAAACATGTGTAGTTACGGTTTTATAAGGCACTTATCACACACAAGGTTTTTTCATGTCATACGTCAGTGAAATGGCATTGTGCAATTTGATATATTCAGAAAGACGCATTATATACCTGATTACATTATCTTGAAATGTGTTTTAAAAATGGTTACCTGGTCAGTTAGTTCGAAACTGAAAGCATTAGCAAACATTAAAAGTGACGTCATGTATGCAACGGCACCACATGGCAAGCACTAACTCACATTAAAAGTGACATCATGTAAGCAACGGCACCACATGGCAAGCACTTACTCACATTAAACGTGACGTCATGTAAGCAACGGCACCACATGGCAAGCACTAAGTCACATTAAAATTGACATCATGTAAGCAACGGCACCACATGGCAAGCACTAACTCACATTAAAAGTGACATCGTGTAAGCAACGGCACCAACAACAAGGCCCAGATATTTCGTAAAGCAGTCTCTTCTTGTCATTCCACACTTCCAATCTGGGAGTCTTCACCGACCACCTACAAAAAGATAAAAAGTCTTCAGATACATGGTGGGTTTGAAATTCCGCATTGGGTTAACTTTTTCAGTGCCAAAATTTTAATTGCTTCAACAGCTTTATTGGCCGCGCTTTGGGCGCTTTGCGCCCAATTTGCACCTAAAATGCGCTGAGGAAAGCGGTTGACCTGGGCTATTATATTCTGTGTACCTATAGGCATGTGGGCACTTGTATGGAAGGCCTTTTATATGAGGAACATGAATTTAGCACCCTTAAAAAATTCAGAACAGTCCGTTTTATGTAGTTAGATTTTGCCAGCAGTTGGCACCAAAATAGTTAAAAATAAAACCTTTCTGTATGTATACCTTTGTTTTTTTGTTTTTTTTTAAAAGAAAATGGGATCACCAAAACATTTATTAAGTGACACAAATATATATTGTAAACTGACATAACGTAGCAAAGAGGCGGGTGATGCATGAGTTTCAGTAAAGTGTTTTGAATTTTTTAACGAAAAGAACGTCCAGTTGATTAAATATTACTGACAATTCTTTGATGGTCCCGACGACCTTTCCCGGTGGGCACTCAACCTCCATCTCCTGCAGACAACACGGGCAACAACAGCCCTGACCCCGTAGTCCACGACGCAGACGAATCGATATTTTCCCAGATGCATCTTTAATATTTATGGAGAAGCTTCGGAAGCCACAGCATAATGTTCTCTCCCACCAGCCAGTTTCTGTAATGAACATAAAAAATGACTTAAGCTACATGTCACTGTCCATCATTTTTTTTACCGAAATGAGTTATTATAAGTATATTACAAGCCTCATGTATAATTTAATGGTGCGCATTAATGGAATAACACAGCTGACTGTAAACTGTGGTGACATTTATAATGGCGCAGACAATGGTCATTTGAGCCTACAGAAAAGAAAAACATCCATATACAACATACACAAATCAAGCCGGAGACATCAAGTGTGCATGTGATTAGACCTGTTGTATCGTGTAATGCAGTTTATATAATGGAGAACAATCTGATACTACTCTGCAAGGATATTGTTTTGGCTCTCTCAAAGCGGCTGAAAAATGAACTTTAAACGGAAAATAAAGGAATATCAAAGACAATCCATTTCGTCAGTTTTAATATAACATGGCAGGACTTGATCTGGTGTCTGACCAGGCTTTTTCTCCAAGGGATGTACACAGCATGCGCAGACACAATCCGACAGGCTATGTTTTCTGCAAAGACAAGAATGACAAAGAGATATATATCGAATTCCATAGCAGTCTTGATTCGAGTAGCGTTTGGTCAATTACAATGAATCCAAATCAGTTGCGATTCGGCGTTGAGTAGTATCATTCAAGAAAGTAGTACCAGTAGAAACGAGCGTCTCCGTCTCTCTCTCTCTCTCTCCGTCTCTCTCTCTCTCTCTCTCTCACACACACACACACACACACAAACACACATACACACATATATAGATATATATATGCAGAGTAAGAGGATGACTGGTAACTTCCGAGTTCAGACAGCAAACTAAAACATATTCTTTTCGATTAGAATGATGTTACATTGGTCTGAGGCACGGCTAGCCTCTTACCCCGAATCAATATTCTCATAAGTGACATTGAAAATTCGTCCAATATGAACGAATAGGGCATAAGTATTGGCGGTGTAAGGCTTTCTATCCTACTTTTTGGCGACGATGTCTTGCTCATGTTGGATTCAGCTAAAAAACCTGCAATATTCTCATAATAATGTCTATTCCTACAGTAGAACGTCGTGTTCGGAATTTAATTTACTAATAAATTCAGTTATTATGTTCAATCGACAAGGGTAATCCTTGCGTGACAGATTTAGGTAAAAGGTCAGTTGTCAGTTTGCACGCCAATAATCTCGCAATTGTTAATGATACTGAATATCTTGGTATTGTTTTAAATCTAGTGGTGCATTCTGGACAGCTGATCAAAAGCTATCTGGAAAGCCGTATAGATTAACTAGTAGATTTTGGTTAATACGGGCACTTACACCAGGCAAGGTCACGATCCTTGAGCCGCACCTAACCTATTCGATATGTATACTGAACCAAACAAATAACGCAACTTTTTCATTTGGGTTTATTTTCACATTGGAACTGTATTTAAAGTTCAGAAATATACGAACCGTTGTTAAATCAGTCTAAAATAATGCACCAAGTAGTGTGACCTCAAGGTCGAGTACCCTGACCTTGCCATGGGGTCATTGTCATGAATCAAGAGTGACTACAGCAGGCTATTTTACGCAAGTCTCTGACACCTGAAATTAAGGTTGCCAAGTCTTTGGTTCTGGGACAGGAAAAGGCCACATTGAAATCAGCCCAAGCGTAACTGTGTGCAAGGATATGAGGCTTTCAAAGTTTGGTGGTTGTGCTGAATCAAGGACAACTGCAGGATTCAGTGTTACCCACATGACTAAAACATTCGCACCTTTACTGGTTGGGTGTAGCCCCTCACGGACAATAAAAGGGCAGCATGGTATTCATTTGGCCCAGTATTCCAAGAACTATGGGTCGATTATCAACAGTAGATCGGGAGAGAGGAATTGGCATGCTACAGGCTGGTTTGTCTGCAGCAGAGGTGGCAAGAAGACTGCAAGTCCACAAATCCACTATATCCAGACTTGCTACAAGATTCCAGGAGACTGGGGCCACTGCTGATAGGCAGCGTCCTGGGAGACCAAGAGAAACCACACCTGCACAAGACAGACATATCAGGGTGTCACATCTGCGGAACAGAACTCGACCAGCCACTAGAACTGCACAACAGACACCTGGCAGAACCAATAACAGAATATTTGCCCAGACAGTCCGTAATAGACTACAAGAACACCATCTGCACGCCAGGCATCCTTACAGGGGTCAAATTTTGACACAGGCAAGAAGGCAAGCCTGACGACAATGGGCTACTACCCATACTCGCTGGAGCCATCAACAGTGGAGGGATGTGCTATTCACTGATGAATCCCGCTTCACCCTGTATCATGCAGATGGTAGGACACGTGTTTGGCGACGAAGGGGAGAACGCTACTCAAGATGCCTGTGTGCTGGAAACAGATCGATTTGCAGGTGCATCAGTGATGGTGTGGGGTGGAATTTCATTCACAGCCAAAACCCTGCTAATCTTCATTGAAGGCAATCTTAACGCAGCCCGTTACAGGGATGAGATCCTTCAGCCTGTTGCTGTCCCTTTCATTAGACACCACCAACTCCACTTGCTTCAACAGGACAATGCTCGGCCCCATGCCGCTAGACTTACGATGGATTTTCTGCAAGGAGAAGGAATTAACGTTTTGCCATGGCCAGCCTTCTCACCTGATATCAATCCCATTGAGCATCTTTGGGACTACTTTGACCAGCGTGTTCGGAGATGGGATCCAATGCCCGCCAACTGCCAGCAGCTTTGCCAGGCTCTTCAAGAAGAGTGGGATCGTGTGCCCCGGCAGATGGTGCAGCGGCTAGTGTCATCCATGCGCCAACGTTGCATAGCAGTTACAGATGCTGATGGTGGTCACACACAGTATTAGTGAACATGCCAATTTGTGAACTTTACAAATCAATGTTGCCCTGTTTATTGCCAGCTGGTCGCACCCTCGTTGACAGTTTCAAGTTTTTGTTTTTCACATGTTATGCCAAAAAGACTGCAGAATATGGATCTAATTTGTTTCTGTGATATGAAAGTAACAATAAATATTTAAGTTAAAAAGTTTAAGGGTTGCGTTATTTGTTTGGTTCAGTATATTTGAAGCGGATAATAATGGATGGCTCAGAAATTTGGTCGGTAGCCAAGTGTAGAAACTCAATTAGTGGTAAACAGTACAATGACCCCTCCCCCCCCCCATTGCCAGAATATATTTCCTTTCCGATGTTGAAACATTTCAGTCAGATTTTTCGTAAATTTACTGTAGTGTTTCTAAGCAAATACTCAAATAAAGGGTCTCCTTCAAACCTAGTTAGATACCCAGTCATCATAGATATCCAATTAAAACATAGCATCCGCTGAGAATTATAAGTTTGCTTGGTAATCATATTTTAAAATACTTCACATGGTATTACGGCATTAAATTCTTGAGGCAAAAGCAAATGGGTGACTGCAGATAGAACAATACTATAATTGAATGACAACGATGACATTTGTTCAACGGAGACACAAGATATCGACAAGAACGCCATTGCGGATGAAAAACATTTCCGTTAAAATATAACGTTCTAAGACAGAATTATCAGCGACTTAAAGGCTTCCAATCCTGCCTCTAATGTGTATGACCATCAGGCAGATATGGTGGAGCACACGTGTAGAGTTTTACATAGTCAATTTCTTGATCTTATTGTATATTTTGCCATTTATTGTACATATAAAGCATATACTAGTCACTATTGTGTGCTATGAGCCCGCAAGAGCATAAGAAGGACTTATGTTTACTCAATGTTACACCAAATTGTCCCCTAACGTTATACAGGTTTGGAAAGCTGACAAACCCGTGATTTGTTTTCTGACACAGTCATATGCATCATTTTTCCGGTGTTTATACAGCAGTTATAGAAATGCATCATCCCATTTTTCAAAGAAATATCAGGTTTGTGACAAACCCATCAAAACAATGTAAATCACAAAAGTGTGTCTTGGATTTGTAATGCATAACTTAGTTTTGTCAAAAGATCGAGTCAAAGCTCAGTCCCTTTGATGTGTCGAGCGTGGGGTTGCCTATTCAACTTCAAACGTTTATGTCTTGGTAACAAAACAAACAGTACAAAACACAAAAGCAACCTTTTTGGACAAGTCCATGAAATATTTTTTTTTTTTTTTTACAAAAATTAAAGTAATATTCGTCCAAATAAACAAGAATACATATGAATGCTCGAGAAAACAAAACTGTTTGCTGTTATTGTTGGGTTTGGAACTTACGTTTATGGGTCATGTCTTTCTGTACTATTTGATAAATACTTCATTGGCTATACGTGTTGTGTCCTGTGTTATCCGACTCACAGTTATAATGGATGTAGAGTGTGTTTGTAGTGTTCCAGATTCATAAATATCACAAAAACGATGTAGGCCTACTTTCTTCTTTTACTGTAAACTTAGCTGACTGACAAGTCAGGAGAACTAAAAAGTGGTAGGCCTACCAGGTCTCTTTTTATTTTTGGCACAAGTAATTAAATTTGGGTTTTGAGTGATTAGGCCTATTCATTTTGGAAACACTATAGTGTGTAGTTAATAAAGAATATTTTAAAGGTTGAGAGGACCGGTTTAAAACCACTGGTTGCCTTTCATGAGTGACTGCCTGTCTCAAATCAGGAGTGAAGTTTGTTTCTTCACATTGGTATTGGAAGATGAATGTTAATGCTTTGGTAACTCTGGAATTTCTTTGCTGTCATTGTTGCGTTTGGAATTTATTAATACGGGTCATGTTTTTCTGTCCTGTTTGATAAAGTTTGTATGGACAATCTATATCGACGGAAGTGAACGCTAAGATTTGTAGACAGAGTTTACGTGATATAAGCAGTTTATTTATGGAAGATCAAGTGCAGAGTGCTGTAAAAGTGGTATAGCTAATAAACGTGAAGGGAACCTGGGTTTTTTCTGTAATAAGAGCATACATGGGACGCCAAAGTTAAATGAGTTATTAACAGCACTGTATAATGCTATGTTGATACATGGCGTTTGCCCTGATAATATAATGGTGGGTACATTTATCCTAAAACCAAAGAATAAGTGAATTACAGGTGTAATATGAAATGTTCATATAAATTTAGAGCCATATGCTTGGAAAGGGTTTTTGTGCAAGCTCTGGATGTCGTCATCATGCACAGAAAGGACAGCAATCTTAAAACATAAGACCTACAGTTTCGTTTCAAAAAGCATTTGTAGGCTGCATTAGCAGCATCTGCAATTTCAGGATCTTCTCACTATAATGTTCATAATGGAGGATACGCGTATGGACATTGGCCTTGGAAGCATCGAAAGCATTCGACTGCTTAAAATACGATAAACTTTTTAAACTGTTGATAGATCGTAACTTTGATGCTTTATATACCAGGTTATGGATCTCAATATATGTTAATCAGAAACCTAGAGTCAGGTTTAATGGTAGTAATTCGGATTGATTTAGTGTGACTAACGGGGTCAAACAAGGCGGAATCTTGAGCCCGATATTGTTTTTGTTTTTTCGTTGACAGTCTACTCTCAGAGTTGGAGAAAATGGATTTGACTGTTGAGTCGCTTTTGTTGGCGCACCTTGGTTGTGCAGGCGACCTCATGCTGTTGGCACCTACTCTATTCTAACTGAAAAAAGACTTCTACAAGTCTGGGAGAAATATACGGTCAATGTTATATTATAATTGGCAGGGCAACAAGCGACCTTACGGTTTTTGGCAATGGGCATTCAAGGCCAGATGTGTGTGGTAATACGGTAAATGTAGTTCCATGGATGAATTATCTTGGTCATAGAATTGCATGCAACAATAATGACACTTTGTTACCCATAGTTGAAGATTTCAATGTTCAGGTCAATAGTTATTTCTCTCGCTTTGGAAGTATAAAATCTGACACAAGGCGCCTGCTTTTTAGACAGTACCGTTCTGGTTTCCATGGTTCTCATGTATGTTCTTATACGACAGCTATGTAGATAATCTTTATGTAGCATTGTGCAGGTCCATTAGAAGAATTTGGTACAGTACTCAAGTCCATACGCGTATCCTCCAGCAGTTGTGTCACTGACAAGATATCACCAAGCGTGTGGCCTGGATAGAAAACGGAAAACATAACTTGTTTACTGCTGTAATTTAAAAGAAAGGAACAACTGGCATGAACCGACGCGGATTGTTTTGACACGCTGGTTCCAGTGGTGGTATCTACTTCCATATAGTGACTCACTGGCTAAGGGGACAACGGGACACTTTTTGCAGAGTTAAAAAAAAAAAAAAAAAAAGTGGCACCGCCCGTTTTTTGTGTTTTTGTTTTTATTTTTCGACTTCCGTCAAACTAACTTGTGTCTATTTTTTTTCTTTTTTAACTCACACAATTGGGCAATGTGTGTTTGCTTCAGCTTTTTTCTTCACGAGTCTTTGTAACCCAGTGGGTTCGATGCATGTACTTAGGCCACGGTAAGAGTTCCAGGTGTGGGCGCACCATCGAGGTCAACTGACGGATGCAAAGCGTTAGTAATGCAACTAGTCTGCAATTTCACATGATTTGACATCGACAGGAAATACCCATATGTCAGGGACATTTCCCTGTGTATATGCCTGGAATTAGATATCTGTATATTCATTTTTTTCTGCAGTATGAACTTTTATTAATGCATTGCTGGTCAACCTCAAGTAGTGTGTGTGTGGAAAGGTATACCGTATAATGTATAAGCGTTTCATCATGAAATTCCAACACGAACGGGGCCGCTTGTGTACAAAAGAATGTAAGCAAAGATTTTTAAAATTACGAAGAAAAAAAAACGGGTCAAAAATTAAAAAAAGGGAGTGGGTTAGCCTCCTACATTTGTGCACACACTTAACGTATATACTATGTGGTTGGAATGATATAAGGTGACTATCATTTACATCAGTGTGATGTTATGAAAATCTTGACAAGCTGTTTATACACATGAACATGACTAAAACCCTAGAGCTTGCTAGTAACAAAATTGGCCCTCATTAAGAGTTATTCGTCTTCTGCACGAAACAATGGCGCTGGCGTCAAACCTTTACCATACGTACGCGTGCAACGCTAACATGCACCAACGGAAAAACCCTTGCAACATTTAGCATTAAGATAAATCAGCACGTCAACTGACGATTACTCACTGAAGATACTGATGTAGCCTCATTTTGATGATATAATGGCGATTGTGTACTAGAAGCGAAGAAAACCTGTGTTTTATTCAATTGCTTCTTGGCAGATAGCTACTCTAGAATTCTCAAAACGTTTTAAACCTTAGGTTTTGTGACACTTAAAATTGTACTGCTCCTCCTCCTCCTCACGTGAAGTTTTTTAGTTTTGCAGTTAATTCTGATAAGGTATGCGGAAACTTTTGGCGTTCTTTGGTTAAATTACTCTTAATTTTTCTAAGTTTGGATCACTGAGTTCATTCTGTAACGGATTGATGATTTGCTCATGTGTCACACAAATTCAGATTAGTGCATGTGCTGAGTGACCCAAGCCCGGATACACGTTCCAAAATACAAATATCTTGTATCTCGCGTACTGTTATCAATTTTAGTGATTTCTTTTTCCCTTTACAAGAGGGATTCGTATAGGGCTTTGCCCCCCTCCCCCCCTTTTTTTTTTTTGGTTTGAATAAATTATGTTTAAGCCAACAAAGCTTTACGGGGAAAACAAAATAGACATTTTATGTAGCGGTGTCAAGTTGTACCCAACACTCATCTTCATAGACCTGCCCAAGTTTTATTTGTCACTTGAATGCCAGTGCGAACTTGACAGGTAAATCTACGGCATGTACAGGTGTTAAAGTTCAGCGGTTAATACATGATGTATCTTGTCTCGGGTGGAAATGTGCTGCCGTAAGAGATGGTTCGGGGGTCGTCCATAATTGTAAACATTTTCACAAGTGTATAAAAGTTACACTTTTTGGGATCCTCCCCACCCCTTTGAAAGTGCACACTTGATAAAATCGTTATTTCTTTTATCGCTACCTTTCCTGATTTTGCTGTTAGAATATTGCCTGAGTATAGGAGAGGGGTCTCTTGGAAGAAAAGAATGTAACAACTGCTTCCCATACGAATTTTATTCTATGCAAAAAAAAAAAAAAAGAAACGGATTAAAGACTAAAGCAAGAATATACGTTTTGTATATAAGCGGAACTACTAGCATAAGGCCTTCTTCAGGGACAAGTAGCCTCTTGCTCTTCCGTATACAGGTATCAAACTCCAGAACAAAGTATAATTTGGAATGCATAAATACAGAGATACCAGTCCTGCATCTAACTTTGTATTTTTACATGTACGTTAGAATGCATTGCTCTATTTTTTATCACTGTCACTGTCTGTCACTTGAGTCACATTGTTTAGTCCATTTCTATTTCTTTGGTCTGCCCTTTGTAAGCTGGTGGCTTGTTAGATTTTGGTGCTTCAGTAGTGTATAACATTGGCATCAAAAGACACACTGTGCACTTTACACTTGTCACTAGCTGTGGTCTTTCCTGCAGAGTTACCTTGTTGCTCCCTTTTTCCACCCTGTGTAATTGAATTCAATGGATGTGGTTTTACCATGCAAAACATATCGCCTCACTCATTTTCTCTGTCTCTGTCCCTCTCCCTCAAAAGCTTTTTCTTCTGCTTTAAACTCAATGAGGTAATAGAATATACTACAGTGAGATAAAAAAGTCTACATTTTGCACCAGGTTTAAATTGTACACTTGTTCGTGACCCCCTTTGGACGGCCCCTTAACCCTTTCCCCCTTGAATTAAGACTGAGTCAACAGCTTTCCTTGGCATGGGTTGGGCACAAAGTGCCCAACCCATGCCAAGGAAAGCTGTTGACCTGGGGCATGTAATCTTGATAAGTCTCATGTACATTTCTCAGTCAAATTATTTTTCATGACGGTTGAAATTAGTCGAAATCACTGAAGCAGACGACATTTGACCACCAGCCGGTTTTGGCCGGTTTGAGGGGGAAAGGGTTAACCAGTTCCATCATTTTCACAAGAGTACAGAGATTAAGGTGGTGGGACGAGGTACATTTTTAACAAAGTAACAAAGCAGTCATTCAGTAATCACATATAGTCTGTAGAATTGCCTTTAGAAGTTGGAAAAAGTTGGCAATGAAATGAGCCATGACTTAGCTCATTTCGTTGTCAAATTCTTCAAAGTTACTAGTTCGTTTACCTTGTTGCTAAGGACCGAATAACTGTAGAGTAGGATTACATACTCATACGAGCTACTGCCTGTGCCTTGCATTTGACCAAGTTGAGTTGTGAAGGTGGGCCTACGTCTTTTTTAGTATTTAGGCGACTTTCTAAAACACATTACGTGTTACGTGGGTACAAAAATGGAACGTAGGTTCTGTGTATAACAAAAACGTTTATTAGACATCCTGGGAGAAAACAGTTTGCCGAAGTAATCGCCTTTGGCGATTAGTAGCTTCGGCAAAACATTTTCTCCTCATATGTCTAATAAACTTTATCGTTCTACCCAGAAACTATGTTCTATAATAATATTGGATAATCTGAGACCCATATTTGTACGGTAATGCTAATACCAATGCAAAACATGGGCAAAAACACGACAACAAACCCATATACGACGGGACGTAATTTTCACATCCAATTTTGTTTTCGGATGATTGCGAAAATAGCTGTTCATTGAAGACCCAAACACATTCTTTTAAGAACAAAATATCTTAAAAAAACGTAATTCCTGCGTATGAACCCTTATCTCAGCTCAGAACGATGTAACATAGTAAAAATATATGGTAATGCAAATGTGGAAATTTTAATTTCCACAAAGGTGTTCAATTATTTGGTAATTCCTTATATGGATAAACACAATAATGACCGCAATAAATATACAGTTTATTTAGACAAACAGATTGTTGTGAGAAACACGTGGATAAATATCTTTAGGATCGAAGTATAATGACAAAAACGTTGAAGGAATTAAATGTAAGAAATGTTTCCAAATTTAAATCACTGAATAAAAGCAAGTTTATAACACCATATTCAATTACCAATGAAGCTAAACTGGCATTGCGCGTCTACAATTATACCCAGGCTGTGTTTATTTAATTTTATTTTATTTTATCAAATATTCATTTGGGGAATGGACCAACTGGCAAAATGGCCAAGCTTTAAATGCATAGCCGTGTAGATTTTGCATATCCACGGCTGTCACCATCTGCTTATAGCAGTAAACCGATGAATATTTTTGCCCTTCCCTCTCACACATTCAGTTTGCGGCCACTGGACTTTTGTCATGTCCAGCTAGGCAATATAGTAATGACAAAATATAGACCAACGATTTTTTCCAAGCTTAACCCCTTTTCCCCTCATACCACCCAAAACCAGCTGACAGCCAAACGACATTTGCTCAATATTTTTGATTAATTTCAATAGTACACAAATGAAAATGGATGTAAATAATAGATGACACATGTCACCATAAAATGACTCGGATCATCAGATTTCTTTGGCGTGGGTTGGCGCTTAGCGCGCATCCCATGGCCGAGAAAAGCTGTCAATTCAGTCTTTACTCCAGCGAAAAAGGGATAAAGGATGACGCAAATTCAGTTACGAAATCTGTATTTGTCTACAGCAGGCGTTCGTATTTTCTACGTGGAGTCGTTGTTGGTACTTCGACCTCAGATATGCCAGTGTACATGATTTCCCTATATATTTAGATAAACCCACTATCAGTTTTACCATACATTGCCATAGTGGAATAACCTGTTTGTCACAATTGAAGTAGAAATTCTATTTTCGTGCTAGAGTACCATCTTTCTCGAAAACCATAATAGCAAGATCAACTGGAGAAGTCTGTTGATTTTGAAAGTTACGCTAATGTTTATATGTCAAACTGAGAAACACGTGTTCTGGGCTATATTTATAAGTTTTGACGTCAGGATTTGGCGACATCTTTAAATCATTTTGCTGTTATGCTCAAAAATTTAGGGGCACCAGCAAATCATTAAGTGATACCCTTAAATATGAATGATTTAGCGAAATTGCTAAATAGCATATTTAATGATTGTTTCGCGATATATCTGAATATTAAGCGATATAACACAATATTTACGGATATAGCTAATTATTTAATGATATCTCTAACCCATTTAGCAATATTGGAAAAAGATTTAGCGTTATCTCTGAATAATTTTACGAATATGTATGGGGCGCCCTTTTCCTATTTGGTCCGGATTTATCGATATTAATCACTCATTTAAAAATATCAAGAATTCATTTGATATTGATATCAAGAAATCATTTATTGATATCTTTAAGTATTTATTGATGTCTTTGGGGAACCCTTTTACTAATTACCAGGTATTACTTAGTAACAATAATTCATTTATTGATATCAAGTTTTCGAATTATTGATATCAATAATTCGATTTCTTTATATCACTAATTCTTTCTATTTTTGACATGAATATTTTGATTTGTTGATATAAAAATTTGTTTTTCACATCAATAATTCGAATTCTTAATATAAATAAGTAAATGATTGATATCAAGAAAGATATTGATACCAAGGAGACGTCAATGATCGATATACTGTAACATGGCCTCCTCCATTTGTGTGGTGGGTGGGCATTATATATATCATATCTGACGTCTGATTGCTTTCCAGCTAACTACTTTATAAACGCGGGTAATGACCAATGCACACACACACACACACACACACACACACACACACACACACACACACACACACACACACACATCTATTTGAAGGATAGAGCCCTATTGTTACCAATTCTCTAGGTTACTATCCGGGCTTTTCATTTTTAATTTTTTATATTGATTCCACCATTTGGAGGTATACTCGCAAGTCACAAAAGCTAAATTGTACACGTTTCTCAATGTGTCAACTTTGGTAAAATATGGCTTTGAATTTGACGTAATTTAAAATGTGTAAAGTAAAGCAATCTGCACTGCTTTATGTGCCCCCGGAGGAAATCATTTCAAATACACAATTTTTAGGGGGGCATCCCCTGAATCCCTCGCCACCCAACAAAGCTTCGTGGCTTTGGACCATTCATTTATCCCCTACAACAAATATGTATACCTGTTGAATGTGTGCGTGCATTTAGGTTTTTTTAAAACTTTTTTTCTAGATAAATTTTTCTCAAATAAGGTTTCACTCTAACTTTTAAAAACAAAAACTTGTATTTGCAGTATGGTTATAAAATCAACACCAAATAAAAATATTAATCGTTCAACACATAATGTGACACAAATACGAACATCTATATCTGGAAATATTTGAAAGCTGGCACGTAACATAAAATAAAAATGAATGAGTTGTGCCTCTTAAAGGCTATAAAAAGAGAGTTTTTAATGTGAAATGTTTGCACATTGTGAGCCTTGTATTTCTTGCATTTCTCTAATAATCTACGTTTATATATTACTAGATCATTGTGATAATTTATAAGATTAGCTTCGGTATTGATAGGTTTGTGATCCGTTCTGTAGGAACCCAATATTATTCTCGAGCGCATTCTTGCGCAAGAGCTATCCTGCGGGTCTCGGACCAGTAAATCAAACACAATAGAGTTATATGTTAAATTGGCCTCAGTCCCCGGCTTGTCTCTGACATTTAAAAGTTTTGTTGGCACTGTACCTGGCATATGAGGACTGTGTCCAAATATCTGCAATTGACCTCGTATATGAAACACATTGTCAAGATTTTCTTAAATCAGTTGTTACATTTGTTCAATAACGAGAGCAAGATATTTTATGCATCTTGACATTTAATACATTGTCACAATATACTACTCAACATGCACACCGCCTTCCGTGCTTGACAGCGACTGCGCCCAATATTTTTCACTTTGGGCTGCTGGGCAAGTGCTATGGTGGAGGTTGATGGGCTCAGCCTTCCCACGTAAATTGTTCGTTGCACAGGTGAAAACTACGTATATGCCGTTTAATGACGATGAAACTTCATGACATTTTAACCACGTGTCCTATTGCATAGGCCTATCGTATAGTTGTCAAGGGGTCAAGAGATTTTGTAATAGAAAAAAACGTATTTTAAAGATGGCCTACTATGACACACGAAGTCTAGCCCGAAGCCACAGTTTAATGGCTTGTGGTACTTTATGGCTATTCTCGTACCTCAGCAGATGGAGCAGACGAGAACAACATCCCGGGGTTTTCTTTTGATCTCAAATTTGTCACTGAATATGTCCCAGTAAGATGGACTTCAATGACCTACATTTTTGCAGCCTCGTGCGCTGGACTACGCAAAAAAAGGAAGTTACCCATTCGGAGTAAAAGTGCCACAATTTTATGGCTCGCTAGTTTTCTAGTTTCATTTTATGAAAAAAATTCATTTTTTTCTTCAATTTAGTGGCATCCAATTCAATAAAAATGGTGGTGGTTGTAGTGAGTGTGTGTGTGTGTGGGGGGGGGGGGGGGCAGAGTGCTGTTGTGCCTCAGCAGGGTTATTGAACCCGAGTGTTAAACCCAGCACCTCTCTCACCCCGAGCCATCATTTTGCCATTACGCCGAAAGGCCAGACGTTCAATGTGAGGGCTCAACACCGTTTGGCTACAGTACAAAGGGTTAGCAATCACATTACTTTGAGGACCTTATGGGGGAGGGGGTAACCTGGATTTGTGATATCTGAGAGTAATTGTCCTGTGAAATGTGATATCGACTTATTTTACACCTGTGATATGTGAAATTAAAAGTTCGTGATATATGAAAGTAAACCCTTGATATATGATACTGAAAATTAACCAAATACCAAGTTTAAAGTAATTGGAATATAATACTTACACATATGTGATCATTAGTATATCTTAACAGACTGTCTGGATTGAAATTTCATGTAGCTATCAAGTGACCCTATTTATATATTTCAAAAATATTACTATGAGAGGAGACACTTCTTGACTTTTCTTATTGTTAGATTTAAAACAATATTAGCTGTTACCATCATAAAGGTATCTGTTCCAGGGTACATGGGGGAAGGGGTGGGGGAGGGGAAGGACACTTGGTTTTTAGTTCAATGTAACTTAATAAAGGAGAGCACCATGCCTCTCGAATATTCTTGTGTGGTAACATTTCATTGCTGTTCAACATAATAAACACTAGATGACACTTGAACCCCGGTTGTTTGTTGGAATCTGGGAGCAACATTGTGCACCTCGCGTGCCCTGGTGAGTACAAGATGCACTATTTTAATTCTGGCATGTATAGACATATCCTGAACTTAGGCCTTTAGTTACTTTGACTTTTAAATGTTACATAAATAAGACAAAAGTTTTAAAATCAGAAGGGAGGTCGACTTTGATGGTGACTGTCCTGTTTCCCACCCAATCATACTTGATGGTGGGTGGGAAAATGGATACCTAGTGACAACATTGGAACCTGAAGAAAGCATAAGCCATAGTTGTTTAAAACATGAATAATACGCTAATTACTGTAAAAGTTGAGTTAGGGTCTCAATCTTTATAGTTATCATCACAATTCATAATTCCACTCCACACTATTTGTTTAATTACAGTTCAAGTCATGGGAAATTGAATCAACTACTAGGCTTGCAAGTGTTTAGCATATTACTTCAGGCAAATTGGGCCATTTCTCCAACCGTCCAAAAAGGGCTGACAATGGGTACACCCTATTGTTAATGGACGCCCATGGGGCATGTTCAAAATCCCTTGCAACAATGCAGTTTATCATGGTTCAAAAAATCATACTGGTCTGTGTGCCCCCTCATTGCACTCACTGGAGAGGGCAGTGTGTGAGAGTAACAGAAAACAGAGAGGGCCAGCAAACAAAGGAGACTCCAGCAAGTCAAGAGGTGATGTGAACTCAAACACCTTCTTAAACTCAGTCAACTAATAATATTTGCCCCTTCTATCGTGAAGGGGCCTGCAGACATGGAAGCTGGGGCAGGGGGTGCCTTGATAAGCACCTTAGGCCATGTAGGAAAAATACAACATGGAAACTAGGATCCAAGTGGATGTACCCCAGGAAGAGGTAAATGTAAGTTCTATCCAAAAGTGTGGCATACTTCACGGACTAAAGGAGTTTGTTACAACACTACCTGTCACTTACTACATGTCACAGGAACCAAAAGAAAACCTCTCTATTAACCCAGATGCCGGTCATGAGAGGAACAGAAAAAAAGACACTAGATATCCTGCATTAAGTAAATTTACAATTAATGCTACTGACTCTGGTGCTTTTTATAGATGCATTCCACGTTCTGACAGTGCAAATGCCGGAAGCTATGGATACCAAAATAGGCCAGTACATATCAGCACAAACACCAGTACTCATAACAGGGAATTACATATGGACTGCAGCTCCAAGGATGAACATGGCAGGGCCAACCGCCTACAAGACCCAAGGACTGCAGGGACCACATCAGCCGATGGGCAACCATGCTAGCACCAAGATCAGCCCATTTATCTGCAAGCAGGCTTGAACAGCCAGGTGAGACTTATGTTTATGCCACTCAGGCCAGCAGGCATGAGCAACAAAATTCTCTTTTCACATGGAATTATAGGGGAATGAAGCCTTGCACAGTCGCCAGTAAGGTGGCCTATATCCAAGACTTGTTGACAGACGAAAATCAACTTTTTCAGGCTTTAACAGAAACTTACCTGTGTGACCACAAGAATGCTGAATTAGCAGTAAATGGCTACACTCTTTTTCGAGAAGATAGGAAATGAGAGCAATGTCAAAGAGGGTGAGTTAGTGAAGTAGTAGCTGTCTGCATGAGAAATGACATTGCAGCAAACATAGAGACTGTAACCAGTCTCTCAAGCAGTGTCATTGAAATTTTAGGTCTGTACTTAAAGGCCAAGAATTTAATCTTACTGGTAATGTATCTGCAGCCAGATGACACAGCAGATGGGCTCCACTTCACACAGACATAATTTAAGCAAGCACTCAATAAGCTTAAAGAAACTGTGCCTTAACAACAAACCCCATGCCTGATCTACTACTGTGTGGGGACTTCAACCTTCCACATGCATTATGGGCAGAGGGTCATACTGGTGCACGTGTGAGTAGAGATGAGCAGATCATGATAGATGAACCACTGGCACTCACTAATGAATACTTCCTCTTCCAGCTCATTGAGAAACCCAAACACAGACATGGTCGTATCTCAATTTGTTTTTCCAGTTACCCAATGAGTCTACATAGCTGTACCATCATGGAGTCTATCTTTTCAGATCATGATATCATACAGTGCTTGACTAAATATGACACCATGACAACAGATAAGAAACAGCATGAGAACCATGAACAGTCATGAGTACAGTTTCACAAACTAAACTTTTCTCAGAGAGGGTACTGACAGGCAGAAATTGGATTATGGACTGAATCAATATGACTGGGTGTCAGAGCTTAGAGCACATGCTTAGCGAATTTGGGGAAATATGTACCTCTGTCCCCATCAAGTGTGTTCTCGCTAGAAAAAAAGTGGTGTTTCCAATCAAAGAGCTAGATCCCAAGGGACTGGAAGAATCTGATGTGAGGAAAACAGTCAATTAGCCTTCAGCTGAGGAAGACCACATCCAAAGCAAGATGGAAAAAATAGAACTATAAGCTAAAAAAGAAGAGAAAAGCTGTTAAAGTCTTACCAGCAATCTCAGAGGGACTGTGAGACCAAAGAAGCAAATGGCACAAAATGGAACTCTTAATTTTTTTAGCTATGCTAAGTAATTCAGCACTGTCAAATTAAAATAGGACCCTTCATAGATATTACAGAGAACCTGGTAACAAGTCCTATAAGAATGGCAGGGATGCTGTATGACCAGTACAGGTCAGGGTACAGCACACCAAAGTGACTCTTGCTGGAGGCTGAAGACCCTTGCTGTATGAAAGCTGAAGAAATGTTTTCTGAGCATCACTCTGGAAATCGCCAGTTCCAAAATATCATTTTTGATCAAGCAGACATTACAGAAGCCATTTCAGATTTCGCTAACAGCTGCAGCAGGACCAGACAGACTTCCTCTATTTTCTTGAAGATGTGTAAGCACTCACTGGCTAAACTACTTCTAATCATCTGGAGGAGATCACTGGACATAAGGATAATACCATTTTTCTGGACGACAGCAGATGTTGTGCCCATATGTAAGGGTGGCACTCGTTGAGCAACAGCCAACTATCAACCTGCAGCACTAACTTCTTATTTCATAAACCTTCCTCAACAGGGGCTGAGGAAACATATAGCGGCATACAAGGACGACAATGAGCTATTTAACCCAGGTCAGCATGGATTCTGCCTTGATAGATCATGCCTCAGTCAGCTTATTGCTCACTATGACCATATTACCCAATGACTGGAGAACGGCCAAAATTTAGATCTGGTTTACCTTGATTTCCCCAAAACATTTGAAGTGGATCTCTCGATGACCATGTCAAGTTGCATAACATTACAGTATCAGGTAACTAGGACCTTTTGACCAAAATTAAACAAGCAGTCCTTGGTAATGGAGTTAAAGGCAATTTCTCTGAGGTCAAGTCAAGGGTTAGTGAAGGATCCATACTGGGGCCTCTTCTGTTTTAAATCCTGATCAGTGACATTGATTGAGAAATAGCATCAGCATTTCTCTTAAGATTTTCAAGTGATACTAGACTTGCAAAAGGTATCAATCACCACAACAGAAGATGTAGAAGCTCTACAAGCAGACCTTCAAGCCATATATAAATGGTCAGGAGAAAATAATATGGACTTTAACGTTCCTACATTTGAGTGTCTATGATATGGCAACAACAATGATATCAGAGGCAGTAAATGTTATACAACTAAATTCGGTGTTTGCAACACAATATTAGAACATGTAAAGGACCTTGATATCATAATGAGCTGCATTGGAACCTTCAGAGCTCATATAAGCCGTGTGACATATACTGCTAATCAGCTTTGTGATTGGGTATTAGGCACATGTAGACCCTCGCAGAAAGTCCAATGCTAATGCTGTGGAAATCATTGATATGCTTCCTGTTGGAATATTGTTGACAGGTTTGGTGTCCAACACAGACTGGAGACATACAGTGTCTTGAACAAGTGCCAAGAAGTTTGATGTGCAAGACCACAGGCGTACATCATTTATCATACTAGTAAAAGCTCCAGGAACTATCTGTGTACTCCTTGGAGCAAAGAAGAGAGCATTACATCATGATATATGTGTGCAGGATAATGGAAGCACCAGTCCCCAATTTGCACATCCAGACCACTCAGGCGTCAAAGTGGTCTTGCATCCACTTAGAGGTCCGAATTTTGTCAACCCAGCAGTCAATTTTCGAGGCCCAAAGAACTTTAAAAATATCAGATAAGAGTTTTGGAGCTTGTGGTCCCCAATTATTCAACATACTCCCAGCTGATATCTGGAATATATCGGAATGTGCTGTGAACGCATTCAAGTCCTGCCTTGATACTTGTCTTACTACTGTGCCAGACAAACCACAGATAAGGGTACACAAAGCCTTGAGAAGGACTGATCCAACAGTCTGCTCCATATGCATATGGTACAGTTTGCTACATCCCAACAAGGCCAGTTGGAAGGGCCAGTCAATATGACTACTGCCAGAGGTGGCCACACATGGACACCTTGGGACTAATCCCTAAAACCATCAAAAAGTATCCAGAAATAAGAACCATATATGCAGGGGGTTTATGCACCTTAATGGGGGGAGGGGGAGGGGTGTCATATCCAGGAATGACTTTAGCTCCCTCTTTACTGAAGTTTACAGGAAATCAGCTATGAGGGGAATTGGCAAACAGTGGTTTCAGAGCTGGGGAAGTCCATCCATTAAACAGCACTGCCATCCCACCCTATGCCTTCAAAGCATCCAAGATAATAGGTAGGGATGCTGCATCTACTGATGACTTATCAGGGGTGTGCTAAAGCTGTCCCTTAGCCTGGAGTGAGAAAGTGTCTGCACAAAATGTGAAGAACCCAGCCCCAGACCTATGTGACAGTATAAGTGAGCTTATAGGCCCCCTAAATACAGCAGTGACTACAGAGGACCATTCTTGGGCTGGTGAACCGGGTCTTTGCCCATCTCATCTTGCTCCAGTGGCAGTAGAGAGTTCTTTTACAAAACAAAAGACATTATTCATCAGAAGGTATGAGGAAGGGTATGACTGCACTACAGATGGTGTGTACTGCACATGGAAAAAAACAAAAATGCCACAGCTACCCCTAAAAGTGCTGTTGCTAAAACACAACAAGGTAAACAGACTAGCAAAATTTCATTTTCCAAAATCCTCCCTGTTCCTCGTAAAATGAGGCACAGACAAAGCAAACCAAGAGAACCCACAGACACATGTCCTAAATTCTGTAGAAAATATTAGCCTTCTGGAAGAAAGTACTTCAAGCTCTGCAACAAAAAGGAAGCCTAAGGACAAGCTGAAATTAAAAGCAGTCCCAAAAATGTGGTAAAGCAGCTGGTGGTACTATTCGTCAGAAACCAGAACTGGTTGCAGGGGAGGAATACATACTGTTGGGAAAAAGGATGTCACTCATTGGTTTAACATTGGCCCCTCTAAATATGCCTTTATATGCAAAATATGGGTGTCACATGGAATATTATGTAACATCAACAGCTAGCTAAAGGTAGGCCTGAGTACTCACATGCACACAAATGTCCTAAAAAAAGGCAACAGCCACAGAGGTGCAAAAACTGTGTCTGGTATTGGGTTGCCTATGGGCTTTATAAGGGGGCCATGGCATTACTGGTATCAATGTAAATCCACAATGCCACGTCATACAGGTCACTCACAATTGTCTGAATTTGACAGGGGCAGAAACATTGGGATGTTGGAGGCTGGCCTTTTCCAGCAGGAGGTTATCAGGATAATAGGGTGCTCCTGGCTACAGCTCAAAAGGTGCTGGGACCGTTTCTAGGAAATCAGAGGATGCAAGAGGAAGTTTGGGTCTGGTTGACCAAGAGTGACAGATGGGATAAATGACCATTACTTGGGACAGAGTTCTTTTCACCTAAAGGTATCTTCAGCAGTGACTCCAGGCATGCAATGTCAGAGCATCACAGCCTACAGGTACAGTGGTGTGAGTAACATGCAGCCTAGACCAGAAATCAATGGAACAACATGATGTGGTCAGAAGTTCTCCATTTTGCTTGGATTTCCTCAATGGAAGAATAAGGGTTCGACAACAGCCTTCCAAGAGGTTTGTAGAATGATGTATGGTTGAACATTACTGCTACACAGGAGGCATGGTCATGATGGGGGAGGGGGGGGCCATTACAGCAACAGGGAGAACGGCTCTGGATCATCAGGGTAAATGGGACAACAACAAGCCATTATTACATGGATGAGATCCTGCTCACACTTGTCAAATGAATCCAACAATATCCAATACAACTGTTTCAACAGGATACCACATGACCATACACTGCGTGAGGCAGCATGAGGTATCTACAGCAACATAATATCACATTTTGGTCATGACCAGCCCATTCTCTTGACCTGTCCCCATCAAGCATTTGTAGAATGTCTTTGGCTATGAAGTCAGGGATGAGTATGAAAAACGTGCAGCCACCCTGAACCAACTGGCACAAAGACTCACAGACCAGTAGGATCAATTATCCAAGACTGAGATCACAAAGCTGGCAAGCAGCATGCCAATGCAGACCCAAGCTTGCTTACAGAAGCATGGTGATCACACCTGCTATTGATGCATGCAGCCTTCCAAAAATGACAACAACAACAGCCAAAAAGGTCTTTTTAAGGACCACCATTTCCACTCAAAAAGAGAGCTGAAAAATAATGGTATAATAAGGTAAACATGCTCCCAACACACATCCTCATAAGACATGCATATTGTTGAACAAGGGGGGGGCGGCATCTTTTGACCAGGTGTATAATTGCATTTATTCTGATGAACAGTTTGTCAACCCCCTATGGGGGCCTGGATCCAGTGCCATGTGTACACTGATCCAATGAGGCTAGCAGTGATGGACAAAGTACCTCCAGCAGCTTTGTCTGTCAGTTGTGTCACAGCCAAGGAGTAGCCTACTTGTGGGGCTATTAAACTGTTTTCATAGCCTACTTGTAGGGATGTTGAACATGTTGAGCTAGGACAATCACATTGATGTGAACATTTTCGTTTCTATATTAAAGTTAGTATTGGTCATTGCGGACACACCAATGTAACAGTTATGAAATAAAGCCTACATCTCAGCTTTATTAATTGTTTTTTAGACATTTTCACTATCAATATCGATTGCTGCATTTCTCCCCTAAGACCTGTCCCTACCACCCACCCATTGACCCCCCGCCCAGATTTAGTGGAAAACGGGACGAATGCTTCATTGTTTGTAGATGATTTCTTGTTAAATTTTTCTAACCATTTCCTCATAAACACGAAAACTTTACATAAAAAGATAGTAGACTTTGGAATACTTGAGGCTACTTAAAACCTAAATCAGAAGCTTTTCAGGAAAAATGCAGTTAATTGCTCAAGTGCCCCCCCCCCCCCCGCCAGTTAACCCATGTAGCTTATGTCTAATAAAGTCAATAAAACACCACCTAGATATCATGTTTGGGCGTGTTGTAAGCTGAAAGGATTTTCTTTAAGGATTGATGTAGATACAATGTATACTTACAAATAGCTTTTCCTTTTACATGTCCAATGCTTAGCTACTGCTGCCACAGTTGTAACTACATGTACCTATATTACAAGTAGCGTGTGATTAACGGGTGCTTAAAGTGTTTTCATTTTCATAACTAATGGTTAGTTTTATCCATGATATATTGTTCAGCCATACATGATCATAGAAAAGCAATTGTGCTTAATATACAGTGTTATCTAAAATTGCTTACAATAATCAAATAAACACATATTTTTGCTTCTCCGGCCATGTGCTGGGTTCAAGTCACACGTCTGAATGGCAGTATACAGTACCAGTTTGACATGCATCGCACAACCTATCGTTCCTATAATGTGATCCGACTACTGTAAAATGCCTGTTTGGTCATTTTTCAGTGTTATACAAACATGAAGAAGTGAAATTCATGATATATGAATATTAAAAATGATATATGATATTAAAAAACTATGGATATGATATGTGATACGTGGAAAAAATAGGCCATTGCTATGTGATCTTGAGCAATAAACACCCTCAAATTTGTGATATATGACACCCCAATAAGGGCCTCTACTTTGCATTATCTGAAGGCCCCGGGGGAACGTTCACCGTTTTGGGGTCATTTTTTGCTTTTAAAGACCCCCATGCTCTTCAAAATTTGGATGCAAATTAAAGATGCCTTATTTAAATGTCGTCCCTGAAGACCCTCCACCCCTAACCCCATATGTTGCAACCAAACTCCATTGCTGCAACTTTCCCATTTGGTATGCGCACATTAACATGCGCAATGACACTCTCAGGTCCTAAGCCCCTCCAATGTATTCACATTATTTCAGCTACAACTGGGTCTGAGTTTCTACCATTAGTGGAACACCCAAAATTATGAATTGTAACACATACTGTTTATAGAGAGTCTTCATACAAAGCCTTTTTGGTTCTGTTGTAAAATTATCCTCAAGGTTGCAGCTAAAATCTAGAAAGAGTGGTAAAATGTTGCAACCTACTGGAAACCGTGGGCTAGCTGTTACAAAATTCACCAAATATGATCTTTTAACCAGCAAACAGACAGACATATCAAATCAGATTGTGTTTGGATACATCCTTCCCCGTACACTTTGGAATGGATTTTCTGACAACGAGAGCCTGTAGTATTTATGAGATAATATGAGATTTGGAACACACAAAATTGTAACAACTCGCTCCTTGTTCGTGGTAAATTATGACACCCACCGGGGTACTTTGTTACATTGTATCAAATGTCAGAACATAATGACAATTGTGGCAAAGGTGCAAAGACCCAGCAAGCAGATTAGACTGTAAAATATGGGATCTTGTTAATAAAGCATTAATTTTGGAATTGTTGGCAAAATAAAAGATTAAGTCTGATAAATAGTAAAATGATTGTAATTTTGGGATTCTGACCAGAAACAGGAAGATAATAGTCTGATTAATGGGACCTTTTTCTGTCATTTGTGTGATAATTTGGAACGCTTCATGGAAAAAAACGGGATGCATTTACTGATATATATATATATATATATATATATATATATATATATATATATATATATATATATATATATATGTATATATATATATATATTTATTCTCGAAAGAGACGAAGCTATAAAAATTGTTAATGGGCATACAAAATGAAAGGAAATGGCAGCCATCCATCTGTCCATACTTACAAATTATTTCAGCAGGAAGTTCTGAAAATAAATTCATCTTTTGAAATAATAATTTTAACGAATGATTTTCTTCAAAGATAAGCTTATTTGCGGAACTTTGTGCTGAAACAATTTATAAATATGGGAGATGGATGGCTGCTAGACTTAACTATCGGTGATCATTAGGATATCCGATGTGCTGAAAAAGACTCCTCACCCCCTTCCACCCACCTTTAACACACTTCATGTGCATATGCCCATATATATCCAAAATGACGAAAACTAATCAAGTGTCTGAAGAGGTCTTGATAATCATAGAGGAAATATCAAGGGTGTATCAAGTTTATTTGTAGGATCAATTATATGATCCAGATTTGGAGGGTGGGGGTGGATCCGCATACTTATTAACATGCAAGCAGGTGTCCCGAGAATTCTTTTACTTGAGAATCCATCTCAACAAATCAAATATTTAACCAGTTCAACCTTAATTTTCTCTTTACGGTCAAATAATGTAAAGAAAGGTCTATTGTTTAAAATTCTAGATTTAGATTGGGGCCAATGATTATGTTGCCAGAAACAGTGGTTACAACTCGGGGTAAACTGTTACAGTTACAACAACTAGCCCCAATCGGGTTTCGCCATTTTGCACAGAATTGGCTGCTTTCAGGGATAGAACTGATGGTAAATCACTGCTTAGGTGGAGATATTTGTAATTACTTTTGTTCAAACTATGTTTACTTTCTAAACATTGAACACCGGAGGTTTTATCAAGCATTAGCTGAAGTGTGGCAAAATTACTAATAATTAATGGCTAAAAACAGCTATATCTACCTCCTGCTCAAACGTGTGCCACTCACACAAGACATGTAGTTCGTGGCGCTCTCTAACGACAGTTGCTCCAAACGATAGTTATAGGTGTACCCTCTATACAATTTATTTGGACATAACAGCGATGCAACAACCTACCCTTGTAACAACTACCCCCGGCCTCCCATACAGTAGGCTACAAAACATGCTGAATACAGGGCTTCATGCAGCAAAAGCTGTAGATGGCTAAAAAGAGGAACACCATATAAGATCCTGGCTTGCCTGCGCAGACAGGCCATTCTCACCGTGGTAGCTTTTCTTTCTTTCATGTCGCGGCAATACAAGATAGTGTTATTAATCAATAGAGCGAGTTAGTTTGTCTACGCCAGCAAGATCCTGGCCACTTATCAGGCGATTTCGGTCCAGCTGCAAGCACTTTTGTGTCTCACGTGTGATCAAAACAGGAATGGAAAAAAAAACAGTATCTGGACGGATTCAACATTTGAAAAGCAGGATATTCGACCTGTCGGCCCGTATACGTGGCATAGCAATGGTAAAGTAATGCCAGGGAACCACCGTGGTGTAGAGTGCAGTCCGTATTTATTACATGGTACAAATCATGTTAGATGAAAAATTATATCCGGATAAAAAGATTTCGGAACCGACCAGACCGGTAATTAAGATATGCATGTCCAAGTGAAGAGGAAGTGATCCACTTGTTTCTTTCTTCTTTCTTTCTTTCCTGAAGGCTTTACTTCTTTTAGACACCTTATCAATACGATTAGAGTTTGTTGTGTTCTGCTGGAGAAATACACAAAATTATTACAATATGAAGTATCGTATCTGTATGCAATTTACAATCATATTTTGAGTTTGCTGCAGATCTAAAGTCTCATGTCTACTAGCAAAACTTCAGAGACTCAATCACTTTTGCTACAGTGAGCAAAATGGGCCTTCCAAACAAAATCCGGACGTGAATGGACTCTGGCACAGCTTATATATATATATATATATATATATATATAAATATATATATATATATATATATATATATATATATATATATATATATATATATATATATATATATATATATATATATATATATATGTATATATATATATGTATATATACATATATATATATACATATATATATATATATATATATATATATATATATATATATATTTGTGTGTGTGTCTGTCTGTTTAATCATAGAGATGTGTTCATAATCTGTGCCATATTCTACCTCCATTTTAACGAAGGGGAAACACACTTCAACTCTGTTGCACGTAAAAATTAGAATATGTGTAAAGTAGGAAATTATCACTCTGGAAAATGATAATTCACCCTCATACACAGAATAAAATATGAAAACATTGATTCTCCTGAAGGACGCCACTAAGCGAATGGTATGTCTTTCATCACCTTTACTCAATATATCATGTATTCGCAACATATTCTCAAAGAGACTTCATAAATATGGCGCGATTCAAAGTCAATATCATCTTTGGGTGATTGCTTCATTTTGTTCCACTAAAAGAAGCCATGTTGATAAGCACGCATTGAGGTTGCCAGACCTTTCGGGATGCACTTCGCACACAAAATCACTGACCCGTAAAACTTGCATATTATATTGCCAATACATGTCATTGAAAGGCGTGAACAAGAGATACAGTTTCTCTCTCTCTCTCTCTCTCTCTCTCTCTCTCTCTCTCTCTCTCTCTCTCTCCCCCCCCCCTCGGTAGGAACATTTGTGACGAGAATTTTATAGTTTATCCAATGTTCCTCTTCTTTTGTCACTTTATCATTGAAAAGAATGCAACATCCCTTATCCCTAGCAATGCGGAGAGTATATAATTAAACACCCTACATCATCTTGCTGATCACATGCTCCTTCAGCCTGAACCTCTAATAATGGATGTATAATATAATCTTGTAAGGATAGATATTATTGATCTCCCTCATGTTGACCCTTTCCTGTCCAAATTACAGCAAGTCAACATCTTGTTGGGTAGATAATATAAATGAACATCAGTTACATTTTCCGGCTTAAATCTGTATTTAGGACGAAGAGATGTGACCATCGGACAGTCAAAATTAGATTGAGTTGTGCTTGCTTTAGTGTGCAGGATTTTCATTGCTGCGAAATATCCTTTACGTCCATCACTTCAATACAAATCCAGGTACACGACCTTTAATAAATAACAATTTGCTCTCTCTGCCATTTGGGGTGGGGACGGATATCATCTTTCATGCGGGATGTGTTTCCACCGGAATAGGATGGTATACCTCAGGCCTGACCTAAGTGTATAATATACGCCAGGCTAACAATATTTATAAAACATGAACATACATCTTCCATAGGTGGCTACATTTAGAATATGACACAATCATCCTAGTGAGACATGTGGTGTTCCTAATGTTGTAACGTGCCATATCACATTTTTAAACGGCATTCTGACAACAAAGGTTTATCACGGTGTCTTTTTGGTCATAAGCATACTTATGATTTCATAATGTACATTCTGGTGTTATTAAAATGAATACGTTTCACCTTTATCTTGACTTTATGAGATTATGAGATTATAGAATCCTTACTTTGCAAAATTGTACTAACTTTCAAGTTGTAGTCTTAAGAATGAAACATTGCATTTGATATTATTTGTGAAAAAAGACACCTCGGTGTGACAGATTTGGTATTAACGTTAAAGCGTCTTTGAACAAAAGTACAGAGAAAAATATTGGATTTCCCAAGCTTAAACGTCCTTCTTAAGTTTTCTTTTTTTTCCATAATATACATATAATTATATATTTATTGGTTTGATTTAGTCTGTGCAAAGTAAATGTATGGTTCTTATGCTGTCATGTCTTTCATAGGTCTATACAATGCACGTCCGCAGTTTTGTTCAACAGTCAGAATATTTGACATACCCTTCTAAGACAAAGCCAAACAAGAAAAAAATTATACTTACGTTCTCTTGCTGACATAAACTGCTGTTTTCGGTCGTTGAGAATGATATATTTGTTCTGTTTTTCACGCATTGTGAGAGCTGAAAAAAGGGGAAAAACATCATACTTCAGGGAAATCGCAAAACAAACGCCAAGAATAACTAGTTTTTTGATAAAAACTCCCACAGCATTATATTGAGACGCAAAAGCCTTTACTTGCATATCTTTTCACATATACATTCAAATACACACAGAGTGATAGGTGGACAGCCAGATAATTACATATATAGACAGACAGACTGATAAATTGGTAGATAGATAGATAGATACATAGATATATAGATAGACAAATCGATACATAGATAGACACAGACAGAGAGAGAGAAAGAATAGAAAGAGAGAGATATTAATAAAAGCTGTGCTGTCGATGAAAAGAACATAAATATGGAGTTCATAACATTTTGCTGATACATGAAATCCCATGTAATGTTATATGTTTACTGAATTATAACACGAAAAAAAACCCACTATATAAAAAGACAACAATAAACATATAAAGGCTACTACTGGTGTTTCAAAATGAATTATTTTACAGTTATTATACTCATCCCTACCGCACCACCACATGGCGAGTTATGGGTTCCTAAGAGACTACTACCCTGCTCGAAAATGTAGAAAAGTGTGCATTCAATGACTTAAAACTGGCCAGAGGCTGGATTTTTACTTTTGATGTCAGGCTGACGTAATCTTAAATTTTTTTTTTTAAAAAGGCACAAAAAATAAAATATAACTATTCTTCTATCACCTTGGTCTTAAAATATCAAATAAGATATATATAATTTGAAGGCACACATTCCGCCGATTTCAACAGATACCTCGCATTATGAAATGGGGTGGCAAAAACTAAGGCCTGATATTTTCACAAGTCTCTTTTTCCGACATTTAATTTTTTGGTGTTTTTAGTGGAATAACATTTCAATATAACCTTTAAGTAATTAAATAAGAGCTTGTTATATATGCTATAATTTTAGCTACTCAAAACTCTCGTTAAATTGTATAGGCTACACATATAGTCCCTACTGCTATCATGTGCCCTGAAAAAGGTACATGCATACATGTACATAGATATACATACAACATCGAAAATATCAAATGTGAGGCTCAATGAAAATATGTATTTTGGAGTTAAATTGTTGACACGAGCGGGCTGATAATATATAATCAAATCATGCAAGTGAAACAAAAAGTATCGATTGTATAACAATTTAGCTGTAGTTATCCAGAAGACACATTCTTCATATTTGTCACAATCCTTTTGATAATCAACCTGGCTCTAAATCCGACTCCCCAGCTCCTGTTGCGCATACTAATAAAAAAAAGGTCTACATCGTGACGTTTGATGTGCAAACACCGACTCATGTGCACTAGCATGCATTTTTTTCTCGAGTGGTATCTTTGTCATAGCACAAACACCGCAAACTGGTGCTTCGTTTAGTTTTTGTCTGAAAATATTTCCCTGGGAATTGTTCAACATAACGGGTGCAGACACTTCATATATGGTTCCATGTTTCATAGAGATCATATCAGGTGCTACATTTCAAATACTTTCTTTGAACCGAGAGTGAATACCAATGTTTACTGTCATGATGATGATGATGATGATGATGATGATGATGATGATGATGATGATGATGATGATGATGATGATGATAACAATAATTATTCTATTTAATCATTCTGGGCAGTACTCCTTTTGCAACAGGGGCACCGATGGAGCACGGTTAAATTCATTGTGCGTCCAACATATTTTGACATAACAATGACTCGACCTGGCTCAATATCAGACGACATATTATTGTATTGGCTTTGCTCATGTTTGCCATTACACACAGTATGTTCGATAACGATCATTACGTGCCAATGGGTTTGAATATTTGGCCCACAACAATGTATTGAATATATAGATGGGCACTTGTGACTCGTGCAGGGTAGTGTTCCGTATGAGTTCTCGTGACTTTTTTTTCCAATGGAAGATGTGTGAGTCAAATAATTTATTGAACACAGTTTTCATTTTAAAAAGCTAAACATGGTGTCCACTTGCTCTTTTGAAATTCAAAACATGCAAACATTCTTTATATAGTTGAAATGTCAATCAGGTTATCCTTTTTGAGAGCCAGGTAGAGAGCTCATTTGGACCGTAAAATTGTGTGATATACGTGAATAAATAGACATCATGTCCCTCGCTTTGGTATCAACAGTAACGAATCAATTAAGTCAATGGCTTTAGTCGACGCTTTATTCAGGCTTCATTTGGGAACATGTGCAATGACTGGAGAATGGTAAAGAAAAGGGGATTTAACTATGCCATTTTTTTCGCGCGCATATGATTACAAGCGATTCAGTTCAGCAAGAAACTACAGCAAAAGATTAAATGTTGTCAAGCTATTGTGTGTGCTTTTGATTCGTTGCATGGTGGCACCTTGTCGTCCAATGTGGCCAAAAGTCAAAATGAGTTGACATTTCAATTGAGAACAGGATGGTGGCACCATCTGATATCATCCACAGGTGGAGCCACAAACCTTGCATTTATATTCTATTAAGTGTCAAATATCGTAAAATGTCATATTTCAGTAGAACGTAACATACTCAAAGTCATCTATATGGCTCATTAACTTTCACCCCTCTGCTAAAACAAGGCAATTTGTGTGTCTATGTGCCATCAGCTCACCCGAGAAATAGTATGAATATCCTGCATGCAAGCGTTTCTCCAGGCTCGTGGGCGTACATGAATTGTATCATTTCTGGTTCCATATAAGAGACCTTTAACCACAAACACAAAGGACTGGTATAATCTATCATATCCGGACCTGGATCTACTTTCACAGAGTGCTGGGACATGTACGGAATGATAATCCATGTCCCGTGCTACTCTATACCCATCTGGTGATTGAGCTATCTGGCCGAGAACATGGGATGATGAAGAGCTGTTAAATGTAAAACCCAAATGGATGTCACACGGAATCTTAATGCCTAACCTCTACACAGGCATGTAACTTGATTACGTCAAGTTTACTGTCACACGTTTTGTTCTTTCTATCGTATTTCACGAGCATACAAATCTGAAGCTATATGCTACAGCCGAATATGGTAAATTGCAAAAGTGTATTGGAATTTACCTCTATAACCACGGTAATATTATGTTAATACATACTCTAACGTATTATTGTTTCAGCTAGACCAACACCCATCGGTAGATTTTGCACACGTTACAAAATATCCTACATCTGTTCCAGACGATAATGAGATATTGCGTCTACATGTACATAGATTTTGCATGGTGATAATCGTGTACAACTAAAATCACTCAGTCTAGTGAAATACATTGAATGGTATGTGGTTTGCGATAATATTAACTCTTTGCCCATTAATCCGGGCAAAACTGGCTGCTAGTCAAATGTTCGTACGTATCAATATTTTTGCGTCCTAATGGAACCGGCTGCATATATTGTTTTTGTGCCAGTTTCTTCTGTATCTTCTGCCTGTCTGTTCTTCTTCTTCTTCTTCTTCTTCTTCTTCTTCTTCTTCTTCTTCTTCTTCTTCTTCTTCTTCTTCTTCTTCTTCTTCTTCTTCTTCTTCTTCTTCTTCTTCTTCTTCTTCTTCGTCGTCGTCGTCGTCGTCGTCGTCGTTTTCTTCAATACTGGAAGTATCGAAGAACTTAACGGAACTTCACCTAACTTGATACGAATAGTTAACTAGGTAATATCTGATTTGGGATCACGTGCTGCCTGAAGTCGCTTTCTGTGCGATAACTACAAAAGAACGTACTAGAACGTGATGAAACTGTGTTAGATAATGAATCCAGGCGAGACCTGGGTTGGAATTATGTTTGCCCTCCGTTGACCTAACTGTCAATGTCACAGGGCGTCTTATGTGAAATGAGTATCTGTGCCTTAACTTCTAAGAGGCTTCACATAATTTTATGACATTTGGTAGGATTATGTATCAAGGTAGAACCAAAGTTAAAATTGTAACTGAGCACACGTTGCTAAATTTTCAAAGTTATAAGGTCACTTGTATCAGTTTCGTCACTTATGTGAAAAAGGTTCCCGTCCGAGAACTACTAAACACGTACCAAAACTTGTCATAACTTGACTGGATTATATACCTACCTTGGTATTGTATCTGGATCAATTTGATATAATTCTCGAGATCGCATGATCATTCATGTGAATTTGGTTCCCGTTCAAAGATATAAGCAGCAACAAAATATGAATGAAAATTTTAAATGAGCCATGTGTGTAAAATGCCCCCCCCCCCGGTTAATGGATGACAATAGCGTAAGTTAAGCGCTTACTCATACCAAGGAAAGCTATTAAATTGGTCCTTTTTCAAGGTGGGGGGGGGGGGGTCATTGACTCATTCGGATTGAACTGCGTCATGATGTGATGTTTTTTTTCTCTCTTCCTGGTAGGGGTTGGTGATGATAAAAGACATAATGCAACAAGGGCTTCACTTTTTTTGCAAAGAACATTTAGTCTACCCTTAGGTTTGGGTAGGTGCTAGTGTGGTCACATAAAGCAGATAGCGATGTGGACCTGTGCAGTCAATGCTGACTTTTCTCATCATTGCACCTGATACATCAAGGTAGCAGGCCTACTTCTTGGTTTTGAACGGAATCCTCCAACAAACAATCCTGCCAATTTATCCACGCACATAAACAAAAGAGATTTTATTTCTTTGCTTGAACGCGGTACTTTCGCAAGCAACCATTTCATTTGAACTGTGTTTCATAAAATCCGAGATTATTCTAAAAAAAATAGCTCATATTCGGTGTCGAACCAGGATCTAGTTATACAATCCAATAGGTTAATTTCGGAAACATAGCTTCCTCTTTAGAGGAGTTTCGGCGCGACATACACGATGATGTGGTCACTGGCAGTACACCAGTTTCCTCCATGCCATGAACTGGGTCCCAGGGTAGCAATCGGAATGATCCCTTTTGGTATTCGCAGGGCGTCAGATGCAAGTGATCTATCTATCTATCTATCTATCTATCTATCTATCTATCTATCTATCTATCTATCTATCTATCTATCTATCTATCTATCTATCTATCTATCTATCTATCTATCTATCTATCTATCTATCTATCTATCTATCTATCTATCTATCTATCTATCTATCTATCTATCTATCCATCCATCCATCCATCCATCCATCCATCCATCCATCCATCCATCCATCCATCCATCCATCCATCCATCCATCCATCCATCCATCCATCCATCTATCTATCCTCCGGGACTAAAGTCTTCAACCGCACAAAGTCCGTGAAGTTCCAATGTCGCCAAGCACATATAAGTCAAAGTGTACTGTGCACACTTAACGATAACTTAGGTTGAGGGGTGAATCGGTGCCACCAATTGAACCTACATGTTTTTCGCTGTTTTGACAGCGCGAACTGAACTATATGCTGACAGGGAAATTGCCCATGAGTTCCCAACAACACACAGGAGCTGACCCCTAATTTTCACCGATCTCCGTATCCCGGATATAAGCGAGCAGCACTGTCTCCATCAGTTCGTGGGGCTGTGCCGCCGGACGTAAATCATCATACTTAAAATGCGAAGCACTCGGTCGAATTTGTCTCAAAGGTGAGATATGCGGAATTTACTTTGAGATACAGTGCGAATTGATGGAAGCTCACGCTTCTTAATATTCCATAGGTAGAGCACTTGTAGGAACGATCCAAGATTGAAACGATAAGCGAGGAGAATACCCCCCCCCCCCCCACACACACACATCTCACCGAGTCAACAGTGTTTTCGTCCAACAAAAGTTGATTGCAGCAGAAATTTATGTGGAATTTGAATACTTAGTAAACAAACTGAAATAGCTTGTAATAGGTAAGACCCGTATCTTTTACACTTGAGTAAAGGCAAATTTTCATATATATATATAAGCTATAGCTCCCGTGCCCACAAGCTTTGTATTTTATTACTAAGCCTGTATTTGTCGTTCTGTTGCATGCCTTAATGTTCTCCACGTGATATCCGGACATGGCCGTTTCTTTCTTCATTTTAAGCAAGATCTTTAACTGTGTGTTGGAGTGAAACAGAACTTGCTCTAAATCTTTCAGTGCCTATAATTGACTAGCTTGGAGACGTATGCACGCGTATACGCGGAAGAGTTAATCTTGGAACAGGTATTATCAGCAATATATTTTCAGTTTGATTTGAGTACTCATCTAGTCAGACAGTTGTGTAAGATTATGTCACGCGGACATGTCACTCTATATTTCACTTTCATCGGCGAGGCCGATATAGCTACAGGGCTTAAGAACAGCCAATGAAGCCACATCCGAAAGAAATCTTGAAACATTTTAATGTCCCCGAAAACAAAAACACCTCCCGCCTCCTAAAAAAGAAAAGCAAACAAAAAAAAACAAACAAACAAACAAAACAAAAGAAAAGAAAACAATAAAAAAGAAAAAAAGAAAGAAAAAAAAAACACACACAAATCTCCAAGGTGCAGGTGGTACGTGACATTCACAAATGCATTGTTACCGGATTAACACGTGAAATAAACTTTGATGATGACAATTAACTCATGTGGTATCAATTAAGTAACAGTCAACATTTCACTGGACACACCCAAGGCGCAGTGGGTAAAGCTGTTGACCAGGTACATGCTAAGCTGAAGGAGTTTCTCTCATATTTTACAAAACCGTTTAATGAAAATGCAGCATGAAAGAATCTCAAAATTATTTAAAAGTACCTGTCTTTTTCCTTCAGTTGGCAACAAAAGTGAACATTGAAAACATAATCTCACTGACCCGGTAATATAGTTATTCATAATATACAGAGGTACTCTTATGAAATCACCTCTAACCAAATTTACAGCATTTTAAGTACCATATTATACGATTTCAAAAGCCCGAGGTATTAAGGCGCGTGTGCAGCAAGGAGGTAAAGATCATTCAAATAAATGCCTTTTTACGTCATACTTATGAGGATTCGATCCCGGGAAAAATCTGTACACGGTAATTGTGAAAGTAACGTCAGACTGTGGTATTTCAGCCTTAATCAGAATCTATTATTAGCCATATATCGCAAACATCTCGTACATTGTACAAATTATTCATTACATTTGATCCCTGCAGAAGACTATTTATAAACATAGACAAGGTTTATTTTGAGAAATATTTGCGTTTTAATAATAGTACGTGACGTAAGGGTAACGATTACCAAGAAGCAGGTCTGGATGAAAAGACTCAAACATAATGAGAAAATATTAGGAACCATAAAGGACACACAATTGGGTGAAAATTTATGGATTACATTGTATTTTCCTCGCTTCGTGAATACGTTCATATCTTGATATTGTAACCCAACCTTCATAATGATGAATACAATAGAACGTGCCTTGCTATTACATCTATTTATAAGAAGTTAGTAATTGTATATGCGGTCTTCTGTCGAGATTTTTCTTTGACCTTGTGTTTGGACGTTCGTTACGTAAATGAGTAAAAAAGTTGATATTTCCATGAGCTTTTTATGAGAATTAATGATAAAACTGGATTGTTTTCTTAATAAAACAAAGGCCTCAGGCTGTGCCCAGGTAGCAAATTAAACTGACGTAAAAGCAGGTAATGTGTAAAAGGAGAAAGTACATACATTTTAAACATGTTTTAACAAATGTCCAAGTTACCTAAGGCCTAACAAAAATATGTGTGTGGTTCCGGTGACCTGTCAGACCCCACTAGAAAAGCCCATCCCTAAAATTAATGGTAAAAAAAAAAAAAAAAAAATAAAGCCGCTCTTCCCTTATAGCGAGCGTCAGCGAGCTCTTACCATACAAACACGTGAATACAGGACATAACAGAACAGTAATTTATTATCCAATCAGAAGACGACTCAGTATCTAGTCAACGAAGTCGATTTTCTGCGTCACCCCTACTGTGCATGCACACATGGGCGCATCCTTCGCCTTTTTTATGCGTCCCGGCTAATTTCCGCCGTTTTATTTACACCAAAGGCTCAAACTTACCGGCCTTTATGGAAATTATGTCCATAACTGTTCAGAAAATTTTGTCGACAAAATTTAATAAATGATAACGATTCACCAACTCACATCGTCGACACCTCGATGGAACGTGCGCATGACAAACACATTTCTGGGGCTGAAAATGGGTTACCGCGGTACAGAAAAAGTTTACAGGTGTGAGGGTAACGTGAATAAACATTGCAAAGTATGTAAAATTTGTTGCACATGTTGCGTGATACCTTAATTATTGTCTGCAGTCACCATTAACCAGGTCGCTCCTGGAAGCCTTCCAGGATGCAACTCACACTATGTATGTCCCGTCGAGGCCCCCAACGGCCATGCTGCCAATGAACGCTCACATTAGGTGTTGTCGCGCAAGATTCCAACAATCACTCTTCGATCCGACTACGCAGGTTACGACACTATTTCAGTGAGAATATAGCGATCTTGGGCACAGTACCTAAATTTGTGGAGCAGTGTCTAACAGAAAAAAAGGCTATGTGACAGATGGGTTCGCTCAGCCGCTCAAGGTACTACGGCCTTGCTCCCCTAGACTGGTGTAGTAAATGGCTGCTGGAGGGACCTGGCGACCAGGTGTTAGTACCTGATCCACCGACGTTATTATCGATACTTTGTAATGCTGACGCTCGCATCTTAGGCTATGCCTACAACGTATTACCGAGTGTGAGCAAGCTCATACTCAAATCACACATGTGAATACAGGACATAACAGAAATGTAAATTATCCAATCCTGAAGACAACTCATATCTAGTCAATGGACTCGATTTCCTTCGTCACTCCCTACTGGGTATGCACTTATTGGCGCAATCATTGCCCTTTTTATACATCCTGGGTAATATCCGTAATATTTTTTACACCAAAGTCTCAAACTTACCGAGCTTTATGGAAATTTTGTCAATAAAGTCGTCTGTTCAGAAAACATTGTCGATAAAGTGTAACATATGATAAGGATTGACCAACTCGAATTGGTGACACCTCGATGAAACCTGGGCCTAGCAAGCACACCTCTGGGGCTGGAAATGGGTTTCCCCGGAAAAGAAAAAATTTACAGGTGTGAGGATAGCTCAAATAAACATCGCAAAGTATGAAACATTTGTTGCGCATGTTGCGTGATACCTTAATTAATGTTTGCAGTCACCACTATTATTCTCTACAGTCACCAACCAGTAACCAGATCGCTTCTGGAAGCCTTCCCGATCGCAACTCACACTATGTCCCTCAGAGGCACCCGAGCGCCATGTTGGCAATGAATGCTCAGATTTGGTGTTGTTGCGCGAAATGCAAACATTAATGACTCTCCATACCCACTACGTCTCTTCCACAGGTTACTTCACTGTTTGTATGGGGATATAGAGATCTTGGACACAGTACTTAAATTTGTGGAGCACTGTGTAAGAACAATAAGATGGGTTCGTTCAGGTACTCGAGGTACTGCAGCCTCGCCTCTCTAAACTGGTTTGATAAATTGCCGCTAGAGGGACCTAGCGACCAGGTGCTACTGCCTGATCCACAGACTTTATTATTGATACTTTGTAACTCTGACGCTCGCATCTTAGGCTATGCCTACAACATGTTAGCTATCGTCACTGAGCTCTGACTATAAACACATGTCAATACCGGACATAACAGAGTGGTAAATATTTTCCAATCAGAAGACTACTCAGTATCTAGTCAATGGGCTCGATTTTTTTCCGTCACCTCCTACAGCACATGTACATGCTCACATGGGTGCAGGCATTGCATTTTTTATGCATCCCGGGTAATTTCCGCAGCTTTATTTACACCAAAGTCTAAAACTTACCGGGCATCATGGAAATTATGTCAGTAATTCGTATCTGTTCAGAAAACAGCCGAAAACATTGTCGATAAAGTGTAATAAATGATAAAGATTCACCAACTCACATTGTTTGTGCCTCGATGGAAACTGGGCCTGACAAACAAGCTTCTGGGGCTGGAAATGGGTTTCTGCCTAATTGTAAAACTTCAAAGCTGTGAGAGTAACCTAAAAATTGCATAGTATGTGACATATGTTGCGTGTTACCTTAACAGCATTTTATTTCAACTTGTCTGGAAGATTCACTTGGGCCGGGGAAACAGCATAGCTGCATAGCCACAGTTGTTCGGTGAAACAGCATAGCCCTGGTTGTTCAGTGATCGTTATCGTGATATTTTGCAAGTTTCCACGTGTCACTTCTCAGAGATACTAGGGCAAATGGTCATTAAAGTGCTCTTAAAATCATAACTTACCATCTTAACTTTAATCTGCCTCCTGGGTTGGGTCTGAAGCAGTTATCATCGTTAGTTACAAATCCAAATGCGACGCAATACCTAGAGCCGTGACGTGTTGAGAGCCATTTTGAACATTGCCCTATGCATTGATTGCAGGACAGTCCCACATGAATACATTTGATTTGGACATCAGACTGAATCATGGCCAATGCATATATCATATCATTATTGATGCTCTGAAATATTTGCAAAACATATACTTTTGGTTCCATATATTATAACCCCTCCCCACCCCCCCTTGTCCCAATACTCATTTACATATCATTGGGTGAGGAACCCACGATATTCAAAATCGCAGCCAAGACAATTGTAAATTTTAAACAGGTTATATCCAAAATATATGTGCGATTAGTGTTAAGGGAAGGTTAATTTGTCGATGAACGTAATGTACAATATATAATGGGACTTTTCCAGAGTGCGCATTACCTAAAAATGTAAATACAAACCCATGCGGTTACCAGTTATAGGCCCCAGAAAAGGGAGTTTGTATCAGACACTGAAGTCGCCCCCAGGATATGAAGTAAGTAGCAACATACGGCACACAAGGCAAGACTGCCAGCTGAGGCAAAGATAGAGCTTAGGGTAGAAAGTTGGCTCGATAGTGGATGCAGGTCCAAAAGTACCGGTGGGTTTTTATATAAGTGGTAATAACCTCCCTTGTTTTGAGATGCTTGCAGATGGCGTTACCAGAATTATTGCAAAATTAATATTTAAAGTTCATGTTTAGATATGGAGTGATCTACTCTGTAAATGTGCTGTTGAGACCTATCTGTTTCCTTTTGAAGTTATTTTCTATATTATTCATTTATCTTGGTCATACTTTTTCATTGGCTGAATTGTAAACAGTAACAAAAACGGGAGAAGGAAAAAAAAACAGAAAAAGGTGTCACTGGTAAAATTGCTACTGTGAATGTTTTTTAATATCAAGATTGTTTCCCTTTTGCATTTTTCTGACCGCAAGCTTGGCCATAAGGTTCTTCGGTCTGGTGATCACAATTTGAAATGATTATGTAGTCAAATATTATCTGCTTGTTTGCGCATTATGTATATAATGGCGGAATTCTTATCCATAGCTTCCCTTTTCAATTCTTTTGAATAGGATACTTGCACTGTGGTGTCTGCTGTTGTAATAGTTTCCCTTTTCAGTTCTTTTGAATAGGATACTTGCACTGTGGTGTCTGCTGTTGTAATAGTTTCCCTTTTCAGTTCTTTTGAATAGGATACTTGCACTGTGGTGTCTGCTGTTGCAGCTTCAGTCTTTTCGTTGAACTGGTTTACTCATTATTCTTATACTCTGAAATTGGCTTTTGTTAAAAATTCTATTTACTTTTTTGCTGTCTTCAGCGAATTATCAATCGTCTTTCTTTGTGAACATTTATTTCCACCGCACTTATGAGATCATCTTGAAATGTTCCTGTTTAATTATATGGTACATAACAGACTGCTCTCAAATCATATGTGTTACAGTAAATTTGAAATTTAACCTCAATCAATGATGTAAATAATATCTCATATATGGTTGCTTTATCAGTTTGTAAATCCATTTTTTCTGGTAGTAAATGAAAGTGCTTATAATGGAATTTAATATGTCTCCGAGAAGAATCTCTGATTGATTGATGACTATTTATTTATATCTCTTTTTTAATTTTTAACATTTCGTATTTTGTTTATTGCCTTTTATCTTGTTGACAGTTTTGTAATTTCCGTTTGTAGCTTACGCTGTCAGAATCAAGGGATCAGTTCAATTCATGTATTGAAGCTGTATTCAGGTTGCAGACCATGTTTATTTGTACTTCATCTTATTTCAGGTGTTCTTATTGCAAAAGAATCTCTGTTGTCTCAACTTGGATATTTTAATTTGATAATCTTACAGTTAAGGAATTTTATAAATTGTTATTAATATTATACACATTATATATATATATATATATATATATATATATATATATATATATATATATATATGTATATATATATATATATATATATATATATATATATATATATATATATACAAAGAAATAATTACATAAATTACATAAATTAATGAATAAACAACTAAATATGTAAATATATGAATAAATAAATAAATAAATAAATAAATAAATAAATAAATAAATAAATAAATAAATAAAATAGACAAAGGAACAAGTAAAAAGATAAATAAATTTCCCGAGTCATTCAAAATAGACAACCGTGTGACTGTGATTGATACACTATAAATTGCAAATAATTTTTAACAATCATTTTTCCAATATGGGACAAAACAGGTATACTAAGAGTAATTGTCTTGCTGATTGTCCTTATGAAATTGTTCATTGGATACCATTTCTCACAATTTTGTATTCAATCTTGTCACATAAGTTATCAATTAATTCAAAGGGAAAAAGTCATGATTGGCTGCCAATGATTTTTTTTTCAAACCGATCAAAACTGGATTGTCTCAATCTATTACTTTAATGTTAAATCAAATACATTCGACTGGATTTTTTTACTGACAATTTGAAATTGCCAGGAGGAAGTGGCTAATTACAAAAAAGGTAATCACTGTAGAAATATAGATCTATTTTGACATTGCCCACAATATCTAAAACTTTCGAAAAAGTTCTGTACAATAAAATGTACCGATAGTTCAAATATCATAAATTGATTGTTATAGTCAGTATGGTTTCCTTGAATACAATTCTTGGCTGCTATGGAATTAATTGGCACACTCTTTTTAAAAATGCAGCCAGAGGGAAGAAATTCTAATAACTGTCTTTATCACTCGGAGGATTTTGACACTTTGTGACATAACATTCTTTCAGATCATAAATAATGATTAGATCTTCTTTAAACGTTATCAGACTAATAGAAACCAGCATGTTGTCCATGATGAAGAAAAATCTGATTCTTTGCTTATTCCTGTAAGAATTTCTTAGATATCAATTTTAGTGCCCTCCACTTTTCACTAAAATGCAAAAATGACATAATTTTTAGCCCCGACTCTTTTGAGGTTCCTTATATATGCAGACCGTACTACTTTACTTATGTCAGTGCATACAGTTGGTGTGTTGGGAGCAAATTGCACAACTGTCGTATTGATAGCCCCGATCTTAACAGAATACGTGTTTGTTTGAAGTAAAATAACTTGTCTCCTAATGTCAAAAAAAAAAAAAAAAAAAAAAAAAAAAAAATCACAAAGCGGTGTTACAGTGTCAATACATTATACTGCTTCGCACTAATTGAATGTGTAGATGCATATAATTTCCTTGGCCTGATGATAGGAACACATTTAACTTGGAACAGTCTTATCCGAAATATTGCATCAACAATTACTCAACTATTAGTGTTATCATTAGGTTAAAAATCCTATTTCATCACACATTGTGCAAATTATTTATAACACTTCAATTATTCTAAGGTTTAATATCGGACTTTTCAGTGGAGGACATAAACTTCAAAAGCTATTTAGACTTCAGAAAAAGGCCGTTGGAATATAAATCATAGTAATTACCATTCTCATACCAATGCTAAATTTAAATCTTGAAATTCAGTAAAACTAAAAGACAAAATTCATATCACAAATCCTATAATTTCATAGTAAATTAAGAAGCAGACCCGTTCCAAAGTACTTTTTTTGGAATCCCTATTCTGTCATTGTTGGGTTTGGAATATACGAATATGGATCATGTTTTTCTGTACTATTTTATGAAATTTCTGTCACACCAACTTTGTAAATTCGTGACAATGACACTAGAATGAAGCAAGTCTTTATTATTTAAACTCATTATTCGTTTTGCTTAAATGTTTTCGAAATGAAATTGCTCGAATTTTTTTTAACAACACATGGAATTTTCTTGGAGAAGGCATATACCCATATTTATTTTGGTTTCTGTTTGTAAGTTAACAAAATATTTATACAAAATTGTCAACAGTTATGCACAATTCCCAACTGATATGTGTTATTAATGAAATTGATACTCGTGATGGGAATTTCATAACTGGGATTTTTATTGTTGTAGTAATGCAGGCTGGTACACATGATGGCGGTCTATCAATTATCTTAACCCTTAAAGTGCTAATCACAGTTAAAGTCGTTTTCTCATTACCGTTAAACATATAAGCGTTAAAAGATTCAAATTCCTCATGAAGATACCTTTCATTCAAATACCAGCAAGCCTGGTCTAAAGTAAAAAGTAGTCTTAGTCAACAGCTTTTCTCGGGGCACTTTGTGCGTATTCTATGCAAAGAACCCCGAGGAAACTGTTGACTCAGTCTTAAATCATTGCTTTACGGGTTAATGTGTGTCTCACTGACCATTTTGGGGGGTTTCATCTGTATTTGGTGAAGCAAATTTTATTTACTGATAGTACGTACTTTCTTTGTGTAATATTTATTTTACTGTCAAGTAAAAACGTTCCTGAATCCTGAATCCTATGTAATACTCTCATATGAACACTTATCATTGGATATGAGAAAATATATTTCTCCTATATCTGAAGCTTATCCTGAATGGATTATCCTACATGGGTATGGAGGATGATGTTTTAATTGCCTTGTCGCCTTATTACATCATTGCGTGTTAACAGCAATGCATCTTGGGGGACAAACTCAGTCAGCAGTTCAAACTCACAGTGGCGTACTACATTGGGTTCAGTGTTTACCCTTCCCGTTGTGATACACGACCGGGTCGTATGTTCAAGTTCCGATCAGAGAAATTTAGAAAATGCCGAACGTTAACTGTTGCGTGCCGAAGTGCACAAGTTCTGAGAGGACGACACCTAGACTCAGCATTTAGCAGTTGCCGTCCGACTCATATAGAGAGGAAAACACGGATCAAACTGATCTCAAAATCAGAAACCTCAAATGGCTGTAGCTCTTCCTTGGAATTGTCTTCTGCTATTGTAGAAAGTAGTTTTGCACCGCTGTTTCATCCAATATTACGAGGACATCAGTCATACTGCGACCAGCACCGTGTTATCTTTATGCACTGCTTTGACCTTGTCCCCGGCGACCCCACAAGATGCACTGCGGTAAACACGCTGTGACGTAATAAGTTTTTAAGCTATATTGTAATCTTTCATTTGATTTGTCACTCATTGGTTTCTAGTAGTAGACAAACCAATGGCTGGCAATGGTGCATTTAATGAAATACCGACTCCTCCCACTTTCAAAATGGCGTCTTTTTCAAACTAATTTCTGCGATAGAACTTCAGTCCCAAATGTAATTTGTTTTTATACTGATATAGATAATTTTTGTTAAAGACTGTGTATATCTATTCTGTATCTTCTTTTTTTTCCATGGCTTAAGGGATTTATCACGTGAACACTCAAGTGATCATCTTACCTTGCGCATTATGCCGTTTGGCTTATTTGTGTAGCTGGCTACAATGGGCAAGCTGAATGTAAAGTAAAATATCTGGAACATGGAAGGAAAGTAAAAGACAGCAAATATGTCAAATGGCTCACAGAGCACTTTGTGCCATCGAATTAAAGAATGGATCCAGGCTATGTTGGGGTTGGCTACAGAACTCAAATAGGAGACTGTGGGATTTGAGGGCCTCCAAGGTCCGCAATGTTCCCAAGAGGGTCTATGGCAGTGCCCCAGAAGGATTTCTGGAGGCGAAGCCCCAGGAAGCTCTTGGGTTTTGTCTATTACTGGAGACCAGGAATATTGTTTACTGGCGTCAAATTGTCCCGCGATATTTTACTTTAAAAAAAAAAAAGGGGGGGGGGGGGGGACGGTGAGCTCGCTCCCGCCACTGCTGCTCGACTCGCTCGTGCAGAGGAAACATCCTCGTGGTCGGTCTTATTGCAACTAATGAAGAACAGGTGAGTGGTTTGTTCCTGTGTACTGCGTATAGTACACACACTTCACAATACAGCTCCAGCAATACAGCTTGAGCAACATCATGCAGTGAGATAAAAGTCTAACTGCTAAAAAGGAACTGCTCTGAATTATACGGAAGTCCTGTGGTGTCACCATAACTTCACTCTTTTCATCTTGTAATGACAAAAGACTATCGTGAAATTACAAGATAAAAATCTTATAATTACAAGAAAAAAACTTTAATTACAAGAAAACAATCTTGTAATTACAAGATAAAAATCTTGTAATGACTAATATTACAGGATGCAATCTGGTATTTACAAGATAAATATCTTGCATTGACAGGACTCTATCTTGTAATTAAAAATACTATCTTGTACTATCGTATTGTTTAAGAAAATATGAAAGGTAAAAGGAACCAGGGTTACGGTACTGTTAAACTTACACAATGATTCAACAAATTCAATGATTGAGCACGTGCCATATACTTCAGCTTAAAATCGCAAAAATCATCAGCTTTTTTTACTAGACTGTTCCAAGTATATGGACCTTTGTAAGGAAGAAATTGTTTGTAGTTTTCGGCACGAGGTCATGAGATACGAATATGGCCGGTCAAATATGCTGCTTCTTTTGGAAGCCCTGTGGTGTCAGCATAACGTTTTTATCTTGTAACTACAAGATACTATAATTTAACTAGGAGATTAAAATCTTGTAATTACAAAAGAAAAAAAATTGTCATTACAAGAAATAAACAATCTTGTCATTACAAGAAAAAGTGTAATTTCAAGATAAAAATATTGTTGTAACGAGATAAAATCTTGTAATTCCAAGATGCTACCTACGATACACTACAGGGATTCCGTCGCTTCTGGTATTGTTAAAGGGCGTGCACTGCATCTCTTTTCACGAAATTGCTTTGAAGGTAATTACGTTCAGTTGAAAGATTTATACATTAGAAACTAGGCATGAAATTTTCGGTAATCGACTAATTTTGTCCATCCCAAAAATTTGAAATAGTTCTGTGGCGCTATGGGTATAATCGAAATTAGCTGTAATAACTCTAGCCGCTCTGTTTTGGAGGCGCTGCAGAATGTATTGTTTGGGATTAAGAACAGTCACATAGTTTTGCAATTACAAGATTTTATGTCTCCTAATAACAAGATTTTTTTCTTTGCAATTAAAAGGCTTTTATCTTGTAATTACAAGATGTTTTTCTTGTAATTACAAGATATTTATCTTGTAATTACAAGATTTAATTACAAAACAGTACAAGATAAAAAAAAGTGAAGTTATGTTGACACCACAAGGTTTCGATAGAATTGAAATAAGATAGCTATATATTTATGTTCCTTGTCAGAAGACCTTTCATTCGAATACCAGGATACCCGTATGTGGCACTGAAAGAGTTAAAGTGTCATGCATATGAGCTCAGTTGCAAAACTGTGTGATCACGTAGAGGCGAATATTGACAAAACATATCAATTTCTTCATATTAAATGTACTCTATGGTTACATTTGTTTAAGTGCAACTTCGCCGTGGATCGTACCGTTTAGAATTTCGTCTGATTAATATGAATGATAAACTTTGTCAATTGGTGCCCTGTTTTTATTACGTGATGAGAAATCTGACCACATTAGTATGTTGTCTGTACAGATTCTATTACATTGCCGTTTGTATTACTCCCATCTCTGCCCATATAAGGAAAATTTCAGTCCTGCTAAAGGAATGGGATGTAGTAGTACCAGTTATTTTACTGATATTGGGACGCAGAACCTTCATTTTCATTAAAGGTCCTTTTGATTGACCATGTTCAAATTTAATACATGCGTGACTCATGGGTTATTCTCACCATATGGTGTGCTTTAAAAAAATTGGATGTGAAAATAATACTTTTATTCCAATTCTTATTTTATAAACTCGTTGCGCCTTTCATCGTCGCTTTCCGTTCATTTCCGACACCCACAAGGCGCGAAAAGCTTGTGATGTCACAAACGCAACACCGCTGGCTGACAGGGAAAACTCCAACCATGAATACGAGCTATGGCTGTCAATTGTCACTTGGTTTAAACGTATTTCATTCACCCTTCATCAACAGGATTAAAACCGCATGTAGAAATATACATTTTCGTTCTTGTTCCCCGCCCAGGATGTGTCGGTGTGTTACTGTTAATTGTAGCAATACAAGTTTTACAGCTTGTTTACATTCGCCCCAAAGACGTGAAATTACGCTGAGCGTGGACCCGTGCAGTCAAGATTTACAGGCACAAGTGGCAAGGCCCTGGAAACCGATGGTCGATCTAACCTATGTAGCGAACTCTCTGTGGAAAGTGACTTGGATTTGTCAAATATGACGATGCTTAGGAAAGGTTTGGCAAGAAAAAAACTAGTGCTGTTGCCAAATGCGGTCCCATCGCTGGACAACGGAAGGAGTCATGAAACTGGCCAAATTAGGCATTACTCATAACACCAGGAACAGTGATTCATTTTGTTTTTTGTTTGTTTGTTTGTTTTTTTTTTTTTTTATAGTATTTACAAATTAATCTTCAGTATGATTATGATTTCAAAGCTTTCATTACAGCAAAATATAGATGTAGTAATTCTACGACTGTTACAATGTATCACATAATGATCGATCGAATGTCACAGTGACAACGCCGGTCTGGGATGTTGCTGTAAAGTAACACTGTAACAAAACTTTAGTGTGTTTAACCATTTTGGTTCGATTGATGGAAAGAATGGATGGAAAGCATGGACAAACAAGGGCAGATCTTGTTACATACCGTGGTCTAGGGTTGAACAGTCTAGTACAGATTGAGTTAGCTGACCACTGTAATGTGAATGTCCAATAATCCATGTGCGAGTATTCAAGAACAATGGTTTAATTGGCCAGTTAATAACTGAATACACAAGTCATGCCCCAATGGTCTTGCCTGATGTCCTGCAAGGGTGTGGGTATTTTACAATGATATACAGTAGAGGGTGGGAAAGGGGTTTCCCGTACTGGCGTACTGGGGCTTTTTATTTACCGAACTGCCGTACTGGAAGCCCTCTTATTTTATGTACTTCGTACTATCCAAAATTTTGAAAGATTTTTATTTTCCGTACGGCTTACTCTAGAAAAATAATTACCTGTACCAGCGTACTGAACCCCCCCCCCCCCCCTTACCCCCCTTCACACTAGGGAGATGTACATTTTCCCTAAAAACTGCCAACAGATACCAGGGACACATTTTGTATAAAAAATGTTGTAAAGAAAGTTTTCATTCACACCTAGTGCTTCACATTCTTTAATTCAGAAATGCTCAGTCAATGGTGGAATATACATTTTATTCAAATTTATCAAATTTTGCCAGACTTTCTATTGTTCTACTCTTCACTCATGCATTTCACGCATATACACTATTACTGTTGTACCATACGGGGGTGTTTAATCCCATTTATACCAGATAGTTCTTGTTTGGATAGCTACCACATTCACGTCTCATGTGCGCAGCTGCCAAGACCAGTTGGTGGCTGCTCTTTCATTTTTTTCAGTCATGTACCACTCTTTGTGACAGTCCACGGCCAGCTCCCAACGAAATTTCATTTCATTGTAGGGCTCACTGTACCTTTGTCGTTCATATGGAACCAGAAAATAAGTCAGTCGCAAGAAAATATTTTCCACTGTTATATAATGGATACGATCTGAAATAAAGGACATCACAAACACGTCACTGTGCTGATGAGGATGTATATAGGGAAATAAAATATTCCTGCGGTACGCAGCATAGCAGGAATCATTTTTCTGTTTCGTTACGTAATAACGAGGGGCTGTCGTGGACAGCGAAAGTCACGTGTCTGGGTGTAACCCGGGTATAAAAGTCAAGGTCTGGTGAACAGTTTTCATTCTTGTTTCGGACTCACGACATGCTTCAATTTTTTAAACAAAATTTGGATGGAAGGGTGGAGTTAGTCACCCACACCCTGAGACAGTCGCTCGCATTGCTACTAACACAGGTTTCTAGAGTTTTTTAAGGGCCCGACAGGGTTTTTATCTGTAGTTTTTCCTGGGCGGCGGTTTTCTGTCGGTGAAGGGTGTTAAAATTGTATGCATTTAAAAACGGAAAATAAGATTCGGTCATGAAACGGTTTTGATTTAAGAGACTGAAAACAAGATTTTGCCGAGAAGTGGTTTTGTACAGAGTTTCATTAATATCAGATTTATGGTCCTAAATTGGAGTTTCGTCTAACAGACGACAAGTTTAACACGTGTTCTATATAATTCTGCGAATGTATATTGTTAAATATGTTAAATACATTATGATCTGTTATTCTTTATGTATTGTTACGAAGACACCGGTTGAATGAAATAGCCACGACTGCCCTCGAGTCTAGTCGTCCGGCACACTGCAAGTTGGGTGTTTGTGTAGTTTAATGTAGTTAAGAACAGAACATAAATTACTGCCCTCCAAGGGTCGCGAGGTTAATGTCGGGTAGGGGTGCTGATATTGAAAGCTATTCTTAAATGAAAAGTTATATTTAATCATCCATAGGCCATACGGATGGGAAGGAAAAATGAACTGTTTGGTCAGACTTTTATATACAGCAGGCGTGGACCTGTTTCCGTGAATGCTAAAATTTGAAACACTGCAATACCTGGCCCATCCTGACGCAAATTCCAATATATGGCATTCACGCTTGTTCTTGTTGAATGAAACCTGGTCATTTTTTATTGGAAATATCATTGCCCAGACGGGAAGTTGGGATCATCTGGCTGTACCACGACTGCACTCCCTGCAGTACTGGTGACGCTGGGGTTCTGAGCGTCCCCTCATGTGTGTAAGGCTGAATGATCTTTTCCTCTGTTGCTTCAGCTTTTATTATTAATTGCTCTTCATCCTCGTCAAACCACGTAAACGAAAAACTAAATTCAGACTCTCCAGAATCACTACGCTCTGTTGTATCTGCTAGGACTCTTGGCAAACTGAAGGCGATGTGGCTTATAACTTATGCACCACAGACATCGGGTTGCGTTTGTGACGTCAGTAACACTATCACCCATCGGCCCATGATCGGAAAAATTCGCGCGCTTTCCTGTCGCAAATGTGGCGCACTTTTGGAGCTAAAAACACTATTCAAAAATGAAATTTAACATTTTGGCTTTCAGATATTATTTCTAACCATCCTAAACTTCAACTTTCTAAATTGTGGTGCCCATTCAATCAAGAAGACCTTTAAAAGATTTAATTATTTCGTTTGTGGGAAACTAAGCTGTGTATTTATATATCTTACTACAGCTGATACACTCTAAAAATTACAAGCATTCAGTTAATTATCAAAAATGATATTTATCGTCCCATATTACTATCGGAAACTGTATATTCCTTATGCTAAAGCTACAATAAGACAATGACATAATTTTGGTCGTTTGACATGGTGCACCGTAGCACTTGTAGTTGGTACCACAGGTAACGTTCCCGGTATTCACATTATGCAGGTGGAGACACCTGTGGGGTAAATAAAACAGAAAGTGTCATGTGACACAAGAAAAAGGTGCTGTCACCGAACAGAATATTGTATTAGTGGCAATAGGTTTATGACAGCAAACGGGGCCGGTCCATTCACATGCTTGTTGAATTTGAATTGCATGCAGCGGCAGGTGAAGGGAACTACGGTAATGGGTTTATACGGGGTATTCATGTTAGCGGCGGTGATGCTTTGGCCCTATGAAACATGGCAAAAATGTTGCCTCCTAAGCAGACTTTCTTGGGGCGATACACTATGTTGGCCCCCAGCGACGGGGGGTAGCAGACCGCCAAGAACGGATGTTTAGCAGGCAAGCAAAAATGTTTCTGTTGCAAAACTGGTAGCTTCGACAAACTTTATGGCTTAAAACATCACAGTCATGTTCTCCAAACACACACCAAGCCTCATACAAATCTTAGAGAGTCATCACATCTTTAGAATAAGTATTCCTTATTCCCACAATTGTTCGCAATACCCTTGGCTTTCACAAGTACCTCGTAACCTGGCGGTTGATTGCCACAGTTTCCTGGCGACAGGATCGGAAAAATTGGCGGTTAATTAAATTAAATTCCCGGTATTGCCACAGCGCTAAGCCAAAAGCGATCATCCGTCATCAGATGACAGAATTAACAAGGTCATTGTTTAAAGACTGTAATTATTACAGGCACACTTCTGGGCCTTTAGCTTTGACTTAAAAATTAGCGCTAAAATGAACGCGGTTAAAACAGGCAAATACAACACTGATTTTGCTCAAAATTCGTGAAAAATACAGAAGCTTTGACGTCAGGAACGGACCGGTAAGGCCTGGACATTGGCCAGGTGGTTCTTGGTATTTATGATAAGACGTTTGACTATGCGACATGAAACTTGGGCATAAATAAAACACATTATGTATCTTATTCGGTATCATCATATCATCTTTGTATTTGCATTCTTCACAATTAAGTTTCAGATGAAATAATATACATAGTGCGTGGCAACTTATTATCTTAATTACAAAAAGGACACCTATGTGTTAGTTTGAGTGCATTTCTGTCATAATCATATGATACATGCTACAAGTATTTCAATAGCGCCTCACAATTATAGAGTTGACATGTAAGAATGCTTGTCAGGGGATACAATATGATATTACGTCCCGCTGTGATCTCTATGATGCGCAAAAGTAAACCGAAATAAGTCTAGCACAGAGCACATTATGCGCCCAAACAGATCTGAAGGAAACCTTTCAGCCCAAGGAAACGCTATATAAAAATACAAATGAACAAAATACTTTGTGTAGATTTATCACCATTTACTATGTTACTGCTTGAAATCCATGGCCGATTTTATGGAGAAGAAAGGGTGGAATCCACAGCACTGACATGACAATAAGGTGCACAAATTTGATGAGGGGCCAAAAAGAGCGACCCAAGCTGTGAGAAGGTGCCACACGGATTACAAGAATTCTGTAATGAGAGACCAAAAGCGCAGAACATTCTGCATACTGGATGGCAATGGAGGAATTATCCCCAAATATGGTTGGAATGACACTGATCGAAAACTTTTGTCACAATTATTATGGCAAAAAGGAAAACTCTTGACCTGGAGCGTGCCTTATGGAAGGTTCGTGTATACAATTCTCGGCAAAAATGTGTATTGCGGTGTGTTGGAAACAGACTTGACGGAAACATAAGATAGTGCTTGATGTAAGTATATATCGGAAACGTACAAGTTGGTATTAAGGCATCATGGTTTCAAATTCGTACAAAGACTCACCACATGTGAAGGAATAAATCCTTCCAAAGGCATCTCGCTTTCGGGGCTATTTATGCAGCATACTATCATCCCACGAAAACGTAAACCGAGTTACATGTACGTTTGGCAATACTATTTGGAGGAATATAATCCTTCCCTCTATTACACGTGGAGGTGCAGTGTGGCTCTGTATTACGTAAGAGTCTGAGGCCACTCTTATGTCCGTGCAGTATGCAATGGCGAGAGCCATCTTGCAAATAAATAAGTGAAAACAAACACATATGGAAGTTAAGTAAAATCGTTAAAAATGACGACAAGTTACATTCAGGCGCTTTTTGGCGATTTGAGACACGAAACCGGGACTTTAAAAACTGTTCGGGTCATTACTTAATGCCAATAGATCTACCTTCTTCCTCTGTCCCTCCGTGGCCATGATCAGGACATTGAGAGTTCACATAAAACATATGCCTAATTATAGGTTTTAGGCATAGAATTATATGATATACAGGACGTTTTATTTATTTGAACATATGTCTGCCCTTTCACGAACAGTTTCAATGATATGTGACCCTGCTCAAGGAGCGTTTGATGCAGACGTGAAGCGTCATTTACTTGGCATATTTTATATATTACATAATGAGTAAAATTGTTCTGATGGCTAAGAAGTCTGCATCTGCATCCCGCAGATGCAAAACAGTTTGAATCATTGCATTTGGTAGGGTGAGGGATGCTGGCTTTTGCATTGGCCCTGGTTGTATTAATGTGTATATTATTATTGTTCTCGCTACTAACAGTGCTTACATTTGCCACAGGGAGGACCTTTGGTTTTCGGAGGTTCATGGTTTTACATTGTGGTAAGATATTGGTTTATACTGGTAGATGGTATGTCAGCACCCAAAGTCACGTGGTAATGCTGAGAGTCGTTTTGATGCACAACTTCTAGACTCCTCAGTCTTTATGCAAAATTTAATCGGTCGCAAGAATGGTTATTTTACCTTCTACGGTATGTAGCCTGGGGACAGCTTCATTGCACAAGTACCAAGAAATCTACTGACCAGTGTCTGTATGTTTCAGCCACTGCCTAAAACTAAAGGATGGATAAATTTCCGCTAGAGACCTTTTACCAGAGAAGACCCAACCGGTAAATTTGAAAAAACAAGCTATACCAGCCCTAATGATAATCCCGAGTATTAACTCTTTCAGTGCTAACTGCGACAAAAGTAGAACTACTTAAAACGAACTGCTCTGAATTATAATAAGGGTGCTAGATGTACGCTCTTGGTAAAGGGACCGTTCAAGCAAGTACCAGCATGTCTGCAGTTACATATACTACAATAGTCAAGGTCAATAGCTTTCCTGGGCGCGTTTTGCACCCAATGCGAGCCCAGGAAAGCTGTTCACTCAGTCCAAAATCTGGCACTGAAAGTGTTAAGCGGGTACGAACAGAGCACGTTTTGGGGCCTTGCCCGGACACATCACGCTTTTAGTTTTTTTTAGGTCACACATCGATATGTGCTTTCACCCGATACTGTAGCTGTTCCTTTTTACACCGCCCGAAACAATGCACTTGACAAGATGATTATAACCAAAGAAACTAGCGTATTGTTTTCGCTAGCATGAAATTTTGTTAGCAGATTGTTGTTACGGTGAAAAGCAAAACCACGCAACTTGTGTTGTCTCGTTTCTAGAGGTCATTTAGTTTGCACCGATGGCTGCGAATGTAGATACTGATTTGTTACGTAATTTGTAGTGTTATATTGTAAATTTCGGAAAATAAGCTTTCATGCTATTGAATAAGTGAAGCTATCAATATTACTTGGTCTACTGGCCGGGCAACAATTACCCGGCAGAGCGATATCTGAAACAATATAGTTTACATGAGGTAGCATTAATATTCTGAGGTCTCCTTTGGCAAAAACTCTTCAGTGGCATGTAGCTCATTGTGACCTTGCAGCTTATTAGTTACATAAAATCGATGTATATTCATAGGCTATATAAAGTGGCTTTATGCCTTTCATTGTCAGTCTGGCATTCGTTTACAAATAGAGTCAACGACAATATTCCACCAAACACATTATTTCACTTTACCACCATGGAGTATAGTATGTCAAATATCCACGCGACCAGTTGTTTTCGCTGCCCAAGGAGTATATCGTTTCCGCTGTATTTTTTCATTTTTTCTAGTGTATCTAGCTCCAAGACACACAACATACATTTTAGGTGCGTTCATTGATCAGTCAAATGGTATAAAGGAGATAGATCTATACCCGTGCGAACTTCCATAACTGCAAGGAAGAGATTCATGTGTCGGCATGTTAACACCTTCCTGGGCAAAATTCACGAATAATTTATTCTGTTAAAGCCCATTAACAATAACAAACACAGGAAAAACTTCACGAGTCGCGCTCCTGACGAGACCAGTTTCTTGGGAAGTTTGCGGTTTGACCACTCTATATTCATACGTTAAGTCGGTGAAAGTTTTTTCTGATAACCTGTGACCAAAATGTAAGTTAAACGTCAGTGAGCGTGCTCGACTGGGATTCTGACTTGGCTTATTGGAGATACATTACTCCGCAGAATAAAGCAACCTTCACTGGATGGATACCAATGCATGTGATTTTGTTCATTCATTAATTTTTGTGTGTTGAACCAGGGACGTGTTAGAGCAGGTCCGCAGTTGAAGAGTGCACCAGAAAAGATGATCTACTCACTGTTCAAACTATCAATGAAACTCCAGACAGCCCCTATCCTTCTCAAGTTCAACACATTTTGACTCCGATGCTGTTGTGCATGCATAAAGGTTTTATAGCTCTATATTTCATTTCTTTCACTTTCATATTTCAGTCTATAACGGTTAACGTTACAAGAGCTTTCTACCAGAAGAGTATTTTTTGCATAGGCACTTTGTTAAAAGCGAAAGAAGACATCATAGAAATATCTTTGACGAGTAATTCTTACATACACGTGCATCATCTACAGTTCTGCACCTTTTACGAAACACATCCAGTAAAAAGTGCAAATATTTTGTATTAAAGGTAAACGTGTGTGTGTGTGTGTGTGGGGGGGAGTAGGGAAACCTAACGCCGATACAACCTAATAGAGCTTTGTATCATTACAAATACCAGCAAGATTCTGATGTCGCAAATATGCTCTTCTTCTGTTTGTAATTAAGAATAATTAAGCATCTGTTGGTAGCTGTAAACAAGCATATTTCTACGTCAATCCATACGTTTTAACTTTGAAATTTGAATAGTTCATTAGAGTTTTAAAAGAACTATTGACAAATTTGTTTATTTATTCCATTTTAAGTTAAAAAATTAAACTTTATAGCCAACATTTAAATATTTGTCACACACATATGTATGCATGTATGTATGCAAATATATATATATATATATATTTGCATACATCCGCCAAACAACCGTCCAACTAATGGCCTGGACAGGGGCACCGGATTCTGACAAAAAAACGGATGCATGTCGCGCGCTAAAGTCCATAAAGTCACAATGTTTCAGTGTAAAAAAATCACTAAAATTCACGAAAAGCAAATTTAACTGTGAAATTTTGTTCAATGCACTGAGCATTGTTTGCCGCACCACAATATGTATCTTTTTTATTTTTTAAACATGTAATTACCATTTTGTAGTAGAAAAGCTTTTTGCATGGGGAGTCAGCTACTGAAAAAGTTAATAGAAACTACGCATGTGTGTGTTCTATTGATGGAACAGTCACAACAGAAGCACATGTATACGAGGACTCCATTGATAATCTTATTGGTGGTTTGAAGTAATCTGTGATTGAGGTATGGCTGTTCTACGTGAGAATTTCTGCAAAACTGAAACCAAAAACACAATTACAAACAGGTTTTATTGTAAACTCTCATTCATAGTATGAATGAGTAACCCAAGTAAATGTATTGAGTAGATTATGTCATCCACTAAGGCCCACAGAAGCATGTTTTTGTCATTGGTTCATTATTGTCACAATGGCAAGTCGGCGTGGTATGGCAGCAAGGGTGAAGTATCATTTTAATGAAACCAAGAGACAAGATATAATACTAGTATACAAGTATTTTCAAAGAGAAAATCAAAAGCAGCGTGTGGGAAGGCGCCTTACTGAAGGAAATCTTTTTGAGAAAACAGCCCAGGCACTTAAGGTTTCACGAACAGCTGTAAAAAGGACTGTTGTAAACTCAACAGTTGAAAACACAGGGACCGTTTCAAGAACCAGAAAGAAAAAAATAGATAGTTTTGATAAAAAAGTAATCAGACAAAGTGTTTTTAAGTTTTACAAAGAGAGAGACTTACCAACGCTTACAAAATTAAAAAAAGCTTTGGAACCGGATATTTGTATTTCAACTGTGCATCTGCGGTTTGTCTTGAAGGAACTTGGGTTTTGATGGCGCAAAACAACCGACAACAGACAAATAGTTACAGAAAGGGCAGATGTCACTGTTGCACGCGCAAGATTTTTAGGAGATATTAGAAAATACAGGGATAAAGGTTTCTCAGTAGTGTACACAGATGAAACCTGGGTAAATCAAAATCATTGTCGGGGTTACACATAGCTGCCAGTTCCTCATAAATGTGGTATGTTTTCTGACAAAGAAGATGGTGTTCTCAATGATGTCACAAAATTACCAAATATACCTTCTGGTAAAGGACAGCGACTGATAATACTGCATGCAGGAAATAAGGATGAAGGTTTCCTTCCTAATTGTGACTTTGTATATCTGGGAAACATGATGTTGCAGATTACCACAGTGAAATGAAAACCAAAACTTTTATGGAATGGTTTGAAACTAAACTTATTCCTGCTTTGAAAGTACCCAGTGTTATCGTGCTAGACAATGCAGTCTACCATAATAAGAGAACAGAGGACAGTATATCTCCCAATATGAGCCATAGGAAGGCTGTCATGCAAGAGTGGCTCCATTCAAGGAGTATTGCATACGAGCCCAAATTTACAAAACCAGAACTGTATTAATTAATAAAAAGAAACAAACCTACTCCAGTATATGTCACAGATGTTCTTGCCAAGCAACATGGACATGCTGTACTCCGTACCCCTGTGCGTCAGTGTGAATTTAATGCCATTGAACTCATATGGGCCAAGGTGAAGCATTTATTTGCTGATAGAAATACCACTTTTAAAATCAAAGACGTTGAAGAGCTGGTACCACTTGCCTTTTCAAATGTATCTACAGACGATTGGGCAAAAGCTGTTGAGCATACAGAAAAAATAGAAAATTACTACTGGAAAACTGAAGGACTGAGAGAAGAAATTGATCAGGTCATAATACACCTTGATAGCGACACTTACAGTTGCAGTGATTTCAATTCAAGTGGAGAAAATAGTGATAGCCGCAGTGAAGATTCAAGCGCACAGTGAAACATTTTCAATTGGTAAGTTTAGAGATGTTCCCTTGTTAGAATAACAGGTTACTGCATTCTAAGGTCATGGCCTGGGTAATAGAACTGCTCCATTCATTGCTGCTATCCCCTGCTGCACACACACATGAATTTCTTCTAATATCACTCAATTTAAATGATTACAGGATGAAAACCTGTGGTTCTGACATATTATTACCTATCATCTGTAGGTGTGGCATTTACATATACACTACAAAATGTATTTTCCATCCACAGATTTCATCCATGTGATTTTTAATGATTTTTTTACTCCGAAACATTGTGACTTTATGGACTTTACGTTTATTTTTATTTTCACTCAAACAGCTTGGCGTGCAAATTGTAAAGTAATCTCGTTAAGCATCACATTGCTAACGAATTGTATTGAATTCAGGCAGGTGTTATGCGAGGCAGCAGGAGGCCTAAATGTGCACTCCCTATGACATACAAAACACACACACAAATAATAACAGTTTTATATATATATATATATATATATATATATATAAACTATGGAAGAAGAAGAAGAAGAAGAAGAAGAAGAAGAAGAAGAAGAAGAAGAAGAAGAAGAAGAAGAAGATGTGGAAGAAAAAAAACAGGTCATTAATATTTAGAGCACTCATATGACCAGTGCGTGGCCATGATTCATTCACGGTTACGTCAGGTTACGGACCATCCCGTCTTGATTCTCTTTCATTCTTTGCTGACTCACAGAATTGATCTGTAAACCGGACTTTCCACATCACATGCAACTTAGAGTGATATATCATACACGGCAAAAATCCAGACTGATTTCCTTCACGTTTCGGGAGTATCAGGCATGATCAACCAGGAGAGGATTTTTAACTTATTTTTGTAAAATTGATGATAGGAGAAAATAAACGTTTTCTTTTTCTTTTTCTGGCACGCAGAGGCATATATCGAATGGCCGAAACAAGTATGTAGGCTTTTTTTCACATGATGCTGGTCCAGGCAACAAATATCAAGTCGCTGGTTTCTGTCCAAGTTTCTGTAGGCGTTGTCGAGCACTTGAGCCTTTTTATGCAAAAACATAAGGTGTGGTCTTTATGCCATGATTTACCATCGGGTTTGTTCATGTCAATTTAAAATCTAGTTGACTTTGTTGCAATAAGTACACGAGTCTACATTTTTATGAACCCATGGAATCACTTCCTAGATACCAAATCTTAAATCTCAAGGCAACAGTTTTTCCGGTCTTTTTTCCCGAACTTCTGTACAGATTAGTATTTTGGTGAAAAGAAGTTGCTCTTCCTCTTCCAAAGCTATAATGTACCTGCATGGTAATCATTGATATGGATTGACCAGTGGAAAATAAATATTTTGTTCATCTTTCAGTTCTCATTATGAGTCGGAATCAAGGAGCCACAACGTCTTGCTCAGTGCAAATACCTGATATGGCTAACAACAATCAGTTATATCAGAGTTCGTTGGGGGAATTAAGGACTATGTACAAACACACAGTACTTGTTCTACATTTTAGAGGAACGTCCTCACCATGCAGTCAAGATACATCTTTAAGCTTCCCAGCCTCATTCAATCACACCTGTCAATATTATTGAAAATCAGGGGGGGGGGGGAACAAAAAAACAAAAAACCCAGAAAAAAATCTCGTTACTCATTTCATCAAAAAGCTATAAATCTCATGTAAAATTATAATAATAGGGTGGAGTGAATAATAGATAATCGTGTTAAATTTGTCCTTTTCCTTGTAGGCGCTATATGAGAACCAAATGTTCATTAAGAAGCTAAGTTAGTGTGGTCAAGAAGGTCGGATCACTCATATCTTGATGAACACAGCGTTTTCTTGTTAAAAACCAGCATGTGATAAAATGTAATTGTTCCCCTGAAATGATAATCACACCTTCATATCCTGCCCTAATAGCATACATGTAGACTACATAAAACAAGAAACGTGTGCCAGCCTCTTCATGAGTACAATAGCTCTCTGGTATTTCCTCTTTGTTGTCTTTTGTCATTTGGCCGCACACCTGCTCCCAATGTAGCAACCAACATTCTATCACATACCAACCGTGTATATTCCGACCTCTTCAATTCACTCACAAAGGAGGCAACCGGGATTCTTAATCGTAAAAGTGGAAAGAAACTCCTCTGTTAAGGTAACGTCCATCCCATTTTGGACAATTTTGTTCACTATTTTCGCACATTTTGATAGATATATAGGTTGTCTATCACATGTCGAAATTTGGTAATTCTGGCCCAAACACAATCTGAAGAAATTGACAAAAGCTGTTCAATCTTAACATGGTAATTAGTGGACCGAGTCGTGTTTAACTTTGAATGATTACACACAATAGGCATCTGCACAAAAATGTCTATTTCAAGTGGATATGTCTCTGAAACTAATTGTCTGACTTAAGTCAAAGAAAAACTGATTTACTTTAAAAAGTCTTTAGTGCGAAACTAATCAATAGATATTTCAAGAAATGAAGGCGTCTTTTTTAAAATGAGGACCAAAAATGAAGAGTCCCACAAACTGTATCATTTTCACAAACAGCCATTTTTCGACTTTTGTATCACCATTGTAATGAAACAGATTCAGTAATGATAGATCTCTGATACGTTTTTGCAGATACATGTATTGCAGTTGCAGGTATTGAACTCATATTAGCACACATTTCACCATTTTTTCCTGAATATGTTTCTAGGAATATCCAAATATTGATAAATCCATCCTTTTCCCCACAACGCTCGCGTTTATGCAACAACTTTGAATGTTAAGGGCCATGTTTAGTGCAGGCAGATTCTGCAAGGCCTTGTTGTCAATTAGGTATAGAAGCTTATTATGTTAGGAATGGTTATTGGTAATATATTTGGCCAAGAAGTGAAGTCAGTTTCATCAGGATTGACTTTCCTTAATGTTTCAACCAAGCACCAGGGTCTGTCTGTTATCTTGTTCAGCATTCTTTAGGAACCCATCCATGTTTGTCTCCTCCCTCCCCATGTCTGCATTAGATTTCTTTAAATGTAGATCTTAAAACAGACCCAGCTACACCTGCATATGTCTGCGTTCTCCACGCTTCTTTTGCACAGGGGCCCATGCCATCAGTACAGCAGGCTGAATTTTGTGGAGGGATTCTGTGAGAGGCACATTTTGTTCAACTCTCCTGTAAGGTTTGCTTTTTTCGCCATTCACTGACAATCATTTGTTGCCCAAGACCATAAAAAAGGCCAATTTGATGCTTCAGAATGGCTTCATCTGCATATTTCTGATCTGAGCTACGAGAATTATGTATGCAAACAAATCATGATCAGCCTTCAAGACTATTACCCTCCTAATTCTAATTAATTCATCTTTTTTATTCTTGCTCCTGTGGCTGATAGTTTTCAAATTTTTGCTTGGAGAGATGATTTTTTTCACGCAAATCGTGTTTTTTGTGACACAGACTCATGTGCCCCCCACTCCTTTGATATCTATGGCTTAAAACAAGTTAAACCCAAAATCAGCTTGGGCTATTTGCAGTCGAAGGACTCACAATGGTTGAACTATCACAACAGAAAGGATTGATTTAGCTGTTGTCCCTGTTATTATATCAATTGGATATTTATAAAATCAAAAATGACACCATTCGAAAATATTTGCCAATCAGGTAAAATATTTTTAGTCATACAAAAAATATCAGTTGAATTATACATTGATCGAGTACGCATGACGATAATTTGCGGACAACACATGTTATTACAATATAGAATATGCTGCCACACATAATCAGCCGTTACCATATGGTGACCTTTTGCAATAAATGAAACCAACTCCAGCATTTCCGACTACTGCCTATGTGTGGCAGCATTTTTTTGTGCACAGATGAAAAATAAAAGAAGTTACATATATCCTGAAATTGAACCTACACGCCTTCATGCTTTGTATAAGCAGATTTCCTTACATCCTTGCATTATATATATAAATGCATACCAATCGTGTACTTAACAGTAAACAGGAAATCTAATTTTTGACGCACACAAACACACACTGCCACTTAGCGAAACAAACATGATGACACTGACATTCTTGAGAGCCGGCAACGCTAACACTTCTTGAATGGGACCAGTAATAGGTTTGAAACAGTAGCCGTTACGTCAAACAGCCACACCTGTGTCAAATCTATAAAACATAAATTTTTACAATGTCAACACAATAACACTGGTTAGAATATGTTCCCCTCAAGAGTCACCAACCATATGGCAAGACTAAAGGCCGAATATGTCCTTTACCGCATCTATGTCTCCAACTGTAATATGTTGCCAAGTGAGCACAAGTTGAACCATTAATCTCAAATGATCTCAGCGATCTTTCCTTCGATCTCTTGTTAGATTGATTATTGTGAAAGATAAGGGGTGAAACGTTAGAAGCGTACTTTTTGGAAGCGACTAAAAACAAAGGACAATTTCAACTTTGTTCCGTAGCTACTAGGAAAGAGGGAAAAGAAATATAATCTGTAGGATGTTTTAGCAAAAAATTTTGGCAGATTGAGATGTAATAATTTTTGTGATTAAAAAAAAGCAATTTTTAAGATGCTAATGATTTCTGAACATTATTTTCTTCCAAATTTCATAACTGTTGTGCAAAAATTTAGTATTATAAGGTGACTTTGACCAATTCATTGGGAAGAGTCAAACAATGCAAAAATATTGACCTATTATCGTTTTATCGGTTGTAATAGAAACATGTGGCCTTCAAAAAACAATTCACCTCCATGCTATTTACCCGAGGAAGCATGGAGATTTTAAAGCATAAAAGCATCAGATGATACGCATATGAAATTCAGATACGAGTGATTGTGATCTATTTGCAATGCCACAGGAGATCGGACCATGTTCGTTATTGGGCATCCTGTTTCGCATGCGAAGAACTCTAAAGTTTTTTTAACAGTTAGAACTTAAAGGATTTACACATGTATCAATATGGGCGACCTTAACCTATTTTAGAAGTCACACGAGGTACATACATGACAATTTCATCTCCCATTGTATATCAAGAGCTATAAGGGGAATACCCCATGATATGCACACTACAAAATTAAACCAATTTGGATCTGGTTCATAGAATATTTTGGGTGACCTTGACCTACTTTCAAGAGTGTTGCTCAGTTATGTTTCCTGTTTCCAAGGCTACTTCAAAAGACAAGACAAAGAATATATATATACGAAAGTACACAATCTGTATAATACAATATATATATACATATACATATATATATATATATATATATATATATATATATATATATATATATATATATATATATATATATATATAAATTAACTTATAAGACGGTATAAAACTTAAGGGAGAATGCACATTTTCTATAACGTTGCTCAGTTATGTTTCCTGTTTCCAATGCTACTTCAAAAGACAAGACAAAGAATATATATATACGAAAGTACACAATCTCTATAATACTATATATATATATATATATATATATATATATATATATATATATATATATATATTTATATAAATTTACTTATAAGACGGTATACAACTTAAGGGAGAATGCACATTTTCTATAACGTCTTTTTCTTTAAACATTAACTTTGAACACGGGTTTTGTAAACGATCGTTTAACTAAATTTATCACAAAATTGTTACGCAAATGTGGACAAGAACACACATTGACAATTACAGTCCAACCAAATTGCAACCTTTGCATCACGTTTGTGTGATTATACTTTTCCGAATTTCTGCAGTAAACTTTTAAGAACGTATTCTTTTTCAAACTGTTTACACTTTGCAAAGTGTTTTTACTGTATAATACAAAGAGTGTGAAAGCTAAAGCACTCCAAAAAGAAGTTCAATGCCCAATGTGAGCCGTTACGTCTGTTCCCAATCCCTAAGGGAGGTTTTCATTTTTCAAGTGAAAAATACCCTGGATTTTAAGCATCTTATCGATAAGCCGTTGTTAGTACCCTGATAGCTATAATTGTTTTGTGACTAAGGATCCCCCGGGGTCTCGAACCAGCAACCCTCGGCACCAACCACCAAGCCGAAAATAGAAAATATGCACAAGTCCCCTTCCTTAGAAAAAGAATGGTTCAACGGACGTAAGTATGAGTGATTGCTGTAATCGATACGGCCAAGTTCAGCCGACGAGAATTCAAAGTCTTTCCACTTACATCTTACTTATATCTATTTAAGAGAGAACTGATTTGTTTGATCAAGCCTCGCGAGTGTACATACTATTTCCACTGTGACATTAAATAAATTGGCTTCATACCTTTCACTTTCCATTCGTTGAGTACACGTGCTTCTCAAATGGACACACACACATAGAAATATATATATATATATATATATATATATATATATATATATATATATATATATATACATATATATACATATTAATATATATACATATATGCATGCACATATATATATGTATATATATATACATATACATATATATACATTCATATATATGTATATATATATATATATATATATATATATATATATATATATATATATATATATATATAGATATATATATATATATATATATATACACATATATGTACTCTCCATATCTGTGGATCAAACCAAGCAGCCCAAAACGACAGGACGGAATACACCAGTAAGTTAATCTGCACAAGACTAGGTTGAGCACCATCCATTTCTTTTGAGATTGCAAGTAAACAATGTTGAGACTACAGGATGCTGTGGATTTTCTTTTTGGAAAACAAAATACTAAATGTTACCATGATGTGATTTATGATTATTTACCCTGCAAGATGTGTCTTCTAAGCAAAATTCTTCTGTCCTGTGAGAGACAAGTTCTCATTTTTTTATTTCAATGAAGTGTAATTTTTAAATAACATAATTTTTCATATCGAGGACCTTTTCAATTGAATAATCTAGACTGTAAAACTCACACATCATGCTAACTAAGCGCATCAAAAAACCAACGTAAATTAGACGGAGACAATTTGCCGTGGACAATTGCGGTGATTTGGACTATACTTTTCTGCCAGTCAATGTTTATTTTAGGTGCACCTTGCAGGTTTTGCGCGTTATACCATATTTGAATAATTTCCACCTGATTTGTGGCAAATTGCTGTTCTTGTATATTTGGTATGTTTTGATTTAAGGCCACAGCGGAGATAGATTACTGCTTCCAGTTTAAATATCTCTCTCCCTCCCTCCCTCCCCTCTGTCTGTCTGTCTATCTATCTATCTATCTATCTATCTATCTATCTATCTATCTATCTATCTATCTATCTATCTATCTATCTATCTATCTATCTATCTATCTATCTATCTATCTATCTATCTATCTATTTTCGAAAACCGTGAAATAATATACATAAAGAAACGAGAAATTGAGAAATACAATTATTGTGCAAAGCCAGTAAGATGGCCAGTGGGCGCAATAGCAGCTATAATGTACTCGCTTTTATGTGACCACGTGACGTGCAGAGCCGCCCTGTCTGCCAGTGCTATACCTGTGTGAAATTTGAATGTGGCCGATAGAAATGTTTATATAAACAGTTACTACCTGATGTCATATAGCACATGCAGATTAGAAGCCGCATTGAGAGGTAGTCCGTCTTCGTAACGGAAGCACAAGGACAAGATATATATGTTTAAATAAACGCTATATGCAGCAAAATATTTCCAGCGACAACCTCAATTCAGAGGTGTACCCTCTCTTTGCTCCATTCTCTTTGAATCAAATCAACGTAGTGACAGAATCGGCCTTTGTTGAAAGTTTAAGTATTGCTGAAAAGAATGTTTCTTTTAATCATAGAAGTAAATAGCTGATAAATCTAAAACGCCAGCAAATAAAGAGAAGACTGGGATGGTCACGTGTTCAGTTGACTTGTTTGCACAAGCAAACTATAGCCAGCCAAACTGACAATTTCACTGAAATGAAAGATAATGTAAGATGTAAGCCTGTCATTCTCTAACATATCTGGTAGCAAGGTATGCGGTTCATTCAAATTTAGAAAATTAGCGTGAGACCCTGAGAATCAGGTCAGACTCACTCAGATGCGCTTGCCACTTGGCCCTTACAGAAGACCATTGTACTTAACACGATAATCCTCAGGTAGTTCTTACATTAATATCTGGAGAGAAACTGTCACGGTCACCACATTGTATATATATATATATATATATATATATATATATATATATATATATATATATATATAGGCACATATATACATACATATATATATATATACATATGTATATATATATATATATATATATATATATATATATATATATATATATATATATATATATATATATATATATATATATATTGTGGTGACCTCACATATTAACGACAGAGTACCGTTATCAACAATATCAACGTCTCACCCTAAGCATGGTAAACGTTTGAGGAGAAGCGCAAAATTTAATTTATGAGGTCCTGTGACTTTGGGATTTAGGCCAAGGTCATCTGTCCGTAATCTCAAATCAAGTTTGCAAAAGGACCATCATCATGTTCGATGTCACTGTATTGCTCACATCAATCTGGAGTTGTTACCCTCAAGTGAAACTAGCTAAAGTTGTCCATTGTGACCGTGAAAATTGGGTCAAGTTTAGCTGCATGTAATTCCGCTTGGCCCTAAAAGCTGATCATATTTATGCCCAGTTTCAAAGCCTTAGCTCAAATAATTCTCAGTTGTTATCTTGACCAATGGCAGTTGCCCTGTGGTCTTGAAACTAACATCAAGGTGAACCATACGAATGACGTACGAACCTTGGGTTCCAAGTCTCATCTCGCCGTCATTTCGAAATGGTTGGTCAAGTTGTTTGACGGAGGCCTTTTTTAATAGTTAAAAATATTCAAATATTGCAGCAACTTCAGTTACCGATCAAGCTTACCGGCACAACAAGCAAAGCACATCCTCGTTAAGTTTATGTATGACCCAAACTACAGCTTTTCAGAAATAACATGAATTGTTGACATAGAGACGGACGACAGAAGATATTCTTTCAATTGCATGACAATATTAGTGACCTACTTGATGGTAAAGATACAATGTATATAAACCAGATATGTTTTGCAGATGCAACATCCGAAAAGTGAAACACAATTCAATATATCTGGAGGTAAAATGAAAGACAACCAATATGGTTACATCACAACTTTTGCCACGACTAAGACAAATGAAATTACAGTGGGTGCACGCACTTCCCTTGTTTCGTAAATAAGCCATCACCTACAGACAAAAGTGATAATTGATTTCACGAATCTTAGAGTCTATAGAAGTTTACCAAAATCATTATGCTCATTCATCGAAATATACGATTTACAATTGGCATGGAAGATATGTCACAGCATTACTCCATTACAACTTTGACTTAAAAATGTGAGGTTATATGGCTTTAACTATACAGACACAAAACATGTTCTTAGTTTTATTTCTTATTTCTTTTGCCTTTTAGGATATCTTTATGACTTTGTATCTGTCCAGCCATCTATGTGTGAGCCATAATTATTCATTATGCATACGTTGCTTTATTTGGTAGAACGGAGGGCCTTTGTTGCTAAGTGCTCTTGTGTTCCATTTAGAGAACTCCCTTTTTGGACGAAACATATGTTTCTTGATGCCAACCCAAATTTGGGCATAACAATTGACATATCAATTGAGAGTTCTTGTTAGAGTTTTTGGTTTACATAAGATGCGGTAAGTATTTTAATGTGTGTAAATAGCTTTTATGCAGTTCAATGAGGCAAACCATGACTTATTTTGCCATGTTAAGCTCACTTAACTGGATACTGTCCCCCGGATGATGCCGATGAGTTTCATACATTTGACGTACTTTATGCAAATGTGGTTACCTGTTCTTCTTACACGGCCCTTGTATTATTATACAATACCATATTTTATATTTACATTAGTGCCTGGTCTTACACAAATCATTTTGGGGCCTTTGTTAGTCTGCCTATGGAGGCAGACTACTTCATCTCTATTTAAGCTGGTCGATGTTTTGTGCAAAGAAGATAGCGATATATTCTTTTAAATGATAAACTGTGTTTCTTTAAATAATTTGCTAAATTCTGTTTGCTTTATTTTCTGCTTGCTATCGTCTGTACGGCATATAGTATGTGTTTATAATGAGGAGTCACATAACAAACTCAAATGTCTTATAATGATGCTCATTTGTACGTGTTTAACTCCAATCAGCATTGCCACTGAAGCTTCCAAAATGTCAGGGTCTTCTCATCAGGGGCAAAAAACCAAATCTAGAAAGTCTCTGTGTGTGTGTGAGAGAGAGAGAGATTACCAATGTTACCAGTCCCAAGTGTCTGAAATGCAAACTTTATTTTTTCCATCCATATATATATATATATATATATATATATATATATATATATATATATATATATATATATATGCATATATATATGCATATATATATATATATATATATATATATATATATATATATATATATATATATGCATATATGTTTTTCAATTTATATTTTGTGCAATTCTGTCAGCGAGGGACAACTTAAAAACGGGAGTAAAGTGTCCTTGTTTGAAGATCAGCAGAAAATCCCTCTTCCCCTAGACTTCTGCTAGGGTTTTGATTAATGTCAGCTCTTAGTACTTCAGTCGAGATGCTGATCAACATGGATTCAATGAGATGCGAGATTAGGGGTCAAATCAGCAGCCTTGTTCTAAGTTGCATAGCTGGGCAGTGCTAAAATAAACAAAGTAGCATGGATACATCGTTGCTCCTGCTATTTGGGAGTGCTGAGATGTAATCGTCTCAAAATACATATATATTTACCCGAACATATCATGTTTAGGTATTTTTCTGTGGTTATAACATTGAAAAACAGTTCCTGAAGTGCTTACTATTAAAATTAGAGATAAAAAATGACAAAATAGGGCATAATTTTATTTCCTATGACCCTGCTCAATCTTGGTTCCATGAGTTTTGTATCATTTCAAATTCCATCATATGCTGTTCCATCATTCCGTGTATAATGCTGCAAAACTGGGTAAAATACTGTCTCAGCATCCAGCAAAGGTGGATGCTTGCTTCTTGTTACCATGGGAATGGTAGCCATCTTGAGTGAACAGCCAATTACAAAGCCCTTGTGTCCATGTCACCACGCAAAATGACCAGCTTTGTGTCTATTCATCTCTCAGCTTCGGATGACATGACAGGGGTGTGATAAGTGATTTATCATTTAAATAACAGTCGGTGCCACTACTGGGTCCAGATTGATGGTCACTTTACAAACTTCCTGTTACCCAACACCACACTAAAGATGCAAACATTCATCGACCAGATGCTGCTCTGGCATTTTAATTTAAAACAGACCCATGACTCATTCATGCTGCAACTTTATCAACAAGTGCCCATACTTTCAAGAGGGTATAGATTTGGACTGGGGTGGGTTAAATTTCATAGATACCAGTGGTCCAATTTGAATAACGGAACAGTCCATTTTATCAGAAGTGATGGGGGGGAGGGTAGAACAACTAATAAAATACAACCTTTTTAAAAATAACATAGATTAGGCCAAGTTTCATACTTAGTAATACTTTTAGTTGTAAAAAACTATTTTTGAGCATTCTAGGGCAAATTGTACAATGTGATCAAAATTAAAAAAGGGCCTTACGGCCCTAAATATGAAATTTTGGGTGTTCTTTCCTTTTGGGCTGGAAGGTGGACACAGGGTTGCTACTATCCCACCACCTCCATTGTATTATGGAACTGTATGCTTTAGCAGTGCAATCTTGGTGCAAATTTCCGGAATAGACTGTATATGTATGTTACAAAATTGGAGCTTTGTAGAAAACATGGATTTTTTTTTGCAAGATGGCTTATTTTAGAGGTTGAAATTCAAAGTCAGTTCACAAGATGTTTTTTTCTTACTTGGACCTACATCTTATTGCTGGCATCAGGAAAGTATTCTTGCAGTAGATGGCAAAATATTTTTTCATCACTTTGCTGTAAAAAATTTAAAGGAAAATATCTGTACGTGACTTCTGGATATTTGGGTCCTTAATGGCTGACAGATCACAAATAAAATGGACAATTTGAATTAGCATGGCCCTATTATCAGACTGGAATAATACCGTTATGTGGATTTATAGCTGGGGAAAAATGATATATACAGGGACGAGATCATAACACATTTTACACCACTTTTGATTATATTTCTTGATTTTATGTGATACCAGTTAATAACATGGATACCATATTGAATTTTGTCCATCTTGATGACGTCACAGCCTAAGGCTAAGCTTGCAACCGAGGCTTGCTGATAGCCAATCAATCTCCTTCATGTCTCAGCATTTCGACTCTTTGGGGTTGGGGTTAGAACTACTTCCAAGAAATGGGGGTTGGGTAGGGATGGTGGTAGGGTGGCGGTGGTGTGTGCACGTGTTGTTCATATGTGTTTTTTCAAATGATTTATGAGCAGAGGGGAGTGTAATTTCATGATCTATATATTGCCTAACCGAGAACGTGTGAAACCTTAGTGGGAGATTTTTCTGTGGATTATAATCGCCTGAAATTATGAACGAATTAGTGCAGCTGGATGATACGAATGTAGTCAGAGGTGATATTTTTACCTGTAGGGCATGGGATCCAAAAATTATAGCTGCTGAATTTTCCACGACAGTCCAAGAAAAAAATATTTGAACACATACCACGGTAACATTTGAATGCTACGAGTGTACGTTATAATGAGGAGAGAGGAACCAGAACTGGGGATCTGTTATCCCTTACTACTTCTTAGTCACATCGCATATATATGTATATATACATACATACATATATATATATATATATATATATATATATATATATATATATATATATAGATAGATAGATAGATAGATAGATAGATAGATAGATAGATAGATAGATAGATAGATAGATAGATAGATAGATAGATAGATAGATAGATGTTAAGCTTGAACAGTTTTCATAGATATTTTTTGTAGTAGAATTAGAACTCCATGTGTTCACATGTGGCAGATAACATAAGCTTGCACCAAAATTTGCAAAACTCTAAAAGGAAATAACAATTTTTAATAATTTAGGTGGTTCGTGCTTTCTCCGCGTTGCCACCACCATTTAACAGAATGCCCTGTGTGAGAAGGTTGCCACAACTATGCGTGGCTATTTCAAATGCTAATACACATCAATTCAACAGTTTTGTCGACTTCTAAAGTCATATGATGGTATTCCGGGATGCTATCACACACTTGAATAACCCTTTCAGCGCTAATAAACACCAGGTACAATCTACCTTTGACTGTGAAACAAGAGTAGTCTAAATAAAACCTAAGTACGTCAGAGGTAATCAGTGAAAGGACGTTTGTTCCTCACATGATATGGGGACATACATATACATCCTTCTCCTCCGATGCCCTCGAAATATCATGGGCTCTCAGCATATGCTAACATAGCACAAGCCATTCAAATATGCAGTATTTGATGAAGTAGTGACCCCTTATCTGCCAAATAGATATTGAGAGAGAACATACAATGCACCCAGACATCTCAATTATTACAACACAGAAAAATACATAACACTCTAATAGCATTTATACTTTTCTAGCATATAAAAAACTGTCCCCTTCCGCCATACACGTTTTACGGCTTCATGTTAACACAGCCAGCAGTGTATATGCTTTTGAAAGTGAAACTCGCCTGTCAAAATGAGTTGATATGATCATGTATGTCTACAAAGCGTAATGTAATAAAGATCGTGTACTTGTGACAGGGTGTGGGCTTTCATCTGATGGTTAGTTTGTAAAGGTTTTGCTGCCTCCCGTGCCTTTTGCACGGTGCAGACTGTAGTCGTGTATCAAGTGGACAATCTGCGGCCAAAAGGTCGCATTGCAATACACTTCTGCTTGAGTAATTAGTCGAGTGGTTTTCATATTAGTTGCTGAGCCAGTTTTCAAAGAGCAAAGGACAAGACCATCCTCCAGTTACGTCATGCAGACAACAATTAAAGCACTTAATATTTTTGCGCCAGACCGGGCAACATCACATTTAGCTTCAAGTCTTGTCTTTTGGACCGCTCAATCGGTTCTGAATATACTCATGAAGAGTCCTATGTGAAAGACAAAGATATAAAATTATGCCATCAAATGGTTATATAAATCATTCTCAAATCATTTGTCAATTTTGGACTAGTACACATATTAACTTTGACTTTCACTATGGTTACGATTCACGCTTTTCATAAATAATAGACAATAACTCTTTCAATGCCAACTGTAATTAAAGTGGAACCCCTGACGACGAATGAATGTCAGTTATAATAAGGATGCCAGATTAACATTACTTGTGAAAAGATTCCATTCAAGTACCTGCATGCCTATAAACCAGACTTTTTTTTTATCTTTGACTATTTGGTAAAGTAAAAGACTTTCCAAATCATATTCCTTTGCCGGATATTCTTTTTTTTCTGATGTGTGGAGATATGTTAGGATGTTCAATTCACTTTTCGGGTTATTAATGATTTTCCGTGGAGCTGAAAATATATGGAAGGTTTTAACAGTGATTTAACAAATGCATTGTGCTTTTACAAAATGCATTGTGCTTTTACAAAATGCATTGTGCTTTTCGTCAACTTTATTCTGTCACAGGCTTTTTCATGTCATCATAAAGATAAGACAAGATCACTGGTTTTGAAACGCAGTGCTTATTAAGTATTTATGTATATTTTTCCTTTGGAAAAGATGGTACCAATAAAAGATCATACATGTCAAAATGTTTCGCAAGCTTAGGCACAAATAAGTGATACCCTCATCAACGATATATTTGCACAGAAAATGTATATCGAGCGTTTATACACATCAAATCTACAGCACACTTTGAAGTAGATATGTTTTGATGTAAAGGTGCAATCTTCGTAAATTTATCTTTGATATTTCGCTACCACAATTTGATTAATTGAAAATGTCATCTGCTGTGATTTACTGTATGATTAACTCTACGCAAGGCAAATACAGGTGCAAAAAAGTATGCTGGGAGATGCATGAAGTAGAATGTATTGCGACATATTAAAAACAGAGTGTTTCGTTTAGACTGATCAACGGCAAAAGGTGTTACAGTGGCACATGTCTTCAGATACCGCTGTTATGAGAGACTATAAGTCTTCAAAGATCACTTTTCACAATACTTTGACAAGTATTTACCATCTTAATTATACCGACAATGAAAAATGTTTTGAAAAAAAACAAAACGAAGCAAAAACAAAACAAAAAAACGAAACGAAAAAACAAAAAAAAAACAAAAACCAAAAACTGAAAAAACAGACACAAAAACAAAAAACAAAAATAAGACAAAAACAAAAAAAGAACAAACAAACACACAAAAGAAAACAAAAAACAAAAACAAAAAACAAAAAAACAAAAAACAAAACGAAGCAAAAACAAAACAAAAAAACAAAACAAAACGAAAAAACAAAAAAAAAAAACAAAAACAAAAACTGAAAAAAAACTGACACAAAACAAAAAAAAAACAAAAACAAAAAAAGAACAAACAAACACACAAAAGAAAACAAAAAACAAAAACAAAAAACAAAAAAACAAAAAACAAAACGAAGCAAAAACAAAACAAAAAAAAAAACAAAACAAAACAAAACGAAAAAACAAAAAAAAAACAAAAACAAAAACTGAAAAAAACAGACACAAAACAAAAAAAAAACAAAAACAAAAAAAGAACAAACAAACACACAAAAGAAAACAAAAAACAAAAACAAAAAACAAAAAAACAAAAAACAAAAAACAAAAAACAAAAAAAACAAAACAAAAAAAAAAAAAAAATGTCATCCAAACGGGGCGACTTTTATGACTGGTTTCACTGTGAATGAATTCTTGCCTGTTTTATCCTGCAACTAAGTTTTCTCTTATTACAGAAAAAAATGAACAAAGAATTCTAAGACGAGAATGTTCCCTCATTCCGCTATGTTTCAAAGTGTGACTGGAACTGCTAATCTCGACAACATGGAAAGCAGATAAGGACCTAATAGCAATGGGATATAAATGTGTGATCACAAAAGGCAAATGATACGGTAGATCAGTGATTCACATGGTGAGATGCAAACAGAGGCATGATGTTATGGCATGGCGATGACCACAACTGTTAGAGTTGAGACAAAGGCCGTGAATTCTTGGTTTATAGAAGTTTTTCAGTAGGTAGCGAATTTGTTGTCCGTACATAGACTTCAGGGGACAGGTCTGACTCAAAAAGATGAGACAGACTGGATGGGGTCGAAATAAGATCAAGCAGCCATGCTGGAATATCAGGATAGCAGCAGTGCCATGGTTGTCTATGAACCATAAGGCAGACACAGGACATGGGGACATTGCGAAGAAATAGTGAAAGGGACATTTTGGGAGCAGGCGGTTAAGGCGGTGCATGCATGCATGGAATGAGTTGCTCTGGGGACATGACCTGGAGTCCATCACTGCTATGATACAATAAATTATGGACCCTGCACCTGGGCTCTGGCCCCGCAAAAATAATATACTGTGGCTTCACGGTATTCTTTTTCTGTTCGTAACAGCTGTTACAGGAGTAGGACATACTACCGCAGATGAGTGAAAGGATAAAACAGAATATAAAATACACGAGGAAAATAGATAAATAAATAAATAAATAAATATATAAATAAATAAATAAATAAATAAATGAGAGATAGATAGATAAATAAATAAATAAATGAGATATAGATAAATAAATAAATAAATAAATAAATAAATAAATAATTAATTAAATAAATAAATAAATAAATAAAAAAATAAATAAATAAATTGTACTGCTTAGTATGCCATATTTTGAATTGAAGTTAAGCAAAGGGGGCTACCAGTTCAGTGCCCTAGGGGCAAACGAAATATAACAGCAACCATGCAGTCAATGCCCTTATCCTTTCAAAGGCATCTCGAAGCCTTCTGCATGCATGTGGTGCGGTCACGTGGTTCGCATATCAAGGAATACACTGCCATGCAAATACAATGCACGATGGATCATGTATTTCTATTGTTGTTGACGAAGGTTTACATTATACACATATCCCAGATCTTCAGCAATTAAAAAGTACATGTTGTGCTTATAATATATTTGATGCACGTAAACACACCTGGGCGTCTGTGCTCATAAAACCACAGTCAATCATTTCATAAATAATCTTATCCGACAGCACGCAAAAGCCTCTGCTGCTCGTTTATGTGGTAAATATAAGTGACGATGGTACCAATGACAGCATTAATTTACAGAACAGCATTTCTGATTATGTATGCAAGTATATGTGTGTATGTATGTGTGTATTTTTGTATACATACACACACACACACACATATATATATATATATATATATATATATATATATATATATATATATATATATATATATATATATATATATATATATATATACATACATATAGTGCCAAAACTATTAGAGTAATGTTTCCTTGTTCGGAAAAATAATCTGCTGTAGGGTTCATGCTGGCATTTTCCCTGAACGCCGAAGTGGAAACAGCCGATCCTGCATTTGTGCATGCAAGTCCTTTATGTCTGCTGTAGTTCTTCATGTCTTTTGTTTTTGGTTCAAACATATTGAGTTTGATATCAATACAACGAATGTGTACCGATAAAACATACGATCATGCAATAAATTTGGAAAAAGGATTCAACTCTGCTCTTTTTCCTTGCTGTCCACAAGGACCGAGGGACCAGGTCTCGTCAAGATACATGTTTGCCTAATGACAAGGAAGAAGCTTTCGGTGTACCCGTGCATGCAACAAGAATATAAATGAAAGGGGCATCCACTAGGGGCAACAGATAAAGTGTTTAATTCTTATATGTGACATAAAAACATAATTTTGACTGTCCTGTCAAGGACATCGCATATTAACAAATTCACTGTCGTGATTTTTTCAGTGGCGACATGTGAGACTTTTGCAAAAAAGGGGGAAGAATTGACACGTCTTAAAAACCAATGACGTGAATGCTGCGGGTACGTTGCTTACATAAATGGTCTGGTCACCAAACTGAATTTCAATAGCATTTTAGTTTTGCAGAGTTACATATCACAGTATGGAACCGTAAATACCTGCTACTCTCTTACCATACTACTCGCCGTTAGATTTTATAAACTATACTTAACTCCAAACATGTGTTGTATATTTGACACATTGCTGTATTTTATGTAACAGCGCAGTCAATAAAGATTCATTCATTCATGTGTTTTTAAAAAATGATAACAAATTTGCCTCATGCTCTCTCTTTCTCTCCATATATATATTATATATATATATATATATATATATATATATATATATATATATATATATATATATATATATATATATATATATATATATATATATGTATGTACATAGTATATATTTAATTAAAGGCATTGCCATTTACCTGTACAAGTTAGTTTCATGTGCAAGTAGCCAGAATTAGCGTGAACTGGTCTTTCAATGTATGAGATGAAATTCTAAATGTGGGATACATCTTTAACATAGTAAAGACGCAACCTTCAGATTGATCATGACAAACACAGCACTTTTTCTTTTAGTCATACTGAACGTAAAAAAATCGTACCTTAAGGCCACAAGTTAGACAGCATGCAATTCGTTATATACCGTTAGATTGATTAGCGTTCGATTATGTGTCGTTTCGTGACGTTCATTTGACGGAGCACAAAACTTCATTTACAACCCCACCCGACTGATCATGTCAGGATATCTAAGAATATAACTCTTTAAGGTTGGCGTCTAGTCAATAAGGTGTTTAGAAACACAAAATCCTTGATATGAAACATTCCAGCTTTGATTTATTTCATTGGGACCGAGAATTAGCATGACAAGAAGCGGCTCACTTGTCTTCCAGAATAAAACGTTCTCATAGGTAATAGAGGTAAATTATCTGATACTGTCTTGCATAATCACCTTTGTTGAACCTGATACGCCTTGTGTAGGTAAGCCTAGTCTCTTTTCTTGTCAGGCGTACTTTGACAATATGGATGGCTGTCGCATGACTAGCCTTCACTGATATCCGATATCCAATTACATTCTCCCGTGGAAAGGCGCATTGTCTATACTACATATTCAAAGCAATTTTTCTTATGAATAATAACATCAGGAATGAAAATACCCTTAGCTCATTGGGAAGGATTTCTTGGTCAGATTCAGTGTATATTATGACATAAAATAGGAATATTTTCTTGTGTCAAAATTGCAAATATCTAATGAAGAAACGGCGAGGAAGATTCCGCAGTGAAGGTCACATGTTGCCCAATATGGCTTCATTTTAGCTGATAATTCTGATAGCTAAACGGTGTAACTTTAGTCTTGAATTTACCATCCCATTGAGCAAGGCAACGCTATTACGTTTATTGCAGGAAGTAATTAAATTGTCACGCCTGGTACTAATTCCTTCATTTTCTCATAAGTGTAATTTAAGACAGGACAAACATACTGTTATCGACACACAAGTTGCTAGACCTTCTGAAAGCATTCACCTACCTCCACATAAGTTCATTTGCTGGCGAACCTTCACCTTGTCCAGTGTTGCCAAATAATCTAGTTGGGCGGGTGTATTGTTAGCCCGTGTAAAAGACGGCTGTTGGGTGACCGTACTATTGTCGCTTTTAGTGCTTTTCACGCTTCCAGGTTGACTGGTAACAACTTGCTGCGCCATGATGCTGTCTTGCTGGTAACCTGAAGTGAAAACAAAGCGTTTCGGGTTTCCCTCGTTCGGGCTTGGCACTGTCGTTCGACAAGCTAAAAGCGGATTGGAAGACGTGGCGCTCTCAGCCAATCACAAAAGAGTAAAAGTGGTGAGCCCTGAAACTAGTATACATAGTCATTTATATATCAAATAGCTTCCTTATTCAGTTGAACCATATCGCTCAATGTTTAAGTTTCATGTACCACACATATTGAATAAACGTTCCGAGACTCTATAACCCCTTTTATGTGGCAATAATTTTAATGAAATTAACATTCAATAAGATATATGCCTAATTAATATTGTACGTTTTCATCAGCAAATACTGTTACTGTCACAAGCAAATCAGCACAAATTTTATGATTCATATGATTTTTATAAAATAACAAATGTAATGTACCGTTTATTTAGCCTCTTTGCAATTATGCCAAAGTTTATTTTCTTAAGTTAGCCAAATATTGTGAAAAAAATATAAGATTCAGTTGTGTTAAAATACGAGTACTGAGGGTAGCTAGTACCAACAGTCCAAATGTTGATAGATCCAAATTGGTGGATTTGATATATACAATTGTATACACGCAATATTGGTTGCAAGCAGACACATATACACATTTGAAATTAAAATAAACGTAAGATGCAATACACACGTAAAATTAAAATAATCGTCCGACGCAACTTTTCAGAACTTGGTCAGAACATCTTTCAAAAATAAAAGAATACATTTCAACGGTCTGAACGGGATCAACATTCTGGAAGTAATTTCCTCAACGCAACGGATATTCAGAGCTCACCTGCCAATCCAAGGACACATTGAAAGGAATATAAGTGACCCAGATACTTGATCTAGTGACCTAGTTTAATCAGGCATACGACTTACAGTTGATACTTGTGTGTCAGGTTTCGCAAACTGAGTCAAAGGAGGAAAATGTTGTGAGCAACACTCGAATAGAAAAAAGATATTAATGGGACCTACGTACTTGACGTCATGACCTAGTTTTACTTCTACATGTACATATCATGTACATGTATGTTGGTTTTAATTAATGTGCGTTTGCGTCCGTGAGTCACGCGAGTATGGCAAGCCAACAGGGCCATAACGCATTGGTCTTACGCGTAGCCGAGCCTCCACTGCACGTAGTCGAGGCTCGGCAACGCGTAGTCGAGTAAACCAATCAGATTGCAGTCTCCACTACGCGTTGCCGAGAAAATGTTCTTCTAGAACGCGTCGCCAAGCCTCGGCGACGCGTAGTGGAGCCAACAAATAAGATTACAGTCTCCACTACGCGTAGTCGAGGCTCGGCAACGCGTAGTCGAGCTAACCAATAAGATTACAGTCTCCACTACGCGTTGCCGAGAAAATGTTCTTCTAGAACACGTCGCCAAGCCTCGGCGACGCGTAGTGGAGAAACTATGCCTCCCATAGCGTGTAGCCAAACTATCCAATCACTGATGCTCTTGTAAACTGTATTAGACCTGTTCGACTATGCGTTGAGAAATTACTGGTCTCGACGACGCGTAGCCGAGGGAACCAATTATATTTTGGTTTTCCACTACGCGTTGCGTAGGACCCAATAAAAATTGGTTCTCTACTACGCGTAGCCGAGATACCCAATGAAAATTGACTCTCGGCAACGCGTAGCCATAACAGCCAATAGAACTTAGAAGTTAGTTCCAATGGCGCTAGGCTGGCAAATGTACCATCATGGCGACTCTATTTCCGAAAATGTAGTGGAGGCTCGGCAACGGGTAAGACCAATGCGTTATGGCCCTGTTGTCTTGCCATACGCGAGCGCGTGCACGCGTGTGTGTGTGGGAACCTTTCCGAAACAAAGTTAAGGCTGACGGACTTTATGGCCCAGCATGAAGGGGGCATGACTATATTACTATGGTGGTGTATTTTAGCCTCATATGCCTATATATTGTGCAGGTGTTCCGTGAAATAAAGTAAAAGACAAAAGAGGTCATGGCCTGGACAGGAGTAGTCTATCGATTTCTCATTTGCCCGAGTGCACCCAATTTCTAGCTTCTACCATCCGGCTCTCTTATCGTCTCTTCACATAGGTTTAGGTTCCAATACGTGTTTATTCAAATTTTCATTAAACTTCACTAGGCCAAATACCAGTATCAAAGATATTGTAGGCTGTTAATGTGCATGACAATTGCTAGTGCATTGACATAAAAGTGTATACTTACAACAAATTAAACTTTCATGGAAATGGAAAAAGGGCGCCAAATATATGAAAAATAATAATACATAAATAAATAAATAATACAAATGAATAAATTAATGAATGGATGAATGAATAAACGAATAGATAAATAAATGAATGAATGAATAAATGAATGAATGAACGAATGATAAATAAATAAATAAATAAATAAATAAATAAATAAATAAATAAATAAACAAATAAATAAATAAATGAATAAATAAATAAAATGTGGAAAATTCAGCTGGTCACCATGAAGAATATATATATATATATATATATATATATATATATATATATATATATATATATATATATATATATATATATGTATACATATATATATATATATATATATATATATATATATATATATATATATATATATATATATATATATGTGTGTGTGTGTGTGTGTGTGTGTGTGTGTGTGTGTGTGTAATAAAGGAAAAAAACACGAGTCTCCTTGCAATTAACAAGGATAATTTTCAGAATCATTAACCGTTGCGCACTTTTGAAAATTCTGTGAACAGCTGGAAATACATGTAGCTCTACCTATAGAGTCAAGCTATATTGCCACTAGGTAGGAGGAGAATTCAGCAAATGGCGTCGAAGAAAATATCAAGAAGTACGCGTCATAAGATGTTGGAAAAACTAAGGTCCACATATACAGGTGCCCATAATTGTCCCAATGTATTTTTTCATCAACCGTCCATTTAACTGTTCTATTGAAGATCCTTTGAAGATTTCCCAGCGAAATGAGTAAAAGTAAAAGAATTCAGAACAAACAAGAGAACTATTGGGTCAACACTATTTGAACAATCTGGGAAGAGACCGTGATCCACCCAAGCTGCATGCCAAGGCGGGCAACAACACTGGACATGGTTTGCGAGGGGCCAACAGTAAGAACTGGCCATGCAGTACCGACAGAATGACGACGGACGACTTGAGCATTCTACAAGCTCAGCTGACTGGACAAGTCAGATCAGTGACCTAAAATAAAACAAAACAAATCAATACCCTCCCCGTCCCCCCCCCAAAAAAAACCAAAACGAAACAAAAACAAACAAACAAACAAACAAACAACAACAACAACAACAACAGCAACAACAAAACAGTGACAATATATGTCTGTTCTTGTGCAGAATGAAATAGCAGACCAATTGGGAACCTGCAGCTTCTCACTACGACAACATTTTGAAAGGACCCTTGGTGTTTTCAAGTGGTGCTTTTTGTCACATTTTCCTCTAACTGATTCTTAGTTCAGTTTCCTTTGTGAAGTGAAAATGTAAATTGCATTGCATTTTCCTTGATTCAAGCAAACACTTTCAATTTTTGTGCGTGAAATGGACGCACGATTGCCATCAATTTAGATCCAGTGTCAGTATTTTTAAAATATATGGTACCAACATTATATAAATGGCGAGGAAGCATTGAAAGCTACATTTGCAGAAGATAGACGGCGCATGATATGAAACAGATGGAAGATCTGCAAATCGCTCTATCACACGATATGAAGATTCAGGCGTCATTTTCACTATCTGCTCCAACTATACGCAAAAAGATTATTCACATGGTGAAAGATCGCGTTTTGTAGAAAATAAGTATTCAATTCATGCTGGAGTGCTTCAAATACGATGCAAATATGGCTATTTTGAGAAAGACCTGGTGTCCACAATTTCCGCTATGGGAGGATGGAGTTAAATTAGTCCATACAGAATATCATAAACCTAAAGTAGGTATGTCATGCAACTTAGTGATAGCGAAGCATTTTGTGACGTTTTTGGAAACATTGGATGTCAGTTGCTGCAAATATATTGCCCCCTAAAATCATATTCATAACATGTAAAGGAAAATTCGATTCACTTCCTGAACACACATGAGTGTTAACTAATCATTTGATGTGTGCACATGGCATAGTGGATTTATGTATCAACCCTCGGAAGGGGGTGGGTTTTACTCCCATTAGTGACGATACTTGGTATGCGCCGCTCTTAAGGCCCCTCTTTTCAGCGAAATTTCCCTAACAAAGGCCAGTATTTTGACAAAAAATTCCTTAAAAAAGTTTTTTCTTTTTTCTCTCTTTTATGGCCAAAACATTTCCCTGACAAAGATCAATATTTTCTCCCCGGAGCACTTTTGTCGCCAGTTTGGGACCCTATTTTCTATTTCGGTTACAAAATGTCCTACTAAAGGTATAATTTTTGTTAAAAAGTGCCCCAACAAAGGGTGGGTTTTTGAAAGATCGAGCCGCGCACTCCCACCAAAAACTTGGGGAAGTACCCCTCTCCCCCGATATCAACTGAATTAAGGTTTAGACTTTGCTATGTTTCACGTATATTGATGTACATACTGGTTCATATAGTTCTCTTTGTCTTGCCATTATAAGGAAGAATATGCATTGCATTTTTTATTTAGATGTTTGCTCTTTTTTCTTTTTTTTTTTTTACATTCATGCACTTTTCAAATCCAAGTCAGATGTCTTTACTAAATACGAGGCGAAGGCAAATAACGGCCTGTACAAAAACGCGTGTTTGGGAAAATTAGGTTGCAAAATGTGCTTGATAGTTTCCCGCTGAAGACCCGTTTATATATTCACTTGGATTTTGAAGCCCTGAATTGTCAAAATATTTCAATTGATCGTGATCATATTGATTAGTTGGTAAAGGCATGGTACATATGTGAAATAATCGTACTTTTGACCGGTATATGTCGGTGCCCAAATCATGTAAAAGTGCTGTAATAAGATTTTAAATATCACCTTTCTCTCATCTGTCGTGTACTTCATTAAACACAAGATACTTGATATATCCATTTGATCTGACGGAAACAAAACACCACATTATACCTTGCAGCACGAGTCCCGGGCGCACTTACTCGAAGCTTTTTTAATGCTCTTTTTTATTCCAGGGGACAGAATATACGTTTCTGGAGAGTGTGCGTCCCCGGGATTGTGGATAAGGTTCACGATTTTCATCTGTTGAAGGCTACCCATTACGGCATTACTCAAACAGATGCCTATATATATATATATATATATATATATATATATATATATATATATATATATATATATATATATATATATATATATATATATATATATATGCATATACGTGTACATCTGCTTGAGTAATGCAAGTGGTCTTGACAAGATGAAATTCTTTAACTTATGCATGTATGTATGTATGTATGTATGTATGTATGTATGTATGTATGTATGTATGCTTTTATGCATATATGTTTGTATGTATGTTGCATTTGGGTGCCACAAGTAAATATTTAGGGGGCCCAATCCCTCTCATAATTGTGACCATTTAATATTCACTCGCAAAATACAAGTCTGTGATGGCTCTAGAATTCAACATTTCCCTGGAACCCCCACAGATAGTAAACTGAAGGGGGCCCGACAGAAACAAACACTTGGAATGGCAAAAATGAAATGTAAGACCTGCTTTAGAAACAAAATGATGATGATAGACTTCCAAGAATTAAAACATTCTCCATCCCCCGTCCGTGAAGATCGACAATTTTTCCAACCGCCGTGTCACCTCCAGCAATATATATTATTATGTATATTCTACAAGTCAACGTAAGGGGTAATCCTCGCTGAACCAAGCGTATACGTAGGGAAAAATTGAGTTCGTGCCTTCGGCTAGGGGTCTATTTTCATACTTGTGGTTCCAAGGAGATATATCCAATATAAATATAACCCATGCATACAGGAACAGCAGCAAGTCCACAAAATACTTTACTGTGACGATGGTACGCATCCATTAACATCCCATTGTATGGAAAAGTCTGGAAAAAACTGTACATCTGTGAGGTTCACAAAGAAGATTAAAAACATGAAAAGTCTGGTGTCTCTGAAGTATGTCTGTGACCCATGGGAATGGGGTCCGAGTCAATACACACACCCACACCCACCCACACACACACACACACACACACACACACACACACACACACACACACACACACACACCAACTTTTACTTCAAACGTTGTCTGTGCAACTAGTTGGTGAAAGGTGAAGAATGTGTCACGGGTACCAACTATAAGTCGGACAACTCACTTCAACTCCCACTAACTTTGAAAAAAACAAACTTTCACCAACTTTTCAGGTTGGGCAGTACAAAATTGGTAAGTGGGTCTTGGGTTATAGCTTTTACTACCAACTTTCCTGTCATCTTGGACATAGATTGCCCAATGAGGGGACAGGTCTGCTGGTGCATTTCCCGAGAATTTAAAGATCAGGACCTTTACTTTAGGACAGGATTGTCATAAAGATGGGGAGGCAGGACAAATGGAACCAAGAAGGAGTAGAAACTTGGGTTTCTCTGCCAACAATGAATGTCTCTACAATGTTGAAACTAAAGAGGAAAGAAGTTTGTATGCATGATGGAATTCTGGTAGCAGGAGCAAGTAGGCTAGTGACACCTCTAGTTTTGGTTAAGATATATTACAAACTGAAACAGTTACAGTGTTATAGAATTCCTGCATATGTCTCTTCCAATACAATATGACAAGGTCAAAACGTGAAATGCAGTTAGGGCCAAATATACACTGGCCTTGATGCAATATTTCTATTATTTTTTTTTTTAAGTAAACAAATACACTCATTGTTGCAGCATAAATTTTTACACAAAAATTGCAAATCTATGGGACAATTCAGCCAGTTTCGTCAACATGTAGAATTATAAGGAATTAGATCATGTGTGGTAATGGCACTGATAATACCATGGTGAATATTACAGGAATATCGTGCACATCCAAAACTTTCACAAAAATGAGATGTTTCTGCCCTCCAAGCTTGAAATAATGGCCGGAGAAATTTGGTGTGAGTTGGGGGGAAAGTTGATGCATGTCCCTCTCAAGTCTGTCGAGAGGTGCTGGTGAAGTTGGTGAAAGCTTATAAAAGTTGGTTGTGAGTCAAGGCGAGAAGTGCAATGACCACCATTATTATAAGCAACATCACCTGATGGTTTAAGTCTTTATTGAATCATAACGCGGGTTTCAAGACAAACGCCGTGTAGAAGGTCTTGTCCCAGGGAGAGAGTTGTTTTCTTTTCTGTCAGTGTTTTGGAGGTGTCTTTCCTAATCTATCAAACTATTTCCGTATACATTACTACTAAACAGGATTAAGATTAAGTCAAGGCCCCACCACAAACAGTTCTCAGTTTGTAAAGTGAACTGCTCAGTTCACAAAATTTGTCATGTCGCCCAAAGTATATGCCCAGGAGGTTTGAAGACGATATGTCAATATTTTTAAAGAAGCAGAAAGAATTATGCCAATTATCGACGACGTACGACAGACGCTGGCCCGTCCTACAGAAATAGCGACTAAAAGAAATGAAAGAAACCATCGACAGATGGTCGGGCAGCATGTAGAACAGCATTCAACGAAATTGACACAGTGAACCTACTGTGATTTTTTTATGAACATGTGGTCGTTACGGTATCAAGAGATTCAGTTCAGATTTTTTCTGTAGGTAAACGTGTTGAATAACAAGGCTACAAAAATGCCCCCGACGCGAAAGAAATTTATGTAAGAACACTTTACAATCAATGTATGCAATAGCATGGAATCGAAAATGGAATTCAACCTAATAAGGATTACGAACAAAAGAAACACTCTACGTCGAAAAATAGTTTGGTGTTCGGCCTAAACAGAATGGAGCTTCATATTTAGAGAAGCGGCACACCATCAGTCGAGCTTAACATCTTGGAATCCGACTCAGGTTTTAAACCCTAAATGTGCGGATCCAGTGACTTATTGAGGTATTCTTAAGCGCTTAGGAGAAAAATATTGACATCAGGATATGTGTCGGCCATAAAATATTGATGGTAATGATATAATGATATAACGGAGAATGATTACATGGAAGCCATGTTTATTAAATATCAGGAAAAGGGACACAAAACATAGCGAATGAAGGAAAATCACACTTTTCAAACAGGATACGTTTAAACAAAACCGCGATAATCAATCATTGACATGTCCATTTTCCCCGTAAAAATATGATATATATGTTTCCTTTCCAATTAATAATCACTCCAGTTTCATTTATCTGGGCACGTCCTTGCTGCATAATGACTACTTCACACAATATTATTGTATCCAATTTCGCGATTTTTCATTTTGTTGGTTTTTCGCACGCCAGTATCACAGGGAGTCAGATATTGAAATGAAAGCAGATGCCGGTTCTTTTTATCCCGTGATTCTGAGCTATCACAGATACAGTAATGCCACGTGTTTGCATGTGGACACTTCAGTACATTGTAAAAATGTGTTTGTCGCCCAGGGAACTTTATTTAGGTCCCGGATTCCTTTAGACACAATGACGTGTTCATATGTATCTATGTTTCGTTACTGTTTCTCGATAGAAAAGTAAAAATACTGGTCACATGAATGAAATTTGAATGCCATTGATTCCACTTCACTACATTTTATTTGAGAACGTTATCAAAATTCAGAATGTCTGAACTCTAACGCTGGAAACTATCTATTCAAACTGGAAACAACTAGCTGTATGTTCATAAACAGCATGCAGTACCCTTTATCACCGATAAACAGATACGTGGGGCGGCATTTGATTAGTGACTGGAATACCAGTGACTGTTCATTAATTTGTCATTTTCGTTTTTCCATCTTAATATCCATCAACATAACACCTATAATGCATAAATTGTGGATTGGATAACAGATTAATCTGGATCCCCAATTGTACCCGAGCTGGACTTTCATTTACAAGGGGTATGGAGCTCCTCTGGCTTTTGTCAGTGCTGCCACGGCCTAATGCCAAAAAAGGTATCCAATTTAACTTTTAAAAAGTATAAATTTTCAGAAAAAAAAGTATAAATCTGAAGAAACTCACTTGTATTGCAGTAAAATTATGCTGTAACAAGAGGGCTGTGTGACCAGCTGACCTGGAAATTCATCACACTTGTGGCTCTGTGCATTTAGAATAGGCTCAGGGTCACCCATGTACTGAGTAAGTCTAACCTTCATGGAAGAACACTAACATTTGCCTCAAAAGCAAGTCCAAGCTGAGTATTTTGTCTACTCCGCTGGGGTCTGCCCTTCTTTGACAAGGTCACTGTTTTAGTGTTGGAAAAGTGACTCAGCTTCTAATTGGCTGAGTACGGCTTCTATGGTAACAGGATCACGTGCTCCAGAGACCAGAGGCTGCTACTGGTCAAGGCAATAATGATGAACTTCCTGATTGGTGCCTCAGTCTAGTGGGAGGGTCACAGTATAGTTTAGTTTTGTTCCCTTTCTATTATTAAAATCTTGTTGAAGAAGGGCAGACCAAGTGCAGTAACACGGAGCTTGGTCTGCTTTGCAGCCATCACGCATATGTGCAACATCAAGGTCCCAGTTCAAGTGGTTCTCAAGTTTTAGCACTGAAGAGTAAAATTCATGTACATATACGTTGCACTGTGACCACATAAATGAGGTTAAGGTCACTCATGTACTGTCTACACATGACCTTCACAGCGAAACATTTACATGTGCAACATCAAGGTCCTAACTCAAAATATATCTTAAGTTATTAAGTGAACTATAAATTTCATGTCAGTTATCCAGTGACCTTAAGATTTGGCCAAAAAGCGAAAAAAAAAAAAAAAAAAAAAATTCAAAGGTCATTGGAGCGCAACCATTTGAATAAACCTAGCAGAGACTACCCCAAGGTACATCCCCACCAAGTTTGAAGCGAATCTGGTGAGTGGTTTTGGATAAAAAGTCGAAAATGTGAATTACAATTGCTATACCCATTTACCCACATAATAATCAATAGCACTGTATGCATTAACCGACAAGTACCCGTATTGAAAAATTAATTGAAAATCAGGAATTCATAGCATTACCACCTTGCGATCAACATTGTTTGGCCCTCCTAAAAGGAACATTTCCACTAAGTTCCAGCATAATTTGGGTGACAGTTTTGGAGAAGTCAAAGCTAGCGAAAACAGACTTTTTAACACAAAAAATATTTGAAAAATCACAGCGTCACCTGTTGAACAAATTAAGGTCTAAGGGTGCCCAGAAGTCTCCCTAAGCAATTTTTAAGCAATTGACGAAGCGGTTTGGGAGATTTTTTTCAAAGATTTGCCTCCAAAAAGACAAAAAATCATAAAAAATATAAAAATCGATGGACCGTGACCATTTGAACAAACTCCAGTTTTCAACCACTTGTGGATTGTAGTTACTGGTAAGCTTGTTAAAAGATACTCATATTTAAAATGCTGCAAATATGGATGAACAAGAGCTAATTTTGTCACCACTATGAAAACTGTGTTTTGTTCACCAAAAGGATTTTAGGAACTGTATCTAATGTTCCCACTATTGTTGGAATTGATATGTTCTGCTGAAGTTAGAAAGGTGCCCAATGGGAAACCAACAAAGGAAATAAATATGCCCAACATGAATGAAAGTTGCTAGGGGCATGTAGACACCCGCTCATTTCGAAACCTGCCTATACTTGCTTGTAACGAACAAAGAACAGACTTCCATGCCGAGTCGTTCCACTTACCAGTGCATTTTTGGCTGTGTCTGATAGGAACGAGGACCTTGGCTATCTCTGCAACATGGTCCAGATCCTCACGATGACTGACACCAAAACATGCAACCACGGTTGTCACTCAGTGGGAAGATGGTTCTTCAATCCTGTTAACAAGACACTCAGACAGCCTGTGAGAATGCTAAAACACTACCCTAAATATCTAACAGAATTCCAATCAAAAGTTAAACAATTTGTCCAAAAAAATTATCTCCCGCAAATATGGATGAAGGCATGTGTGAGGTGCAGGGAGCTGCCACAACAAGTGTGCGATTTTCTCCCGGGACCCTCCGATCGACAACACCGCCAACACTGACATTTACAAGGCCATAAACCAAGTGCTCTGATCATTTGGACGCTTTTGATTGTCTGCTAGATTGACCAGGGCAGCATGGACTCCACCTTTGAACTGATTTTAACACAAATAGAATGGAGCACCAGTAACATCAAGGTCAACTGGCCATTTTTTCGTTGGTAGAATTCAAATGTTTTGACAGGACACCTGGCAGGGTTGAATTTGGTTTGGAATATTTTCGGCTTAAACGGGCAATGGTAAGTAGAATTGCCTTGACCTAGTTTTTGTTTCCTTCTTGTTAAATTCTAGATATTTCTCCCCATTCTAGTCTTGCTTTAATGTGATATCCCCCCATTGTAATTGTCTGCTTTTGTGACTATCTCTGAACCCGTAAAGTTTTGTATTGAAATACCAAACATATTCAATCAATATTTAGGACTACCGAGCCCATGTTGGCCCTTTTTCTTTACATTTCTTCCTCTTTCTGTGACAAACAATCAGGTTTATTGGCACGGTTGCCTTTGCCCATTTGTTTCAAATCCTTTCTCCTGGCCTTCAGTATTTCTTTGCTAGTCGCAAACTCAACACTTTTAACCAATGAGTGCCCATACCCAGTTTCATCTAATTTCTTATTTATTGCCCTGTGAAAACTAGTCAAAGAGTCTGGCTCGTAGTCGTCCCCATTTTCTCTTTTTGTAACTCTAGAAGACCCCCCCCCCCAAACATACCGATACATGGCTAACGATGGAATGGAAAGTAGGTCCCGTGTCTCATTTCGCGGTTCTCTTCTAAGCCACTGCAGAAATCTTTTAGTGCATGCATCATTTTTTTTTCACTGTTGATTTATTTTGCTTGAGTTCAGATATTCTTTTAGTTCATCAAAGTTGTCATTTTCCTTTGCAGTAATTCGACCCAGATCACCCACATGAACTTTGGGTTGAACAGGCAATACACCAGGACCGCTTAGCAGATTTGGAACTGCGCTAGGTTCCCCGCTGTGTGCTGTGTTGTTGTCTGTACTGCCAGCTTCAGGTGGCGCCTCGGTCTTAGCCCAACACCATCACACAATGTTTGTATGTCACTCACAGCAATGTTTGCTTCTGGGTTGGGATCAAAATGATCACAACCCTCCAGCATGTTGTCAGGATGTTAATCGACTGCTGTGGTAGCTGTTTGGTGGACGCCAGATGGATTTTCAATGGCATTGATAGGCAACAGAAGATCATCCAGCAAAGCATCTCCACCATCTGCAAACAAACATGAAAATCACACGTAAAGTTCTACAAATTTGATTTGCAAATTAAATTATTACAGATAATAAAGACGCATGATTTATTAAATAAATTTAAAATACAAATATAAGTGAACAGCCTTACCTTCCCACAAATTTTGTGTTAAAGTCAATTCAAAGGTGGAGTCCATGCTGCCCTGGTCAAAGCTTTGATTCCATTTATCTGTGACCAAGGCAATGCTTGCCTTATAAGAAAATGATCTTGAGAATGGAAAGAAAGCTGTGCAAAACAACGTGGTCTGGTGCAGGAGTACGTAGTATGGCCTAACAGGCTAAATGGTCTGTATTATGTCTATATTTAAGGTAATATGATCCTAAGTACGGGATAAAAACAAATAATGAAATCAGCAACCGTTAAAGCAAAATAATTTACATATATTGGTGCCGAGGGTATGAAGAAACATAACCAATTGTCATCAGCTCAGTCTGGTATTTAGACACATATCCATGGTCATTAGCTTAGCTGGATATTACGACACAGGATCAATATTTGTCAGTTTGGTTGCGTATTAAGACACATAATAAATGTTCATCCGCTCAGCTGACTTTTAAGATACACTGTCGAAGGTTATCAGCTCAGTTTGGTATTAAGACACAATATCAATCGAATCATCAGCTCTGTTGAATAGTAGTATATTCTTTTATTTACGTCTCACCTGCATAAAAATAAATACATATACATAACACAAACATGAAATCAAAAGCAGCCACTCCTACAGAGCTATGAGAGACTATAAAAACAATTAACGAGGATTGTGAATGGAGGGATTAGGAGTTATAATCTGTTGAGGAAAAACAATTTACTTTTTTAAAGAATTCGCCATAGGGTTTTGGCTCCCTACTTAACTACTTGTACATTGTTGTTGGCCAACACAGATTTCATTTTGTTGTCTTGAATCAACCACTGAAAGTTGTGAGCTTCTATGTTGAACATTTTCAATAATGGTGCTCTCTTGTCTTCGAATAAATTACAATCAAACAGTGCATGGTATTCATTTTCAACTGCTGAGCCCTCACAAAAATAACATGTTCGCTCGTTTAATGGTCGTCTGTCAGTTCCTTAATGTCCGGTTTCAATACGTAAAGGGTATCATCACATCTAAAAAGGGGTAGCGCCTGCTTGTGCTTAAGTAGCATCAGTAGAGAGACATAAATTTCCGTACCATAACATTCCTGAAATATTCTGTAAACTCTTAGCTTATAATATCCCAATCCACGAATAGCATGTTCACAAGTGAGTGTCTGTTTCCACTTGTCAGTGACCACATTATTTGACTTCTCACAAACAAATATTTTAACTCTGGACCAGACATGCTCATGATCATATACTTTAAGGAAGTCTAAGCTGATCTGTTGAGCATTGACTCACTGCGATAGACCCATTTCAGCTCGCGATTAAACTCACAGGCCCAAGCAAAATATGCATCTGTATAGTAGCTCCCAAGCCATGGATGTGAGCCTGCACCTGGCTTTCGCTTCATACGACACAACTTCTGCTCCCAGAGGGTCCTCCATCCAATGTCACCTGTCACGGCAGCAGCGGCGGTTCTCTGTTCTACTCCCAGAAAGAATTTACAGGCTCTATTATGAACTGTGTTCACAAATGAGCACTGTCTCTGCCCCCACACCGCAGCTCTGTGAATGATAATGGGCTCCATTCAGGTGTACAAAAAGGTAAATACGGCATCATCTATTTGCTTTGGATTTTGCAATCAGTGGGCCTAATGCTTGGTGTGCTGATTTAGCAACCTCTTTTGCCATTTATGAAAAATCCATACTTTCTGTGATCCACAGCTCTTTGTGTCTGTACTTGTCAGTAGTTCCAATGACATTATCACCACATCCTGAACATATAATTTGACCATGGTAACGAAGAATGCGTGAAATGGACTGTTTTTGTTTTGTCCACATTTGCTTGCATGCACCATGTATCACACCACGCCTGTAGAACACTGTAACTCTTCTGTAGGTCCTCTTCTTTGTTAGCAAGGAGAATGACAACTCTGCTTACAGAAGGATAGCAATATTCTCCTGACCAATCTGGATCCCATTATTCATGATTTCAATATACATTGGGAAATCTTTCAGAAATAGGTTCAATAGGGTGGGGGACAGGTTACAGCCTTGTTTCAGACAGCAACCCATGGGAAACAAGTCTGAAATGGATCCATTTAGACGTACCTAGCTATTAATGTCCCTGTAAAGATACTGCAAAGCATTAAACATTTTACCATGGATGCCATATTTCCCCAGTTTTTGCAACAGAAAAGGTTTATGAATTCGGCCATATGCGTTGCTAACACTTACATGCAAGGCATCAATGCTCTTTTTCTGTTTCATCTTAGTTTCTACTATGTTCTCCAGTGCAAGGATATGGTCCATGCAGTTGCGATCAGCCCTGAAGCCATTTTCTTCATCAACAGCGATGTTATTTGTTTCAGCCCAGGACACAATCCTCACGTTCATGACTGAAATAAATAGCTTGGCAGGGACTGGTGCTAATGTAATATCTCGGCTATTTGGGGGTATGAAGGCATCTGACAAAGCACTTTTGGGGATGGGATTTATGACATTCCTCTGCTATACATCGGGTATTCTACCAGTGCGGAAACTGGAGTTGAATCACTTGTGAAGAAAGTCGATGGATGTGGTGTTTGTGACAACCTCGAGGGGAATCCCCTCGATGCCAGCAGCTTTTCTTGGCCTGGCTCATTAAAATGCATCTAGTATTTCCAACCGTAAAATTGGCTCATTAGAGTCAATGCATCCCCTACATAGTAGCTGGATCAGTATAAAAAGCTATGTTCTGAGAGTTCTTGTTCTGGGTTCACCAGACCCTGAAACTCGTGTTTCCATTCATTCAGGACAGTGTCCAGGGCCCTGCTTATTGTGCCATGTTCCCGTATAACTTCCTGTTGTATACATTTATTCCAGTCAGCCCCTGCACCGATTTAGGTAATTGTTTTCTAAAATTGCTTAGTGTTATTACTGCACATGTTCAAAATACTCTTTTGTTGTTTAGCTCATTAAAGTATTTTTGCTGACTGGTCTGTTGGGTCAAAGATCTTCTGATGTGTTTTCATGTTACATTTTATACCACCTTTTTTCTGTAGGGGGGGGGGGGACTTAGCACCATCCTTTCCCTCATCAAACAGATTGTTCTATAGCCCTGAAAGCTTGTTAGTCCATCATGGTTTTTTAAATGTTCTTCGTTTTTTACCAAGTCCATGCTCTAAGTAAAGAGCAGATATTTTGGACAGTCAATCAGGGGGCAGGACCAGAGGTGTCACTGAGGACATTTCTTTAAATTTTGTGATCAGAAATCTGCCTGAAGGAAACAATGAAAACATTCACAGTAAAGTAGTAGTAGAATGACGAAAACATAAATATCATCTTCTCAGTTGATAACATACACAAGCAATGGTCATCAGCTCAGTAGGGTATTAAGACTTATAATTAATCGTCATCAACTCAGTTGAGTAGTAAGATGAAGACACACAATTAATGGTCATCAGGTCAGTTTGGTATTGACACATAATCGATGGCCATTAGCTTTGTTTCAAGTAAGGTGTGACTGTATGTGGACTGAGCATAGAATCTATTTCACTTTAAATCGTACTTACCAAGCATAGGATATATAGTGGTTTATTTATGTAGTTTTCTCAATGTATATTCAGTCATGAATGGAAAGATAAAACAAGCCAGGCCGACAGTAGTTGGAACCTCAAGCTTCCCTTCTTGTCATGACCATTTTGGTAATGTCATGAAATACTCGATCCAGGTCGTGGATATGGTACTTGAAATGAGTGCTGTTTTACTCACTTGAAACACATGAAATGTCGTGGCATTCCTAGGAATATGATATCTTCCCATGCAGCCCATTGCCAGGGTCACGATCAGCTGTATGTTGCTTTTACTGACCGAATATATAGTTTGTAAGCAAAGAACCCCTGGTCTGTAATCAGTGCGATTCATTCAACAGTAGATTAATAGATATAAATGAGGAAATATGAAAGTTGAGTGAAGTAATAAATTAATGACTACAAAGGAATGAAAGTAAATTAAAGTGTATGTACAATAAATGGACAATTCGACATTTGTACATATGGGGGGGGGGGGGGACAACAGTAGAAGAAGTAGTTAAAATTGAGGCAGGTGGGAGACAGAATATGAAGTTGTGTACATTCTGAGAACTGTGCAAATCAGAATCATAAAGAGACCATTCCATTGTGTATTGTGATATGCCATTCACAACGTGGCAAGAGAAGTCCTGCAATTTGCGTGGAAAGAGGAATTCGGTGGTCTCACTATGGCACCAACTTCCATAGACCCACCACATGCCACGCACCTGCAGCCCACAGCAGATGATGCAGAGAGCACGGGGTACATGACAAAGACCTGTGGTCTTGTTGGGTACAGAATCTTACACACACGGTGCTTAAATGGCAGATGTTGTATCATCCTTTGATGAAAACCCACAGATGGCGCCAATCCTTGAGTCTTAACATCAAACTAAAGAAAATTTCCCTCTGTATGCCACCATGTTATCGTCTTTGGAAAAGATCTCAAGCACATAGAGAGCTGATCTTCCAATTGCGTCACAGCTCATTTATTTTCCAACTTGACTGTCTTCCATCTGTAAATCAGTTTGGTAAGATCCTTCTGTTTCATGTGTTCCAACATGTTAGGTCATAAAACCTTTTTTGATACTGTTTTATGGTGTCTTGCAATATGGGGGTTTAACCTTGTGGTTCACATCATGTTGGAATATGACCTATGAACTATCTGGATGTAAAGAAGCTTGCCAAAACTAATGGACATTAACCTGACCGATATGGCCTTAAATGTCATATGATCACCCATGGACGAGTCTTGCAACTTGGAAGATGAATTGTGCCCCTGGGCATGAATGAAGTTTTTACAGGTCATCTCTTTTCTGTCATGACTGTCCCCATGACACCAGATAGAGTCAAGAGCTTTCCTTTGCATGGGTTGGGTGCTTGGCGCTGACGAAGTTAAATGTTCAACTGGATCCAAGTGAGATTGGCTGGCCATACATGGCAGGCAGGAGGAACTGCATAAAACGCAAATACTTTTGGTTGGTCAGAGGATGGCTGATTGGTTATCCTTGGGTGGAATCACTGGTCCAGGACTGGTTCAGACGAAGGACGGTTGGTTCAGCTATTTGAAGAGTCTCACCATGACACCTGCAGAGTCCATTCAAAGACCATGGAAACAGAACATTGTAATGCCTTTAAAAGGGCTCAATCGAGTTCGTGGATGTCACTAATGTTGGCTGGTCAGAGCAACAGAGATATCATTATTGTGTCTGAATGGCAACCCAGACATTTTGTTTTTCCAAGAATTCTTCTGTTCTGTCTTTCTTTCTTTCTTCTTACTGGCCAAATTTGTTCGAAGTTTTTCTCTGGTACTTTTATTCATAAAACCATGGTGACTGACTAACCGGTGAAATCGTGCACCTGGTTTGGAATAGTCAAGATGTTTAAAATATATGTAAATTAGGGGCATTTACAGTTTTAAAAGCTGTATGTCCTCAAACTTATTGTAGGTAGACACAAAGTTCTAACATACACATGTATGTTTGGAACATTTGGCAAATCCAATAGCATACAAACAAAAGGTAGGGAATTTTATGCTAAATCCACTGAATTTCTCCACAGTCCACATCCAGGCCTTCTTCTGCTTGTTACAGGCTGTATATACCTCCATGATGCTAGGCAACCATTTTGCATTCATAGTATATTAGCTTAAACCTGTCTTAGCTTTCTATCCATGCAAGATAGGTGTATGGTTTGGAAGGATTGGGTCTTGTAGCAAATGGGGAGGGGGTGACTCCCAACAACTGTGTAATGAGGCTCTCAATGAAATACAGAGAATCTCATCCTTTTTATGCAAGAACAGATCTTCTCCATGCTGCTATATATACCAAGCAGACTATAGCTCCCACTATTGCTGGACAGAGGTGTCAATGCACTCTAAGTGAAACTGGTGTCCTAGCTGGTCTTGTTTTTGCCTGAGCTGCCATGAATCTGCTATGCTTATCAAACCCAAGGGATCACAGGCACTGCTGGGTAGAATAAGCCTGGTATATGCATCCTCAACTACAGATAGACAGCATACAGTGCTGTGTTGGCTATACCCAGCAAAGAATGGTCCTCAATGACTGTTTTTACAACATGGAAGCAGTGTGCGGATTTGTGTCATATCAGTGGACACTTTCATGTCTTTGTTTTCATGTAACCAGTGAGATGGAGCCTGCTTTACATTAAATGAAACCTGTTCTTCATAGCCAAGGCAAGGAATACTAAAACAGTATTGTCCTTGTGTCAGTTCACAAGATACATGTACACGCAGTTTTGTGACATTATCTGTTACAATTTGTATATGTAATAAAGGAACAGAGACAATTTTGTATTGCATGTATGCACATCTCATTGAATTATAATATGTATATGTTGTACATATATATGTGCAGGTATGAATAATGTACATGCACATAAACTCATCTATACTGCCCAGAAGGGTTGACCCCCTCAGGAGTGGCACTTTTCTCTGGTCCGAAGGGTGCCCACAGTAGAGAAGTTTCACTGTGAAACTGTAAACAATGGAATTGTGTGTCTGAGTAATTATGTCTGGGTGTGAACCCAGACAGTTTGTGTTTCTAAAAAATCTTTTTCCTTTCTTTCTTTAAGACCAAACTTGTTCAGAATATTTCTGGGACGCTTCTATTCCAAAACCACAAAACATGACCTGGTGACTGACCTACTTGTGAAATTGTGCATCTGGTTTGGAATAGTCATGATGTTTAGAAATATACAAATTTGGGGCAATTAAAGTTTTAAAAGCTCCATATCTTCCAAACTATTGCAGGTTGACTCATAATTTCAATGTGTATATACATGAATGTGACACCAACCAATAAGAAAGACATAAATGAAAAGTGTAGAATTTCGCTTTATGCTTATTAGGGGCATTAAAAAATTTAAAAGTTGAATATCTCCACAATTCCTGTACATAGAGATGCCATTCCAACTTCAATATATAGGTTTCTGGCGAAGCATAACATGACATGGCTTCATCCAATAATCCAACAACCAAAGTTGTAGGATTTCACTTTATACACATAAGCCTAATACACAAAATTTAGATTATGGTGAGCAATGGCAAAGTATAGTATTTCAAATTGTTCTCATTTTGAGGACACCTTGATAGATTTGCTGTGAAACAAATCTCCTTTTCTAGTTTTATATAGATTTATTACATTTATATTTCGACGGTCTCGAACTTTTGATGTTTAGTGGACAGGGTGCTAAAGGAGGGATGGGTGATTAGTAAGTTCAGTGATAATCACCTGCTTCCGGTTACCAGCAAATCTGAGATCACGGCAGAGATTCGGCCTTTTCCTATATTCTAAATACGAACATAATACGAACGTATATTCAAGAACAAAATAACGAAACGAGGCCGTGTCCCACATAATGAAGGAAAGAAATAGTAATTGTCTCTTGGACTCATGCGTCATTATGTCAGTGCCAACCCAGACATTTTGTTTTTCCATTTTTTTTCTTTTCTTTTCTTTCTTTCTTTCTTTCTTTCTTTCTTTCTTTCTTTCTTTCTTTCTTTCTTTCTTTCTTTCTTTCTTTCTTTCTTTCTATCTATCTATCTATCTATCTTTCTTTGTTTGCTTCTTTCTTCCTTTTTTTTCTTTCCTTCCTTCTATCTATCTATATATCTATCTTTCTCTCTTTCTTTCTTTTTTTCTTTCTTTCTTTATGACCAAACTTGTCCAGAGTTTTCATCTAACACTATTAGTCTGAAAACCACCAGATTTGCCATTGTGACTGACCTACTGGTGAAATTGTACACCTGGTTTGAAAAAGTCATGATGCAAATTAAGGGCACTTAAAATTTTAAAAGCTCCATATCTTCCAAACTGTGGCAGATATACACAAAATTTTAATGTGCATATATAGGATGTGACACTTGCCAATATAATGGACAGTGAATGAAGGTTCTAGGATTTCAAAATTATGCTAATTAGGAGCATTGAAAATTTTGAAGTTGAATATCTCCAAAACTGTTATAGATACAGATGTCATTCTTGCTTCAATTTGTAACTTTGTGCAAAGCCGCATCCAATGAACCACGAACCAAAGTTATATGATTCTAATTTATGCGAATTAGGTGAATATGCAAAATTTAAATCTTAAATAGCTTCAAAACTATTATAGAGGCGCCACTCCTACTTCAATTTATGGGTTTGAAACATAGCCGCATCTAATGAACCATGAATCAAAACTGTACAAAGTTAATTTTTGTAAATAAGATGAACACACGAAATTTATATCTTGAAAAACTTTAAAACTTTTGTACATAGAGGTGCCATTACAACTTCAATTTGTAGGTATGTGACATAGCTCCATCCAATGAACCATGAACCAAAGTTGCAGTCTAGTAATTTACGTAAATTAGGCAGATACACAATATCAAAATATTAAATAGCTTCAAAACTTTTACAGAGAGTAGTGTCATTCAAACTTCATTTTAATAGTTTGCGACATGGCCACATCCAATGAACCAAAAACCAAATTTGTAGCATTTTAATTAATGCAAATTAGGCTAATTCACGAAATTTATATTATGTTGAGCCATGGCAAAGTGTAGCATTTCAAACAGTTCTCATTTTGAAGGCACCCAGATAAATAGATTTGCTATCAAGCAAATCTTCATTTTTAGTTGATCTTGTTTTTCTCCTTGGCACCGGCCTTTCATTATGTAATGGGCGATCTCACAAAAATTAAAAACAGCAGGCCATCGGTGGCGATGGCGATAGGTGAACTGTATCTTCCTCGCAAATGAAAGATACCAATCTTGTTCTATAATTTCATATTGTTCATTAAACACTTTAACACATGTACTTTCATATTGAACTGATAATGTAAAAAGCACTGAACCGAATTTTTTTTTTACCAAAATATGATTTCAAATAGACAAGATTAAAAACCCATAGAATCCTATGAAAATGCACTGCTATTATATATAAGCGGTCGAGTGTCAAAGCCTGAGAAAGCTAAGCATTTCGCAGTTCTTTATTTCTCTGAAACGTATATCCGTACACAACAAATGAATACTATAGTTACCATTTCAGGTGTACTTTTGGGGTTACAGAACATTATTGTATATATATTAGAAAATAGTAAAGTCAACAGTGGACAAACTCTAAGGGAACTTCTTCCTGGATAAATACTATGACGAACTCTGAGGAACTTCTGTCAAATCTGTTAAAAAGTCCTACTATCACTTAAAACTAGTTCTGCTGCGGGCTTGACAATATAGGAAACATCCTCTTTAAAAATACTGCTTCCGGAATCTGTCGCCCTCTTACTAAATCCTTTAACTAGTCTCTACAGCATTCCCACTTCCTATCTTTTTTTTGTTTTTGAACGCCTTCTGTACAACGTCTTTTATGAGTACCTTATAACAAATAACCTCCTCACCACTGAAAACTCTGGCTTCAAAGCAAACGACTCCACGATAAATCAGCACGTCTCTATTCTCCACGACATTTGGAATAGACTCAATTTCAGCAAAGAAGCACGGATGGTTTTCGTCGACATATCGAAAACATTTGACCTGATATAGCGTGAGGGTCTTTTGTTCAAGTTAAACAACTTGGCTTTACAGATCCCATCTCTAATCTCATCAGCAGTTGCCTGTCAGATCGCATACAAAGCACCACCATCTTTGGTCACACTTCGTCTTGGCTACCTGTTGAAGCTGGTGTACCACAAGGCTCCGTTCTTGGCCCTCTGCTCTTTCTTGTTTTTATCAATGACATCACGGACGGCATAGCATGTGATATCAAACTCTTTGCCGACCACACCAGCATCATTGAAATTGTCCATGACCCTGATATTTTAGCTGAACGTATCAATACCGACCTCGGCAGGATCCATACCTGGGGCAATCTTTGGCGACTTACTTTCCATGCAATCAAATCCTTATCTGTCATTTTTCCTCCACAAAAGGACAAACCGGCTTACCCACCTCTCTTCATGGGAAACACAGCAATACCTGAAGCAAAGGAACATACGAAGCAAGGAATTACACTTACACATAATTTGCCATGGCAGTCCCATATTAATCGTATCTTAAATAAATCTAGCCAACGATTATTGGCCTCGCTGCGACAGACTGAAATAAATACAAACTATCTAGCAAAGCCCTTATACATTTATATACCTTCAAATCCAAATTGAAAGCGACCTTACTACCTGTTGACATTAAATCTTTTTATTTCTCACTCAGAAAGCGTTTCCCAAATACTTGTCACAGTCTGTTGCACCTTGGCTGCTCACAGCTTTTCTCCCATCTTTTAAAATTTATATAATGCCCTCGCCAGATTGTGCATGTTCTTTCCAAAGCGAAGATATCCATTAATTTTTCTTGTCCTGTTCTCTCTTTTCAGCCCATGGGTATCACCTGTTAGACACTGTATGCATATATTTCTGGCACAGGGTAGTAAACACAAAACTTATCAAACATCTGTGCAGTGATCTCCTTATCGCACATTTTAAGTCACGAAAGGCCGATTTAAGTTACGGTGATGATATGATTTTTTTATGCTGTGCAAAATTATATCTTACTATCTAGGAAATTTGAATATCTAAGCTATTTATTTTCTCGTGCCATAAGCACTTGTCTAGACTGTTTCCCAGTTATGTCTCTCTTAGCAATTGTAATGTTTAGCCTTGTGTGTCATGTATATAATATTATATACGTTTTGCTCGCCCGAAGAACCTCCAGATAAGTCTATATGCAATTCAGTTTGTTCATATCAAATCCTTTTTGAGATATTGCAAAGAAATAATTTATCACTGAAGGGCAATGTGATCTCAACCTTTCACCTTAAGGTCACTGGTAAGTTATATATATATATATATATATATATATATATATATATATATATATATATATATATATATATATATATATATATATATATGTATATAAATTCGGACCTGATACATACTGCTATTAAGTTTGGTGAATTTTCATCAAATGCTTTTGGTATTGCGTGGTACCTAATGTTTTGAAGGGCCCTGTGTGCTTCACCTTTAACCTCAGGTCACTTGCGACCACTGGTAAGCAAAGTTCTGGGTGGATGCATACATTGCCCAAGTTTAATGAGCTTCCATCAAACCGTTATACAGATATTGCAAGAAACGATTTAATTTACAAAGGCAACGTGATCTTGATTTTGAACCTGAATCTCACCTGTGACTTACGTCAAGCAATGTTACACCTGGATACATACCAACAGTAAAACGTTTTCTGATCCCAGCTTTCCCATTTCTTGACATATCACATGCAAGAGAATGATCCTGATTACCTTGAAACGGTGTCATGGTGATTGTCCTTCGAACTCGATATAGACACAAGTATGATAAACTGAAAAAGTTACTTAAGTCCAGTTCACCTGATTCTTCAGATAGAGCGCAGAAAACATCCAAAGATAATTGACCCTGGTCACCTGCAAATTGAATTAAGGTTATTGCTTTGCAAATCTGATGTAGACATTTAATAAAGGTGATCGACTTTTGTTTCATGACCACAGCTTACCGGATTCTTCAGATCTCATGCACAAAAAGCTCAAAAGGGAATTGACCCGGGTGGTTTTGAAATTGGGTCAAGGTCATTGCCCTTTGCATTAGACGTAGGTACTTACAAAGGTGACGAACTCCGAAAATTATATGATCTTAGCTTACCGCATTCTTCAGATATTGCGCGCAAAATTACACTGACAAATAAAGGGACAGGGGGAAAGGTATGGACACACGCACGGACGCAGGCTATGCGTAACTCGTCTGGCCTTACGGGCTACAGGTTAAAAAGGAAATGATGTGTTTATATGTCTATTCCTTTCTAAATGATATATACACGTGTGTGTGTGTGTGTGTGTGTGTGTGTGTATGCCTACATGTTTTTAATGCACATAAGTATGTTTTATATAAATTACAAGTCAAACCCTCGGGCCTACCAGCAAAAACGATGCCAGCCTACATGATCAACTTGACCCCGTTACTCTCAAAACCATGAGGCTTTACTACTGGGAGACATGAACTCTGACGTTTTTAAATTTGAATCCCACTCTTTGTAAGAAAGTAAAACAAGTATGCACATGTACCAATTTATTATTGTAGCAAATAGTAAACAGCCATAGACATGATTTTCATTTCGGACCAGGCGAAAGCTGCTCATCATGGGATCAAAAGTCAATATCAGTGATCACTATATCTCCTTTGTAGTCACACAGGCTCATATACAGGAGAAACCGCCACGGATCATTTTAACACTTAATGTCAAACACTGAGATCTTCAGGCTTCCTGTGACCACGTGCTATACCTCCTTCGGTCCGTATAATTGAGGGGCTGGAAGATCCGGCAGACCAGTGGCATATTTTTTCAGCACTGCTGGAAGATGCTGTATCTCAACACGCCCCTGATAATCCACGGAAGGTTCGCAGTACTGAATTACCCGGGATATCTGAGGAGGTTTTCGAAATGACACGCCAGCGAGAGCAATTTAAAACCAAAGCAAACATTCCAATGGATAAAAAACATATCCAAAGTAGAGAGAAGAAAAAAAAAACACACACACACACACACAAAACCAACAACCCCCCCCCAAAAAAAAATCCAGTACTTTGAGTTAAAATAAAATTGAACATAACAACAGCCTAATCACAAAGAATCAGAAGCTTCAAAAAACAAATTCAGAAAGACCATCGTGCAAGTTTTTTTAATGACTAAGTGGACATTGTATCGTGATTTTTTAATGCACATTCAACATCGTCATTTATTCCTTTAACATGTATTATCAATTGTGTGATGGATTTATACTATTGTAAAGCGCTTATGAGCATACTGTGTATGGAATAAGCGCTCTAAAATTGAGTTTTATTATTATTATTATTATTATTATTATTATTATTATTATTATTATTATTATTATTATTATTATTATTATTATTATTATTATTATTATTATTATTATTAAAGTTCTGCCATCTCCAAGCAAATCAGAACAACCGACCGACCTCACAGATGCGGACGGTACCTACGCATATCCAGAAACAACAGCTGCATATGTTGTTGGCCAGAGCCTAATTGGCAATGTATACGTCGAAAAATTTAATCCACATCGAACTTGAACTAAACTTACATCGGTACTAGAGTATACTACAATTTATATTTTGGCCTCTGCAATTCTTAATATATGCCGGCAGTCATATTTGGATTTCCTTGTTAACTAATAGAAGAAAATGTCATTTCGAAAAATCTTATGTTCACCCAAATATATATATATATATATATATATCACATCATATATTTAAACAGCTTACAGGACTCTAATATATAGAAAATCCGTATCTGAACACCAATGATGATGATGAGGATGATAGGATGATGATGATGATGATAATGATGATGATGATGATGATGATGATGATGATGATGATGATGATGATGATGATGATTATAGATTATTGAAGACACGTGCATTTGTTAACATATACGGGCAGTCATATTTTGATTTCCTTGTAAACTAAAATAAGAAAATGTCATTTCGAAAAATCTTATGTTCACCCATATATATATATATATATATATATATATATATATATATATATATATATATATATATATATATATATATATATATATATATATATATACATACATATATATATATATATCACATATATTTAGACATTTTACAGGACTCTAATATATAGAAAATCCGTATCTGAACACCAATGATGATGATGAGGATGATAGGGATGATGATGATGATGATTACAGTTTACTGAAGACACGTACAATTTTTAACATATACGGGCAGTCATATTTTGATTTCCTTGTTACCTAAAATAAGAAAATGTCATTTCGGAAAATCTTATGTTCACCCAAATATATATATATATATATTTATATATATATATATATATATATATATATATATATATATATATATATATATATATATATATATATATATCACATCTTATATTTAGACATTTTACAGGACTCTAATATATAGAAAATCCGTATCTGAACACCAATGATGATGAAGATGATGATGATGATGATGATAAGGATGATAATGATGATGATTATAGTTCATTGAAGACATTTTCTGTTAACCATGCATGCAGCAGACCAGGTTAACCGGTGATGCGTTTACAAACGTTAGTAGATCTGCGTACATAAATATTCCCAAGATTTTGTCTTTTTGGATCAATGATGATTTCTCATGCTAAGGCAATATTAAGCGAAACATTCATAAATTAGATCGCACATATAGGATAAATAAATAATATTACCGTCAGTCCAATGAAGATTCCTCCATTCATGTGCTGGAAATGTTTCATATAAATTATAATTACAATCATGATTAAATAATCATCGTTTAGTGCCGTTGATATCGGCAGATAGTGATTAGTATTTCGCCATTGTCAGCATGAGTTTCACTTTGTGTTCATGTTTGAAAAAAAAACCAAGTGTATGGTTCTGCACATGACAAAATCTTGGCAATTCTTCGTTAAATTAACAGTGGCGTCCACATGCGAGGATCGACTGTCATGGAAATAGTATCCATGCATTAACTGTCGTTTGCGATGCATAAATGGGAAATATCACTATTGTATCTAAATGAAATTTTAGCAATGGACAGGAAGTAATATCTCATATGTGGTACCCTTTGCTCTTCAGGGTCTTACAAAACCGGGAGAATGTAAACCTTCACTGAACTTTGTACATGATCCTTCCCTCGTTTACCACCCTGGTAAACTGGATTGTCATACTTTTGTGCTACGTTCTTATACTTTTCCATTATAGTATTTATCATTCGCTATTGTGTTATTTATTATTTGCCTGCAAGTATGTTAATATCGACCAATTCAGTGCATCTATGAGTCATATTATTATGTTAAGTGCTGGTGGCACCTAGTACCTGCAGCTTACCTCAGACGGGCTTCCTACATGTATGTTACGTAACACATAGATACCCGGTTACCTTAATCAATGTTTGTCTTGTCCCAGGTCTGTATCCAGAGTACATGAAAAATGGAGTGAGGTGTAAGCATGGATGATACTTTGTTGCGCTGTTTCATTTATGTTTCACTAATCTCCGCAACTTACTTCGCCAACATTTACCTAGATGGACATTAGGTTTCACAACGATATATATTGGTTATGATACCCTTTCCTTTTGACTGCCAATTGTTCCAAATTTTCATTGCATTGTTTCGCTGTTGTTATTCCCCATCATTTACCAAATCTTTAAAATGTCCTATTTATTTGTAATTAACTACTACCGAAAGTCAATGGCTTTCTATGTAATTTTATATCAAGTGTATGACTTGTAAAATCACGGATACTTGTTGCTTATTAATTGGTGATTTGTGCGTGATTACCATATGCAATATAGATGTTGCCTTTTATATTTCTAAGGCTGTTTGCAATGTTCATATTGGCATGCATAAGACATGTTCTAGTTTTATTTCTGTATTCGAACCATTTACGTGTTTATCCTTGAATTTAATACTTGATTATGTGTTGATACATGTGTACTTATTTATTTGGGTGAGTGCGTGCAGAGATGCTCTGTGCCCAACTTCAGCGACTAAGTAACCTCTCCATGCATGAAATATTATTTCGTTGCGGCATTTCAAAAACAAGTGTGAAATTTTGTGATTTAATTTTTTATGGTTAATAATACAGGCCAATATCAGGCGGCTATTGGTATTTCTAACTTACGGAAAATATCTCTTGAATATTGTCTTGTTAGATGTTTTATGATTTAAGAATTATGATGAATAATTTCGAGCTACAAAATAGATACTTGTAATGAATCAGTGATTCCCTCAGGGGCCGCTACCACGGCTTGGTCAGAGACAGTACGTGGTCGAAACACTGAAGAATGGCTATTTTCTCCCCAATCATGCGGTGCCAGAGCGAGCCCGGTACGGACTGTCCGCTAGCTAAATACTTGGATAAAATATGAAAAAAATATCAAACGGGCAGCAGGATCTATCCTAGTCACTCTATAAATTAAAGAAGCACTATCTAACTTTATTATATCAGAAACAAATGGGATATTTAAAGCCCTCAGCAAGTGAGAATGACGGTGGTGTTTACAAAGGCCTAAGCAGCCCTTTACATGGGTGCCTTGAGTGGACTCCAGTTCAGAAAAAATACTTTGGGATAGATCAGCAGCGTTCATTCCTTGCACAAGACAGCGAACTCCGACCGTTTTCCGCAAACATGATCATTTCATATCGGGACAGCTCATACCAGAATTAGCATACCTAAAAATAGCCTGACGGGAAGTGGCACATCTTTTTATTCACATGGCTATTGTAAAAACTTCTACAAGAAAAAGTAACACCAAGAATCTCTATCACGTCCACCGTGTCGAGTTTTTTTTCAGTCTCAGAGATCAACAAGACCAGGGAGATTTTCCTGGACAAAAAGAGATGGCTACCTACAACCATACCCTTGGCTAAAAGATGGGAGCGATTCAAAACTTATCACAATGTACAGAATAGTTCACGGACTCACCCCAAGTAACCAACATACTTTCTTGCCCAATGCTCCAGTACAGAACCCACGTTATAATACCAGAAGGAATTTAAACACGTCAGACCAGCCCCCTTTCGAGTTGAGAACTGTTTTATTTGAAGAATCTTTTTTCCCTTCGGTAATCAAATCATGGGACCTTTTACCCGTATTAACTAGAAACTTAACATCGCAATTCAAACAAAAAATATCCAACCCCTTATCATGTTCCGTGAAATATCCTCAGCTCTTAAAAATCGGCAAGGGGTATTTTTCTGTTCTTCGAGGTAGATAACATATGGGCCGCACTCAATTTAAATAACATTTGTTTAAAATCGGCGTCAAGCAGCTTGCTCATGTGGAGCGGCTGTCGAAAGTGTCTGGCATTATTTTGAACTTGTCTCAGGTATACCATCGCCCGTGATGTACTCCATAATATTAACTCTGTTGCTTCTTTTTGCCAATGTACTGTTCTGTTTGGTACCAGTGACTGCGACCTTGAGGGCAATGCTATTATATTTTCAGAAGTGCAAAATTTTAGTGAAGAAAATAAACTTTTTCAAGCTGAAACTCCTACTTAGTAACTGCGACTGTAACTCCCAGTAGTCAAAATCTCAGTTAGTAAGCACCATATCATTCAACTTACAATGAGTTGAAGATATACTTCTGCTTAGCAAAGGTGTCCATAAAATTGGCCCTAAAACACAACAAAGTATAAATAAGTCCAATTAAGTATATATTCTTAAAGGTATATAAAACGGAAATTGTGTTTTGTCATTGTCATTTGTGCCACTTGTCTTGCATTTTCACCGCGATTGTGCAAAGTGAACATACAATTTTCCTAATTTTTCAGTTTGGAATGAATTTTTTATTTAAACTTTAAAATGCGTGTCGCAAAATAGATTATAAGAAGTGAGTTAAAAAGTGGGTCTCACTTTTTGCAAATTTTGCTTTGTTTCGTTTCGAGGACTTTCAGAGTTCATCTCTAAACAATAAGCCTTTTGATGCTAAAGTGAGATGTCAACCTTCCAACATCAAATAACAATGCATTAAACGCTGTCTATTACCACTCTTTGGGTCGATCAGCTGAGACAAGGGATCTTTACTCAGACCACTTCTCAAATTTTGCATTTGTTATCAAAAACATATTTATTTTCTCTGGACCGCCTTATTGTTCCAATGACTGATCTGGGGGCTCCACAGTGCAAACAGAGACGTATGCACAGCATTGTGCACAAACCACACAGGTCAACTCTGAAGACTACGTCACAGCTTGTGTGAAATGGTGTTCAACAGGAATAGACACAGCAAATAGCATTTGATTTATCCAAATCAGGTGATTATCAGAGGTTATTGACTTTAGCCAAATCATTTTGGTAATTATTGGCGAGTTTAATAGCAGCTATCTTGAATGAGACTCGGAGCATGGTGATGGTGAATTACTCTGCCGTCTCGTTACATCACAATGTGTTTAACGCCATGCAACTTGCGGGATCGCCGGGGACAAACTCCGTCGAGAAACTCAGCCAGCACTTCAGACTCACAGTGGGGTAGTACGTTAGATGCAGTGTTGACTCTTGCCGGTGTGATACACGTATGTTGAAGTGTCGAACGTCAACTGTTGCCTGCTGTTACTCAGCTTTTACCAGTTGCGGTCCTACAAAACAGCCAGGAAAACCTGGATCAAAACCGATCAGAAACGAAAAACTCAGGGTTGAATATAAGTGGACCAGTGTGTGTTCTTTACGCTTTAGAGGGGGGCAGAAAACGTACATGAACAGGACCCCATGCATTTTTCCTGGGACGAACGAATGGAAAAACACCATAAAAATTTACAATCAGTAGATTGTTTAACATATCTTTAGAAAGCACACCGTCCTCTTACCTATTGTTTTGGGGAGTTTGAATATGTTTTAATGTTAGTAGTGCAGCCTGTTATAACTGCATGCTCATTGGCTGAAGCCAGGTCAGGCTTCCCACCTGGGCATGAAATCCGACCCAGGTTACCGGTAGTGTACTGCAAAAAAAAAAAAAAAAGGTAAAGATGCGCAATACTTGTATCTACGGCGAAAACGACAGAACCTATGCGCATTTAACAGTATAAAATGGATGGGTAGTCTCCAATCACCGCAATGAGCTGTCTGGTTTTAAGTTGACTGAAACATTCGCCACCTTAAATTATGGCAGACGAAAACGTCAGTCGTTTGCGGCACTTTAATCATCTGCATCTGTAATATGTACCATATAATAACATTTTCATGAACTGACTTATTATCCACATTTTACTATTTGAATTTACATTATATATATATATATATATATATATATATATATATATATATATATATATATATATATATATATATATATATATGTATGTGTGTGTGTGTGTGTGTGTGTGCAATGGAACCTGCGTATGGGTCCACCTCTGCTAAGGGACCACCTGAGCTAGAGGACCAGTCTCAACATCCCTATTAGCATATTGTGGGTTAATTTTACTTGTCTCAAGGGGCCATCTGTCACATAAGGATCATTTTTCACAGGTCCTGTGGATGGTCCCTGACAGGTTTATATATATATATATATATATATATATATATATATATATATATATATATATATATATACATATATATATACATACATATATATATATATATATATATATATATATATATATATATATATATATATATATGCAGATCCTGCACATCTTCCACGTCCCTTCATCGTCATGTGAATTTCTGTTGATCAGACTGACCAGCCGTCAATAAAAGATCCCCACTCCGAAAAAGGAAATGTCTTGCGTAAAGCTCAAAATACACAAACAATCTCATGAACACAAAAACGATTACGCGGCTGTGATTTTTTGCATCACCTCTACCGAAAAGATAACTAGGCTTTCAAAATTTATCTTTTGTGTTTACCATTAAAAAGGAACCTGCTTTATGTAAAACTACAGTGATGGTTGATTTTTTCATGCCAACTCATATTTTGAATTAACTTCAATACTGATTTGGTTTGTGGCATTGGACATTTAAGATAGATGAATGGCGTAAATATATCCGCAGATTATTTGATATTCCTGTTCACGCTCACTGCAGCTTACTTAGTTTGTTATGTGACGATATCCCTGTCGAATACCAGCTCCATTTAAGCGCCTTGCTAAAAATTTGTCATCTCTAGCACGAAAAGTAAAAACCAGTGCTTATAGCTGTGGGGCCAAGTAGCATTATATGGTAGCAGGTCAAAGCCTTGCAATAATCTCAATTCTTTACGTTACAGATACAACATTCCAAAAGCTTCTTTGAACAGACTAAGTAAACATCATATTACTTTTCTCATTCGTAACGCTGCTTACAAGATAGATGACCACAATGATCTTATTTCAGCCAGTATTATTTCAGATATGATAGAAGCCCGTGCCCAGAGAGATTTCTCAGTGCTCTCTCTAGAGGAAATTAATCGCATCATCTCTTTAATGTGTAGCCAGTGATACGTATATGCAATACCACGGACACTTGTAATTGATTTTTTCCTGTGAAATATTAAATGGACAGTCTTTTTCTTTGTCTTTAATGCGAAGACTGGTTTGCTGATATTTGCTGTGTATACTATGTGATATGCTTATTGTATTATATGCACGAATAAAGATATACATATATATATATTATGATTGGATATATGGTATTTAAATTGTTTACATGAAATTGGATTTAGCAAATCCAACATAATTTACATGTATCTTGATGTTTTATGTGCACAACAAGAGCGTGAAACAAACGACTCTCCAGATTTGAAAACTATTGTTCCTAAAATTGCCGCAGAGGGACACTTTCTTATGATATCCTTTTGACCAGGCCTCAATCTGTATTAAAACAGGTGACTTTAATTCTGGTACGAAGGGCTTGTTAATCTCTTTTACCAAAATTGGATAGGCAATGTTTCGTTACAATTTTGTTAGAAAGAAGTCGAGATTTTGACTTAAACGGAAGAATTTATTAACCAATCAAGGCGGTTTGTTTTCTAGCTTGTGGTGTCCCAATCTAATAATATTTTAACTGGGGGCCATCTACATTTATGCACCTTTTTAAAGTTTTAATGATTACCGTTTTTTCGTGTTTGTATTTCACATATATTCTGTGCGTCTACTGCATGTCTGGGGAATCCATTGATCAGTTAACTAATTTTGCAATTAATGGGGCAATAAATATGTTAAAGATACAATAAAGCTGTTGACCTGAGGTATCTTAGCTTGAATTCTGATTCCCATTGCGTCTTTACTTTTGAACTTGGGCAAAAAGGCTGGAGAAGACATGGGACCACCGGCCAGTTTTGGCCAGCATTGGGGGTAGGATTAGGTTGGCACAGGAATCAGATATGATATTCAGTGCAAGGGCAAATATGCTGCATCCCGGTTTTCATATTATTACTCACAGTGGACACCACTGCGGAATAGCATATTTCCATTAAGAACATGTGGTTCCACTATGACGTTTCTCAACAAAACAAATTGTCAGGGAAATGATTCCATGTGCACCGCTTAGAACAAACGATTGGTTGTTTGTAACGTCAGAATAATTCATGTTTGTAATGTTGGAAAGATGTATGTTGGAAAATTTTCATCATGCATTGGAAGGAAGCAAGGAATTGTATCTGCACGGAACTTGGTGTTCCAGGGTAGGAATATTTGTTATAACCTTGAGCCCGCGTGAATTGTAATTACCACCCCCACCCCCACCTCCCCCCCCCAAAAAAAACGCTAAACCCTGCCGATCTTGTATCTTGGTCATCTTGTGTTGTTCTATCTCTCTGCTTTCGGATATCAGTGATACACCGTCACTTCCGTTTTATATTATTATTTATATTATATAATGCTTTGTTCAACAACTGGCACAGCAATGCCCTTCTTATTAATTTTTTTGTGTTTTGTAATGGTCGATTTCCTCCCGCAAATCACACGCTAGATTCTGTTTGAAATTGTAACGTAACTTGGCTCGATCTCCACCAAATCGAAGCACGAGATAGGTGGAGTATCGTTTCGCAAGTTTTTGTGGATTTTTGAAATTACATAGTGTCGGGTAAGAGGAAATATTAGGGTTATAGCTCTATAAAGACACCAATAACTGGTGTGCATGCAAAAACATGTAATTTTCTCCAATGCTGTAAGCTAGATCCATTTAAAATTTCGTAGGGATGTACGTTTGGACAAGTCTGAATCAAATGTCTTGATATTTGTACGCTCCTGTGATTTAAAAAAATTAACAGTTTTCATTTTGTAAAATTCTTGAAAGGCATTCTCTAAAACCATAAGACCAATGACTTTCAAATTGCAAACAGACAATTATGGGTAACCCTAGACCAGGGTGGCGTCATGTCGGGTTGAAAGGTCAGCTGAGGTCTGGTTTTTCACACAGCATACATGGTGGTCTTATATCATTTCCTGCCTGTATGGCTGACCGCTGTTCACCTAGGCTTTCACCATAAAACTTGGCAAGACATACCGGTGTACAATCAAGAAATTTTGAGACATGGACACTTGCCGATTTGTCATGGTGAAGAATCGCTTCAGTGAGCAACAAAACCTAGATATGGCTCAAGACCATGGAGGAAAGATTGGAATAAACGTCTGTTATAACCACCTAAGACACATTGAATGGCCTGTGCACTGTTCATTTAAGGTGATTTATACCATAATAGCAAAGTATATATGAAGTCCGAGGCACTCTTCGTGAACCAACATGAATTGCGTACGAGTCAGCACGTATTGTGATTCAATTTAAGACGGCAAGACTGGACTATTGACTCATTTCTACGTTTTTTTTTTCAACTCAAGGCAAAATTGAAAATCTCTACTGTTGATGGTTGCATTTATCAATAATTTATTAAATTCAAATTTGATAACCTTTACAAAATCATTGTAACCATGCACATACTGTCTGATAGTATGTCCATGTTGGAGTGTAAATCATATTCCGTACGTGTATAACAAAAGAAGCAGACAACAGCAAAAAGGAATGGAATCGCAGGAGCACTTAGTGCAAGGAAACAATCATTGTTGCCGAAAATATACAAATAATAAAAACACTCTGCAGCTTTTCATATAACAAAATAAATTGTGGGGGAATCTGTAGAGTGCGGGAAGGGGCTGCTGGAGTTGAACATTGGAGAAATGACTTATGGCAACGACATCATAAGCACGAAATATTGACTCGTGGCCGCGAGATGGGAAACACCAGAAAATAAGTCGTGGCCACGAGATGGTAAATCGTAGCCACGAGTTACTGTTTTGTGATCAACGGTAATGTTTCAAGATTCTTTCTGTATTCCATGTATCCATCAGGGCTCCGTATGAATACAATGACATATGACAATGTTTGTGCGTAATTGACTTCAAAATAGCACCGAGATGAAATTGCTGATCATCCGGGAAGGCTTGCCTCTGAAAAATGCGCCATTGATTCTATTTTGACTATAAGTATTTTGAAAAAAGTTTAACACGATACATACATGCAGGGCAGCTGGTAAATGAACCTTATCTTTCGTCTCTGTTTCACACTAAATGCCTGAAATTCTGTCCATGAAGTTGACCTCGTGCAATTATCACGCCTGCAGTTGCAGACACATTGAAATACAGGAGCCACATCTGAACATTATGCACACAATATCATGTATGTAATGAATATTCTGGCACTACAGCGCATTCTGAGAAATACTGGCTGAACCCCTGTTGTTATAAATAGGCTGAGGTAATCGTCTTCACAAAATAACAGTCAAACCGTGCTTTGGTAGAAATAAAGATACAACGAGACAATCAGAATAGAATTAGTATGTTTCTTTTTCTATCGTATTTTTTATTGGTCTATTAATCAATTAATCAAGGAATTAATTAATTAATTCATTTATATATTAATTCATTTTTTTATTTATATAATGACAGAAACGTACATGGATAAACCTTGACAAAAGGACTTCTGGTATTGATGATGGGGAAATAGGAATGGTGTCATTCTACACTTGTCCTGGTGCTGCTGCAGTTGGTGTTGAATCTACTATATTTATCCTTTTTTCCTCCTCTTACCTTCTTCTTGTCCTTTCCGTGATATTTTTCCTCTTTTTTTTGCCTTCTATCTTTTCCTCCCTCTTCAAAGTTCTACCTTTTCTTCCTTCTTGTTGCCTTATTTTCACACCATTTCTCGTCTCCTTTTTTCTCCCACTCCTCTCGTTTAATTTTCTTACTAAGTTCATTGCCCTCATTTTCCTTTTTTTCTTAGTCCTCCTTCGAAAGTGACTTAGGCATACACCAGTGTCAAACTTTGGCTGAACAAAAAAATCATTTAATTCAATACTGTCATAAAGTATTTTCCTGGTCTTAAAAATGTAATTATGCAGGAACATGAATATGAATGTATACACGCATGTCTTCAAATATATATATAAGTCATTCCAAAATAAATTGTCCATTCCATTCGGACAATTTTGCCCCATCATTGTATGTCCAGTTCTACTTATGTAAGAAGCACCAAATTTGGACAGTGTGTAAAGATGGGTGCTTGTAGTAAATTGCCACAATTTTATTAATATTACTACACTCATAATTGAGTTATGGAATTATGAATATTAATAAATTCTCAGGAATTTAGGCAATTTCCTGGGGTTTTAGGTAATATCCTGGGAATTTAGGCAATATCCTGGGAATATAAGCGAGTTCCTGAGAACATAAGACCGGTCCTGGGAATGTATAGCGAAGTCCCAGGAACATTGCGGTAAGCTCCCAGGAACATATTGGCAAGTTCCCAGGAACATAATGGCAAGTTCCCAGGAATATAATTATAAATTCCCAGGATTATAACTTTAGTCCCAGGAATTGAGACTAAAGCTCCTGGGACTCTGAGTAAGGTTTTAAAATAACAGGTAACGTATGAGGAGTGCATGCGTACATGCACTAAGCGGCATAACTTTAATGCTTCTTCATATCAAATTCATTTCCCGCAAATTTTCCTTTGCTAGATTTTGCACAAAATTAGAGGGTCAGTCTGAGCTAAACCAACTTTATCGAACGCTGTCTTGAAAACAAAGGGAAAAAAAGGAAAAAAACCTCGCCAAATTGTGACATGTATATAGTGCCTGGGTTAGGCTATCATCAATACCCTCCCTCCCTTGGCCATACTCATGGATTCTTTCGGAGTTCTGAAAGCTATACAGAGGAATCTTTGGGAGGCCTAGTCTGTACAGCCATCCTAGGACAGCCATGCATGACCAAAGTGGACACTGATAAATTTATATGAAAATGAAACAAAGGTCCCGCTTTACTATCCTAGATTGTAGGCCTAGGTCTACACAGAGCGTATGTTCCCTCCCCTCTCTCGCCCCCCCCCCCCTCAAACTCTCGTCAAAATTTTGCAGGGTACAGGTAAAACCAAATTTGGACGGGTGAAACTTAACCCCTTTGTGCCCTGTCCAACAAGTGAGAAAAAAATAATCTCAACCCGTGTTATAGTCAAAATGACATATATGTTAAAAATTCCAAATGATCATTATTTTGTTCAAAGTGAAACCATGAATGCTGCATGAGTCTCATGTCAAAATGGCTGACTATGCATGCAGCTATATTAATTTTTTGTCACAACGTTGCTTGCCTCCTAAAGCTTACCTGCTTATACAGTGGTACCTCTTTTGAGAGACCCCTCTAATGAGAGACCGCATATCTTTTTAAGACCGCTCTCTCAGAACACTGTGCTATCTTTTCCATGTTGTTGTACCTCTAATGAAAGACCACCTCTTTTGAGAGACCACATTTTGACCCGCCGTAGGGGCGGTCTCTCAAAAGAGGTACCACTGTAGTTATAATTAGCTCACTGAATATCAGGGTATTTTTTTTTGTCTGGCTGGTGGCCTGTGAGGGCATGAGCACCCCAGTCTACCAATCAAAGGTCCTAGGTCCCCTAAGCAGACAACAGCTTAGCAAAGCACATGATTATAATTAGGCAAAGTGTGATAATGACCAATTGCGTTAAACTTTGCTTTTATTTTATTTCATTATTGTTTTTCAGTAAAATATGCTTCAACCAATTATTGAAGGGAGATGCTATTGAGAATGATCATGGACCTCCCTTCAGACCAGATATCAACAAGCCAAATTAACCCTATTTTACACCATAGACCTATTCTTGTAAATGAGTCCATGTTTACATTCACCCATCTATCACTGGTCAATATGCTATCCCTCCCCTCATCCCACTTGCTACCTGACCAGGTCCAGGAACCATCAACAATGCTTTTTTGCCCCATTCATCTCTTTATCAGCATGTCTGATTATCTTATTTTCCAGTGGAACTTGTTTTTTAAACTGATCAGAGCTTTTAATTTGGCAGCCTGTGGAGTGAGCATATGTGCACCCATGGGTGACACTTCAGAGCAGCTCCCTGCAAGGAGCAAAGTTAGTCATTTCATTGATTACATCATACTAGAGTGAGTGGGTGGACTCCAGCTGTGTCCAGCCAAAGTCATTGTTGCCAGGGTCCACTTTTCCATCAAGACAGAGTATTTACAGTACATATTAATGCCATATAAATTGCCTGTTTAGCAGACCTAGGGCTTTTGACTGATTGCATGACTAGGGCCCACTGACAGGCCACCAGCCACACAAATGGCCTGACATACAGCTAAGCAGGCAACCATACAAAAAGTTGTCTGGTGAATATTACAGTACAAGACCACCCCTTATGCCAACCTTAAGTGGTCACATGCATCAGGTGGTCTTAAATTGCAGGTAAATTTGCAGACAAGTTAGACTGTTGTGCCCTCAGAAATGTGGTTATAAGTCAGGTGGTCCCTCCCAATAGTGGTCTTAAATTGCAGGTTCTACTGAGACCAGGACTTGCACAGTCTTTATCCCTGTTGAACTTGGGAGGGGGTGGGGTGGGGTTACAGGGTGTTCATAATGTTTTAAAGTGCATGACACTAGCCACAAAGTTGTGGGCACCCCAAACTTAACCCAAGTGAGCAATATAAATCACATTGCATATTGTATTGAGCACAAGACTGAGTGTTCAGCACTGCCCTGGAAGCAGAGGGTAAAATGTAATATGAGCCAGCTTAGTTTGAATAGCCTGGGTTACCAGTTTTATGAGTCTGTTTAAGAGAAATACATGCATATGCAGCATGTAAATCAAACCAGAAAAATATGTGGTCAAAAAATGTTGAAACTCTTGAATCTTGGTCTCTGACCAGGATGTATTTGATGTATGCATTGTAATCAGTTACAACGTAAGTGCTGATAATTGAGACAGTAATTTATATAGGGTTGTTTTGATGACTCCATCCACACCTCATGCCACATGGTTTTCATTTTAGTCCATGATCATGCACAGTATTCCATTTCCTAGAAGCTGCATTGGCCCCCCATTACCAGCTTGAGGTAGCTTTTGACTGGCTCTGTCAACACAATATAACAACACAACCAATGACCCAATTTACAATTTACACCTCTGTGCAATTTACAGGTGGGCCTGTTTATGCAGTGGCTCAACTTGTAGTGAAAGATCACAAGTGGGACACAGATATACTGGATAGACTGCACCCAGGGAAAGGAAGGAGGGAGGGGGGTTCACAGTACACCAGCACAGGAAATAATTTTGCCATAACAGAGTACAGAAAATAGGAATATTCCAACATAATGGCCAGTATGAATATATATGATGATCTGAAACACAAGAAAAATAGGGCCTACAGTTCAGTGGCTTGGAAACACATCACTCCAGTGTGCCAGCATGGTGCTAATAAAGAAATACCCATCCCCCCCCACACACACACACTAAATGACATGTTGCTCTGCCTCTTTGCAGCCTGCTTGCATGATTACCTCTATGCATACGAGAAGGAACTTTGCAATACATATATATCCATTCAAACTCCCTTTCAGAGTTCATAGATGTACTTAATGAGGGAGGATGTCTGCCTACCATCACTCTTTCATTACATCTATGACATCTTTTTTTTCAATCATGACCATAATTACAGTTCCAGAACTTAATATGTTCAATTTGACTTATTCATAGAATTTCTTTCTTTCTTTCTTTCTTTCTTTCTTTCTTTCTTTCTTTCTTTCTTTCTTTCTTTCTTTCTTTCTTGCTTTCTTTCTTTCTTTCTTTCTTTCTTAGTGAATTTGTCCCAACACTTTTCTCTGGCACTATTATACATAGACACTCCAAACTTGGCATGATTGTATCTCTGTACAAAAAGTTGGGCCCTTTTTATACAGGGAATAAAGATGTTCAAAATTATGCAAATTAGGGGCATTTGAAATTTTAAATCTTGAATATCTTCAAAAGTATAATAGATAGCGATGCCATTCCAACTTTTACCAGGGGATTATTGACCATTGAGCATCTAATGAATTTAAAACAAAAGTTGTACCAATTTAAATAATGCTAATTAGTAGCATTTGAAACTTTAAATCTTGAATAGCTTCAAAACTATTTTGGATAGAGATGTGATTTCAACTTGTATTAGCGGGTTACTGACCATTGCACATGTAATGGATCTAAAACAAAATATGTGGAGATTTAAATTATGCTAATTAGCAGCTTTTGAAATTTCAAAACTTGAATATTTTCAAAACTATTATAGATAGAGATTCCATTTCAACTTCTATTAGGGAGTTATCAACCATTGCACATGTAATGAATCTAAAGCAAAAGTTCTAGAAATTTATATTATGCTAATCAGCAGTACTCGAAATTTTCAATCTTGAATATCTTCAACATTATAGTAGAAAGAGATGTCGTTCCAACTTTAACTATGGGGTTGTTGACCATTGCAAGTTGTAGCAATTTAAATTGTGCTAAGTAGCACCATTAGAAATTTTTAAATCTTTAATAACTTCAAAACCTTAATAGATGGAGATGCCATTCCAACTTCTACTCCTCAGTTATGGAATACTTGTACATTGCCATACCATTATACTTTGAAGACACACACACTGATTTGCTATGTAGCAAATCATCTTTTCTAGTTTCAATTTTTTGTATCTCAAGGCCTAGTTGAAGGTCATACCATTTTAGGATGTGACTATTGAAATGCGTCATAATCTTTATAAACATAGATTTGGCATACAGATTTATTACAGATGATTTAAACCCTATAGGCTTTGAAATTACCATTATTTTTCCATATGCATGCTGTTAAGGTTCTTTTGTATCAATGTATATGTTTTTTGTTTGTTTATCCTTTTTTCCTCATTTTTTTCAACCTAAAGTACCATGCGGTAATTTGTGTATGATGTATATTTTGAATTTTTACACTAGACTATTTCCACAATCATTCCTAATATTACATGTATCAGCAATTTTCTCTGAATTCCTGGGACTTGAATAGCGTTCTTAGGAGCTGACCTCCATGTTCCTGGGACTTGAGTAATATATTCCAGGGATTTTAGTTATGTTCCCAGGAACTTGCCATTATATTCCCAGGAACTTGCCACTATGTTCCTGGGACTTCTGTTAAATTCCCAGGGCTGGCATTATATGTTCCTAGGAACTCGCTTATATTCTCAGGAAATTGCCTAAATTCCCAGGATATTACCTAAAATCCCAGGAAATTGCCTAGATTCCTGAGAATTTATTAATATTCATAATGCCATAACCCAATTATGAGTAAAGTAGTATTGATAAAATTGTGCCAATTTACTACCATAACCCATCCCCACACACTGTGAAAATTTGGTGCTTCTACCACGAGTAGAACTGGAGATATAATGATGGGGCAAAATTGTCCGAATGGAATGGACAATTTATTTTGGAATGACTTATATATATATATATATATATATATATATATATATATATATATATATATATATATATATATATATATACATATATATATATATATATATATATATATATATATATATATATATATATATATATATATATATATATATGACGGGCAGGTGATGCGAGAAAATATTTTTGGTAATTATTCGCCTTAGACGATAATTCATTGATTTGCAATTCGGCAAATGCATTAAAAGCATATATTTTGGGATAGAGAATCTTCTAAATATGTCAAGTCTAGACAAAAAAATCAAAATTTAAGAGATTATTGTTGAGTGAACAGAAACGTTGGGAAAAAAGACGTGAAATTTTTCATGACCGTACAAATGTGCTACATAACCTCCAACTAGTTTTGTCAAGCGCTGAATTTCATTCAGAAAACAAAGGACGTGGACCCAGGCCTTTGCTGTAACTGTATAAATGCCTGTGGTTAAAAAGCGTCGACACTGACTGCGGATAAAGTGCCGAACTTGATCCGTTATCTGTCATGTTACAAATACACTAAATCCTTGTCGTGTAAACATATGTTTGGCCGTTGTGGCATTATCTAGCTGAGACTATAAAGCCTGTACGTTTCAAATCGATAATGACGTTGTGTCCCGCAGGACGGGCGATGTGCACATTAAGAATGATAAACCAATGGGGCATTGAAAGCAAGTACACTAGGTTCTCTGAAAAAAGAAACTGTAGCACGCTGTCTATTAAAACATCCATGATTATTACTTTTGATACTTTTCACTATCAGAGCGAATGCTAGATTCTTTTTGAGCCCACAAATCCAAAACGGCTCAACGTGTGATGCCAATGGCACGCTTAGCGCAGCAAAATAACATCTATACAGGCTACCCATCACTTCTCCGATGTCAACATGTAAAGAAAAGAACATTAAGACTTAATCAGAGTGACGAATGTGATATTTCATAACCGATAATGGCAAATAAGATAAATGCGGCAATGTTCAACCCGATAGAGTGAAGGGGTCACAGGAGTGCAGTAATCAATACATGTGACGCAACTGGATTGCAACGCGGTGTTTACCTTCTTTCACTGCGAAAAGTCACTTTTCTCGCATATTTCGAGCAAAATTGAGGCAAGGATAAACACCGAAAGAAATACAAGCGTTTCATTTTCCGTGCTATATAAAGAAAATCTTAAAATGCATTTTCTACACTGGAAATCTGCTTCAACTCTTAACTTCATCAGTGGTCAAGTTATAACTATGTTTCACACTGTCTATATTTCTAGAGTTCCATCGAAATGTGCTTGCAATGAATCTTTTATACATGGACCCATTTGAAGATAAGATTATTCCACTGTAAATTCGTTGTAGTAAAGTTTTACGCTGCTCAAACAATTTAACAGACGATGTATGATCTGCAATTGGACTGAAAACCTCAACATGAACAGTTTGAAATTAATATGCGTGCAGTATTATGTAGTGGTTCTGGCCCCCAAGGAAATCTTGGGCCCCCAAATCAACTAAAATAGGGATAAAACTGGAAAATTGCACATCCAAAAGTCCCCTTATCTCTCCCCCCTCCCACAAGTGCCTACAATAAATTAGGGCAATTATCCACCGACAGGTGTCTGAAATAGCCCCCCCCCCTCCCCATTGCACATGGGATAAAGAAAAAAATAATAATCTCACGACGGTCTGAATCCGGTGGTCTTGGGGCACAGGACTAGGGTAGCAAAAGTCTGGCTGGACAGTGTTTACAAAAAACATTACTTAAACACTGCCGAGTCTACTAGCCAAGCATATAGATTTAAGTGACCATACCATGTTAGTTGTGACGCTATATTGACAGAAGGGATCAAGATATCCCTTTCTCCTATTACACACTTCAAATATTTGGTTGATTTTGTACATGGACATGTGTTAAACTGTCCCTGACAATACTATAATTTACAATGTCACAAAACACCAGCAAACGTTGAGTTGCATCTCCTTCTGCTTGGTCAATATGACTGTCACTCAAAGCCACTTCCCAATATGCAGACAAGTTTAGTTTCTGCGTTAATGGCATCTAAAATTCGTTTCCACGGTAGCATGGTATAACTGCGTACAGTCTTGCTCAACAACACATAAAAGTTCATCAGCTTAAGGTATCATGAGATGACCTGCTACTTATAGTCTTGTCACTGCTACTTATGGTTTTTTCACTACCACTTACAGTGTTTTCCGACTATAGTTTCTATGTCAGTGCTGCCGGTCTTTTTATACTCTATTTTCTTTTTCTTGTTTGATGCACCTTTAACTCACCAATAGATGTTTTCTTAAAAGTCGGAAAATACACGGATAATTTAATCATCATCTTTGGATAGGGTTTCCTTATAGTTTCACAGTGTTTGCACGCAAGCCACCAGTTCTTTGTATTTGGCAGTAAATATGTATCAACAGTACCGCAATGCTCACGCGCAGTTAGTCCAAAGGCGATTCTTGTCTGTTGACACACGAGGCAAGGTATTTAAGGTATTGAGGTTGCATGACATTCCATTCATACACACATAAATGTGCCAATGCTTTGCTATTCTGAATTAGCAATTTATCAATATCAGTGCGATGAGCTATGCCTTTGAGAAATTCTTTCCATTATGGAGGATGTTGACTTGTCTTGTTGTCAGAATATTGTAACCATTTCATATACAGCAGCATGTCATTCTTTATGACAGGCTGTATTTCTTGCCCTACATTGCCCCCCTCCTGTTCGATTGCTGAATTACCAGATATTGGCAAAAGGGATTTTAAATGTTCTCCCGATAATTTTGAAGGCTGAGATTTGCAGGAAATAGTATTTGTTCTCAGTTGCTCATGATTGTGAATTGTTGGTTTTAGATATATCACCAAGCATCCATATGGTTTTGTTCATTTCTGTCATATCCTTTGGCTTGTCTTGGTATTTACGCGGATTCATGGTCTTGGTGGACTGAAAATCCATAAGCATGTTGCCTAAAATTAAATACTGACAACTTCTGTGCATGACTGGTAGACGTTTTTGCATGAGGACTATTATACTCATATTGCGGTGGTGCTTCCTTCGGTGAATAAATCTGTTATTTTTTCATCTTTGCTGATATCACTCATCACATTGTCAAATACAATCAAGTTTCTCGTTTTTGGATATAGAAATAGGGCTTGTTCCAAGGAGGTCTACCTCTGATCAATTGAATGTTTGAAATATTGTCTTGCACCTCATGACATAATGGTTCCCTGTGGGAGTAACAGGTAATAATTATCTGCAGTGATGGTTCAAAAGTCTGGTCTGCTCACTGTTAAAGTTGGTTTAGGTATATCGTTTTGCCAAAACCAATAGGGGCCGCCAAAATCATCATAAAAGGAAGTTTTAAGAGTGAAATATGATGACGTGTCCTTCGATGGCTCATAGCCATCACAACAGCAGCCTGTGGCCTTCAAAGGGTGTCTCTGGGCCTCCAAACAGTGACTTTAGTGGTCAGTAAAATAGATACATATAAATGACTGTTTAATAGCTTTTATTTTCTTCCTCTACAGTCTAAATTGACATTTAATGAAATAAAACATAATGTTGTCATTATTTGTTCTGTTTCTCCCGAAATGGCAGGTAATCTTGTTCATGGGTAGCCCTCAAACGCAATTTATGGTATAATAGAGACAATAGAGGTCCACACATATAAGACCGTTGCATGCCTGCAGTATCTTGTTGTTGCACTTGACACCTCTTTCCAATTGTCTCAGGAAATCCACAAAGTTTCTATTGTTCGAGGCTGGAGTGTGTTCAAAGGAATCAAAGAATTCCACTGGTCCGTATATCGGAACAAATATAACTATCCAATATTTGCAAGGCATGTGACGTGGGTAGGTCCAATCAACAGGCTGGGATTTTGATTTAGTTTAAATGACAGTCTGTCTGAAGGACAAATGTCAGGAAGGGAGGGTCTAGTAAGGCAGTTTTTCAGCAATGATGGCCCAATGATGATTATTTATTGTAGGTATATGTCGAAAGTGTAGTCCACCTCAAAGGTGTCTGGAAAAATGGCATAGATCAGCAGGTCTACCGCTGTGGGCAATGGCTGAGAAAATCTTGCCTCCACTTTGATATAGCTTTTTCTACATACAGTTTTGACATCTCGCATCTTTTCTGGAGGGTTAGTGTTGACCAGATAAAGAGAGCAACCATTGCAATAATTATTTCGACCAATGTTATTTCCATCATTGGTATCCATTTAGCTGTTCCTGTAAACAAACTGAGGAAACAATCCATGTACAGCTTAAGCATGTTTGCAAAGTATGGTTCCAGTGCTCTTCTCGGGTTGGGATTGCCATCCACAGTCACTCAATTCAGATGGTTATGATAACAATTAAATTTGATGTGAGTGTAACTTCCCCTCACAGCTTCAGGACCCAACAAGCCAATTAGGATTTGTGCAGGTAAACGACCCTGGAACAAGTTGTCCAGTTGAATGTGTGGAGTACCTTGTGTCACAGTATGTGTCATGAGGTCTGACTTCATGATGGGGTACTTGAATGGTATGTTGCAGACGTTGACTGATCTCCATGTAGGGTGTGGGGCCATACTGACCATACGTATTCGCGCTTTCACTGTTTGAATATCCACTTTGTAGTTCTTTGTGACCACTCTCATCAGACAGAATACTTGTGAAGTAGATGCCAATATGACCATAACTGAAATCCCATTGAGTAATCAATCGGTTGTTGAAACATGTCAGAATAAAGGGGTCCTATCATGTCCGGAATTGACACTAACCATGGGGTCTGTTTCATCCATGTAATCTGCATTGTGTTCAAAGTACAGCTGAGTTAACAATAGATGTTTTGCTCGCGGCACAGCGCATGCGCCAAATTTTTTGACGCGCAGTGCATTGCGGGCTTATTTGTAGTATACGAGCGGTTATGGCGATATCTGTGCTAACCTGTGTCGACTATGAAATTACACAGGTAGCCATGAGAAGTTTAATTTGTTATTTGGCTGTGTGCTTTACGAATTATTCCTGAGGCAAACAACGTAAATTTTATCCCTTGCCAACAAATAAAAACTGGGAAAGCAATGGATAAGAAGAATTTCCTGTTCTGGAAATGACTGAAAATTGTGTAAATTCGTGCTCATGATCGCCTGACATTCCAGGACTGAAAATTGTGTAAATTCGTGCCCATGACCATATCATACTACGTTTGCCGTGTAACTTTGAATGATAACATTTGCACATTGCGATCAGTCTACATAGTTTACTTTAAATATATCCATTCCAACTGGGTAACCCTGTCATCTGAATCATTTTCCTTTTGGAACCAAATCGTATTGTGTGTTTTGCAACCAACGTGTAAACACTATGGCCAATGATAAAAGAACATGAAAGATAGATGGATAGATAGATAGATAGATAGATAGATAGATAGATAGATAGATAGATAGATAGATAGATAGATAGATAGATAGATAGATAGATAGATAGATAGGTTAGTAGATGAAGGAGCGAAAGTTGAAAGAAAGAAAAAGGAAGAATATTACGCTCCCTAAAATAACAAATTTTCCTTCCTTTATTACTAATTTTTCAAAGATAAATCCATGTAGTTTTGAGAAAAGTTGTTTAAAACTAAGGTATTCTCATACAAACTTTGATTTGGGAATAATCCGAGTCAGACATGAAAAAAGGAAATGTTCAACTTTCATTACGCAATGTCATACATGAAAGCAGGGGCGCGTTCATCTGCAGCAGAAATTAATCAGATTGATAAGCTGGGATTTTGCTCATATACCTTAGTCATATTCAGCTTGACAACCCATGTTATTAGTCATCTAGAAGTACTGTTGGACAATCCTGTATAAATACATATGTTTTAACCTATGCTGTTTTGTTTTTTCTTAATCATAGCCGAAAAAACGGGCAAAAGATTCCGTTTTTGACCCGTCACTAAAATATTCATTTTAACATTTAAAACTACAGATATTTTTACCATGTGCTCCTCAACTAACAACCCGTGTGTTGTTTCTTGGCGTGTTGTTTTCATAAGTAGTTTTTTTTTAAGCAACCAGTACTTGTGCTAATCTCATAAACTCTTTCATAGCTTAAGCACCGGATGATTAATTTTATGCAAACATCATTAACACAAAGAAAGGCATAGTACTTCACACGTACTAATGGTTTCAGAAAGCACACTTTGAAGACTCAGGAACCATATCGCTACACGTTGTTTTCCCATTTTAATTCGGTATTTTTAGGGTAACAGTGTTAAATAAAAAGAATTTCTGCAATAATATACATGTATATTGCAAAGATGTGCAACACGCTTAAATGTACAAAGGTGCATCGATATCCGCCCAAGAGACTGGCTCGTATAGGCGTTGCCAGCTCCCCAAAGGTACATGTATTACGAGAAATAAAATACGTTTAAACCAAGAGAAACACACACACACACACACACACACACACACACACACACACACACACACACAAATCTAGAGTGTTTGCAGGAGCAAATTGTGTCTTGCACGTGCGCTTGTTTGTTTGTATATGTCTGTCGAACCTCTTGATTACCAAAGGGATGTCTTAAGGCAAGTGTACGTTCCTGATTTGAAGAGAAACTGTTAAAGTATGTGCAAGTAGTCATTATCATTATGCCCTTTATTTGACAATAACCGCACTAAAAATGACATTTTCGCTATGTTCGATATGCTCACGAGTTTGCCGTTTTCCCCTCGTCGAAATATCATTGAAACCCGCGCCAAACCAGATGAATGTGGTCTCTCTGTTGCATTCTTATGTTCATTTTGTCCATGGATTATTTCTCACTGAAAGGTAGACCTCCGCGTCACAGAAAATCACACTTCTTAAAGGACGATCGAAACGCACCAGTTGACTCGGAAAAAAGGAGAAAAAGAAAAGAAAAATAAAAAACTACCCACAAGCGAAAGAAAAAGATGAGAAAGTAGGGATGCATGCAAACAAAAAACACCACAGTGAATTGATGACATTTGTCCTCAAGGACATCCTTAACCATAACTTATTTTTCTCCCTTAAAGACTTAAATTTTCCACATTGTTTTTGGAGACCAGAGGACATCCTTAACCATAACTTATTTTTCTCCCTTAAAGACTTAAATTTTCCACATTGTTTTTGGAGACCAGATAGTTTCTATACTACACCTTCAGAAACCAAATATATGTTACATTTGTCCGACCATATTAGTGAAAAAACTCGCTAAGCAACGAGTGAAACTTATCACGGTGAGCTATCTAATATCAATGCAGCCCGCAGACTGATCTCAGCACCGTACTACAATTAATCCCAGAATGCAATTTCCCAACATGGCGCTAATTTATTCAAAATGGCGACCGTGCATAAGATCTGTTGACTTCCTTTCACATCTCCAGCATAATTCAACACTGCATCCAGGTATGCATTGTATGGATTCCATCGTCCACTGCTCACCAGTCTGTTTTGTCAGTACACTTGACCCTCTGTCTACAGACTCTGTAAATTCAAGTAAACTAGACTTGCACTATCTGCAGCACCCATAGCAGAACTGGCATTCTTGGTTACGTGACATTTCACATAAAAGTGTGTCTTTTGCAAATGGAAAAGGTCAGTAATAGTTTAGTCTGTGTAGATTTTTACTGGGTTGCCTTCACGTAATGGAGCCAGAGGCAATTTCTCTATCCATTGCAGTCTTAGTATGGCTTGACTTTCAGGTAACTTATCAAAATGAATAAAAACCTTGTTTGCTAAATCCAAACACGTGATAGCCCCCCCCCCCCCCACACACACACTTCCACTCCATCCTTCTTACAAACTTTGGAGAATTAAGCATCGGGTTAATTGAAAGACAGTAATGTTAATCCCTCCTCTCAATATATCACGCCACAACTAGCATGTTATGGTCCCTCAGATCTATATTGTTGGTTGATTCACTGAGCAGTGTTTTTTTCTTTTTATCAACCATGTCCAGCCAGACTTTTGCTACCCTAGCCCTGTGCCCAAAGACCACCTGATTTAGACTGAGGAAGGGCTATAATTTTTTAATCACGTATGGAATGTAGGGCTATTTTAGACCCCTGTGACGGCATAATTCCCTAATCTATTTTCAGACACCTGTGGAGCCAGAGATAAGGGGGGATTTCGGAGCTGCAAGTTTCTAATTCCATCCCGTTGTGTGGGTGGGTGTGTGGGGGGGGGGGCTAGGACCTCCTGGGGGTGGGAGTATTTGCGGGCGAGGAACACTACATACTACTGCTTACAGATTCGCCCGACAGGAGTCATCTTTATCTTGTTTTCATAAGAGATTTATGATATGTATTGTTTTTTCCATCGTTTGAGAGTAGTAAAAATGCTTATTTCCCGATTGATAACGAGGGAACTAAGTATTTTCATCGATGAAGGAACCATGAAATATCTAATATATCCCGTGTGTATTCTGCCCACACTATCTACGTTTTTAGCGTTGTTATTTGAAAATGTGGTTGCCGCAGTACATGGAACATATGTTGTAACTACATTCTAATGCGGATCGAATGAGGTGTGATGGTTGATGTATGTATGCTTTTCGTGACAAACCTTGTACAAGATCGAAGATATTTTAATTTTATGAATTTTTTATTTTCATTGCCAGTACTAAAAGAACGAGTCATGTCTTTGGTCGGATTTTTCAAAGCTACTTGAAATTACATCAAGACTCGAATAATTCATGAAATAAAAGACAATAAATGCATTCAACAAGAATGTATCAGAGGCGCTCTTGATATTGTTGATTTTCACACTACAGAAGATTATACATCACATAGGTTATGGTTCAAACACACAACACTAACTAAGCATTACATTCTACCTACTTTTCACACTCTGAACTTAGTGTATATTACTCCTGCCCGTACTTATATATAGGAACTATAGATTGCCTATGGGCATATCAGGCTAAAATAGTTTTTGTGTAGCTGCTGTCCTTTCTCTCCATGTATACTGAACTCCATGTAGAACATTAATCGCTCTTGATTGGAGTACCCACCGCAACAGATATATAAATACATAAATATCCATATGAATGAATGAATGATTGAATGTGTTGATAAACAAACAAATAAGGAATTAATCAATCAATTTATGTATGAATGAATACATTTCATGATAATTATATAGACTGAGAGACATACAGGCAGAAACACGGACAAACAGACAGACAGGCAGACAGATAGATAGGTTCGGAAGCAATAAAATGAGCGAACAGGCATGCAAATTAGTAAGGCACATAAATTTAACAGTTTTTAATCCTGAAAATACGCGAATTGGCAGTATCACTGCATGACTCTTTTGTAAAACTATAAAAAAAATAGATATCCTAACTCCGTCACAGCCAAGTTTTGGAGTAACTCATCAGCTTTGTACGGTCCGCTTTGTACCTATTACGCTCAAACCCCGCCGAGTAAAGCTGTTTGCCTGGAACATTAAATTCTCTGGAACAATAGGCATGCTGGTACTTGATTAAAGAGTCTTTTCACAAGGGAGATGACTCTTACATCCTCATTATAATTGAGAGCAGTTCATCTTACTTAATTCGACAGAGTCCAGGTTGACATTAAAAGTAAACTGCACACTACTTGCAATCTCAAGACTCATGTATAAGGTTTGCTGTCTATATTATTATTTTATCAATTTATCGACGCAAATGCTTTAAATGTGTATCAAACTTTGTTTCCTTAAACATCTAATATAGAAATCACGTGACTATGTCTCCAGGTGAAACCCCTATAAACCCAAACGGTTGCTTATATTCCAACTTAATACGCTCTGGCACATGCTTGCATATAAGTATTATATCCAATCTCAAATGTATTGGTATATTTGTAATTTTCAGCAATGTCCGCAATTAACACCAGATGGCGACACACAGGTGTAAAACACCATACGCATTTGTTGTTAAATTTCATTTTTTAGCAGACACGCTGATCCCAGGGTGGTTCTAGTCCCTGAATTTTGCTTGTTCAGATCACTCATTCTGAATCCAAAAGTAAAAAGGTTGTGCTTTTCACAGCACTTTCTCCGGCTAGAAACCTGCAAGTCATCAGTTTCACGCTACCTTTGGCCATCTAGCGTGGCTTTGAATACGTATACGAGGAACAGGGTTTTGATCAAGGCTTACTATGTGTGGGTTCGGGTTTATAATTTTCATTGAAATGCAGCAGCTTAGACCTGAGTGTCCTCTTTATGTTGCCTCGGGCAGTTTTAAGCAGATATTTTTGACTGTTTCTATCACTGAATAGTTTCAGAATGTGGATGTCATTACGAGTCCGATGTGGTGACGGGTGTCTGTGATCACTAAGTGCACTGTAACAGCATTAATATACATATAGGCACCCCTTGACGCGCTTTGAGTACAATGTGTCCAACATTCTACAAGGGCTATTGACAGTTTACTTCACAGAATAACCATTAAAAACACAAAAAGGACAGGTTTTTTAAAAAGTGTTTTTTTTTATTGACATCACAACATCTATGAAAATAAGTGCATATCAATAAATGTATCTGGCGCGTATCACAGCAAGTCAGCAAAGCAATACATTGTAAAAGAATTTCATTACATTGGCATTTTTCATCTCAGAGGAATTCTGAAAATTTCATAATTTGATTCACATTACGTTTATATACAACAGTACCACATACCCGAGTTTAAGATGTACGTGAAAGCTTAATTTACTTCGGATGAACTGTTTATTTAGACATTCTAGAAAGCTCGCGGGAATATTGGTTACCACCACAGCGTAGTCTGAGCTGGAAAAGGGTGTTTCACAATGTTTGGCACATCACTTGTAATGTAAACTTATGAAATGTTCAACTAAACCTTGGTATTTTTCAATATATGGCACGAGCTACTGTTCTTACAAAAAGTAGAGATTGTGTTCTCTGCACATTTTTAATTTGGTTTATGTGATTTGTATGATTTAAAAAAACTTAAGTCCGTGCTAACATGTACCTTTGTTTTTTCATAAGCATTCAGTACTGACTTGCACGGCAGGGCCTGAGGACAAACAGTCTGCGACTAAACGGGTATCCCTATTTAAATATATTTAAAAAAATGGATATAATGCATTATAAACTTGACATCAAGTTACATCGACAATACTCAATTTCATCCCAAATTTGAAGATAATTATGCTAGAGCTCCACACAGAAGCTTTGTCAATGTTTGAAATTGCATCCATGTTATGGATATGTCGGAAATGTTTTGATAATGTATTCGGTGGGGTAGCAGATATCTTCAGAGCAAATGAGGGCAGATACTCACTTTTCTGCCAGCATGACGGGATTATTGGTATTTAATTAACTCATTCCACCCTGATGACGCTTTTTCCCGCTAATATCTAAATGTCGTCTGCTAATTGTATTTTACTAATTTAGGGATTATTTTTCAATATTTTGGATGAAACTTGCATGGAAGATCATTCCAAATTATATGCCCATGGTCAACAGCTTTCCTTGGCGCGCTCTGGGCGCAATGCGCCCAGAGCGCGCCAAGGAAAGCTGTTGACTCAGTCTTCTATCAGGGTGGAATGAGTTAAAGTCTGAAGTCATGCCCAACTTTTGGTTGATGGATTATAAATTCCAGTCTGCACTGAATGATCAGTGGGTATACATTCAATTTAATATAAACCAGTTGGCAAAAGAGTGTGAATATCCTTATCTATTAACTTTGCACTTTCTAAATTAAAATGTTAAAATGATCCCAAGTCAAAACGAATGCCCTAGCATTCAACTCTTATCGCCCACAAGCTGAATATATATATATATATATATGAGGACCTTAGGACATTTTGTACAGGAGGTATTAACATTTGAAACTGTTGGCCTTCTCTGATACCCTCAGTTGAAAGGTAACAGAGCCATGCCTCTGCCAAGATGAGGGCACCTGTACCAGTTATATCACTCAGTCATTCGCAAAATTCAATGCTTCCACAGAAGATGTGAATTTTTCTAAGTTTTATTTAGCCTCTGTGTTTTGAAAGCTGGTGAATGCCATTTTTAAGCTTTCTGCTTTCTCAAACTATTACTTTTATCATAGAAGTTCACTTTGGCACTGCTTCATACATGAATCTGCTCTCTTTTTAGTCAATTGCCTTGTTGCAGCCAGGTGGCAGCACAGGATCCAAGTCAATAGGTAAGAAACCTGATGGAACCTATCACCCTCATGTAACAACGAAGTGTTCACGACCAACAAATGTATGAAACAATGATTCTCACGCAATGCACATACTTCAATTTCACGTCAGCACATGAAAAATCACAAGATTGCCGTAGAAATTATTGTTGAAGTATATCTCAAAACGGCACTGTTTTGGGACTTTCAGAACACATGTATGAGAGTTTTCGTACGAAATTGAATGATTATACCTTACCATGCATGAGATTAAAGTAACCGTCCAGAGAAATGTCGCTACACGAGCTTACATTAATTGAAATTACCGATACAGTGATCAGAATCGAGATCCTTGGCATAGTTTTCACTAACATTTCAGAATATGCTTTTTTCCGATACATTAAACACAAATATGTAAATACTGGAGGTTTCTTTTTAAACAAAACTTGATTGCAGTTAATGATGGCGATAGTCGATTTTTGCCTAAAAGTTGACCACAGAACCTGCATTGCAGATTATCAGCTGATATTCGTGGTTTTTTTGGGGGAAACTCATCATCTGTAAAAAGTACCAGAGCGTTTCATGTGGAAAGAATGTGCACCATGCTGGTTCATTGCGGTTATGTCAGGTGGTTTTGTATAAGTCAGTTTCAGTTGTCGTTGTTTCTGATGTGCATATGCGAAGTTACTTTTGAGCATGGGTGATCTCCTGAAATTCGGAGAAGGCATCCTCGGTGTTACTGAACCACGGTTTTCGGCAAGCACAATAGGTTGAGACACGTGGCCATTTTGGTAAGGTCCTGGAAATGACGCATACTTTTGGCTAGACTGTATATCTGTTTTTGCAGTTAGCGGTGGCAAGCCAGATGACTGCGGCGCTTTGAAGCTTTTAACTTGCATGAAAGGTCCATTGGTAAACGCTGGATCAGGCATGCCTGGAATCGATTTTGGCTTCTCTTGAGGGTGCAGATCTTTACGTAAATGTACAGGGCTCGACGTGCCGGACTCTGAATGTCCGGCAGAGCTCTGACTTGAGTCAAACACAGTCGTCTGACTTTCTCTTTTTAGGAGCGGTTTGGCTTTTTCGGGTGATTTCCGCTTGATGGCGCTTTTCGGTTTTTCTGACTCCGCTTCATAAGCCGACATCAAAGCCTTTAATCGCATGTTCTCACGCTCTAAAACTGCATTTGACTGTTCTGTTGACTTCAGGGAAATCTTGAGGTCCTCTATGGTATGTTGTAGCGCATTCACTACGTCGACTTTAATTTCCGAATTTTCTTTATCCGACAATTCCATCTGAAGGGAATTAATTTCGTTCTTGAGCGCAGTTACTCTCTCTTCGTTGGTAACTATGTACTCCTTGAATGCATCCATAAACTGCTCACTTTGATCATGAGCTCCGATGTGAATCAGAATAAAATGCCTCTCTTCATCTAAACGATTAAGCTGACCCTTTAATTCCCTGACATCTCCAACAAGTCGAATAAGTTTCTCTGTATTTTCATATATTGTATCATAAACCGTCAACTTAACTCTCCCAGAATCATGGCTTTCTCTTGCTTGTTTTGTATCAGGTTCATCTTGCGCAAGACATTCCTCAATCTTTGTGTTCATTTCAGTAATCCTTTTACTTAGCTCATCCTGGCGCTCATACATGCGGCGTATAGAACTATCATTTGCCAAGTTAAACTGCATCTGAGTTTCCATAGCCTCTTTGTGCTTGTCTTTTAACGCGTCAATACTGGACGTCAGTTGGCGGATGGTCTGAGCTTTGTCCTTGCAGTCATTTAAAGCAGTGTGCAGAGAGTCTTGTATATCTTGAATGGCTTTATCTTTCTCAATTAATATTTCCTTGAACTTCCATGATTCTTCTATCTGTTTCTGTTTGGCGTCAAGTGCTTTTTCTTTGTCTTTTGTGTGACTTCTCCACGTCTGCCTGATCGCCTGCTCCTTTATCTGCAAAACCAAAGAATTGTTAACTCTTTCAGTACAAATTCACAACTAAATCAAACTTGCACTGATCCAAAGTACTAGAATGGTTCCACTTTCACTTTTTCGTAAGAAAAGACCATTGAACTTCCAGCATGCCTGTATTTCCAAAAAATATATATAAGCAAAAAGATAAATAAATAAAGTAAATAAGTTAGTAAGTATGCAAGCAAGCAAGCAAATAAATAAATAAATAAATAAATAAATAAATAAATAAATAAATAAATAAATAAATAAATAAATAAATAAATAAATAAATAAATAAATAAATAAATAAATAAATAAATAAATAAATAAATAAATAAATAAACAAACAAACAAACAAAATAAATAAATAAATGAAATCATCCAAGTTAATAAGTGCCCCGGCGTATGTTGCCTACATCTTAGCACTGGAAGACACTGTATACATGTGATAAAAGCGAGTTTTTTAACCATACCTTTGTAGTGATTTTATATATATATATATATATATATATATATATATATATATGTGTGTGTGTGTGTGTATACTAGTGGGAAAAAAGATGCAATCCCCATTGGTTTAACATGTGCCGCTCTAAATATGTCTTTATACGGAAAATAATGGTGTCGCATGGAATGTTATGTAACATCAACATGATAGCTAAGGGTATGCCTGAGCAGTCACATACACAAATGTCCTGAAATCAAGACAACAGCCAGAGAGGTGGGATGTTGGGGGTGGGGGTGGCCAAGCTTGCTTGCAGAAGCATGGTGGTCACACCCGCTATTGATGCATGAATGCTCCCAACAGTAACAATAACAGCAACAACAACAACAACAACAACAACAACAACAACAACAACAACAACAACAAAATGTCCTTTTCAGGACCCCCATTTCCTCCCAAAGGAGATGTGAAATGCAGTGGTATAATACAGTAAACAAACTCTCCACACACAGCTTCGTAACACGTGCATAATGTTGAACAAGCGAAAGGGGAAAAGGGGGCCATTTTATCCCAGCGGTATGTATAAGTATGCTTATGCCAACAAAGGCAATAAAAATTGCAGGTACGAGATAATGATCATAATGTTATCAATTATGATGCTGATGATGATTACCATGATAACAATAGGTATAACGATAGGATTAAGCCCGTGTTCGATAACTTTAGAGGTCTACTTTGTGTGCTCCGTCCGTATCAAATATATCAAACTGAATAACGAGAGTCAAGACAATATTGCACGATCACTATGAACGAAGAGAATATAAGTACAAAGACCAGTTTTGGTTTAAAACCCTTATCTACTGGATTTATATTATATTTCCGAACAGTTCACCATATGTCTTAAAATAACGATGGCGGCTTTAATATAAGCTGACGGACTTTAAATCTTTCAGTGCCAATTTTGATACTGAGTCAACAGCTTTCCGTTGTGAGCTGAGGAAAGCTGTTGACCTGGACACTGTCATTCTAGGACTATAGGCATGCGGGTAAATGTACGTGAATAAAAGATCATTTTGCAAAGAATATTGATAAAGTATCCATTTGATAATTCAGAGAAGTTTAATACAAGTACTTCGACTTCAGTCGCAGGTGGTAGTGAACGAGTTAAGGTGGGGTCACACTTTGATCTTTACAGATGTTTCACTTTTAAATTATTATGTTTCATCTGTGTCATGTTTTATTAGCTTGGTTAAAAATTCATGGTGAAGGATTGGCATGTCCATGCAACAAGGGAGACCATAGCCACATCTTCACGCTAAGGGTTGAATTGCACCACAAATTACGCAATCTGGAAAAGGTAAACTAGTACTTGTCATGGTTTTGAAGAATGGTTAACATGGTTAAAATTACAACTGCTAGACTAAGACGCTGGGCCAGAGCAACTTTTCTTGTAAAGGTATCCGCACAATGCCGATTTTTGTACCAAAAAGGTGAAAGAGCTAAACATACTTTTTCCTTTTGGGATTTTCTTATCCAATCAAATTCAACATAACAAAATGAGCGGCTGGAACTACGTTCATAGCTTGACGTTTCCTAGCAACGACAATAATGTACCATTGGCATAAAATCGAAGGCGACGCATTGGTTGGCTCCAGTAAAAATGGGCGTAATTAAAGTTCACAGCAATGGAACAGCTCAAACATATAGGTTTTAAATGAAAACTTGTAATTTATCCGTTTATGGGAGGAAAACTTCAGCATGACGGGTTCATGAGGAATGGATGAAGATGGCGCCCGCTTACAACAGTTCACTGATCGCCAAGAACTTGCAATGGACTGTTTCGAACTCTCACTGGTTCAATTCATTCCGCATGACCCCGTAATGTAGAATTCTATATTTCTCCTATGACTAAAGTTTATCCTGTATGGGTTATCCTCCATGGGTATGAAAGATAAGATTTTAATTGTGATCTTTCGTTTGATTTGTCACACAATAGTGTCAAGTAGTAAAGAAACCAATGAGAGGCCATGATGCATTTACTAAATTACAGACTCCTCCCACTTTCAAAATGGCGTCATTTTCAAACTTATTTCTCCGATAGAACTTCGATTTGATGCGGATTTTCCCTTTTAAGACATAAGAAAAAGAAAATAAAGTATGGGTGGCCCGTTTGGAATAACGTTGGGAACACTAGTTGTAGGATTTTTATGTTTTCACTCGGCACAGCCTCGCGAAAACATGGAAATCCAACAACTCGGGATACCGACGTTATCCTCAATGGGCTTCCCATACTGGATTTCCTATGTTTACCCATCAGCACACAACACTGCATCCATCAGCGCACTTTTGCCAAAGAGGGCCACGATGGCCAGGTCGTTTTCGTCAGCGAGGGCCATGGCGTGACGATACTTGATGTCATCATCCACTCTATATTCTCTAATCAAGAACACTGGGAGTAACGTGTCTTTTTTCTTGTTGTATTTAGCAAAATAAAGATAAAGAATGAAATCTAATTCCTTCAGGCTGCGTTGCTCGTGTAATGCTTATAGGAGAGACGAATTGCGCCTGCGTGCACAGCTTAATTTGGATAAAATCAGGTAATTGAGAAAACCCCCCGGAGTGCGTTCTCGCAAAGTAAAGCGAGAAAGTTGCGACAGCGTCACGGTGGTGAACCTGCCCTTGTCCTCACCCCCATTCGGAACTCGTCGTGTTGCATCAGTATCAAAATTAAGAGTCCGAGGGCCTTGAAATCATTGGCTCTTAGTCTTTTGATGTGAACTATCAAGGTTCAACTGCCGTGGATGGGAAATAATCGAATGATTCACTTACCTTATCATTCAGATAAGACGCTAACTCCTCTTGATCTTGCGCCTGAATCAGTTTTTCAAGTTTTGGAAACTTGCGGAGTACCTCACTCGATTCTGACGATCCATTGCTTTGTGGACTCACCGATGCTTAAAAAAACCCAGGACAATCATTTAACTTTGACTCGTAAGCCGTTTAATCGTCATGAACAGATGAGTTAGTTTCGAACATTCTTGCTGCCAAAACAAGACTTAACTCTTCGGTGCCAAGCTTGACAAAAGTGGAATTGTCCTCAATTGACATAATGATACTAGATTCGTCTTCTTTGTTAAGTAACCATTCATTGCCGATTAGAAATTTGAGTATCATACGTTGTCATTGCTTTTATGTTTATATTGTTTGCTAACGGTAGGTCGAATTAATTGGGAATCCACCATCACAACAAGTACTCACAAGAGTTAAAACACTATAGGGTTAATGGATTTTGAACAAGATTAAATTCGATACATCTGAGTTGCTGCAAACACATCAAAAGAATTTAAATATGATCCGTCATAAAGGAAATACATGGTATGTAATTGAAAGGCAAGACGTATCATTTAATTTCTTTTAAACAAGTGAATGGAAGTTGACTGACGTAGACTTCAAGGTGCCTGACCCCTGAGAGTTCGACCATGACATTTAATGTACAATGGCTTAAAACACCAGTGTGACGGGGACAAACTGAGAGTACATATTTCTATTGACCTTACATGCCCTACGCGACTAGTAGTATGCCTGCATGAAATAAAATGTGTGCATTAAGCACACCTTAAAGAAGGATAGATCGTATATATATATATATATATATATATATATATATATATATATATATATATATATATATATATATATATATATATATATATATATATATATATATATATTAATTACAAAAAGCCGTCTTTTAAAATATCTCTCCACTTTATAATGGGCTCCGTCACATTCGGACAAGGTGTGAATGTTATTAATCCTGATTAAAATATATATTTTGGTACCAAAACATACGGGTTACTCTTATTTTGATAAAATCCAAATGACTATATATATATATATATATATATATATATATATATATATATATATATATATATATATATATATATATATATATATATATATTTATATGTATAATATCCTGGTTCAACAGAGTTACAAAAAAGTCATTTCCAACTTTCATAGTGATATTTCCCTCGTTGCATTTGAGCAGATGCTCAATAGAAAGCGGGGTTTCTTTACGTTGCTCTTTTATACTTCTTTAAACCATATTCTGTGACATAAAATCCCTTGAACAAGCGGTTTGTCCGTAATATATTACCGATTCAAATCTTTTGTGCATCATATTGTAGCACGTGCTCAGGAAATTTCTATGGTATTGGCAGTATTGGTCATTCATACGAATTTGGAGCATACAACCCAAGGCTGAAGGTTATCATGAGTATACATCTTCCCAATTATATAATTCAGGTCTTCTCTTGAGCGTAGTCTCTCCTGGATTTTATTCAGGTATGCCAATTAATAACAGGGATATACAGCTGGAGAACAGATTGATGAACAGCTTCATTTACAGAAAGCTTTGATGTGAATGTACCTTCTTCTCGAATAAAGTCGGCGAGGAAGTTGTGTCCACTCAATTGCAACGCATCACAGAAACGTGTGTAGACATTGCCGCCCCGAATTTCCAAAAATTCCAATAATTTGCCATTTTTCTCCTCTGTTGTTGGTTGATCCTGAAATATTTAAAAGAACACATTTGTAATAATATCATTTGACTGCTTGGCCCCCAAAAGGCCTTATACTTTATAAATCATTGATAGGCCGAAGCATTTAATATCCCGATTTGACCCCAAAAATCATAGTTTAATTTTCAGGAATTGATCCAGAAGTGGTTTCAATATCTCGATACAAATATAAAAAAATCGAGTAAAAAATTATCGAATGGACTTCCTATGGACAAGTTAACAGTATTGATAATCCTGAGCTTAATGCTAACGGGAGGTACCCCTTGTGTTATTTTCTAAAAGTATAGATTGTTTTATTTTATTCAGTATTCACCTTCTTGGAACGTTCAATCTCTGTATCCAATTTTGCAATTAGGGAGTAGGTGTGTAATCTTTTCACATCTTGCGACTAAAAAAAATCCGTGGCCTAAAAATATGGCACCATAAAGAGCTTCTTCAAAACGAGGCTCTGATTTCACACATTGTGGCACACGGATTTCCTGGCCACAACTTACATCCGTGAATCGTAAGGGTCACAATTTGTCCCTGATGGATAATTTATGATTTTAGAGTAGCCCATTTCCCGCTTTTTTAATAATACGAGGAAGGTATGTTAAAATCTCAGACCTGTATATTTACATGTTTTTGTTTGTGTCAAAAATGCTAGAACGTACATCCTCAGAGGACCCGGTCAGAATCATGTTACGTTCCCAAAGTTTTAAGAGTTTGCTGCATTTTGCAACAAAGCTCGATATGCAGGCAACACCTCATACAATGCAATGGTACACGGAACGTGGATATTAAAAAAGTACTATATTTATTTTGATTCCATATGAAATATCTTCAACCAATCGTTAATTGTCATCATGCGAGGTTGCATGATAAGCAAAAACTGTATTGACCAAGATGGGGTGGTTTTTGTGATTCTTGCGTATGAGTATGTCCCCTTTTAACGAAGACGTGGTTGTATTTCAGAAATTGCAATTTTTGTTTTACACAGAGAAACCGTATATATTTGATTCTGGTTACATGATTTGTCTTTAGGTATATAGCCATTATATGCACATTCGAATAAATTTGTAAGAATTGTTAAGTATAATACACATCAAATTGCATATTCACTGTGATTGAAAATATCGTATTTTGAAAAATAAACTTCATATATATATATATATATATATATATATATATATATATATATATATATATATATATATATATATATATATATATATATATATATATATATATATATATATATATATATATATATATATATATATATATATATATATATATATATATATATATATATAAGCAGAGAGGAATTCTGGGTTAAATTAACATGAACCAGACAGTGTTCTTTTTTTCCATTCCCGCAACATTACGTTTGCCGTTCTATGGGGGTTTCAGTGTTTGAGTACCTTTCAGTGGAAAATTTAAAGGTAATTATGCTTTATTTTTTTAGATAAAGAACATTTTGACACAATACAATACTATCAGAGGCTCAGCGATAATCATCAATGATAGGATCTTGTATTGCTGGCTGGCTGACATTTTGGAATTTGTGTATTAAGAAGTCGTAAAAATCATATAGTGCAATGAGAATGCGAATGACGGACATGATGTTCATGACAGGCTTAAGTCAGTAAAACTGCAAAAACGCCTACAAGGCCAACGGCGCAGGCCATACGAGAAAAAATTAATATGTTTGGGCTACATCTAATATAGAAATGAGTTTTATCATCGCGTGACTGTAGATAAAATAATCAAGCACCAAAAAAAAAAACCCGACAGGCAGTGACCATACAATTTGGAATAGGACAGGTTTAATCTGTTCTATGGTAATCTGGAGACATCTTCCAGGGTCGCCAAGTTCACGTGTCTACTTGGTCATCTCCAAACAAATTTAGTTTTATAAAAATGACAAAACATATTGCGTAATGCCGTTTTCATTGTGTGGCCATTCAACTTGAATATGCGAATATTGGAGGGTGCACTCACAACACGAGCATGTGTACTTATTGATTTTCATTATTTTCTGGGTGCTTGCATAATGAATTGTTTTATCGGTAATGGCTATCACAAAGTAGTTGTTTGAACCCGGAAGTAGCTTAGGGTGCATGTCCATTTGGTTTGACAGAATTATATCATTCAACAACTGTTTCGTCGTGTCACCGCGGTACTGTTAACTTGTCGTATCAGTGTTACACTCTGGTAGCGGCACTACCTGCACTGTAACATGACAGCAAATAAAAGTACATAACCGAGGCGACCAGCCATATTTTTTCATGATAAAATAAGCCATTGCAGGAGGGTCGGATTCCTTCACATTAAACTTGCTACATCAATGAACAATGCTGGCCTATGCTATTCATGTTTACCACCGTGCGATGACAAATATGTCAGAGATTCCATTGCTGTTAGCTGCTTATAGGCACAGATATTCCTTTCATTATGGATCACTAACACAACTGTAGGGAAGTATTGGATAGAAAAATAGTTCCTACATGTATCACACGGTCTCTAATGGACATGATGCACATAAAAGACAGGTTACACCCTATGCCGACTAAGATACCATGTAATATTATATTATATATGTATATGTATATATATATATACATATATATAAATATATATATATATATATATATATATATATATATATATATATATATATATATATATATATATATATATATATATATATATGTATATATATTTATATTGGTTATTGATATGTGACCGCGCAACAGTACCAAAACATATAAGAAATAATTGAAAAAATACAAAAATATCTGTTTATGTCGGGGTTTTTTTTGTTTAGTTTTTTATTTTGATTTCCAAGGTAACTAATTTGGTGTTTACTTGATTATGTTGATAACAACAACTGATATCTTAGACGTTTCCATAATCAGGAATTTAGAGCAATTTCATCATGTATTCACAACCATATCCCTACAACCACACACCAACGGACGTATACTAAATTTCTCCTACCATTTTGACCTTTTTCATCCTACCATTTACAGTACATACAAGCTGAGGATATCTGTACTGATTTACAGTGAGTATAATAGGCAAGGCTGTCTAGTTTAATAAACCAAGTAGCTATCGTAACATCGTGTCCTTCCTTTTTAGGGCTCAAACCGGAGAAATTTGATTTGCTGGTCAGCAAATCAGTCTCTGTGCCTAGAAAACATTTCAATACTGCCTATTCAGTAGTTATTTAAATCCTGCAGCAGTAGTTTTTATTGAACTGTTGATAAGAGGCATACACAATTGAGCTGTGTCACAAACCTACAAACTGAAGTTGGAATGGTACTTCTATCTATAATAGTTCTAAGTTTTACAAGTTCTGAATTTGGTGTATTTCCCTAATTTGCATAAATCAAACTGCTGCAACTTTAATTTTGTGAATTTGCCTAATCACATACATTTGAATGCTACAACTTTGGTTCATATTTCATTGGAGGCAGACATGTCACCAAACTATCAATTGAAATTGGAATGACACCTCTATCTGTGATAGTTATGAAGTTGTTCAGTTGTTGCAAAGAGCCTCTGGCCGATTTTGCAGGTATTCATAATTATGCAATTTACGAGAAATTTAGAATTTAAAATTTTAATATCTTCCAAACTATTACAGATAGACGCCAAAATCTAAGTTGTACGCATGGGTTTGTGACACCTGCCAATTTAATGAACAGTCAACACAAATACCTAAGGTCCAAATTAGCTAGTACCGTCGGTAGCCGCTAAAGCGCCAGGGTCATTTCCCGGTGCACCTTGCGGCATGTTAGGTCGTTTCAATATAGCATCCATATTGCGCCATAGTTAAAGTACAGAGGAATGACATCGCAAAGTTGATCGTTATTTTCCAACGTTCGACGGAAGTATTTACAAGCTACAATGACAGTCTACAATTGCAAAGCTCCTGACTGTAAGCCAGGCACAAGAAAACTGGGTAAATTGGATCAATATCTCTGGATGCAAGTGGTAGCTTTGCACGGTTTTCCTCCAAAGAAACACAGAAACGACGGGAGTGGTTGAATGTGGTGAAAAGACCAGAAGATTATGAACCACCAGGCAAATTTGATAGAATTTGAAGAAGACATTTTGTTGGGGTGTTGGGGGTAAAGGTCCGACACCAGAACACCCAGTGCCCACGTTATTTCCGTTTAACAACTGGACGCTTGCAGAAAAGCAACGCACAACAAACCGATGGCAGAACCGTGTGAGATGGCGGAGGATCGAGTGACCTACCCAGCAACGGAGAAAGGCCAGTTGCTAAGTAGAGAGCGGGGGTGCGATCGCTGCGTTGCAGCGGGAGCTCACAATACTAGCTAATTTGGACCAAAGCTATTGTTGAATTTCAGATTATGCACGAAGGGCATTGAAAATTTTAAAATTCGAATAATTCAAGAACCATTATAGACATAGGTGTCTTTCCGACTTCAATTTACGGGTCTGTGACATAGCATGAATCATAAACCAAATTTTTAGACTACACAAAATCATTTAATCTTCCATAGTTTAAAACGTACGTGTTAATCCAACTTCAACTTATAGTTTTGGGACATAATCACATCAAATGAACCAGATAGGCTTGGTCTGTTTTCCGATCATTTTCTTTTATTGTTGGAAATAAAACTGTTTAAACTAAACGAAACATGAAAAAGAAGACTTGGTGGTGCACCGTGAAGTACTTTAAAAAATCGTAGACACTCTACCCTTTTCCATCGCTTTTGCACGAAGATAAACATATTACTGATAATTTAAGGCCGAAATTTTCAATTTATTGTTTCTCAAACAGTGAACGCTTGATTCCTCATTTGCCACTCTGCCAGAATTAAATATCTATCCATCCAATACAATGGTATCAATTCTATTACACATTAGGAAGTTTTAGAAACTGTACTCAGTTTAGATATGCCTAAAGCTACTGGACCCGATGGTATTAGTACAAAGCTTTTCAGACAAGGAGCACCCTCATTATACAAGTCCTTTACCAAACTTTTTAACCTTTTTTTTAGGTATGAAACGTTTTCCCTCCCGATGCAAGTGGGCTAACGTTACTCTATTTCATAAAAAGGGTGCTGACAACCTATGCAACAATTATAGAGCCGTTTCTTTTTTAAGTTGTGGTGGCGAAGTATTTGAAAAAAGTAGTCTTTAAACATAAGTAGACTTTTTCAGAGACAAACTTCTGAGTTCTGAATACCAGTGTGGTTTTACTTCTGGGTATTCCACTATCAATCAGTTACTGATCGTTTGCCGTGAACCTTGTCTTGCTTTGGACCAACTAAAAGAGGGTACGCCTCGTACTCTTAGACATAAGTAAGGCATTGGACAAGGTGTGGCATGTTGGACTCTCAAGCAAACTTAAAAAAAGGAATCCATGATAACTTGCTTTGCTGGATTTCCAGCTATCTCAAGGACCGCCAATAGCCGGTTGTAATTAATGGCCAGTGTTCCACTTGGGGGACAGTCCAAGGTGGTGTTCCCCAAGGGTCCGTTTTAGGGCCACTTCTGTTTTTAACACACACACACGCACACACACACACACACACATATATATATATATATATATATATATATATATATATATATATATATATATATACATACATATATATACATACATATATATATACATATATATACATATATATACATATGTACATATATATATATATATATATATATATATATATATATCAATGATATTGTGGACCTTGTCCAATGTAACATTAAACTATCTGTTGACGATACATCCCACCACTTAACAGTTGACAATCCTGTGACAGCTTGTGAAATCTTAAAGGATGATCTCTCCTATGAATTGGCAAACAAATGGCTCATCCCATTCAACCCCCTTAAAACTGACAGTATAATAATCTCACGCAAGACTACCCCTACAGTTCATCCTCCACCCAAATTCCAGAGTCACTCTTTCCAGGTAGTCAATAGCCGCAAACACTTTGGCATCACAATTCGTGCAGACTTGTGGGGGACCGACCACCTCAGAGTCATTGTCACTAAAACAGGGAAATTACTGACCATCATGAAAAGTCTAGAATATCGTCTTGATCGCCAAACTCTAGAAACCATTTATGTCTCCTTTAACAGACCCATCTTGGAGTAGGGAAGTCAAGTCTAGAATGTCTGCACGGCTGAAGGAGTTTAACTGACAGCAGCCAGAATAGTTACTGGTGCAATGCCCGGAACAACGAGTGCCAAACTATATGAAGAACTTGGATGGCAGACATTAGCATCTCATAGGGAATATGCCCAGGTAATTCAGATGTATCAGATCATTAACAAATTAGTTCCAAATTACCTACAATCAGTAATTCAAAGAATTGTCAAGCCTCGCAAGTCTGCTTGCAATACTCGTCAAAAAGTTGAGTTGCCTCCCTTTCGAGCCTGAGCTTATCGTTTTAATAATTTATTCTTTCCATCACGGTACGCCTTTGGAATGTGCTACCTCTTAATGTCAGAAATTCACCATCCTTATCAGTGTGTAAAAATCCAAAATATTTATAGATTCTTGTCGATCGAATCCGTTTTTGGAACCCTACAATTTTAGAAAACAGCAACGCCTCTATTTTATGCACTCGCCTACGTTTATACGCAGCTGGCATCTGAACTCACATCTTTTTAAAATTGGTGTTAAAATTAGTCCTAGGTGCAAGTGTGGAGCAGCTGGCGCAGATGTATGGCATGATTTGATCTCGTGCCCATTGTATATACTGTGGCGCGTTCAAAACTGCACACAACTGCATCAAAGTATGCATTATATTCCTTACATACAGTTTTGTACGGCTCTCCAGTTTGTACTTTGTTGGAAAAATTTTTCGGCAGTTCATGATTACATAATTATTTCTTCTCTTTTTCCTCAAAAATGAATTGGTTGATCAGCCGTTAGTTTGACTTGCAATTTATATTTTTGCCATCTATTTATAAATTATGTTTGAAGTATACCCCTCTATCTGTCCGTCATCTCCTGTGAGAGTTTCCTCATATCTGTTTTCGTTGCATGACCGCCAACTTCCATTTCTTAGCTATTCATGCATCAAATGTATGTCACTTATTGTCTTGTCTTCGTGTTGTCCCCTACTTTGCAAGAGGGATTAACAGAGGGCACTGCCCTTTTCCACGTTGTGATATGGAAGTTGAAATGAATTGTAATAAAATATGTTTAAACCAACACAAGTTTGCTTCGAGAACAAACATTCTCAGCATATTGAAGCTAATTGTACACACCTCATTGCATGATGACAAATATTTGGCTAATTTTAAATTTTCGATTTGTTGACAATTGGTCTTTGGGTTATTCAATTTCAGGAGTATGACCAATATATTATTGGTACTGATCGAGATAACCAGTTAGCATTTTTAAGAATATTCAAAGGTTTAATTTTGATAGAAAAACACGCCCAGAGGCAAAGATTGCAATGGACAAAAAAGAACACACGGACGGTGGACCGACACAGAGAACAAGAGATAACTGATTGACTTTCTTTAAACGACAAGCTACGGGTATTATGCATTGCAACTGGGGATTCGATAATAACTGAAGTCTTTATACACCTGCGCTCTCTTCAGGTACGACCCATAATCTTGCACTGAGGTATCAATCAACAAATTAAATGCGGAGCATGAACTTTTACGGACCATTTGCAAGGTAATTAAACAAAGTGTACTATTACAAGCACGGTTTCATGTAAACGCCAATTATATTATAGTGTATGCTAATAAATACCTATTAGCTTTTGTGACATTGTGCACTCGATAATGGCTAAATAAGCGCACAAAACTATATGTGTTGCACGCGTCTTGCTTTCAGGAACGCCATTCAGACGCATAGTTTTGTGGATAATATTGACCAGCAAGCATGCCAGGTTTCGCTTGCGTATTCTGTGGAAAATCCTGCTGTATTGATCCATTATATTATGGCTATTCATATTCCTGATAAAAACCCTTTTCATTAAAAAAAAATGTCTGTTCATGAAGGTATCAGCATACCGTGTTTTAGTTTTCCTTCAATTTTCCCGGAGTGGATCCCAGTCAATGCTTTTCCCTATGCGCCTTTATTGCATTAGTTCAGTCTAAAGCCTACAAAAGGTTAGGAACTATAATTCACCAATATGTCCAGTTTATTATCCTTTTCTGTTAGAGATCTATCGAGCGATTCTTTGCATCAGAATTCGTTCAAGATAAGGGGATTGGCACTTCGTAGTTCTTAATTTAAGGATACACGATACGTGATAAGGTGAAATCTTCCCATTTGAGATACTTGTGCGTGATATGCAAAATTATTAAAAAAAAAAAAAACACGTTGAACATTCTATATGCAACATTCAAATTTTCTGAAGTACATTATGTGAATGCAAAGACTGAATTTCGGGGAAAGATAGGAGTCTCTTTCTATGTTGTTTTGCCAGCTTTCTTTGAGCATTGCTTAATCCCATAAACTCCACCCATGGAGGTCTCTGTTATAGCTCAGCCCGTGAGCTACTTGTATTATCGGCAGTCTCTGCATTTTGTTCTATCGTACTCCTACAGAGACGAGCTGCCAATCACAATAACTTTCGAACAATCAAGGCACGGTGGAGAAGTTGTACTGAAACTCACGTGTGACTGGAAGCAAGAACAGGGTCAAGGTAGGTCATTTTGGCCAGAAAAAATGCCTAAAAGCCAAAAAATCTTTGATGTTTGAAATAAAAGAGCAGTCAAAATACTCACTTAATCAGAGACACTCTCAATTAGCCAATTGTCACATGAAACAAAAGCTACGCAAACCATGCAAATCCAAATGAAGGTGGTGTTTCTTTCTTTCTTTCTTTCTTTCTTTCTTTATTTATTGAATATATTTATACAGCGTGACCCGTTCAGCCATGGGCTGTTCTTCCACGGGGCACTGTTACAGAATAAAAGATACAATTGACAGTTGATCAAAACAAATCAATGATACATATAAAATTACAAGTAAATATATATAAAATACGTAGGATAAAAGTAAACATTGCAACACCTTGTTCAATTAAAATAATATTGTTTAAGTCCAGTTTTAAAATCTTCAATATTATTAATCTCCTTTAAAAAGTCGGGAAGATTGTTCCACAACATAGCACCATGATAAACAAAAGATTTCTTCAAACTCTCCTTACGCGGTAAGGGAATTTACAATATCGAGCCTATTTGACAATCTTGTGTTATAGCTGCCGATGTCTTTGACTTGCGTAATTTGGTCACATAGGTAGTTTGGGGCTAAACCCTTGACGCATTTATACATTAAAACCATCGTGTGAGATCTTTCACTCTCTTCCATAGTTGGCCATTTTAATTGTTTAACTAATTCTTCCCCTCTTACATTAATATAATCATAATTCTTTTCAATTACTCGAGCAGCAGCGTTTTGTAGTCTTTGAGCAATTTTCAATCCCTTGACACATGATCCCCATACAGTGATAGCATATTCAATACTAGGTAATATTGTTACCTTATAAATTAATTCTAGTACACTCTCAGGTAAACTCGTGCTCAAACGTTTTAAAATGGCAATTTTAGACATCACTTGTACATGTATTCTTTTTGAATGAATAGACCAGTTTAGACGAGCATCCAAATACACTCCTAAATATTTTGCTTCATTGACTTGTTGTATTTCCTCTCCGTTCATATAAAGATTAAGTAGTTTGTCATTACTGTAATACTTGGTTATAAGCATACATTTTGACTTCCCGGCATTGACTGACAGTTTATTTCTGTTGTACCAATTGCTAACACTGTCCAAACTATCCTGCATAGCAGAATTCACTTCTTTCACGTTAGAGCCAGTCGTGTAAATTAAAGTGTCATCGGCAAACAAATTACAAGATCCATTCTTAACGTACTGAACAATGTCATTTACATATAAGAGAAAGAGGGAAAGGCCGAGGATACAACCTTGAGGGATTCGTATTTTTACACTACGTGGTCCAGATGATTTGCCATGACATACTACAATCTGCTGTCTTTCAGATAAGTAAGAAGAGAACCACTGAAACTCATTGTCGAAAATCATCTTTTGAAGACCTTTTTTTCTCGACATCAACAGAGGGACGGCACATAAACTACAATCACAAATATCTTCTCCGTTTTCGCTCATCGAGACTTGAACTTTGTCGCAATCTCATTGTTTTATGTCCACTACAAAAATTAGGTCTTAGTCTTTTTTGAATTTATTTTTTATTATTTGAGTAGATTTTTCAGGAGATTAACTCAAATGCCAAGACCTTTGATGTTTAAATGGGATACCACCTTTCCAGTTTTTAAGGCTCATTATTTGAGAACGACGAAAGAAAAAACAAAAACAAAACCAGCAAACAAACAAAAATTATGTGACACCTGCTTCTAAGATTGGAATATTTACTCAATTTTGCCATAAATAATTTTTCAAATCCAGTCATAAATTAAAAAGTAGATGTGACTTTTGTGTAAAATTTCGAAGACAATTTTGCGTTATTGTTGCCGGAACACAAAAATATCCTGCTCATCGTTGACTGCACAAAACACAATTGTCTGCGTGTTAGCTCTCAGACAGTATACATTTTGTAGCACTGGACATAAAGATTCTTCGCGTGGTTGGGCGATTTGTGAACCACTCCCATAATGTACCATGTATCCTGAAAAAAAAACACTTATTGAACGCCGTATATCCATTCATTCCGCAGGTTGATAATATTAATGCACTTTATTTCACATTGAAGAGAATCATGAAGGGTAAAAATCAATTTCGCAAGATTTTGTCCTTTCCACGGCATTTTCGCCCGTTTTTTTTTTTTTTTTATATACATATTCTTTGGAAGAACTGTCTGGCTCTGTGGGTTTCCATGGCTTTACAGCATGGGTTTTCAGCCTATGTGGAACAACTTTCTGTCTCTTTATGTTGAACCTCAATGGAAAATATATTTGTACTTTATAGGAATTTGTGGCGTTCACTTCTAGCTTGATATCGGTGCAATAAAATGTATATTTTGCTGCATGCATGAATTTCTGATTTAAATTTCTCAAATTTACCAGAGTAATGCAAAGCATTTTTTTTTTCGATTTTACATTGAAGACATTTATTTCGTTTAATACCCAAACTGACTAAACGCAAGGATCCAACGTAAGCCGATACAGCCAGTTAGAGCCAGAGTATACAACACAGTGTACGTCAATATTTAGCGTTTTATACTCCACTCTCATATCCTGGATATTAAGATTGGATGTAATCTTGTCTACACTAGGGTGGGCTGTTAAGGAATAAAATATATGCTAACACATCTCTTTTGTCATAAAGGTTGGCGATCTCACCACTGTAAAAGGCAGTATCTTCCCACTAAGAAGCATGAAAGTAGGAAAATCTCAATCGGTATGAATGACAACAAATTGCTAAACATTGTATACGTAATAATTAGCGTCTTATGTACGTTTAAGACTCCCATATATATATATATATATATATATATATATATATATATATATATATATATATATATATATATATATATATATGTGTGTGTGTGTGTGTGAGTGTGTGTGTGTGTGTGTGTGTGTGTGTGTGCTCTGTACGCTAACAAGTCTGTGAATTTTTAATGAATTTATTTTTGTATGTCACAAATATACCTGATTCTTACCAGTAATAACCAAAAAAGCTGCATTCAAACTTTCGTGTTTCTGTGAACCACCCAATAAATTTTATGATACGAACATAAAGTGATTTTATTACAGCCCATAATATAAGATAAAAAGCGACACAGACAATAATGTACCTGCTACTGTGATATGCGGGACAAAAGAGCGCTTTCATACGGCTAATACGAACGGACAAATTGAGTGGAAGATTAAAGCCTTTAGTCATACAAACAAATCAATCTGTCTTTGAAGTGTCGTCAAGCCTCTACACGTTTGTATTTTTATGGTGAAAATACAGCTTCCTCAGGTAAAAAATAATAAAACCAAACTGACGTGAAGAAGATCACAACCAATGAACGGGATCCGTGATATAAACAATTCAATGTACACATGGACGTCAACGTAAGCGCCCGATAATTTACTTGGAATTGATGACATATCCCCATAGCCTCCCCCCCCCCCCGAGTTGAAACCCGCCTACAGCTTTACATATAAAGAGCGGCTCCTTCTGAGGGTGTCTGTGACTCTTGCATTGGAAATCATGCCACAAGTCTAGTAACAGGCTGATACTTGAATTGGAGTTAGATTTATAGCATTTGTAGAATGTTATGTAGCTGGGTAAGCAAGTCCATAACTATTTGTATAATTATCACTTATTTCATCCAAAAAGTTCAACGAGTTAACATTTGTGACCAAATTTGAAAATCAAGTAAATTTTACCCCATATAATCCAACAATCTGTTCACTCAAGAATTTCCATTTACTTTGTCCTTGTCCGGTTGGCATCTTAATTGAACCTGATCCCCCCCCCCCCGTTTCCATGAGTTTTATCAATATCTGAGTAAGCTTTCGACCCGTCAGCCGGTGTCACTTTGTATTTAAATTACTTTCAAATGACGCACTTCAACATACATGTAATAAGTCGTCCTTCTATCGCGCACATTTATTTATGTATTTTAGAGAGGACTGTCAATTTGATTTATTCCCAAAAGGCTCCTCTTTGATTTTACGGACCACCTGCCAGAGTCCTAACCATAATTTCACAGGTCGAAAATAAATGATGACATTAGCCATGGGGTAGGGCGGGGGGGGGGGGATGTGGCCATTTTGGACAAAGTGGAAATTTTCATATAATAGATGGTCCCTGACTTTGAAACTTGGATAACTCGCTAATGTAATGACAAAAATAACAGTGACCACAAGTAAATCATAGTAAATTTCGTGCGCATTATACCAATTTACTTATAAGCATTCTTCAGCAAATTAGCTTAATGATAGAGGTTTAAAATTCGACCAAAAAAAGAGTGACAATGAGGACAACATACTTTTCACGGCCCAGTCGTGCAGCCAGGCAACAGACCGGCAACCGACAATGTTTAGATGGGTCACATTCCGCCTCCATTATTAAGAGTAGCATTACATTTCTGTCATGTCAAGCAAAAAATTGTCTTAACTTATTAACATGTGATGCAGGGACGGAACACACAAGAACTGTTTGTTTGTTGTTAATGAAAAAAATGAGATCGCTTTTTTTTTGTAATTTTCCAGTCATAACCTATAGAGTGAGGCATGTTTATGACTCTCGCACGGAAAGTTGTATTGAACAATAGAGTATGTTTTGTTGGCTCAGGCCCCGTTTGATTTCCGTGCATAGAGACGTTTGTATATTGCTTGTATGCATACCAGCGTTAGCTTTAAAATGAATAAAACAAGGTCTTTTCCGCGGGCAAGCGCCACATCAGGAAAATTTAATGTGTTCCATTGCACGAAAACACTGCTTTGAAAGCATGCATTTTCAAAATGAAATGTTAGAAGCGCGCCCCCCCCCCAAAAAAAAAAAAGGAAATCAGTTATCAGTCCCATACAACGCGGATAGAATTGGCAAACTGTGGCTCCGTGACATACGATTAAATGGCTCGGTTACCACATTACCGAAATATGTACAGCTAATTACGACTTATTGTGTCAGGCCAGGGATTGATAACCGTTTAGCTTTTAGACACTACAAGAATGTTTCATAATGTCTGTGATGTTGTCCCTACAGGAATATCGTAAGCATAGCTGAGAAACATCCGTTTCCAAGCACGTTGCATGACGCGCACAACATATTTTTGTTTTCACAAATGAATATTTAGTACGAACCACTTGCTATCGACCAGGTGTGACGCACTGAGCACATGGTGTTCTTAGTTTTTATGAAAGTACAGCGCAATTGTACGGTTGGAAATTGGCACTTTGATTTGAAGTTATTCATTTAAATTAAGCAAATATTGGATTTGTGTAATGCGGAGTAGGTTCCCTCGCCACCACATGTTCTCAAGTGACCAAGTGGCAAAGCGCTAGTGATTAGTATCCATTATCAGTGTTTGCCTCATATCCTCTACAGACATGGTGACAATATGCTAACTGCCAGTATATACAACGTCCTTTTTGGAGATGCAACGTAAAGAAGTCAAGTTTTGGTAAAACCACAACAGTAGATTGCATGGGAATGAAAAATAAACCCAATTGTCTTGAACTGATATTCAGAGAAGGGGGGTAAGGGGGGGGGGCTTTCGGTACGCTGGTACAGGTAGTTATTTTTCTAGAGTACGCAGTGAGGAAAATATAAATCTTTCAAACTTTTGGATAGAACGAAGTACGTAAAACAAGAGGGCTTCCAGTACGCCAGCACGGTAAATAAAAAGCCCCAGTACGCCAGTACGGGAAACCCCTTACCGACCGTCTTCTGTTGGTCAACAAAGAGCACGGCACCAATGATAGACAAAGTGTGGTAGAATGCGTTGACCTTTAAACGTAACCAATAAGTATGCAATTTGGGCACATTGTTTGGGAAATCCCTTTGATTTTCCGTCTTCTTGATTTTTTGATGTCGCTAAAATTAACTGCGCGATACTTGACTTTTATCATATCCTACCCATGTGCATGTTTGTATTTGTGTCTTTTTGTCCAGAACCACTTCCTAGTTGTCATTACCCTATTCCGCAGTCCAAACTCTTTCCTTTCTATAAGCTAACCTGTCACTGTCTAACCTATAAACAAATATGGAAGTACTAGTGTCCATATTGCACACGTTCTTCTGTAGAATTTTGACATAGGCTGTATAAGCCCAAATTAATTAAAGGGTCTTCAGAGGGTAACCACTCAGAACATGTTTCGGAGCCTATACCCGTACATGTCTCTGAGTAGCGGCTCCTTGTCTAAGCTAAATATTCAGCAAAGACAACCCACATAATAATGAATAAATGTGAACGTGGCAATTGATGAATTAGTTAAATACGTGAAGTTTTGCTTAAAATTGAAAATCTTCATTATGAAAGAAGAAAACCTGTCAAACAAAACATAATTACTAAATTTGTATAGTACAGGTTCAGATAAGAACAATTTGACTTACTCCTGAACCAGTATGTACCCTTTCTAGCTGGATAGCTTGTCCTAGTTAAACCACCTGTCAGTGTATAACCGAAGTAGAAACAAACTGGTGCGTTGTATTCAGTCCCAGTGATTGTAAAATAAACAGTTGCAGCTAGACCACCTGTACAAACCAAGGGAAATCCTAATGAGTACAGCAACAATGGACATCCTGCACCGGAAATGTAAAACAAACTCTGTGATGACACCTACTCATCACTTTGAAAGTCTCCAAACCATTAAGCTCTATTTCACTGCCAACACTGAGTCAATGTTTCAACGTGTAGGGTTTGTGACATTTGAGAAAATATTGTCAATTTTGAGTAATTCTTCAATATTGAATAAATGTGCATTTAGGCATGTCAGAAAAGAATGAAAGTCATTAGCTTTTATGTCAAAAACATGTTATAGAAACATAATTTTTCTACACACGATTTTAAATACAATATGGCAAACTATTAACTGTCGTCGGCCGCTGCTTGCTACCGATAGCCCCTGGGGGTTTAACCTGACAGAAAACATGTAAGCCTAAAATGTCTGAAAGTCAATACCACGTAGAATGATGTCAACAGATAAAATTTAAGTAGCAAAACCGGCAAGTCTAAAAACTTTAAAATTTTTGTAGGCAATCTTTCTATTAATCTTTGTATATTAACAACAAAACTTGTGGGGAAAGTCAGAAAAGATATTAGTATTTAAATCAAGAGAATGCAATAAAAATATAATATTTCTCAACCAGATATCAAGCACAGTTAGGCAAGCTTGTAACTGTCGTGGGTAGATGCTTGTTATCTATAGCCCTTGGGGGGGGGGGGGGGTTGACCTAACAGAATGAATATATCCCAAACCTAAAAAACAAAAAGCATCCCTCAAATAAATAGATAAATGAATGAAAGTAAAAGAACTGACTGACTGACTGACCGACCGACCGACCTACTGACTGACTGACTGACCGACCGACCGACAAAACAAATAAATCTTTCGGTGTATGCTTGTTCTTGGCTTTATAATATTACTAATCTTCAAAACAGCCAAACATAAACTGCATAATTATTTGTCAATAGCATAGATTGCCCTTTCATGTTCCATAGGCCGCATTTTCAATTCGCATGGCTAAAGCGTATTATTGAAACATTGAAAATTCCCTGATAGCACATGTCGAATAAGAAAATGATTGAGTACCCGGTCGACCGGTGCTTAAGAACGAATAGATTTGTGAAACTTTTTTTCCAATTATATGCAGTTTGACCATGCACACGACCAATACTCCATCTAGACACACGTTGGAAGAGTTGTGTCACAACTATTTTTTTTTTTTAATTTTGCAAGGTATAGCAATTATTTATGGCACACTTTTTACGACTTAGATCTGCATAATGTTTATGTTGTCAAGATCCTTGTGTGTTTTCTAAGAAAGGATATTGTTTATTTCACTCATAAATTTTCTGAGATATTCCCAGAAACGAAGAAGAAATAAACCTGGGAAACCCTCCATCCAGCGGCTGCTTCAAACGAGAGGAAGCGACATTTATATTGCTTGTTGAGGTATCTTTAATTTATTTTCCACGTCCTCAAATAAAGCAATTCGTGATTCTCATCTGTTAATAATCAACTGTGGGATATTTTTCTCGCTGAATAAAAAGAGACGCAGCAGAGCACTGTGTTGTGTGCAGAAAAGTATAAACGAACTTTTACCACTCGAACGTAATGAATTCTACCTCCAAGACCCAAGTGTTTGCTCAAGGACAGCATGATACTACCATTCCCAGCTCGTTGCCCTAGTAGGTAGAGAGTAAATTGCACTACTGGTCTTACCACAGGCTGCTTAGGATATATTCCACACGTGACGTTGCCATGGCAACCGTTCATACCGTGGAGGAGGACACATAATGGGCTCGATTGATCAGCCATCAGGCAAAAGTTGATGTAAAACAATACCCTTCAAAGTTACCATAATAGCGTTAGGGTTCCATTTTCCTGGCTTTTGTTGACCTGAGCAAATGATAATTGTGCGCTGATTGCCATTGCGGTTTTTCCTCGGAAAGATTTGAACAAGGAATCTCACGTTTCTATATTGACGTCATAGCCACAAAGTATCCAAGTGTCAGCCTGTTATGGTCTGAGTTTACACGTTTATTACCAGGAGTAATAAAAGATTAGTGCTTTTCAATGTGTCAGTTGAAAGTTTTGCAGATAATAGTCCAGTGGGGGACAAGTAGAAATAACAAATACATGCATATTAGGCTAAACATAATTGGACTTCAACCTTATTTCTCCAGGCTATTAAGCAATGATTTCCCGTATACTATGCAGCCCCAATTGGTCCTGTGTAGATGTGGACAAAATCTATAATGATCAGGCTGCTGTTAATGTGCGATGTTGTCATCAATGCCATGAAAATTTTACACTACAGATTGTGGAAGCTGGCAGTCCATTGCTTTGCAGAGAACATGGCATCAAAGATAAAATCCAACAAAAGCAACACAAAGTTATATCAGAAAGGCCAGTTGTAATCCATCAACGCCACACGAAATGAATCGCGATAATCTGACGTGCAACATGGACTATTAGCTGTTGCTATGAAGATCATTGTTCCGTCTTCAAGCAAACAGCTCAAGGCTGATCTGATGACCATAGGGACCATACTTTTAATTGTTATAGGTGCTAATTTGCCAGCGGCCCATGCAAACACAGCGTGCTTTTCCCATGTTATTAGCCGAAGCATTAAAACCTTCAATGCCGTTAAGAAAGATAGATTTTTTTCGAGATAAATGTAACAATTTTCAATGGAGAAAGAAAGCTGTTTCATTTGGTTCCAAAAAAGAGTCCTCGTTGCACCACAGCTTAACAAAAAAGCAGACTGGATGCAATATGCCTTCCTGACACGAAGGTAAGCCTCACACAGCATATGTCATTGTATCACTATAGGCCTTGGCCTCATGTGAAATTTGAAGTTATAAGCAATTCTAAATGAGAATTCGAATTAGCCTATCAAAGAGACGACATTTTACATTTGGATGCTAGGGGGTGAGGGCTTCAATGCGAGTTGTTCATGTCAAAGCGGTTTGTTGTATACTTTTTAACTTTTACTTCCTAAAAACATCAATATAGCCGCATAAGTCTGTATATTTGGAGTTAAGTATAGACTTTATGCACTTAACTATAAGGTGTACCTCACTAGATTGAGGTACAAAAAACCCTCGAACAAATAAATATGGTTAGACTGGGGAAATCCTGGATAATAATACCTTTCTAGGCTCAAAAAAAATCGTGAGATTTGACACATTAAACAACACAGAAGCTGGAATTCCACGGCAGCCCCTCTCTCTCTCTCACACACACACACACACACACACACACACACACACACACACACACACACACACACACACACACACACACACACACACACACACACAGACAAGACTCCCTGTGGTTAGGATATGCACTGGGAATAAAAATTTGACCTTCATTTGACCTTGAAATGATCTTGAAGTAGAAAACATATCTTTGTTCTTGTATATGGTCAAATTTACTCCGATATGTACACATGTGCTAGCAAAATGATGAAAATATTTCATAAGTTCGGAATATCATGATACATGTATTTGTAAAAAAAATGTAGGCATAGAACACAAATTTGGCAAATTCTACCAAAGCAGGTCATTTTCCAAATATCATGATAAGTTTCAAAAAAGATGATCGGAGATGCACACCTAGGGATGCAGCTTGAAGAGTAGATGATTCTGAAAAGGAGGTTGTCAAAAATTATTAAATTTCAATGTACTTAGCTCGATTTAAAAAAAGAGCCTACTTCTCGACTGTCAAAATCCAAGATGAACGCCTCCTGGACTGACCCGGAAGTTGGTATAAATGAACATAACTCCCCTTCAACTTGAGCTATACCTCAGAACATCCCAATCAAGCAAGAACCTTTACAAAATTGAATGTAAAATAAATTCCATTCGTCAGTCATCGCTAAACGTATACAATGCAACAATTAAGTGTCTTGCGAAAGTATACTCTGTCTATTATGATTTGTTTTTCGCTTTGATTCGAACAAGATATTCCTCAGACGAGTTAATATAGTTTTCCATCAATCGTGTGTAATATCAGCATAAATGACATTGCTCACTTTAGTACTGTAGATCATATAATACACATAATGAAACGGTCGGTATATTAGAATATTAGTATAGTTTATCCTCGAAATGGCGGTCCTAGCATTTTTGTTATGTTTGTGTGCCAACACAGACATATGGTTTTTCTAGGAGTTCTTTATTTCTTTCTTCCCTTTCTTCTTCTCTTTTCCTCTTTCTATTTCTTCTTCTTCTTTCTTTCTTCCTTTCATTATCGGCAAATTTGTCCGACATTTCGTTTGAAAACTATTATATGTAGAAACTCCAAACTTGGCATGATTATACTTCCACATATGAAGTCTTGAGTTTTTGTGAAGAGGTTACCAGGTTTTGAAAATTATGAAATTTAGGACTATTTAAAAATTAAAAATTGAATATCTACCAAACTATTATTGGTACTGGTAACCAGTCCTACTTCAATGAATATGTTTGTAACACTGCACATTTTTGTAATGTAGATGTGACCTCTAATGGTCAAAGTTTAAGGTTATTTTGTCATTTGAAATTTTCTTGCAGCCTTAACTTGGTCAATTTTCACCCAAGTTGAACCATCTTGCATTCAAATTGTATGTATTGCAACACTGCATATTTTTGTAATTTTACGTGTACCCTGTAGACGTCAAAGGTCAAGGTTATTTGGACCTCTGAAATTTTCAGCCAATTTTAATCATGTTGGACCCAAATTGTAGGTATAGCAACACGCTAATTTTTGTAATTTACATGTGGCCTCTAAAGATCAAAGGTCAAGGTTGTTTGGACCTTTGAAATTTTCACACAGTCATAACCCGGCCAATTTCCACCCAATTCTAATGATGTTGGACTCAAATTGTAGGTATTACAATTCAGGACTTTCCACCACAGGTGGACAACTGTGCCCAGTGATTTTCTCACCTCCAATGCCTAGAGAAAGCCCCTCCGCTGGGGTAAGACTACTTGATTGTATAGTTTTAACATAGGTACTTGCCACAGAGCAAGGTTTACATGCTAAAATAACATGAATATCTCAGCCAAACAAGTTTAAGCATGGAAAGAAAATGACCTCTAAACTATTAATGAAACCTGTCAATCTTGTTGAGCTTATAAGAATAGGTAAAGACTATTTTAGGGCAGTAAAGTTTGCCTAATCAGTGACGTGTCTGCCAGTAGCTGAAGCAATGGCGTTTTGCCCATCAAACACCACACTTGTATGAACGGTTATATCCCACAGAGCCATATATGCTTGGCATCATGAGCACATGTAGTCAAAATATACTCAGTTTAAAGGTTTCACAAACTACTCTGGTGATTAACCCCACAGGTGTCAGAACCCAATTAACACCTATACGTGGTGGTCAGTACACAGACCGGGATGTATGAGGGTCTCGATGATTTTGCCTGTAAAAACTTTCTATCATCTTCAAATTAAAAATTTCTGGTACATTACCGATGTTGACATGCATACTGATCAAAAAGGTTTACAATTTATGTTAATATTGCTATAATTGACCTCAAATTTACTTTAAAAATGGTACTTTTAACATGCGTTACCCTATGCCCACAAGTGTCCAGCCCCGCGATGCCCTCTCCAGTCAGCTGGAGGTGAGAAAAGTCTATGCTTTGCCTTTTCTGTGAAAGAAATCAATTTTGCATATTTTTATACTTAGCATATAACCTGTAAAGGTCAAAGGTCGGGGTCATTTGGTCTTTTGAAAGTTTCATCTGGCCATAACCTCATCAATCATTTTTCATCTGAATCGGTTCATGATGGGCTTAAATTGTAGATATTGTAGTCATTGTAACACTGTACGTTTTTGTTTCTTCCTTGTGACCCGTAAAGGTCAAAAGTGAAGGCCATTTGGGCCTTTGAATTTTCATCTAGCCATAGCTTAGTCAATTTTAATAGAATTGCAGTTATGTCAGGCTTACATTGTAGATAATGCAACAATGCGTTTTTGTAATTTGCATGTGACCTCTAAGAGTCAAACGTCAAGGTCATTTGGACTTTGAAATTTTCATCCAGACATAAGCTTAATTGAATATGAAGTACCAAGGGAGAAAAGTTGTAGCAGTTAATATTCACAACTTTTAAAGGTACACAGGCAGATTTGCTTTGAAGCAAATCTTCTGTAGTCTGCAATTATACCCTTAAATGCAGATAGACATAGACACGACTGTTCCTCAAACAGATAAGTATCTGCCGCACACACATTGCATGTACACCCAAAAGATTAACAGGGATGGTCAATTCTTTCAGTGCAAAGTTTTAATTTAACATAATATAATGGTCGACATTGCGCCCAAAGCGTACCCTGGAAAGCTGTTGACCGGGGCCGTTATATTATCTGGAACTACAGGTATACTGGTACTTGGGAGACAGCTATCTTCACAAGGAATACGCATGTATCATCCTTATTATTAAGAGCATTTCATCTTAAGTTGTTCGACTGAAGTCGCAGTTGGTACGGAAAGAGTTAAATTTTGGGACCAGCGGTTACTAGGTCTCCTTGCGTCCAAACACAGAACAACTGCAAAGAATAAGTTCATTTCTACTTTGGACACTGCTCGCCTGTCTGCTGCAATCTACTTGTTTTGAGGACTACGTTTGTTATTTTACCTTCGACTTGAAGTTGTTCAGTCAATAAATTGGTGACAGATAAAAGTTACGAAGCAATATCAGGGTAAGATACAATCGACAGGTTTCTTTGGCGTAGATTGGGCGGGATGGGTCTAAGCCGTACCAGCGAAAACTGTTGACATGGGTCCTGTTATCGTAATAGATCTCGTTTACAACTGTCATACAAAATGGTTTTCATTATTTGTGAGATTGGAAGCAACGAAGCAGACGACATTTGACCGCCAGAAACCTGTTTGACACTGAGGGGGGAAGGGGTTAAGCGAAATAATATAAAACGCTGTACATGTAGACAGTTGTGTATCTATCGCCAGCCGTTGTTCAGATTTCATAAAGACTACTCGTAATTGTTGACATTTTGATAAGGACGCTAGGTTTCTTTTTCCACAGGATTGAGCTCGAGCTGTTGACATGGCCGGAAGCACTGTTTCACGACCGTAAAAATGCTGCTTATCGTAACAGGTTGCTAAAGCCGACCATACCTGGGAATGTGACACTAATACATTGTCTTCTAGTTCTATGAAAACATGGACAACTGCCGCAAATAATCATTCTTGAAAGTATAATACATATAAAGCATGCCTTTATAGGAAATACAGGTGCTGTCACACACAATATGATGGTTTGATACACTTAGTTCCACGCGTTTACACTCATAAATTGTTGTTCCACTGTTTAGTTCCTCGGTGATCTCTGAACAGTCGGTAACTCTCTCGTTTCTGTAGTGGCTATGTACAAAATACTCGGACTCTTGGAGCACTATAGCTTTCCAGGAAACGCCTGTAGATGTGGTAGACACAGGTGTATCTCTGATTAAAAACTCAATGTTCATGTTACTGTGATGCTATTTCCACTTTGACGAGCACTCACCCGTTCACTTACGAGTAAAGCAGAACTCAACCGACAGACACGGTCGGTAATCAGTTAAACCATGACGCGTGAAGCGCGGGGTGGTTTTTTATTCGCAAGCACATAAGAACGCACACCTTTTTAAATTGTCTTCTAGCTTGTACATGATCTGAGGAGGCTATCTGCAGTTCGTACTCAGGACTCACGACAATTTTATTGGATCAAAAACAAGTGTACAATACATCAGCTGAATATAAAACATAACAATTACAAAAAAAAAAAAAAGCACTTGCAGGTCAGACAGACTCCTGTTAAGACAAAAATGTGTCGCTATCACGGGAGCTACCCTTATGGCTTCTTTAAGTGTGTGAAACGGCAATTACAATATAACTTTCAATTTTAATAGAAGACGTGTCAAATTACTAACAAAAATACTGATATATAAAAATACTAATAGGTAACCTTGTTAAAATATAGAAATAATAATCATTATTGTTGTTGACACACATAACAATTCAAGATTGTACAATTTTCTGGATAATTTTGTATATAATATTTCTTGGCAAAACTTGCCATACCATGTAAGCTATGAGTATGTATTTTTTCACGAACAATATGAGGCAATTTTATATAGTGTTGGGTGTGTCAAACCTAACACATTTTTAGCATTACTCTGGGAATATCTTAACAGGCGTACATTCGCAGATTGTCTGGTGTTGTATCTATGTGTATCTTGGTTTATTTGAAAAGGTAGCCTTTGAGGCTTGTCAGAAAGTTTGTTATTGAGAAATTTATGATAAAATAAATTTCAATCCCAATTAATGAATAAATCATCAGTCGTTAGTAGCTTCAGAGCCTTAAATGAGTGATCTGTATGGGCATAATATTTTTTGCAACATATTCTGTTTTCTCTTTTTGGCAATTTAAAGATTGTTGAAGATTTCGATCCCCAATCTAAAATCCCGTAAATAAGACAAAACAAATTCAAGGAGTTTTAAATCTTGACTTCTGCGGTTATAGGAAGAACGTTTTTCAGCTTATTTAAAATGCCGAGGGTTCTAGATATTTTATCACAATTTTTATCAACATGGACATTCCATGTGAAATGTTCATCTAGTATAAATCCCAGAAAGTTAAAAGTGTCGACATTTTTGGACATGGGTTTCTTTTATTTTAATATTTGGTACAATGACTCTTTTATTGGGTTGATAAAATATCATAAATTTTGTTTTAGTAACATTAAGTGATAGTTTATTTGCATTTGACCATTCAGTATTTTTAGTTCAGTATTTATGATATCGTTTAAGTCTCTTGTTTGTACTTGTATTGAGAACATTCAATGTTGTAGATCAAGTTGAATCGTCAGCATACAATATTAGTGCAAACACATTACTAGCACATTGCATGTCATTTACATAGATACTGAAAAGGCAGGGGTTTTAAAACGGACTCTTGTGGAACTCCGGTTGTTATAGTTTGAAGGTTAGATTCAACCTTGACCTTCATGTTTCTCAACAATATCAGAATCCGAATAGTTTCCTTTTACATACACAAGTGGTTCGACCAACGCAAATAAAAGTGCGATTCTGCTCCGACGGACCCGTGGTGGCCAAGATCCCTTGACTTAAATGCTTGTGAAACGAGAAGAGAACACCTCAGAATCCTAAGTCGTGGTACCGCAAAAGAAAACAGGCAATAGTTTAGCTGAAATCATTGAAAAAGAAACCATTCGGTAGAACCAGAAAGGCGCGGTTTAGCTATCAGTAACCGGCTTTTACATGACAGGGACATGTGTGGAAATTCCCAGAAAGTTATCAGAAGATATTATATGAAGTGTTCACTGTAATACTATGCAGCAAATTTCATTACAGTCTTGTACAGTATATACCGGTTGCCTTGAATTCAAAGAAACTATTAAGTGCACATTTGGCAACCTTCGTAGACATTCATAAAAAAAACCCCAACCGTGCATACATGAGTACCTCGACTCTTAGGACGCCTCACATTGCAAACAAGGCGAAACAAAAATTCACATGCCGTACATATGAACAATTGTACAGCATTGTCGAACGTTATCGTTATTAAATTCTATTTACACAATGTCTAGTCTGAAGGTACCAAGAATACATTTCCCAATAAAAACTGTGAGCGTAGCTCAGCAACGAAGTTCCAGGAAAGCATTAGTGGGAAACTAAGCACCCAAATGCCTTAAGATATAATGGCATGGTTTATGGGTCACAAGGCGTTGTGAGGTAAGAACTGTAAAAATGCCAGCGTGGGCTTCAATCTATCCAGAAATGGCTGGCAGATGAGGCTCAGCTTATCAGATCTGAAAATTCCTACTGAAATCATTCAAGAGGTACCTCTACCGTTTTAATTAAAATACAGGCAATACGAAGTTAGCCAGGTAACAGGTACATATGTTAATGAAAATACCTAATTTGTTAAAATTAAACTCCAGATGGGTTTATTTATTTGGCATTGGAGAAGCCTTTGATTAACATGGCTCCGTAAGGTGTAGATTAGGGTTAATTTGATTTTGTTAAAATTTTTGGACGAATATTTTATTCATACTTTTCTTACCAGGGAAATACTGCGTAGCTCCTTCCTTTGGCTTTGAAATCGTAAACTTATTGCTTTATTTTTATTATCATTATCGATAGATAGATAGACAGATAGATAGATAGATAGAGAGAGAGAGAGAGAGAGAGAGAGAGAGAGAGAGAGAGAGAGAGAGAGAGAGAGAGAGAGAGAGAGAGAGGAATATAAAGAAATACGGTTCTATTGACCAGGTGAACCTTTTCATTACACATGCTGGGAATTTTAATTGGATGAGTCCTTTATGGAAATGTTTTATTGGGTGAATTTGCAGGATCAGTTAAAGCCAAAACAGCTATGATCATAACGGCAAAATATGGATACATGTTAAATTACTTTCGGTCAGCCTCATACGTGGAGCATTATTGAAGACTGCAGTTTTAAATAAACAGGACTAAGGGGAAAGTAAAGTTTCCCACGGATATAATTCCGAGGGCAGTCCGATGATATCAAAAAGGAATTCATGTCCTAAGCTTCAGATATATTACCCAGCCGGTGTAGCATGAAAATATATATCACCAATGTTACTGATATGCTATTGTAGAAACAATTAGAAGTGTGTAAGTAGCAATGCTAGTGCACAAGAAAGGTCAGATATTTGCACAAATAAGCCCAATTTTCGCAGTAGTAGCCAACGATTTACCCGACCCTGGCCTATCAAGCGAGTGACTTTTCTGAATGGTGACATAGTAAACATTTATAAACTTGTCTTGTGCGGGATCCGCACAGGAGTGTAAATGTGTGGTGGCATTATGAACACAAGGAAACAGTCACTAACAAGATATTGGATGAAATGTTTTTGGAATTTCACCTCGGAGGTCATTGACAGTGACGACCAACAAACTCAGCAAGATCACACCAGGTGATATTGCCGGAGACGATAATTGTATTTTTCTCGCTTAAAAGTTAGTCATTGTATGGTTGAGTAGACCTTTTTACTGAAGCTCTGATAAGCGACAATAGTATCTGGTGAATATATCTTTGAAATGATTTCCATAATTTCATCCATAGAAGTTTTAAAAACAATGTGTGTTCTTAAGTCATGTTTAAGTAAATACCGAAATTATTGTGCATATAGAAATATCGTATTTAGCATTAACAAAGATACAGGAAAGTTATTTATATAAGGAAATATATAACAGATTAATTTCAGAGGTATTTGATGCACACTAAATTAAAAATGCGGAGTCATCGGTTCGCATCGATATTGCTGTAGAAAAAAAACGTATTAATTGTTTTCAGCACCAACTCGAAACGAAAAATCTGGTGTAAGAAATACCCTAACCGCGACTGAACTAGATCGAGCTAATGATGTTGTAGCCTCACACCGCAGATTTCCCATGAATGTTACCAAACATCCTCCAGGGTCGTAACTGTCATCAGCCTCTCTGTTTTTTTGTTTTTTTTTTATTTCTTTTGGCATAAAAGTGTTTTGTCCACAAACGGTTCAAGTATGTTGGATGTGTACAGTTCATCTGATATGAAGACGCTATTAACCTGTTGTGAGTATAATGACTGCCCGCAGCACAAAGGTGGTGACATTGAAAACCCCAGTCAAGGCCTGTCCGTTGTACACCCTGTAAATCTACGAGTTATCTAAGTAGATCACAACTGAGGTTTAATCTGATAACTTTTTGTAAATACCGGGTGTGGACTAACATAAATGACAATGATATCTTGTTCGAACGATTTATTGTTATCTCGAGATCTGATCGTCATTTTTACCCGCGAGGATTTCGTCCGTTTGACCAAAGAAACACATAAAAATGATAATGCATGTTTTAGTAAAACATTAAACTTATACTTCAGCTTTATCTCCTGGTTGCTCAAACAAAAAGGCGTCAGACATGTATTTATAATTAACTTAATTGGCTCTTGATGGAAATGCCAAAAATATATACTCATCCACCACAAGACCTTTCAATAAATACTAGGCTGAATTCAACCTGTTCACCAGAAGCTTAAGAAACTATCATGGAATCATTTTAACCTAAACTTGTCATTTTCACTCCATTGTATGTGTTTACTCTCTCTTTCTCTCTCACAGCTTGATATAAATTACGACTTGCCCAATCTGTCTAATATCAAGGATTTTATAATAATACTCCACTCTACATGTACTTTAATTTCTTTGATTGATAAAAGGACGGTACAATCACATATGGTGTGTAGGGACAAGATACCACAAATAACCGGGCCTGAAATGCCAAAGTGAAAATAAAACCAATTCTAGTATCTGATGTTTTGTGTGCACATTTTTTTTTCAAAAATGAATACTGAATATGATATTCACATTTTTAAATGATAATAGATATGTTTTTCATCTTCACGGCGTGCAAAGAAAATAACGGAGAAATTACCTTAATTTCTTGTAACATGCTTTCGGGAAAAACATTCTGCTCCGTTAGTCGACCATACAGTTCTTGACACGGTATAATATTCCTCAGCAGAAGTGTGCGATTGCTTTTCAATATCTCTTTCAGAGTTGGATCCATTATTTTAATCTCGTCTGAATCATAGCTGCTCGTTATATGGTGTGTATTACAGAGCAGACGACTCTTGGAAACCGCGGGGAATAGTCTCTTGTTCGTGATCGGGGCAGTCAGCTGATCAGTCGTTTCGAGCGTAGATCCACGAATAGGGATCTGTTTTTAGTGTGTACACATCCGCGTATGAAGACATCCTTGTTCCGCATGTTCGGCCAAGGTTCGTCCGCACACGCTTTTGTTATCTACCGCCTTAAATCCATAAAGTCGGTGACACAGCGTTATTGGTTACCATTGACCTTTCGAATTGGTCTAGGTGGTGTCATTTGCTGAATGTGCATCGCCAGTTCAACCAGTATAATGAAATAGACTTGCTGAATATAATAAACCCTATCCAACCAGAAAATGAATTCCAGTCACACATTTTCCTGATCAACGATCGAAACACTCCACAACAACAGTCGATAATCCTTCCCCAGTCGTACGGAGAATGGCCAGGTTATATTAGGCGGGAACATGACTGCTATTCATAGACACTTTCAGACGGCCAACCGGCTATTAGAGATCTTTCCTTCCAGTAGTTCCTCATTTTTATGCAGGCGACATATCGTGTAAACAAACTATTGTCGGTAACAGCAAATACAGGCCCAGCCTGTCCTTGACTTTCATGTGAATTGTCTGATATCGTAGGTAGGCAACGATCAACTTTGCACAATGTCGTCTTTAATTTTGCCAGGGACGTATATACGTCCCTGATTTTGCATCAGTCCGAACCGATGAGAAATACAATTGAGGAGGCGGGGGGGGGGGGGGGGGTCTTGTACTAGAATAGCATGCTCCTGGTCAACAGTTTTCGTCGTTCTGACAGTTCTCTTTAAACACCTAAAGTAACGTTTCACTTGATCCTTTTGTCTCGAAAACGGTTACCGAACAGCACTTATCTTTAATTGCGGGGAGCTTGTTTATAGAGTGGCTCCACACAATGTAAATAATGATTGATATATGCAATTGCCGCAGACATACAATGGCACCGGCTATGTACAGATAGGAATATAGAAATAATAATGTTGGTTGCGTAGACAGAAAGAACTTGACGTGTTCTTACTGTGGCATGCTACTTTACCCAGTGCAATAAACTTCAAACTACGTTTTTCCAATTATATTGATTTCCATTTTAATGGGCTCCTCTTTCAAAATTAATATTAAGGACATTTACTGGTTCTTTTTCAATGACGTGTTAATAAATAAGTCTATATAAATGTTTCCATAAACACACACACACAGATATATATATATAAATAAATATATATATATATGTATATATATATATATATATATATATATATATATATATATATATATATATATATATATATATATATATATATATCCTAAGTCTTCATTAAGTCTTTCCGTGCCACTTTTGGACTTAGTCAACAGTTTTTTTCTCGGCCCACTTCGGCTCTGGGCACAAAGTGCGCCAAGAAAGCTGTTGACCTACACTATTTTATTCTTAGTAATTGTGCGCATCCTGCTTCTTTAATGAAATGTCTCTTTCACAAGGAATATGAATGGCAACCTTATTATGGTTCAAAGCAGTTCGTGTCAATTGGCTTAGTAATGAACATACATGGGAATCAATCCCGGTAGATTGTCTGGTTAGAATCACATTTAATTATACATGGCAAATTTTAACTAATTTGACAGGCTTGTAAATATAAGAGATTTCAATTTCCTGCAATTGCGATGAATTTATTGAAAAGTTCAGAGTTGAATCACCACAACTTTTGTTAAATATGACTTCGGTGGTGTTTCCCATGTTATTCAATGGAATTTGTATTTCTAACCCATGCACTCGACTTCGCGTGGTCACCTTTGTTCAATAAAACAGAGAGAATCAAACTATGATTTCAAGGCGAGGTCTTCATTATAAACATCTTTTACATAAAAAAATCGAATACTTGGCTTTTACCAGTGAAATTTCTCAATGTAGACAGTCGCCTATGCATTATTTAGGTGTACACTTTTAATGTGTACTTCATTTGTTGTTTACTTATTTACTGCAACGCCTTTAAGCTGGGTAGTACATACAGTCAAATACAGGCATGTACAGATTTCAAGTAGGTCCTCCGTAATTTCGTTCAAACTGGCGAAAGTTATTTGACAGACCAAATAATTTTATGTACATGCATCACACATTTATTTAATAACTTTGCGTGCAAACTAGTAGCTGCACAAAAACTGACAAAAATTTGGCAGATCTATGATATTCCAACCAGTATGATTAATACTGCACACACACACACACACACACACACACACACACACACACACACACACACACACACACACGCACATATATATATATATATATGGATGTATATATATATACACACACACACACATATATATATACATATATATATATATATATATATATATATATATATATATATATATATATATATGTGTATATATATAATGCAGATAACCCATTCAGGTCACTTTTATAACGACACGTCGGTTGTTTCAACCTCAACACTAACTGCTTTCAAATAAGCCATTTGAAGATTAAAAGATGCCCTGATTTATTTTCTATAATTTAATTTATTTATATTTCACAATAGTCTGCTGATGAGAAAAATTAATCAAAGGAAAACTGTTTATACGTGTTTGATGATTTTATTAACACATTTAAAAAGCACGTAAGCAAATGAATAAAATGGTCAATACAGTAATACGTTAGTAGGGATAGACAATTGGTGTACGTGCCAATAGTTTATCGTCGAGGACACCAGGCCAATCGCTTCTCCTCTCGTATATCTTAAGGCTTTACCTCACTAAATCATATTCCGATTACATTCAATTCATTATATAGCGATGACCTTGCAACACAGTGTAACAAAATTTACAATTATTTGTGGACACTTGTTGCAATCTTAGGAACGTAAATTTGTCTTTGACCCCAACTCTGTTCATGGGTAATTGAAATCAATTTCAGGGTGCTGTATATCAATAGGTGTAAATGATTAATGGTACCACGCTATGAAGGGATTTGTTCACACAGACATCTCAGTTAAAAGACATACCAGTGTTGTGAAGCGCCTCCACGTTTATAAGGTCATACACACAAGGTGCATATTTTTCACGAATGTCCGGCCTAAATATTGTATTCACAAAAGTAAGAGCTAAAGCAAGGTAGCGGTGGCTTTCACTCTTGATTGGCAGGCGAGCACTTCATATTGAATTGTAAAGTGCCATAAAGTATGTGCAATTGACGATAAAAAAAAAGAAAGAAAAAAAGGGTGATTTTAGTTTATTGGGGTTTGACGGCTCCTTGTTTCAGTCCCGATATACCTAACGCCGAGGTGTTGCCATTGAACTATTCTCTCGTAAAAATGCCAAAAGTAACAAGCTTCGATCATTTCGTCTGCTTCTTTCCGATACGATATCACACATAAATGTCAATAGTTAACAGATTTCCCTACCGCAGTCTGCCCAATACGTTCTCGGTGCTCTGGACAAAGCTGCCGATTCAAACCGCAATCGAGTGGCAAGTTTAAATTCTGAAACGGGAATTCTTATACTACCTGGACAGTGATAACCTGCACACCCAAAAAGTGCACATTTATTGAAATATAGCTTGCCTTAGATTTTCCAAATGAAGATTTTATACAAAATTATCTCCAGGGTAGTCAACATTGAACATTGCCTTTGATGTAACGTACTTTCAAAATGACATATTTCCAAAATGCATACATGTATAAATACATACATATGAAAGCACGCACGCACGCATGCACACATGTACATGCATGCATAATTTGTTTTGTCTTATCTTAAACTCGTGTTTTGGATTGTCTTTGCACAGGGTTGTGGAAGCGTCATTTTATCTGATTGTAATTTATGTACTTGGTATATGTATATTTATCCCAATGTCGCAATATCTCCTCTTCCTAATTTATATCAACGACATTGTTAATGTTGTAAAGTCTAACATCAAGCTTTTCGAGGATGATACATCCCTTTCCTTGCTTTTGACGATCCTGTTCACGCTGGCACCATTCTTAACCAAGACCTTGCCTCCTTGGACGAATGGTCTTAGGAATGGTAAGTCTCCTTCAATGCACTTAAAACGGACACTATGCTCATTTCTCTGCAGAGACAGAATCCTGACCACCCACCGCTCATTTTTCAGGGGCATCAGTTGGTTAACGTACCCGAACATAAGCACTTAGGTCTCACTCTGAAATCTGATCTAAAATGGAACGCTCATATAAAACAAATTGCCACCAACGGCTCCAAACAGATAAACACAATGGAGTCTCTACAGCACCGCTTTCAGTGTTAGATAGAGAAACGCTAAGGACAATCTATTTCTCCTTTATACGGACCATTCTAGAATACGGTAGCGTAGTCTGGGATGGCTGTGCACAAACCAACGAAAATCTTCTGGACAAAATTGTACGAAGAAACCAGCTGGGACACTTTGTCCAAGCGTAGGAAGCTATCCAAACTTGCCATGATGTTTAAAATAGTTAACAGATGAATGCCCAGTTATTTATACGCTGCTCTTCCAAATCTCCCAGCTCCCGATTGAAAATTATCCCTATAACACCAGGAGACAGTTCGATATAGGCAGACGTCCCGCTTTTCCTTCTTTCCAAACTCGATTCACACTAAATCCTTTTTTCCCTCTACGATTAAATTATGGAATCTTTTATCACTAGATGGACGAAATTTACCGACTTTGGGCCAGTTCAAAAAGAGTATTTCAAGCCCCAAAACATGTCCCGTGAAATATCCGAAACTTTTGAATGTGGGCAAGAGATATCTTTCTATTTTACATTCCAGGCTGCGTATGGACCGCAACCAATTGAACGAACACCTTTTCCCATCAGGGATAAAGGAGTCTCCAAGCTGTTCGTGTGGCGCTGCTAGCGAAAGTACCTGGCATACCGGGGGGGGGGGGGCACTCCCTACTTTTTTAGGTGGGGGTGTGCAGCTCAAGTTTTTCAGAATGACCCTTCATTAGGGCTCCCATCCTACCAAATAATGGATCTTCATTAGGGCTGCCAATCACTTTCACAGCATGCGCCCTGTTCACGGGGCTGGAGCGTAAATCGTCTGGTCTTGATTAGGGCCCTTTGATTTTATCAGTGACCTTGGTTAGGGGTCTCAGAAAAATTTATGGACCTTTGTTAGGGAAAATCTTGGGAATATTGATACCTTTGTTAGGGAAAGTACCGGCGAAAAGGCACCCTTCAGTGCGGCACATCCCCATTACGGTAGAGGTAGTAGCGCCCCCCCCCCCCCCGCGGCTGGCATTACTTCCTGACATGTCCCCGATATGTTACTATACGTGATATTCTGCATATGTCTATTAATTCTGTTGCTGCATCATTCTGTCTTAATACAATTCTGTTTGGCGATGGTGACTGCAACCTTGAGAAAAATATTATATTCTTATTAGTGCAAGAATCAGAAAAAAAAGCAAACGTTTCGATGTCGAACCAATATATTAGTGATACCTCAACTACACTGTCATTAATACCGCGAAACTTGGCAAAGTGGATACAACATGTACTTTTTTTTAATCTATGTATGTATATATATATATATATATATATATATATATATATATATATATATATATATATATATATATATATATATATATATATATATATATATATATTGTTTGGTGCAAGCCCCGCTATATGTGCGTTGCGATAGTGGCGTCCACCTTTTCGCTGTTTTGCCTCTGCTACGCCTCTCCTCGAGTCCCCCAGTTGTCTGCATGGGCGACGCGACTGGTCGGCTGCGCGCTGTCAACAGCCACCGACGTCCTTGCCTGACTCGACGAGTGCCGGCGCAGAGGATGTGCTGTAACGTCCATCCTGTGAACTTGTCTTATTCCACAAAAGGGATTTATACAGGGCTACGCCCTCCTTCCCAATTGTAATTCTCCGAACAAAACATGTTTAAACCATCCCAATATGTTTATGATGTGCAATAAGTCACGTGTGTAATGTGATACATACATATATACATACATACATACATACATACATACATACATACATACATACATACATACATACATTAATTGCAAACAAATAAGTAAGATTAATTTCCATCTCAGCTTCATGCCCCACGTACCGGGTTATACCGGAGCATTTATTTCAATTATATATTCTGCTACGAAAGAGTAAAGTACTTGAAGAATTAAAGATCGTCTGCATTAGTTTCTTTTCTTTTCTGTATTTCTGAGAAAGGAATGCGCGCAATGTTATTGACCTGGCATATTTCAGCAACCATTTCCTGACATGTCCTTTGGCAGCGCTTGTCGGTACGTATCTCAGCTTATAAAGTCTCCCTAATAGCTGTCAAGAGCCTGTGCAGCTTTGCTCCCTTCGCACTTGGACGGGAAGTACCGTAGACTCTGATGAAGTTTAAGACAACCAACTTCATACTCCATACAGCTACAACGATTTTGTATGTTTGATAGTCCTCAAAATCAATATCGCGACGAATAACGTCCATGCATTTTTTTTGGACAGGGTAATGCGATAACAATAACAATAAAAACTGCAATGAAATTAGCAATAAATGACATTCGCCGGTTTAATCGATTTTGGATGAAAAATTAATTATACCGTTATTGAAGTTTAAGCCCTTGAACGCCTATGAATAACTCTGAGCATTATCGAACAAAACGGGTCTCAATTTGCGAGCCTGCTTCAAACAGTGTAATTGCTCTTTGAATTGCCTAAACTTCCTTCACTTAATTAATTTGAATAACTTCTTTAAGTGGATTTTTTATTTGCCTACATTGTTGTATGCTACACACAATGTTTGGCGACGTTTTGATGTTGGCAGTATGGTGTACGGACCACCTAACGAGTGGTACCTTTTGTGGCCATAAACCTAGTTCTTTACATACGCCACCCTTTCAGGAGCAAAGGCATATCAAATACACTTTGTATCTTCACGGGCAAAATCTGTATATTGCAGGTGATGCACAATTACTTTGATCCATAAAACGCTGTGGCAAATTTACGAGTGCAACTATGTCGGTGATGCTGTTACAACTTGGTCAGCCAACATAGTCCCATTTAAATATAATGACCGTATCCGTACAATTTCCTGTGTGTGCGTAGCAATTGAACAAAGGACAATGATGGGGCCAATGTGAAAGCTGAAACGTGGTGTAGGTTCGTGGTTTTTGCCGACATCTGATTTCAAACCAATCTAACTTAAACAGTGGTAGACAAAGAGGCAACCATTTTGGGTCGCGACTGTAATTTTCTTTAACCATTCTACAGTGAATATATATCTGATGGTCTGTACGTTGTATAGTTGTAACCCGTATGCCCATTGTTTTAACCTACATGATTTTTATCCTTAGATCTAGCATCCCTTTATGGACATAAGTATGAAAAGATTTGAGTTCGGAAACAATATAGAACAATATACGAGCACAGATTTTTTTTCGCAAAACATGTTTAGGGCTTTCTGAGTGTGATTTATATGGGGCATATTCAGAAATTGCACGCATTTTCACTCAGTCAGCTATTACCTCCCAGATTAAGACAAGAGCCCTCAACAAACTTTGTCGCACACACGGTGGGCTTAAAAAAGTTTGAAGTCCGAATTAAGGGTGTTGTTCAAACGCCCAAAAATAAACTGACATGTAAATTTAATCAGAAATACAAACTAAAGTCAATTTTTGTGATGCTCCAAAAATCAGTTCAAACGACTGAATCGCATAAGTTTGGTGAAAAACATGTGATCTTATGATCACCCTATGCACATTAAGTCATAAAGGTAATTTGATCAGACCGACGACATAAAGCTGTGTGATTTTTGTATATGTATATAGATATATATTATCACGTTGTTGATCTCTTCCTCCATGAGGAAGTTTTGTGTTAATGGAGTTTGCTCACCGTATATTTCGCATTCAGAGATATGGGAAGCGACGAGCGTTAAGCTCACGTAATAAGTTAGCACAATGTGGATATAGTCCGTCAAGGTAAAAAAGCAAATTTCTCGACTTTTAATGGCGATATGTAACCTTTGCGTGTTTATAAAAGCCACTAGGAATACCGTTATAGTGCTGTGAGGATATATATTTTTCTTCAGGTGCTTATACTTATGAAATAAGAATAATCCTTGGATGCTGCCTTTATATAAATGAAAGGATAATATGGAAAAGAGTGCAGATCAAAGTCTCAAAATAATGTCTAAGTTACAGGCCAACTGTGTCAATAAAAGTCGCTACGCATTTGATTTGTTCTTTTCATGAAATTTTAGAGAATCCAAAATGGAAAAATATATAATCGTGCAAACATTTTTTTCATTGGAATCACTTACACTGTAAGAAAATTGGCCTTCCACCAAACAACCCTGCACCATTATTCCCTTAATATTCATTGTTTACTATATAATAATCTTTTAAACTATAACACTTTGGCATGAGGTAACTCACAGCCTTTTAAATTGGATGGTATTTAATACATATTGAATAGACATTGTAAGTTGCCCTCAGAAAACGTATTGTAACACAGGCGATGAAGTCTTTGCATTGTATCGAACAACGATAAAACAAAATACAGAGTTTCAAATCCAAAAAGGATTTTTTTGATGTTTTTTATTTTCATTGGGTACCATGTGACGGCACTCTGCTAATAATTATTTCAACATGTCACAAATTGGCTTTTGCCAAAGCTGGACCTCCAATGTAAGTCGTTATATCATCACTGTTGAATTTCGGGACAAGACTGCATGCAGTTTCTAGCCACAAACAATGTTCCAAAGCTAATCAATGTGGAAGTTATTAAACTAAATGCAGTGAGTATTAGTTTTACATCTAACCAATATGATTTTGTAATATTTGTACTCAAGCAGCCAACAAGTTCGATTTTGTTAATTTGATGGTGAACTTATAATATACAACGAAAACAAGCTAAAAGCAGCACCAGCAAAATATTTTACAGCGGTACTTGGTTCAAATTATCACTACACAGGGGGCGCTGAACTAGCAGCACCAGGAAAACCAAAGAAACCCAAACCAAATTTGGCGGGGGCTGGGTAGGGTACATCTGGATTTCTTCTTTCTGTTTCGTAGCTGTAGAAAATACTCTTGAACATTGTCTCAAAATACCCTTATTTAGTTTTGTCAACACGAACAATAAATATCAAAAATAAAAGACCCCGTGATTGAGCACATAATACATATACATTATTTATATTAGTAAATCAGAATGCGTGCTCGCGTTTATAAGTGGCAGAGTGCGAAGTACCCGCATCTCACATGCCCATAATCATTAGGCTTCATTTCTGAATATATCAAGGAGAGCTTCTTGTTGAAAAACTGAATTCCAAAGAAACTGCAATGTATCAGTGTAATACTAGTATTATACTATTTATAGCCATAGGATGAACATATTGCTTGCAAATGCCATGGTCAATAAAAGCAGAATCGTATCATGAACAAACACAATGTATTTGGTTACATTGCTTATTGCGCCCTGATTAATGTACATATAAATCAGCAATAGAGCTGCCCAATGTACTATTTAATGGACTAAAGCTTTTATGTAACAATCACGCGGTTTGAGCCTATATTAGCAAGTTCTTCCATGAATAGCGCTGACTATTCAAGAAGGCAGCGTTGGAGAGGTGCGAACAACTGCTCTGTCGTCGAGTGGTGTTGTATACTTGGAGAAATGCATGTTCTCATGCCCATCGATATTTTCTTCATTTTTGTTTACAACATAAAGCATTCACATAGTTTTCTCGCATTCTTGTTAGTTAATAGTTATAAAACAAAACAATTCTAGATATCTCGAACAAAAACAAAAACAAAACAAAAACAAACAAAAACAACCCCCACCCCCCCAAAGAAAAAACAAAAACAAAAAAACCCCACATCGATTTCCACTCCATTTTCGAGGTACACAGTACCACTCAATTAGTCGCATATGTTGAATGAACCAGGTGGCGCGCGGCATCGATATTGAACGAATGACATGAACATGATCTTGTGTCCATATTAGTGATCATACGTTCTGCAACCGTCTGCATTATATTAAGCAGTGCAACTGAAATCTGCTGGTGTCGTTGATATGAGGCGAATTTTTGTCCTAAATTAGAGACTGTGTCAATAACATTTCTTGGCGTTCTTCTTTCAGGAAAATTGTTGACCTGGGCCATTTTATTCTTCCCTAGCCACACAGGTATGGTGGTACTTTAATGAGAAGCCTTTATGCGAGGAATTTGGATTTAAAATCGTGGCAATAATGAAGTTTAGCACTAACTTTGTCACAATTGGCAATGACAGAGTTAAGAGACATGCCTATGGACTATGATTTGACAAGCAATGCTGACTATACACATGAGCACATAAGAAATTGTTTTAAATTTTATAGTTGCAATATCCTGCACAAGATATACCAAAATGTACAATGTTGAAGCGTATTCGTCGTGCTGCAAAATAAATACTGGGATCTTATGACTGCAAGAACTATTAGAGGGCCAGGGTTCAGAATTCATTACGTCTTTATGTTAAGGTAAATCCACATTTTACAAAATTAAAAGAAAGTGATTCAAAAATGGCTTGCCAATATTATTCCTGCTTTGCAACAATGATATATATATATATATATATATATATATATATATATATATATATATATATATATATATATATATATATATATATATATATATATATAGAGAGAGAGAGAGAGAGAGAGAGAGAGAGAGAGAGAGAGACCTGACAGCCATTGAAAAATTCCATTTTGGGGTAAAATTACAATTTTAATCGTACCACACACACACACACACACACACATATATATGTATATATATATATATATATATATGTATATATATGTATATATGTATATATATGTATATATGTATATGCATATGTATATATATATGTATATATATATTTGTGTGTGTGTGTGGTTTTAAACGAATTATATTGTATCCCTTTGGTCCTTAATAAATTTCAATTTAGACATCAGTATTTTAGAACCAACGTTTAGTCTTTTCTGATTTGTTATACCAGTTTGCGTTCTTTTCTCGAATTTTTAATTTTGCCAGACACACAATCTAATTATTTAGATAACAGCATGAATTATAAATGCCGGTGACGAATCACACGACCCTGTACTACCTTCATTGTGTAAGTCCTAGCAGCAATCAGGGTAAGGGATCTAAGGTAGAAATACCATATCAGCTGCAATAAACGTTGTTTGTCAGGTCGGCTTAATAATCGTCTCCCGGAGTGACTTGTTTCAACATAACCCACAATATCTGCAAACTTGGCTGCTTAATGTCTAGTAGATTAGGTTTGGCACTATTGCATTTAATACGCCATATATACACCATAAATTTGGATGCTTCAGAGTGGAATTATAAGACATTTTTCCCCTGATAAAGACCGCCATGGCAAAGAACTTGCATGGCTGGAATGATACTAATATTAGCATTGTAGAAGATTTGTATTGTTGAACTGATGTCTTAGTGAGTACCTACTACAATTTAAGTACACAATGGAAGGCTTTTGCAATTTGTACTTGAAGGTGTTAATATTTTGCGTGGTATTGGGGCAGCTGGTGGTATCGAAGTCCTCAAGGATATGCGGAAGTGAATGGCCCAAAATGTTTGGCATAAGTGTGATATATGCATGCTGTTTTCGTTATGGGATTTATCAGCTGCCGTAAATATCAATGAAAAATCACTTTCTTAATATGTGAAACTCTATGTATATTTCTTTGTATTTGTGTGATTTACAACCTAGGTTCTCCAATCAAGTGTTCCATCATTTTGTAATTGATAAACCATGGTAACATCATACATTTTGAGCAGAGGGAAAGGAAGTACAATGATACATTGAATGTCAGAGACCAGCATGGTGGGAACAGTTGTATTCCTTTGGCAGTATTTGTGTGAGTATTTAACACATTCGCATTTTTTCTGTATTACCCTTCAGTGCTTGTATCAAGCAGTCGATGATTGAATTATGTATTAAATTGTAAATTACACAAATTGGCGGATGGATCCTTTTTTTGTTTTATTGGCATAAGGAAAAACAACTACACGCGGAAATAATCAAAACAGTAGCTGCAGTAAGGAAACGGTATACTTGATATATCACGGAAAGTGTATTTGTATCACGCTAACATGTACCACCATGGAGCCACCACCTGTGATAATCTCACGTCTGATATCAACGTATTGCTTATTCCTGATGATGCCACATTATAATTCAACAAAGAGTACCCAAACAGGAGAAATTTCTGACGGTGCAACAAATGAGAAAATACACCAAGGAGCCCAATAAGAAACAACATGAACAAGGCCAACTATCTCCTCATTACAACTATTTTAGTTTAGCTGCTAACAGATAATGGCATGTGTAACTTTACAAATGAAACTCTCCTATGTTTCTGTATTTTCTATACAGCAATATAGTGCCTTGTACATCATTTATTTATTGCCTCTGGTGAAAAAAGGAGTGTGCTTTGCAAGACTATGTTGAATTTCATATGATGATGATGATGATGATGATGATAATAATAAGGCTTATTAATACTACCAAAATATTTTACACAAATTTGTTATGTATTGAGAAGGCACTTTATCCAGAACATGACATAGGTTTCAGTAGCCACATAGCGTTGAAAAGGGCTAGGGAACTTTTTCCAGCAAGACTTAGTTTCCAAAGGAAACATTGGAGATAGGTTTAATTGATCTGGTAAACCGATATACACTGGAGGGGGTCCAGTTGATAATGTTTCGTGCATATATATATATTAATCTTATACTTGTTAACAACATCCATGAAATACGGTGTATTTATATTTTTGGGATAGTGCTATCTACAGTCATGACAAAAAGTCGTTTACCATTAAAAAATTCCGGATAGCGTGAAATATCGTTAACAGCGCCCCCTGGTGAGAGTTTCAGAAATATCTTGATTGAGAAGACGCCATCCAAGATGTCGTCTGCACCAAAGGCCGCTACAAATGCTCTTGATATTTTGAATGCCTTAAGTGAGGGGGAAGCTTACTTGGTTAATGTTACTAACCCTACAGGCAGGTTTGTCAACCTGCCTTCATCTATAGATGATTTTATTGATGCACAGGTCAATGCTAACACAAAGAAAAAGACCGACCATGATCTGGGTCTCTTTCGCTCATTCCTGCATGAACGGTATGGAGAAGAGAGGTCCTCAGAATGTGAAAATGTGTTGGACAGTTTCCTTTCAATGCACGTATATGAATTATGAGCAAGTATAAGATGAATATATTATAAACTGGTTGTGGTCTATATAGGTTGTATGAATTCGTGCTGGTACCATACCATTCACGAGTGAGCGTAGCGCCTCGTGAATGGTATGGCACAGCACTCATTGATAAAATCCATATAGAACCACAACCATTAAATAACCTAAACACACACACACACACACACACACACACACACATATATATATATATATATATATATATATATATATATATATATATATATATATATATATTAGGAGACATATCAAACAAATTCATCCTTCATGCGGATACACATGTGCAAAGTGACGTCTCATTAAGTTGTTAAAAGGCAGAATCTTATAGGCAGCCATATGTTACCAAAATATTTTGTAAACTGGTGTGACAGGATGCTACAGAGATAACCTAGATGGGGGGGGGGTAAGTCAAGGTTTGTCTTCATCCGAGAGTAAGAATATAATACAAGTGTATTTTTGAGGCAAATTAAAGGCAAACCATGCAGTGAAAAGGTGTCTTGTAGGCCCAAAGCACTCTAGTTTATATTGTCAAACAAAACTGTGCAAACAAATTCTGTGTATATTTTTGATGTTAAAGGTCTTTAACGCAATGCATTACATATTTCAGCGGACAACTTTACACGATATCACCTTCATGGTTAGTATAGTGGACACCATACATGTCTATCAGCACTAAAACAGTCACGTCAGTACTGTCTGACAATGCATGCACAAGATCACTGAAACACGTCTGTGTTGGACTTTTTACAGCAATGTTCATCAGTCAGAATGGCAATATGTGAACAGTCTCCGTGACAGGAAGATTACAGTGAAATATTTCAGGTAGCGCAATAAGAATTGCGAGGTACCCAAGTGGAAGACCCGAAACGTGTTTTCTATTTGTTTAATCTTTGTGTGGAACCATCCAGGACATTGATATGATCTTTTTACCATTGGTCAAATAATCGACGCATGTGGACGTTTTTGGAGAGCTACATTTGCAAATAGACATCAGGCTGAAGGAAACTCCGAAGCTATGACACAATGGTTTCAGTAACTTTATTGGCTGCCTTGGGAGGTGGGTGTGCACTAGTTGCCTGGATGTGTATACTCATGATACTAGCTTGGCATGTTTATATAAAACGTCGAGCAAGGATCAATACGATTGAAGGAACATTTAACGATGTCTACTGAAAGCTGAACAAATTCATACATCAAAAGGAATTGTGTTAACCATCAAAAGTGATGTCTCGTAACAATTATATTTTGGTTTAAAGGAGAAAAATAATTCGACAATCCTTCCTAGGTTAAACAAAGCCAAATCGGTTTTTGGGTAAATGCCGTCAGCTTTAATGTTTTTTAAGCTAATTTTAGCAGAAATGAAGAACAAAATTGATGAGTATTTTACATGAGACCTATCAAGATAACATGTGGCTTACCACCACAGCCTCCTGCAAACTTTTAATTACAACACAAGCCACACCAAGGAAAGCTACTTACCTCAATTTTCATCTCAGGATGGATTATTTCAAGAGAAAAGTGCGATGATACATTTTGTCATAACCGGTCTTCACACGAAGCGACTGTTCTTTCTGGCAAAATGTTTCATGGAAGAGTGGAATGGTTAAGAAAAGCTATGATGCCACGGCCTTGTGACGTAAGGAAACCCATGGTCGAAGGACCAGCTTCATGAATTTATAATGGCATTATCCATACAGTGATCAACACATAGTGTACCATACATAGAAGTACATATTTACAGGTCCTTATTGCACTTTAACTTCATTTGTTGGTAAATCGAAATATGGACAATGTTTGTTGTTCTATCTCATAATCCCAAGCCCCTTTGGTCAATGTTTTCGTGTCAATATTGCACAATTATTCGTGGACAGGACTCTCTCTCTCTCTCTCTCTCTCTCTCTCTCTCTCTCTCTCTCTCTCTCTCTCTCTCTCTCTCTCTCTCTCTCTCTCTGTGTGTGTGTGTGTGTCGCTGTAATAGGAATTATAATTGATTTGGTGCTTAAAACTTTCATTTCACGGAGATACGTTTTATACAAATATAATGGAATGTTTGTAATATATGTGTCATAAATTAACATTTGTTCTACATTTGTATTAATTTAAGCCATCATCGTATAAACGGTGACGATTTCGTCTCGGTAATTTTCAAGAATTGATTCGCAGACCCTTTATTTGACTTCGAACATTTCAATTCCTCATGTTGTACACCTTATGATATTAAGGATGGTAAGTTGCACTTTCCAAACTATAAGCACGAGCCTGATGCTTACACCATTACAGCTTGCAGTGTCATAATGGTGGTTAACAGATGTAGAGCAAATCATCAAGGCGCAGGTGTGTCATGATTTATTTACAAAAACATATCCAAAATATAAGAAAATCTAATATGGACATTGCTCAGAATAATATATATGAATGATTGTTGAAATCCCCAATTTCTGTCAAACCAAAACCAATTGTGCACTCATTGTTTTAATATACAGACCTCTAAATACTGACATGAAATGATCCACTCAATAAGCAGAAAGAATATTAGACTATATGAAAAAATAAGGTTTGCTATATCATGGGTGACTTTATTATTACTACTTTACATCACGATATGCACAAGCCAACATCATTTTTATAGTATGTTCTCTTACTTTTAACCTCTTATAAACAGACTTACCAGAGTTAATAAAACATCAATTATCAGGGGTATTGCTACTATAATTGTCAAACCTTTTATTCGTTTGTGCAATGTACCTTTTACCCAAAGAGCTTTTCCTTATGGGTTAAATTTGGCTGCGATCATTCCGTTATTTAAAAAAGACACCCCGGTTATATTTTCAAACTAGAGGCTAGTGTCTCTCCAATCTGGTTTTTTTTTGTGTGTTTTTTTTGTTTTGTTTTTTTGTTTTTGTTTTTGTTGTTTTGTTTTTTGTTTTGTTTTTTTTTCTGTAAAATTATTGAAAAATTGATGCATTTAAGCCTTCTTCATTCTTCTTTCTTTGGACGAGTGCAATAGGTTTTACGAACTTAAATTTGCCATTTGCAAAAAGCACTGTCCAGGTCAGATTCTGACTGCTTTTATATCCAAAATCATTAATGCTATTGAGCATGATGAATTTACTATTGGAGTATTCTTAGACTTTTCGACAGCATTGAGCACCACAGACTACAAATTCTGCTTAAAAAGAATTTCCTCGAGTGGCCACTCAATGGTTTACATGTTATAAACATGATAGAAAACAATTTGCAACTTATATTGGTTGTTCATCAACTTAAAACCTGTAGTATGTGGAGTCCTGTAAGGTTCACTACTTGAGCATCTTCTGTTCTTGGTTTATTTAATAAGTTGTAGTTAGCAGCGCCTTTATCATCGAATGTTTTCTTTGATCATGATGCAAATTTTAATGTCAGAATAAATTTGATAATTTGGTCTTAAAACTGAATAATAAACTGTTGAAAAAGACAGTTGACTTAAGGTTAACAGATTATCTGGTAACCTTAAAGAGACAAAATCTATGATATTTACAAAGAAAAATATTCATCAACTCGAAATAATACAATTAGTTCATAACCTATGAAACAAATTTCAATTTTCATTTTCTGGTGTAGTTTTAGACAGAAAATAGACTTGGAAGAGTCATTTTAAAAAATTGACTTGGAAGAGTCATTTTTCACACATAGCAAATAAATTAGCCAAACACATACGTATTTTATATCAGGCAAAATACAAACTCAACATAAAAAGGATGAATGTTCTATATTATGGTATTATTATACCACATGTAATATTCTGCAAAATTATGTATGTATGATGGTATTTCAATAACGCTGACAAAGGATGTAAATATTTGTATCGCTAGGTGAATTATAGTTGATCAACTTTTGTTCAACCACACATTTTTGGTAGCAAAAGCTGATATCCGATGGCCCTTTAAAGCACAGAGGAAAAATAGGCCACATTTACCTGAAGCAAAAGGTTATAAAATATTTTAAATGCAGTTGAAAACTGGTTTTGCAAGATGAAATCGGTTCCACTCGGCATATGCTTTGCCAACATATGCTCATGAACTGGTAAATGCCCTAAAAGTTTTAAGTGGATATGGTTGACGGTTTTGTGCTAAGCTACATTATATACACGCACAATAGCATTCCTATAGTACCCTTACCAATATGAAATGCTACCAATCATAACATTTAAAAAAAATCATTATTTTTGCATGCGATAGTACCTTAATCTAGTAAATAACATTGGCGGAGTTTTACTAAAGCTTAATTTCAATCAAAGTTAAGGAGAATCTAACTTGTCATCTTGCAGAAATCGTCCAAATTAAATAAATATAAAGATAATCATGAAAATAAAATAAAAACAAATCACATCGTCACAATTTGAACAAATTCAGGCATATGTGTGCCCAGAAATATGCCGATGGAAATCCAACAGAATTGGCGGAGGTAGTGATTTTGGAGAAGGGCTTTGTTTTTCTCTATTGTTTTCAGATACCACCAAAGGGTGAGCAAATAGTTCACCAGACACATAAAAGTCACTGGAACGTTAACTGTGAACAAACTACATAAAAACCCACATATTAGTTGTGGCCCATGCAAGCTTGAAAAAGATCAAATATATAGTTTCAGAGTACTTGAAACGTTAGTTATAGATGACACAAGAACGAGTGCTGGAACATCCTTAAATTTCAGCTACTGGGCATGCTAACTAAAGTAAATATTACCTGCTTCCAGTATTGCAAAACAAAACAATGTAACCTCAATTAAGAAACTTCAATATTCCACTCTTCAGAATCATCAATGGTAAACAGCTTGGATATCCGTACAAATGATCTTATGAAACACCACAGTTACAACATGAGGGATTTAAGGGATATGGCTACATTTTAAATCTAAACACACAATGACATATCATATTATCGTAAATTAATATCGACTAAGTTTGCTATTGATATCAAAAGCAAAATAATAAAGTTACAAGCAACATGCAATGCAATCGTATCATATGACAATATGAGAAAGAGATGTAAACGGATTATTGAGAGCGGGTATATTTCTTACCCGAAACACTTGGGACAATCACATTAGCTGAAGCTTTTATTTGAACTGATACTGAAATGAGCTTGAATAACCAAGACATCAGTATACAAGAAAATGAATTTCGTGTTTTTATATAGTTTGCCTTAAGCGCTTACGGTTAAATTTTATCAATTACATTTAAATAAATGGACAATTGAGGAAATCATCTGAGGAAGTCGCGATGACACTGTCTTTGTAAGACAAATATAATTACAGAATTCCTCATCAGCGTATGAATTTGAACAATCATTTTGTCACCACTCTATTAAAGGTACCTGACTACAGCGACATGAGAGAAACTAAAATGCATCAGACCTGTCTCTACAGCCAAAGTTGCAATCAGAATATGTTTATATGCTCGAGAAACGATAAAGACACCACCACCTTAACATTTATACTATGTAGTAAATGTATATAACGAAAAAATTTTCTCTTGATGGTAATAGAATCTTAGGATATTCTGGGAAAACAGGTACACATTAAAGCAGAAGGATTTATCGTCACAGAACACTCAGTACGTCTTTTCTTTGTTAAAAAACACTATACCAATTCTGCCTCTACAGACAATGTTTGCTGAGACAAACCTTGCGTCTCAACTGTTTTAAGCCATACTATCTTTTGTCTGTCTGTTTAGGCTGTACTTTTTGATTAACAAGCTAGTGGTCACTAAACGAAAAGATATACCTAAATTTAATCTATTGAGGCCATTACTTAGTTTTGTGTTCATTCAGTTGAGGTTCGTATATACCATTCTTAGTCCGTCTTTCGAATCGTAGCACGGATCACATATATATAATGATATAATCAAATGAAGTGAGGTCTGTTCATGATTTTCTGTTGGATTGTGGACTATCTTAAATTTTACTTATTTACCTCTAGGGCTCGAAAACGGTAGTTTGGGCTCATGAGACCCATAATTGCCAACATAGAAAGCTGCATGCTACATATGAAAAAGTGACATATTTGGAAAAGATGAACTTTTAATATTTTGATTAACATTTCAGAATTCATATAGGTATGCTATAATATCTTTTTGCGAAGAGAAAATTCGGAAGCTGCAGAGTCAGCTTAGTATGTGAAGATAACTTTGACTAGGATCTCCATCCTCTATCCCACCCTGTTATATGCAGAAACATCCTGGTTTTAGCGGTGTCAGTTTCGTGGTTGTGGGCACCTTTAAGCGTAATCTCTGGGTGTCAGGCACACATTAAGATGTAGTGGTAGCGCCAATACAGTTTATGGATTGTGCTAAGGGATTCCAAGCAACCTCATATGTATTTAGTGTTACCAGTGGGTTATAAGATATTCATCGTGTCCACTGGGGAAAATTACAAACAGTTTAAGTATCAATATCAGTACTCTAAAAGGCCCTTTCTTTTACCATGTAAGAGTGGGTTATAACGTGTATGATGTCAGGTAGCTCAGCTAGAACAGCTTCCAGGTCATATACGTTTTGCCTACGTCTATAAAAGAGGGCCAAAGTTCTATCTTGGGATTTCACGTAGGACAAAGTAAGAGAGAGTTTATTAAAACAAATGAGAAGGGAGAGAACTTTGCTTATTCATGAAATACAAAACACGTAACGTCGAATCTCCATATAATGACCACAAACGGAACCGAGACTGTGTTCTTAATAGGGATACAATTTACGTAAACACAAGCAGAAATGGAATGTAAGTTGGTGGTCTCAATATAAAAATTATCTCTTCTGGAGATGGTCTTAATTAGAGAGTATATTCTGTTCTACAGTTTTGTATGGCAGTTAAAGGAAAATGTGTCTATGTATGAATCATTTCTGAATGTAACTGTTGTGTTTTCCAGTAGACTGGTAGCAGGCATCTCCGGGATAATAGAATTCCAACAATATGTGCCTTTTGAAATCATCCAACCAAAAAGCTCGAGCAATCAAAACATTGAAACCATGATAATAACCTCTAATTTGAGATTTCATGAAGAGTAAAACGCTCGGGATAGTATTATTCTCAGTTGTGCTGTATTGTTGGAAGCGCTGAACACAAGGTCTGCCATCTTTATCTTGAGCAGAAGGGGTTTTGCCATGATACATTGGGGTTCAATTTGATAACGGATGCATTCAACCGCAAAGGAGATATTTTTTAGAATGTGTAAATGCAGCTGAACCTGGACCAAAAGCCACCTGGTCCACTCAATCTTTGAAATATTCTTCATTAACTACATTTATCACTTGCACCAAAGATAAACAGAGATATAGTAGGCCTGCCACTTTTTTGTTATTGTGACTTGTCAGCCAACTAAGTTCACAGCAAAAGAAGGAAGTAGGCTTACTCCATTTGCGTGATATCTATGAATCTAGAACATTATAAAAACGCTCTGAAGTAGGAGTGCCACTTTTATTATCCTGCCTTGAGATAGACACATGTATTATGCACGCCACGAGCATTGAATTTAGGCTGTAGATAATGCTCTCAACGATTCCAAACACACCATTAAATTGTAGATGTACCCCTTTAAAGATTTTATCATATTTATTAAACATGTCTTTATATGTGTGTACCTCTTTATCTTATACACAGCATGTCATTGCACTGGCATACATATATATCCACATGATAAAAAAAAGGTCAAGATTTATATTTATTTCAGGTGGATCTGTCTGTGTTTTGTTGTGCTACTATTACCAGAGCAAAGCATAGCTGACGGCTGAGTTTTGTGTACAGTGATATGGCAATACATTCGTCACATCATTTACTATTGCAATCAGTCAAACGTTTGTCGGTAAAATCAAACTACCGACAGTTAATGCATGTATATGAAAAGGTTGTTCCAATCCTGGCACCAGCTTTTCTTGCACAGTGGTTTTAATTTTTAGAAAAAAAATGGCACTGCATGGGGATTTAGTGGGGTGGGGGTGGGGGTGGGTGGGGGTGTCGGGGTGTTGGAATGGGGGTTGGGGTTGGTTGGATGGGAACTGACCTTAACACTTTAAGAACAAAAATAAAGAACATAATAGTGCATTGTTGCAAGTGTATGGCTCAAACGCTTCGAAATCATATCTAACGTAAATTTGACTCTTGCTAGCCATTATAGTCTGTACCATTTTTAAAAAAATATTCGTACCAATGTGTAGACGGGTCTTAGATGACAGCAGAAAATTCCCTTAACAAGTCTTCTGACTGATGATCCACAAGTACACACGCACACACACACACACACACACACACACATACACATATATATATATATATATATATATATATATATATATGTGCGTGTGTGTGTGTATGTGTGTGTATGTGTTTATATTCTTCACTGCCATGGAATGATGCTATTTTGTCATGCTTGCAAATTTCACTAAAAAAAATTCGTTCAACCAGATAAAAACATGTAGAATGGACATTCCATCAAAGTCATTACAAAATATTTTTGTCACAGCGTATCAATTTTGTTACTACCAAGCTTATGTATCAATGTATTTAACAAGCTTCATACAGGACAAAAATTAAGTTTTGAGGTTGAAACAAAAGTAAAGTTTTGAAGAGAAGCTTACAAATATACCAGTACTCAGTACCATCTCCTTTATCAACCAAACAATGTGGCATAACTTGATGTATAAGTATATAGGTCAAACGATACACAATGACAACACCAACACCTGTTAGATATTTTCGAATATTTACATTCGGAGTTTTTGTTAGCATTGAAAGAATAGGGACAAATATTGTTTTCATCAGTCGATGGTAACATCATGTACAGCACGGCACGTGCCACTGCCTACTTTGCTACCTTAACAAGCGGCTGGCCACATCCATAGCTCCTCCCACTGATAAACAAAAGGTCCTTCGCAGTGGCTATCAAAACTTTTACGCACAAGTATTCATGACAAATTAAATTCTAGTATTAATCTTAATATGAATATAAATATTAAAAATGATGCCTACCAACAAGCGCGCTGTTACGTGCCAATGACAACAACAGAGACATACTTCATTTTTATATTGAAGTTAAAACTTAATCACACTGATCTTTGTCAATTACAAAAATATCCGGCACTGTACTTTTTACGATTTATAAATCAGGTATCTGTCGATCACAGTAAATGTGTTTTTTAAATGGACACCTACCTGTTGGGACGTGCATTATAAATAGAGCGGCCGCAGGACTAAAATCTTCCATTTAATGCACCCATGCGACATACTCCCAATTTAAATACCGTTTGAAATTACCTTGCAAACTTTAAATCTAGGAATGACGTGGAAGTAAAAAGTGGTGCAGTTGCCATGGAAACGCACTTAAAAGACATGTGTGTAAATTTTAAGCGATGAAATCAGAGACATGTGAAAAAAAATGCACAAAGCAATGATCATTCTTTATGATTAAATGTATTCACCTAAAACTTGGCAAGGTTTCTCGAAATCACCATGACAAACATTTAAATGTATGTTGTTAAATGTTCAACTTTCAAATGACCTTAAAATGACCTTAAATAAGCTCTGAAAATGAAAGTTAGACTACCCTATTGTGCCTATTAATTCATGCTGTTTAATATTTATTCATGTGTAAAAGTGACCTCCAATTCAACCAACCAATTGTTCATCTATTATTATAAAGCGATTAAACCGGACGCTGGGATTTGTGACTTGGAAGTGGTCCTATTCATTCGAAATAAGCTTTCACCGATTGATTCAAGTGTCCTTTTTGGTGAAAAATGAGTTACAAACAACGTGTTGATAACTAAAAATATGTCACTTCTTTATATTGTTACATTAAAGTGCACTTATCTGAATATATTTGCTGAACACATATCATGAAACTTGCAGATCAATCATCATACTGAGTGATCATGGTTATCAAATTTTTGTGTTGATTTAATGATGAGATGAAGCATTGTGGAAAACAGTCCTAAAATTACAGACTTGCAAAATATTTTTTTAACAGAAATGAAGAGAATTAAGCTATGCTCATCTATTCGTGTCATTTGCATTTTTATTAATGTAACTGTTAATTTGTACAATGCAATTGACAAAATTTTGATGTACCATTTTTGGCAAGCTCTATATGATCCTTGAATATCAAAACCCCACCAACTCAAGGATCCAAACCTGGCAAATATTTCTAAATATTACAGTACATTCGCGTATTCAAATATGCATATCATTTGCATATAATTTGCAAACATAAGCTGACCATTTCATATTTTCACAACAGTTTGATTAAAAAAAAAATATTTCAAAACCGATTGTGGAGCAGGCCAGGTCTATATTAATCCCTCTTGCAAAACACTTTCTTGCACTAAGTTGTTAAATACATATCAAAATATTGGCGGATAATACCAGATATACACGATAGATGAGTTTTACCTAATGAGTCATAAGATTTTATTTTATTTGCATGGACACACAGAACTTCCAAGAGACTCTTTCAGTGCTAAATTTTTAATTAATTTGGCATCTTGTTCACAGTTCATAGCCATAGGTACATAAAATGCCGATTTGCAACATTCATTTGGCAGAGTTAAGGTTTCTGTTTGTGGTTTATATATATTTTATATATTTTCATGGGTTTATTTTGTATCATACTAAGGCCTAACACAATGCAGCATATGAATTAATTCAAATTTATATATCATTTGAATGTAATTTGTATTCAATCAGCATACTAATGCTGATAATATCAAACTAAATATTTTTTGCAATGCAAACATTGAACTGCATGTCAAATTATTGGTTTTGAATTATGTTTTGCTCACAATTACCATCCATATATTTAATTTTTTTCATGTGTAAAATTCAACATGATCTTCTACTTATTACAAATGCACAGTTAATTCGTTGCAGTAAGAGTGAAAACAACATGCAATTATTCTCAGATATGAATTATACTGAAGAATATATTTTCCATATATTTTTATCCAGTTAAATTCCAGAGCCATGAGATAATATTATGAAAACTGAAAATTGGTTAATTCTGGTTTTCATGTTATTTACGTATATTTGCAAACAAACATTTCAAAATTGAGAACTACCACACTTTTAAACATTTTTCAGATATTAAAATCTGGTTGCGAGATCTTTGAGACTGATAATCAATTTTCTTTAGAAGCATTCTGGTAATAGCTATTAAAAGTGCATTTTATTGTCTCTCAAAAATGAGTGAATGCTCACCAATAGCAAATATGTTAAGAAAAGTTAGAATGACATTTTTATCTTAATTATTTGTTATTTTTATATCATTTTGGTTTTTGTGGAAATATGGTCATTTGCAATTGTGTTACTGTTATTTCAAGGTGCTATCACAATTCGAATAAAAGCAGGGAGAAAAGATGACATTCTGCAAGTAAAGGTTATAGGAGTGATGACTGTCCAATAGTCGCTATATCACGGCCCGGTTCAATCGAGTTGGCCAGCCTAAAAGGCAAGCCAGTCTCATCTGAACTATGCCCCGATATTCTGACTAATGAGCAGCCAGTCAATCTTATGGCTTCTTAATTTCCTATGCGGTAACTTGGCACGTTCATTTATATGAAGACGTCACTCTGTGGTGTCAATCGAACAGTGGGGTTCCAGAGTGCACATTTATCCAAAATAATGGGCTCATATGTGCACCCAACCTCAAAGGATTATAACAGCAGGGGAAAATACGTACTATTATTATAATTATTGTGAATATACAGATAATGATGATATATATTTTCAAAGCAATTATTATCATTGCTTTTATAATGTCTGTTCAATATCAACGTGAACAAGTGGACTCCATGCTGAAGTGGAAATATAATTGCTGACAGCACTGACCATTGGCAAGAAGAAAATGTAAGAATTCATCGGCAATACTCTCTCTGCAGAAGATTTAAAGAATTTCTTCAGTCCATTACCAAGATCATGCATAATCAGGCATGAGAAAGCGGTCTCTTGTGTGTTTAATAGAAAGAAACGCACACTCCAAGTCTGGATTAGCAGAGGTAACAGCATTATACAGCACACAGAAATAAGTAGACACAAGAATCCTCCTCTGTGCTACCTATGCAGACCAGGTGTTGGGCACTGGTGGTGTTCAAGACCAAGTCGTCATTAATACACCTGATATAGATGTTATGGTACCGTCCTTTTTTACATTCCCCAACTCAAAAACACAAAGGAGCTGTGGATATAGTTAGGCCGAAGAAGTAGACACGTCCAGTGACAAATATTCCTTCTAATCAATGACATCAGTAAGGCGCTATCACAACCATCCTACAAAAATTATGTCCCCAATACATGTTTTGGTTGCCACAGTACATCTTCCATGTGAGGAATAAGAGAGAGGAAAGCTTTGAAATTAGATTCTTCCAATGACCCAGATGCATTGAATAACACTTCTGATCTAGCAGAAGGAGATTATTTGCAGGGTTTTATTACTGCCAAGAAATACCTTGCCTTTCTGTGTGGCCCAAGCAGTGAATACAAGATGCATCTTAGCAACCCAATTTCAGCTCTGAACAGCAGTGGCTACCAGACAAGATGTCCTTTTGGGAAAACCTTCTTCATGTGAAGCAACTTTCACAGAACATGTCAGAAGGGCAACTTGGCAGTTTAAGGTTTGGGTTGACTCACACACACCATGCCCTGACCTTGCATCACCTGCAGACTATGGTTGGCAAGAAGATGATGGTGTCCTACAGTTATTGTTCCAAACATTAACGACAGTCTCTAGGATACCGAAAGATCTGAATTTTTTTTCATTCATGTAAAGGAGAAAGTATGTGTAATAAAGAGTGCCCATGTTACAAATTGCAACTACCATGTGCAGAGGTTTGTAGTTGCACAGGCACAGGTGGCTGTTTAATAGAGGCAGTGTTATATACCGATTTCCACAATGTAACATATACTCTGCACATGATATTGAATGTTTTTTGTTCTCATTCATAATTTCGTTGTCTCTGTAGAAACAAAAACTTGTGTTGTATACGCATACCCTCTACTTAACTTCGTTACGAGGGTATAAAGGTGGCCATTGCCTGTGTACAGTCTTCATTTTATTCAGCTAGGGATCTGTTGTACAAATTTAAATAAGCAACTGTATACATGTACGTGAAAAGTGTGGCAAAAAATTATGAATATAATTTTAGTAATTTAAAGGAAATCTATCTCCACTTAAAGCACACTGTATTAAAAAGATATTAGTGTTTAGTTAGATGTGATACTGATGCAAAACAAAAGTTGTCATGACTGAAATTATTCTGCGAAAAACTGGAGATGAACTGCTCCATTATGCAGAATCTTTCAAATGTGTCTTAAAATAAATGCGCACACAAAATAATAGATGATACATGTTTTTGTCTTGTATCATAAGATATTAATTCACACAAACTGATTGATGACGTTTGGTTTGGTCATGTGTGACATAATATTGATATTAACAGTTAGCCAACATTTGCTTTCGTTTCATATATGACACAGTGATGTAATATATGGTCATCTGAGCCATCGAACCGACCATTTGTTATTGGTAAAGAAATAAGCTTAAGGTTGTGACATAAGTTCCTAAAAGTACATTGGCAGATGATAAATGTTTGTAGTTTTGCATGTAAACTCATACAGACAAAATTACAAATAAAATTTAGAATTATCACAATGCGCACACTAAGTATGGCAAAACTACAAACAGAGATGGGCATGGGCTATTAATTAGGGTCTATTCAGTTCATGATTATCTAATGCTAGTTAATCTCGATTCTACCTCCAAATGAAATAAGAAGTCAAATGGCACATTTCACTGCCACTACCTTTTGTATAAGTAGTTTACAGATTGGTTTCCAAAACTAACAATGCTGTCTGAAACCCCAAAGGTAATTTTGGGCTGCTATTCATAAGCTAATAATGAGATGCGAAGTGGCCATAATGTCATATCAGTGAGACCAGTTACTTTCTCTATTTTTATAGTGCTAAACAAATAAATTGAAACATATTTGACAGGAAGCCATATATATGACCCAACATAGTCGTATGTATTTATATAAATTTTACCAAGAGGTTTAGCTTTGTGCCTCGGTTTGATTGGTGCATACCTTTATTACATATGGAAATTCAACAAAACACTTAGTGTATAGTATATGCGTTTTGATGGCTGATTTGGTAAGTTCTTCTCCTTTTTTTTTCTTTTTCCTTTTTTTCTATTGCCTCTCAAAGTTTAACCTAAGCTATGTTTATTCCTTGAGCTTGACTTTTGATCATGCCTGATGAGGTCATATTTGCGGCTCTGTTGAAACATGTTAGGATCTAGCTTCATTCAAAAAAAAATATGTAAGACTCATGTACAGGCAAAGACCTGTTTTGATTGGAAAAGGAAACGCTCATCGTATTGTATAAAATGTGTATGGGCAAATTACCACTCTTAGGAAAATACATTGATTGTTGGCAATTTGATATGGAAGAATGGTTAGGAAAATACATTCATTGTACATGAATTGGTTGGTCCTGAGATAATTGACCAAATAAAATGAAAAGGCGTATCTCGGGATAAGTAAAAAATAACAGTCAATTTGCAAAGCATACCTGAACAAAAACCGTGGATAAAATGAAAGCATATCTATAGCAAATAAAAGTCAATTTGAAAAGCACATCTGAAAAAAACCCTTGTAAGGGACCCAGGTGATCCCCCCCCCCGTGGGGGTGGGGGTGGGAGCTGGAGGCAGCAACTCTAACAAAAGAGTGACTGGTTAATCCTTCTTTTGTCAAGGGAAAGTACCGTTCCTGAGTCTGATTTAACTCTACCTGTCCGGACAGATTGACCTGCCCCAACACATGTCCCAACACGTTTCAGAATTCATATCACATCTATTTTAATCATTCTTTTTAGATTTTTATGAAGCCACAATTCCCTTGAGGATGTTACGTCATTGGGGTGATAAAGCACAATACATTAAGCTATTTTACACTTTCGATAAAGAATGTCAATTTTTTGCGCTTACGTTAATCAGTTTTAAAGTTTTTAGGGGAGCCGTCTGTAAAGTATTTTGCAGTAAAAAATTGAGAAAATCAAGAATTTTTTTTTTAATAAAAGGAAAGATTAGGTACCAATCTACAATATGGTCCAATGTTGAGTTAGAAAAATGTCAATTTTTATGAGAATTTTGGAGCGAAAAAAAATAATGGTTTTTGGCCAAAAACCCACATGGTTTTGTATTTACAACTGAATGTAAATGAGCTGTCAGTCAGACTTGGGTCTGCTAGGCAATTGGAAGTGATCAAGCTGCTCATAGGTTGGGGAGAATAATGTCCCAGTGCGCTAGGGAGAGACCAATGGACCGGTGGGCTAGGAAGAGAACAATAGACACTCCTAATATGTTATTTTATTTTAGTGAGTGAAACCAGCAATTAGGAAAACACATCTATGTGATCTCCTCCTGGAAAAAACTTCAAAGATTCCTTTTTAAACTTAGATTTAAAAGATATATTTTCATGACAACACATCAAATGTAGAGTAACATCAGAGTACTTCTCACAAGACAAGTATCAATCAAAGAGAGTGAGTACATTTTCCACAATGGCCAGTTTACCGCTCGGAGATAGCCAATTAGCCATAAACTGCATTTTCTCACAATTCTAATTTTTGTCCGACTTTTCAGAGGTTTTCAACAGATTGCTCGTAAACGGTTTAATAGATTTTGATAAAATAAACAGCTATTGAAACTATACATTCTTGCCTAGGATAGGTATGTGGCGTTTGTAAATATTTGTATATTTTGTATTTTTTTCAATGTTGAATCGCACAAAGCGGAAAATTGAAACAGCGCCTCTCTTTAAATTAAATAAAATCAACCCTTTTGCTTTTAAAGAAAAAACAAGAAATTCTTTCCAAGACATTACATCAAAGATTTATTCTACAACATTTGAAAATTTTATGTCAAATATTATGGTTTGTAGGCCCAGAAATCCTCTGAAGTGGACCCCTTTGTGATGTATCGCCTATCACCTCAAATAACGAGAAAATGATGTGGTTTTTTTTTCTTCACATGATGAAAATACAGATTAATATCTAAAAGAAAATGTAAAGTTTTTGGGGGGCTATCAGCAATATTTTAGAAAGGAGAGTAGAATAAGATACCGCGACGGTAAATATGCTGAGCTTTACAGACGGCCCCTGGTATGATAACGTGTTGTAGGTATGTTTAGCCAATATTCGATCTGACCGATTAACATATTTTATGTGCCAACTTGAACTCTATTCAACGGTACTTCAATTGCATTAAATAATCGAGGGTTTGAAGCCATGTAATACATGTACATGCATGTTTAGCACGCCTGTTCATCCCAGAATTACAAAATCCGTGGTCAGTTGGTTCATTCACTTAGGCTATAGACCCAGACGTTCAACGTAATTAACGTAGAGAATTATCGTAGCGTATATTTATATTTCTTACAAGGGGAGGGTGTTCAGCTGAACACAGTGACACAGTGACCTGATCTGAGGATTGACTGTCAAAAGCAGGCCAACTGTGTTTCAATAACAAAAACTTCTAACTTATCCCTTTTAACTATTAGACAAGTATGCAATTTCGAGCATTTTGATAACATAATCATACATAGGTTTGTGCATGTAGGGCACTGCCCGTACTAAAAAAGAGCGCATCGGAAATGCGTTGAAGGGCATGAATTTGATCCATGCATGTGCACGGATTATGCACAGAAGATAAATAGATTTCGTAATTTGCCTTGAATGGTAAGTGTTTATGATACAAGACCCGGCGGGTATAGCATGCATGCATGTTTATTCATGCATGGAAAATGCAAAGAAAATGACAAAAATCATATAATCAATATTGATTGGAATACATGTGTTTGGATATGAATAAATGTGAGGTGTAAAAAGTTGCCTTCTTATCTATACATATATCTATATGCATGAAAAATATAGATTTTACCACTATAAAATATACACTTTTTCCATTATTGTTAGATTTCTAGCACAATGTACACTGGAGGAAGAAATTGAAAACATGAAGCAGTATGGAGTTCAATATTGAATAAAATACTCACAATGATTAGTGCACTATGTTCCAGTCATTGTTTATATAAAGATTGTAAAGCTCAATTATGCCGGGTACCCAGAATGTGTCAAGAAACGCTGCTGACTTAATCTTAAAATGTGTCAGTTGAGTTTGCACTTCAAAACCTAACATTATTTCAGAATGGACACTAGCATTTAATATAATATGTTTATCATTTGCAGAGATATAATAAATATTTATGAAAAGAATTCCTGTGTCTGAAGTTAACACGGAATAAAAAAACAAGTCTTAAATGACGTCGGCAACATTTACATAACTTAAAGCCTAACTGATATAACTAATCTACAAGTTTCACATGTAAAACGTGACTTTTTATTAAGTCTAAGAAGTTTGATCAACTGTTCCGACCAATGTCTACAGAGAACTGTTCCCGAAATAACCTTGTTCAGGGTGAAGTATTTATTAATGGCGGAAATTTTATATCCCCAAATAAATATTTGCAACGCAGTAGATATTGAGTTATAAATATTTGATTTTCCGATATATTGATGTAGAGTCCTAGCAGAATGAGAACGTGCATGGTTTCAAACAATTGGTCCTTTCGTTTCGCATCGCGTGCTCCTTCTGAATGCGATCAGAATTGTAAAGGAAATACCAGTAAAACTAAAAGTAACAATGGTAAGACGGAAATCAACTGTAAATCAAACATATATTAACAATCAGAATATATATATATATATATATATATATATATATATATATATATATATATATATATATATATATATATATATATACATATATATATATATATAGTATATGAGAAGAGCGAAATGTTATGCATTCCCATGTAAAGTTTAGCAGGTCTTTCAAATGTTTGCTGAATAACTTTCTAGAACAGTTTCTCTGAAGAATCTTGACGTTCTGCCGCAATTGTGATGTCTTGTTATAAAGATATCTTAACTCCTTATGGTCATACGCCCCCTTTTTACGGTTGTAAAATACTGTCTACTATAATGCGTTCCCTTAAAATTTCTGGTCGATGGGAACATTTCCAAAAGAAATTGTAGATAAGGATCTATCAGGATGCCCTGGTCAACAACATGTTTATACTAAGTATATAAAGCACTAAGTGTGACTCAAAACTTTCTTTTCAGTATTTTTCATACAAAGCGTATACCTGGCGTCTGTGGGCAGTATTTAGGGAAAATATATATGTTCCTAGTGATTTTTTTTGGTAAAATACCCTTTACAGGACACCAGGTAAGACCACTGGGGCGTGCTTGTGTGTTCAGTTATTAATAGGCCAGTTAAGCCATTGTTCTTATACACTCGCACATGGGTTACTGTTAGTGTTGGTTGATGGAGACACTTGCTATAACATTCTGCATGTTGTTGTCGCAAGAGCCATCCTTGTAACAAAAATGTCAGTGGTTATGAACATGATGATTATCAATAAATATGTGTGAATTTTTTACACACCAGGATGACAAATTCCTGAAACTATCTTAAAATGATACTGGTGTATCTCTATTAGGTATAAATTGCACCACTGCAATAACATTTTCTTTTCACCTTGACGGCAAACCCCCAAACACATACAGGCAAACGCATTCCTTATTTTATTTTCTGTTCACCAGCTATCAAACCGAAGTGAATATTCTGAGTTTAGTCTTTTCCTTCCTCAATGCCGTAGCTATTTCCCGTAAAGTGAGTGACACGAACCCAAACTAATAATTATTATGTCCAAACATTCACCTTCTCGGTATTTTTACCTAATCACTTGAACTGTAGGACATGTTCCAAAGTTAACAATCTTTCCTAAAATTAACAGCTACTTTCCTCAAAGCACAAGTTAATGTTGTTTCACTTGATCTGTGCGATACGAACCCAAACTAATATTGCTTCCTGACATTTACATTCGCTATGTTTTTATTTAATAACTTAAACAGCCAAACGTACCAAATTTAACACTATTTCCTAACATTTACTTTCTTCAATCCCTTTACATATTCTCTTTGACTTCAACTGTGTGACACGTACCAAAAGCAAACAATATTTCCTAACGATCATTTCATTTGAACTTTTCTACTTACACTGCCAGCTACTTAACAAAACTAACAAAAATCCCTTACTTCCTACATCATTAAACATAAAAAATAATGATAAATTTTAGTAAGTGATCGTCAAATTCAGGATTAATTCTGATAGTACCTGATTAAGTTTTTTTAACATTAGAGAAAATTTCAGACATATGGTTGAAATGCTTTTTGAAATTCTGCCACTTGAGATATGACCCATAAATGTAAACAGTATACATTTTCTCAGGAATGACCCTCTCCCTTCGCCCCCTGAAGCTCATAAAATGCGAACAGTCCCTGCCCAAAACAATGAAGGGACCTCAGAAAACGGGGTGGTAGTGGTGGTGGTTGTGGTGGTGGTGGTGGGGGGGGGGGGTGACCGTAGAGATCTGATGGGCATCATCAGATAGAGCTCAAAGTTCAAAGCGAGGCTGCTAAAAATGTTAACCATGTGTAATAGTCAGGTTTTTGGCGCGCGGGGAGGGGGGTTGCCGCTCCACATCGATCTTTACAGAAATGAGAGAACCATCGCTTGTCTGCAGCTTGGGAGTGTGCTCCGCTAATACTTTCGGTAGCCTACTAGCTACACACGCGAATTATCTTAAGCTCGGTCAAACTAAATATCGACCTTGTTTTTCAAAGTTTGAAACTTGTGCGATTTCAAGGAAAATGAAATATTTAAATAAAACGTAGGAGCGGCGGAAAATAAAGTGGCGGGCTGTGATGATAAGTAAATTTTCATGGGGCCTAGAAGAAGTTGTCTTTATTCATATCATTTAGTAAATTATTTACATGGTCAGTAGCTGCTAGTTCTATTGAGTGACCACTTTGAAGGGTTATTGGCCTTCATAACACAAATTGTTTTATGAAAAAAAAACACAAAACATACACCTCATCAAAAATTATCCTTTCAAATACTTAAAAATATTGATGGTAGTGCAGATATGGTATATAATTTGCAAAGATGTAATTTTCATCTTTTTTATATAATGGTATCACTCAGGATATTTTTAAATAATCATGAAATATGCCTGTGTTGAGGCTTTGATTTCTTCATTATTGTAATAGGTTTAATTAAGGGTTAAATAAGTTGCTTTAAAAAATTATTGGATAAATTATTATTAACATAGCAACAGTTGGGCTTCATCTGATCTGTAAGTTTTTCAACATTATGATTTGTAACTTTCTCAAGTCGGAAGTTGGTTGGATATATTTTGTTAAGATATCTATCACAGTTCATATTCTTAGGTATTTTTATTTATTTGGCAAGATCTGGACCAATATTTGTAAAGAATTTATTTGAACTAACATTACATCGGAGATCTTTCTTCCATGAAATGGCCTCTATATGGGCGACCCAACACAAGATCACTATCTTTTATACCTGATACACCGATCGCATAACATTTGATATGCTGGTTTCAAACTAATGCAGTTGTTTATTAGAGAGCTTGTGCTTTTGTACAAGGACAACATTACATGCGTCGATAAGTTAACTTATGTATTCGAATCGCCCAACTCCATGACCATCGGCACGGTTCGAAATTAGCGGGTGTCTATGTGCCCCGAGCAACTTTCATTCATGTCGGGCAACTTTATTTCCTTAGCTGGTTTCCCATGAGGCAATTTTCTCTCTTCAACAGAACATGATATTTCCAACAATGGTAGCAACATTCAATTCAGTTCCTAAATTTCTATCTTCAGCAGACCATGTCATTTCCAACAATGGTGGCAACATTAAATACAGTTCTTAGAATCGCCATCTTGCGGAAACGCCATTTTCATAGCGGTGACAAATATGGCTCTTGTTCTTTTTTATTTGCAACATTTCAACTATAAGTGTCTTTTAACAAGCTAACTGGTAACTATAATTCTCATGTGATAGAAAACTGGGCAATTTTTTGGATGCTTGGGCAGCTTGAAAAATGCTGTGCTTGGCCAGGGGTACATTGAAAAAATAGTTAATTTCTAATCCTGATTGGAGTTCTAAGTAGCAATACTTATGAACCCAGCTATCGCCACATGAGGTATAAGAAAGAATACCACCATGATTGTTTCATTGTGGAAACACCTCAAGCATTTTGCTTTTTGGAGAGATATATTTTCTTCCATTGACAATAGTTGGCTATAAAGTATCACAATATGAGACTCAAAATTGAAGGGACTTACATTGTGACAGGATCGGATATACAAGTGAGATTTCGCACTTAAAATTCCTTATCAATTAGGTAACCGGTTATATCGTCCGTTTCTGTCTGTGGATCGCACAATGTACAAGTCCCTGCTTGGTTCAGGGGTATCTCTGCAGAGACGCAATATCTCTATCTACTCGTATATCTGAGAGTTCATTCCCAATATCATTGATCTGAATTTCAGGAACCATTGTCAGGCCTGATGACACATTAATTTCCGGCTAAAAAACATCTGACCCTGTCTCTACGCAACAAAAACAATTAGGAGCGGGAATACGGGCCGCAACGTAATGACGGAAAACTAATTGGGGCACTAATGTTTGTGGAAATAAAGAATACCTAATTTCAAACATATGAAGAATCCTTATCTTATCAAGTTTAGTGTGTTTGAAAACACAACTATGACTTTTTCAACGTTTACTTGAATTCAAGTTGATAGTTAAGTACGACCAACACATTTTAAATTAAGTGATAAAGGATTCACCCGAATATGCGGCTAATACCATGTTGAATGATACGGACCACAGCAGCACCGTAGCTAATATGATTATCCCGCATTCAATCAGCTGTCTGGAGAGGACCGTTAATTAAAACCCCTTGATTAACAGTAAAAATGTGTGAATAGTTTGCATGTTTTTGCTTGCTTTTTCATGATAATGGCTTTGATATCCCGTTGAATAATATAAAATATCATCCCGGCACACAGAGTTAGCCTACTGACAATGATAAATTGTGTATGAATGAATATTTCTATATGTGTTGTAAGTGTAATTAAATGAATATCAACAAAGCCAAGACATATAATCCAGTCGCATGGATAATTTTTGGAACTGACTTAATTGAGAATTAGATTATTTGGCTTAATGAACCCAGACAGATCGCGTAAAACAGATTGTTAACATGTTATCTCATTTTATCACATTTTGCCACCTCAATTATGCTTTGGTGTTTCAATTCCATTGCTACAAGCTGGTATCTATACAATAAAGAATGCATATGACCCGCGCGAATCATGCCCAAATCAAAGTATCTCGTTTCAAACAAGCTACCAAACAATATTCAGGTATGTGGCCGAAAATAGCCTGTGCTCAGCTAACTCTGTCCTTGATGATAGCAAGTGTCAACAGCTTGTTAAGAGATGACATTGTAACTATTCCTAAGTTGCGCAGTGCGAAAGGAATTAAATAAATAAATAAATTAATTAATTAGTTAATAAATAAATAAATAAATAAATAAATAAATAAATAAATAAATAAATAAATAAATAAATAAATAAATAAATAAATAAATAAATAAATAAAGATCAACATTATTAATAAACTTACGCCTTTGTTGCCTGTGTGTACTTAGTTTGTCACAAAACTAAGGAAACGTATGATTTAAAGTAAATTTTGCAAGGTTAACCTTTTTGATTCTTATTACATTATGTAAATTGTGGAATTTACTTCTGCTCAAATCTTGTTAACAGTTATAAAATATATAGGTCAAATGCTGAAACAGAGTCATACATCTAATTTTCGCCGGATTGTTTACGTCTGTTATTGTACAAGGAGTGATTGGAAACAGCCATGCAATAAGACCAGAATTGTGAGAAACGCATGTAATGTACAGGTACCCAGAATAGTCAATATCTTCTTTCAAATTAAATTCCAAAAAAATAATTTGACTTTGTCACAAAAAACAAAAAGGAAAGAAGACGGAAAGAAGAAAGGAATGAAAGAAAGAAAGCAAGAGAGAGAGAAAGAAAGAAAGAAAGGAAGGAAGAAAGAAAGAAAGAAAGAAAGAAAGAAAGAAAGAAAGAAAGAAAAAAAAGAAAGAGAATTCTAAGAAACGCATGTAATGCACAGGTACCCACAATAGCCAGTATCTTCTTTTCAAAATAAATTCCAAAAATAATAAAAAAACTTTGACACAAAAACAAAAAGGAAAGAAAGAAAGAAAGAAAGAAAGAAAGAAAGAAAGAAAGAAAGAGGGAGTGAAAGAAAGAAAGAAAGAAACAAAGATATACGCGATCGCCTATGACAAACATCGATGTGAGACACAGAGAAATGATGTGTTTATATCTATTTCTCGGTGTGATTCAAGTGGGGATGCCTCTGTAGATTAGTCCCCGAAAAGATAAAATAAGGTGGCTATATTTGGGACTAAAAAGTCCATTCAATAGTACAGTACAACAACATATATCTTCGCATAACTACAGTTCAGTTCATGTGAACCAGTAATCAATATCGACATTGAGGAAGTCGTGACTATAATCCATAGACTACCTAGCTGCACGCGTCAGAAAACCTACTGACTCAGTCTCACTTTAGTACTATAACGACAAAGAGGTGCCAATAAGCCGCGCTTCGTTCAAAATGTGACGATGAATATGTAGCTGGTTATGTGTGATTTCCAACAGAGTATAGTCAACATCTAGCCGACAGTAAGGGAGGTGCATGGTTCCTTTCTGAGAAATAGAGAGGGCATACAGACTTCAAATTTCTTTCGAGCAATGAAGCGAGACTGGTTTTGTTTGAATATAAACCAGCCATTCGGGGTGTTACACATTGGATTTCCTGAAAGCTGGCAATACAACCATTCAGGGGTTAAGGTCAGTACCACGGTTTTGGCAACCAACCAGGAACCTGTTATTAAATATTATTCATGGGAACTGATTTATGTTGCGTGTTTATATCGACTCGTAAAATTATACTTTTCATCCACATCTATTTGCACTTCCCTTGGAAAATTGTTCATTATCTCCAGCATCTTCTTCATGTCGAAGATTTCTTAAATTATTATTATTTTTTTAAAACTTATACTTGATCAACTTATATCCCACTCTTGAAGAAAAAGATACTTTCAAAATCGGATATACTTTTCAATATTACAGAGGCCACAGCAATTTTAACGCTACCATATTGTAACCAGAATTTGCAAACCGGATAAATTATACTAAAGTACAATTGAACACCAATTACAGCAAACCATGTGTTTCCACATGCAAGAAACGTGGGTTGCTAGGGGTAAATAAAGCGTATGCTCACTTGAAGTTCTGCTACATACGAGCTACTGTGCTAGCCTATAAACAATAAATAACAAATAATGTGATAAAAGACCTAGATCGTGCATTTGACAGTACTGAACTGACTTTTCATCTTACATGAGCAGCAAATTTCCCCGTTTACGTTTCTCCACACAGTTGAGAGGTCACCCTTCTCCAGTCGCTTTTGGAAATTAAATATGTTTAAACTAATGATTATGTTGCATTGACGGGGGGGGGGGGGGAGTGGAGGGCAAGATCCACATCGATTTGAAGACGGTAATCTGAGATTAAGCTGATGATTATTGAGGCAGCCCTTTTTATGAAGATTTCCCTTCCGTGTTCACTTTCACCCAATTAGAGTGCGATACAAGACTACCAGGAAGAAAAGTATAGTCCTTGATAAAACAAGCTTGTGTCAGCATTGGTGCATTTTTTTGTGGACGAAAACAGAAAAAAACAATAAGTTTGTTTGATTCCACGAAAAGGCTGTGCGTGTCAATGACGCCCTTGCACATTGGGACGAGACTATATGTTTGGCTAATGGTTGTTATGTACGGCTCAGTTAAGCATGATAGAGTAATTAAAACACAATTTCCATATCATTGGGGTTTAACCATAAGATCATCAATGAAAAGGGACAGATAGCGTAAAGCACTATACTCACGACATCATAACAGAATTAAACATGTAGCTTTTAATACCTATTTACAAGTATGTAATCATCCTCTAAAACACACAAGGCAAAACGTTTTTATTATTGCTGCTTTGATTTCAAAAGCGAGACGAGGAATACTTGACAAACCTTTAACAGTACATTTTATAAATTAAAAAGGTGATAATTTTTATGGTGTTACTAAGATAAATGGAAACAGTTTTGTTGGCCTGTTAAAACAACTGAAGACTATAGTCAGTGAAAAAAAAAGAAGTTACTGAGGCGTTTTACAATTGCTTCCCCAATGTTTGACTAAATCTTGTTTTAAAAGTAATTCTTATATTAACCGCTTCAGTGCCAATCACGTCTAAAGTCGATATACTAAAGTGAAACTAGTCTGATCTATCACTATCTCAGATTCGTATGCCTCGTAAAAAGACCTTTCATTCAAGCACCAGCATGACTCTAGTTCCAGAGAAAATATCCCAGGTCGACATCTTTTCTCGGCGCGCATTGGGCGCATTGAATCAGTTCAAAATTTGGCAATTGAAGAGTTAAATCCTTTCAACACTACTCGTAAGTCCAGCACATCAATCATTTCAGTGTTACTATGTCCTTCCTGAAGGTTATTAATCAATGACAGTTTATAGATATTGATGGAAATAACCAATTTTCTAAGATATATAAAACATGACACAAACAAAAATAACAAAAAACAAAAATGCCCCCCCAAAAAAAAAACAAAAAACAAACGAACAAAAACGCAAAGGGTATTCAGTTAAACTTTTGAACCAACTGCTAAAATACAGAAATTTTCCCGATGTTCTTATTAAAACCAAAGTTATTTCAATAAAATAGAGGATCTACAATTATTGACAATTGCAAACTGTTTTCATAATTTTGACAATGTCTAAAGCTTATGGTCGTGTCACTTTCAACCAACTCCACTACTATATTTAAAATTATATGTTTTTCATACCTAAAATTTTGGGGAATATTACACACTTGAGCTTGCCTCATCTGATTTGAACTTATCCTTACAATTTTATATCAGCTGGGCAAGACCAAGTACCTATTAGTACATACATACAGACATACATACATACAGACATACATACGTACATACATACTCTCTCTCTCTCTCTCTCTCTCTCTCTCTCTCTTACACACACACACACACACACACACACACACACATATATATATATATATATATATATATATATATATATATATATATATATATATATATATATATATATATATATAAATATATAGAAAGAGAGACTGACAGACAGAAACAGAGACAGAGGGGGAGAGAGAGACAGAGAGAGAGAGACAGAGAGAGAGAGAAGGTGTGTATAGCTTTGTCGTAAGCTTTTGCAACTTTGGATTATGGTAAATTGCAACAATTACATCTCTGTGTGTTAGTGTATGTCTGAAGAACCCCTCGATTAATCACGTATGTGGCTACTGGGTAATTCTGGTACGGAATAAATATGTTTAGAATACAACAGGTGTTCCTGTGGGTTCTATCCTGAGCCTTTATTGTTGTTTTTGTTCATTATATTTGACATAGCATCCTCTTTTCCATTATGGTAATTTATTATAGCAGCGGGTGACATTTCTATTGAGTACACTCAATCCTTCCATAATATAAATTCGGAGTAAGAATAATTAGGTACCTGGTAAAAATTAAATACATTATCTGGGAATGTTAAAAAAGGATAAAAAAAACCAAACAATTGAACCCATTTTATCAAACTATTCGAAAAAGAACTACTCCTATTCTTAAAATACAGACATAGTAAATTTAGAATGTGAGCACTTATTATATTTGCCTTACCTTTTTTTAAAAAGCAAGTTTGGGAAATTTATCAAAATGATTTATCTGTACAGTTAACCAAACTATAAGTATAATCCTTATAACAAAGTCATAGAAAATTGCTGCAGGTCTAATTTACAATCTTAACTTAAACATAACTTTTTGGCTTGGAGTATTCATTGCAACTGCAACTGTCATGTCAATTCTTTTCTCTTTTGATTTGGCACCATTTATGATCAACCTAAATATGTATGACTGTGTTTGTCAATCAATTTATTTCATATATATGGTACATGTCTTTCATCGTTAAGTGCTCACATATTATTTGACAGTTTTGTTTGTGTGATTGGACTAGGAATCCAAGTACCTGCCATTATCAGTTCCTATCAATTGTTTGTCTGCAGTGTGTTTAGTTTATGCCTGAATGTTCATATTTTATGAACGTCAAAAGACTATAATCTGTGTGTGGCTCACACGAAAGCGGTCACACTGTGACCACAGTACGAGTCTTTTTGTACTACATATTCCTACAAACTTTAACAAGAAATGTTCTTGTTTCTGAATCCTGATAGTGCATACAGTGGACACCACTTACAGTCTATATAAAGACATAGCTGGTTCCTGGACCGAAATACAAGACGAGCTCGTTGTGACCTATCTTGACATAGCTCCCCAAGGGATCGATATCCAAAGCTTTCTCAGAACGTTCAACCCAGAAGTAAAAATGAACCCTGGACCTTTGCATAACCAAGGACTGCTACTAAAAATAACACGTCCCTGGCATAACGATAACAGTCTGCCGTTAATTTAACTTCTAAAAGCACATAAGGCCGTTGAACAAGCAACACAACTATAAGTTACCATACCACTGGCTATAATGGGCGATGCGACGACTTCCAATCCCACCGTACTTGTTGTCACAAGTGGTGGCCGCAATTATATTAAACACGCAAAAAGTGATAGTACACGTCGCTGTCTGACTGAAAGTAACGATCCATACCCGCAATCACACTTGTATTACTTAGAAGATTCTGTGCGACATTTGAAGAAACTGATTTGCGTTCTGTTTGTTATGTTTTCTATACTTATTGCCATTTCAATCATTCTGTGCGCGGTACTTTGGGCAAAATCTTATGCTGTGGCATCTCGAGCGAGTGCACAGGAAATGCATGAGCTTTGTTTGCAGTGTGACACACTAGAGTTGAGCACTCCGGAGCAGAATAGATTTTTACAGAAGTTACAGCGATGGTCACGAGCCAAAGAAATGGATACATGCTGTGCCAAAACTCCAGAGCAGATCCACATATTGCTGCACATGGTAAGTCTTTACCCTTGAAGTAAGTTGTTTGACGATACGAAGCACACACAAAAAAAACTCAGCATCGTGAACCACTACTACTTAGATATAGACTTAAAGACAGCTGTGCACAGAGGCAAAAATCTATGAAGTATGCGACGACGTTAGAATATTTATGACTGAAAAATCAGAGTCTGCAGATTTGGTACTTTGCAAGCAAATGTTGTGTGACCAGATTAATTCATTAGCATGTTCAACTAGTATACATATGAAGAACAAACATGAGACAATCGCAACATTGCAGTCTTAATTAAAGTGCACGCATTCATGACTTTCTTAGTTCACTGAAAAGCTGAAAATTGAGTGTGCATAGCTTTAGAACAATATGCGTTATTCTTGGTCGGAGGTTGTATGAAAAATTGATCTTAAAGATATAGTACAATGCATAAAATCGGTACATAAGTAGAACACAATAAGTTTTTCATCACTGGTTATGCTTCAGTCAACAATGCTAAGGTTTTATGTGGTATTTGACAACAAATACAGATGACATCCGCTCTCATGTGACCCAGGAGCAGATCATGCGAGGCAAGCGCCACGCATTTCTTTCCGATCATTCATGTCAAAGTTAACAACCAAAACGCCATACAATCATAATATCTTACAGAAGACAGCTTCTTCAATCGACTGATATAATTTTGTAGGATTAACTACTGTTATGAGCCTTTATTTTCGGTTACAATATGCAATTAGTACCAAAATAGTTGCAAAAGTAATAGTGGTAGTAATGACAGTGGTGATGATGATGATGATGATGATGATGATGATGATGATGATGATGATGATGATGATGATCATGATGATGATGATGATGATGATGATGATCTGAAATTTTCTTTTTTCAAAGAAAAGAATTTTTTTTGACATCCGAAACTGAAGAAAAGACATGATGTGCTCAAGTGTTCCGGCCTATCTCTGATATTTTTACGACGTCCACGAATAGGGTATTATCAAGGTTTTTGTCATTTCTCTGCACTCAGAAAGGTCATACTCTTCGTCTGACGCTATATAATATGAAAAAAAAAATCCAAAGGAACATATTTTGTTGTTTGATGTACTCTATGAACAATGTAACGATTTAATATGTTAAAAAGATGCACGTCACCCGAGTGAAATAAATAAAAATTAAATTAAAAAATAAAAACATAAACAACATGATGGCCACTGATCTTTTACGCAGTTAATTTCCCATCATGTATCGTAATAAACGTTTTTGACAAAAGCGTATGATGTTTCTTTTGTACAAATTTTCCAGATATATGAAGGAAAAGGGACCGTTACATTATTTTATATTAATGAAATACGGACCGTCGTAGTCCAATATTTTGTGCAATATTACAAGACCATAATTTAAACGGAATCACTTAGTCGTCAGTTTAGTCGGGATGTAAAAAGCAATATATCACCCGTTTGTCTTTGCTTCAGAGTGTCATTCTATTCAATATGGCGATATGAATATTTTGTATTTTGATTTTTTCCCAACTTTAAATCGCGGTAAAAGAAATGTGCTCTGAATCAACGACTATTTCGTTTGTCTAAACCCCAGCTAAATGAACTACACAACAACCCTACCAGCATTCCTCAAAATATCGTGTAATGAGCGCATAAAATCAGTGTCAGTACCGGTGTGCAATGTTTTGCAGAAATAGCGTACATGATACCTCATATATGATAGACAGGACCTATTTAAACAGTGCCACATCCTCCGTGTAGTTCGCAGCCCAATCTCTACGCTCCATAGTCGATCCAGTCACTGTCTGTGTATAATCCTGTGAACTGACTAACTCATTAGCATGTTCGATTAAAAATTAATGAAGTTCTATGCTTCAACAGCCAAATGAATTTATAAACGATTCATCAGCAGGAAACCATCATGCATGTTCCGCTGCATTAAATTCCCGGACATGCTTTTTATATGATGGCGGCTGCTTGTCTTTACTTTGTATATGGTAAAGACAACCCACTTGAATAGAGAGAATACGTGAACGTAATAATATCAGCAAAACCATAAATAGACACTGTATAACAAGTTCTTGCTTATAGTGGCAAGACTTTAATACTTTATATGAAGTATCACGTACACAAGTATATGTAGCAATATCAAAATTTAATTAATATAAATATTCTCCTTTCCAACTTACATCCAGGAATTGATCTAAGCAAAAAAATCTTGTCAATGTAGGAGACACGGTTGACTTAATACGAATAGATTTCCACGAATTACTGTTTGCCGAAATAGTTTTACCTTGAAGAGACTTGCCTCAGCTTGTCTAATAATACGTTTGAAATTCTATACCGGATTCATATTGGTTTAAACGTATTTTATTGAAAAAACATGCAACTGAAAATAGGGCTGATCCCTATATAAATCCCTCTTGTACATGAAAAAGGGAGGAGGAGTAGATGCAAGACACAAGGAAAAAGAACCAAAGGAAACATAACAATTTGGAAAGACGGACAGAGTGGCAACGCCACACGAGTTTAAGGATTTACAACAACAAATGACACCATAGGCAGAATAAAGTCGACGTAGACCTTCACTAGATCTAACAAACACAGTTTATATCAATACATACGTAACTGCTCCTAACCTGACTGTTGCTCTAGTATAACTCTGTACTGCATGAAATATTTCATTTTGTTCATATAACTGATGGTATCATTCCAGGAAAATATAATAAACCAGGGCGTGATACAAGAACAAACTTGTATCAGCGATTGACTATATCCAGCGTTTAAGTGGAATTCTATTTCCTATGTAATTGACAGTGTGTGGTGCATTTATTTAAAAAAATAAGTACATAGAATTGGAATACATTCCTCGGTGGTGGCCAGTAACTCAACAATTTTTCTGACCATATCCAAATATTAAGCACAAAACAATGTATTCTCCTGTTCTTCAATTTACTTTCACAGAAAAAAGCATTATTTTGCAAAAAGTACGATCTCTTAAAATGAAGCATCTGTTTTTAATGGACGACAGAACCAAGGTGTTCATAATTGACAAACGGAAAGACAAAAACAATACAAATTTGTGTGGTGCATGTACGTCTTTTCATCCTCCAGTTTGTAGAAAAGCATCTCCGTGATTCGAAGTGGGGCAGTGATACATATCCTACAGGTGAGGCACTCTGCCTGTTTATCTATCCGTTCAGTACGTGTACAACCCATCTTTCCATATATTGAGAGAGCCATATATGTTCTAAAATACAAAAAATAATTACTTTTAAAAACTATTACGATTGAAATTTACCGCGCCGAAGAAAGCTGTTGACTTAGATCAAAATGTAGTACTGACAGAGTGTAAGTCTTACTCTGTTTAATAGCCTAAAATTTTAGTTTTGTTGAGCGCTTTCTGTAACGCGCATTTGAAACATTCGTGTGAAAATTGCACCATACAAAAAATTGTCATTATCATGATTATTATACTATTTAAAATAGTGACGCGCTGTTTTGTTCTATATTGTGACAATTTTCCTGCACAAGTGTTCATCAAACTAGAGAATCATGTATTTTTGTCTGTATATACAAAGTGGAGGGGGTTTGCTGCTGGGGGGGGGGGGGTAATATATCGATTAGCAACTTCGCCTTCGAAGTAACGCTTGATCCCCAGTAACTAAATATATGTATTTCATTTGTACAATGGCATGCTGATCTTTATCCTTCGCAACGAAACTTCACCTATAGACCATGGCCAGCTTACGCTATACTAAACGTACAATATCCTTCATTAGACATTATGTGGCACAAGTTATACTGGGAAGGGGGCTATCTTTGAACTCAGAGTACTACTCTTTAACTATCTGAAGGATCCTTTCAGAATATAATAAAAGACCAACATGTTCGACATTTTTTGGAAAGGAAATATTGCAACATAATAAGCATGATTTTATTGAAGAACACAGGGGTATAAAATAATAACAGCCAAAAACAAAGGACATAAATCCAATTAAATATTGATAGATTTGTTTTATGGACGTATATATGGATATCGCTGTATGTATGTGTGTGTATGTGTATGTTCCATTGGATTTGCATAAAGATAACCCAACAAGTATATTTATTTATGATAGAAAGCCACAACTCAAAATTCTCAATGCTCACTAGAAACTCCTTGACAGGAAAACATGTTTGTTTAATTCTCAGGAACATCACGTAAACACGTAAACCCAAACAATGAAACTGGTGCTATGGCGTACTTCGAACGTAAGGCGGTGGCTGCTCACATCCTATACAGGCCTTTTAAAGAAAAAGAGATGGGTAAGACCTATTTTTTACCACCTGAATTCACCATACATGCATAACTAATATATAAGTAGAAATCAAATTTCACATTTAGTTACTTTATCGCCTTTTGTATAGCTTTGGCGTTCAGCAGATCTAACAGAACACCATAAAGGCAAGGGCAGACAACAGTTGATGAACTGAAGTCTGTTTCATGTTTGGTTTATGCAAAATGTAAGCCTTGTGTCAACCTTAACTATCCAGATAATCTCAGAATTGATAATTTTTATATATTCATTGTGATCCTATTAAATGTAATCGGAGCGGTTTGTGAATGATTTACAAGCTAATAATTCCCACACAAATATTATCAAAATTTTTGGCTATATTTTACATTTTACCATAAACATGTTTATTTTATTTGAAATGTTGCTATTGTCTTGAACCATGCACGTCATCATGGCAACAACCACTAACGGAAAAGTTTCAGGGTGGCTGAAAAGCGGTTTTTTGTGGAGTACGTCAGCGTTTGAGGCTATGTGTCTAATTTTGTTGCTTGCAGATTATTCGAGGACGAGATTGATCGAACCTGATAAATACCCAATAAAGGCTTGGTGGCATGATCAAAGTCGGCAGTCTCTGGCTTTTGTTCGCATGGTCCACTATCTTGAAGGCGGAAGACTTTCTGTCCATTTTTCTGGTCTGTATTACATATATAGCCAGGTGTATTTCGTAAAACCCCTCCAGCGGGCTCCGCCTGTGAAACCAAAACCAAGTATCGCACATTATATTTACCGATTTCGGAGCAGCTTACCCAATGGTGGCGAAGAATTGTTATTACGTCATGTATATTCGAAATGCTGGTTTGGAAGCAACAGCGGATGTGTGGAATATACCAGCTATCTTGGTGGAGTATTCTACTTAAACAGAAACGATGAAATCTTTGTGAAAGTATCGGATCTTAATTTGGTGCACCATAACCCAAGACATACTTTTTTGGGACTTTATAAATTGTAAAGTATGAAGTCAAAAACAAAAAACAAAAAACCAAAAAAAAAAAACAACACACAGACACAAAACCAAAAACAAAACAAAAAACCAAAACAAAAACAAAAAACCAAAACAAAAACAAAACAAACAAAAAAAAAAAAACAAAACAAAAAAAAAAAAAACAAACAAACAAAAAACAAACAAAAAACCAAAAAAAACCCAAACACGATTTTTCAAATGAGCATGTTGCAATAACGTTGTAGGGCCCATTTCGTGGTGTTTTTCAATCCGCTTGTTAATCACTGATGATATATTAGTTTTATCCACTTCAATATAATATGACAGATCTAGATTATACAAATGGAAAAGATATTATTTGATGTAAATATTCAAATTTCAAACAGTACGAGAAATTCAGAGGTGAAAGGCGAAAGATACTGCAAAATTTACTGGTGGAATGATGTATCATGCCTCAACACTCAGGTGATTTAGCCCTACTTCTTATAAATGTGTTGTGATACGACCAACATGGATGAGGAAAAATTCAAAACAGAGTAACTATCACAAAATATTTTTATGGAACATGGATTATCAGAGAGGCATAAAAGCACAAATGTTGTGCACAATAGCAAAAGTTAAGCAACTTTGAAATTTAATACCTGTAACAAAAGTATTTCAAGCAGGCTACCATCTTGAACATTTTTTTTTTTTAGTGCAAGTGTTGACATACAAATTTCTCATTCCAGGCTCACTGTAACACACTTCAGCAAATTATGGTCATGCGCGCGCCGGTAAATGACAAGCACCTAAGCTGAATCAAAAAAAGATAAAGACTAAACTTGCGTTCTTGGCATTAGTTAAAATCATGATATAAAGTAGAAATAATGACATTTCCCTCTTGGGTCGGCTATGATGCAGTTTACTTCATTTGTTCAGAGCCCAGCAGATTTGTTAGTGCAGCGCGCTCCACTAGGTGTCCCCGAAGAAAGAGGAACACGATGCGACCAGGACGCTGTGCTTGTTGGTTGCGATGCAACCACCATAATATTTACTGTACATTGTCACAATATCATAAAAAGCGTATTTATCATAATTAAAGTGGAGACCTAAATAAAATCTGGTTGCCATGCAAAAAGTCCGTCGTTGTTCCGAAACATGACGGCAAGGTATTCTGGTAATGTCCGTTGATTTAGAAAATTACGGTGACGTTTAAGTGTCAATGTAAAATTGAAAAAACACGGGATCCAATCTGTATTTTCCCGTGTGACGGATGGTGTATGACAAGGTGATATCTTTCTGGCCCTGCCATTTCGTCACGGTTTATATACTTATGTAACGAAACCACACAAATAGATCAATAACCTCTGCTAAAATAGTGTCAATTTACGTACTACATGCGGTAACCTGCATCTCATTGGTGCGACACCTTGGTTGGGTACATACAAAAAAACTCTTTTGTACTTTCCGGAAGATCTGGTACTTTAACAGTATGAACAATGATTTTCAGCGTGAAATTCTAATATTAAAACGGTAAAACTCGTGGGAACCTTGCACGTTCAAATTTTATAATGTCACAATATTGACGACAAGTTAGTATTTTAAGCAAGTACAATTTATGTCGCTGTTACGCAGTTATAATTTTTTTTCAGAGCCGATTGATCAGATTTATTAGTTCAGAGCCCTCCACAACGTGTCGCTCAAGTTTTCCTATCCATATTTTCGTCTTTCAACAATTGCCAAGCTATTTTTACTGCCGGTGTATACAAATCAGTTACAAGTGATATGCCAATAATTTATCATTGATTGCTTATCAAGACCAACTATCTATCCGGGTCATTCGAAGTGTTTGATTACAGATGGTTTCCAAGACGCCACTATATTAACTTCATTGCACTCTTCTTGAAGGTGAAAATGCACTTTGACTCCACTTTGGTTCCACATATAGTGGGACAGAGCGCTACGATCAAATCGCCGTGTTGGACTCTTATCTTTTGTTAATTGTGTAACAACGGTCCGGGAAAAAGGTAAAAGTGGAAAAGAAAATAAAGTTATGGGCAGATCTTAATCTTATCTTCAATATTGTTATATTTGTTACATCATATATATATATATATATATATCACATAATTTATTTTTGCGTTTACAACGGAACATGCGTATATATACATGCTATATATTCAGGAAATTTTGTGCGGTCAATGTGTTTGCACTGTGTAAAAAATATTTTTATATGCATTTTATTTCTTTACTGAGGATTGCAAAATAAATGTTTGTATACACCTGCCTTGGAAAAAAATACTACACATTTACTTGGCAGTTAATCGCTATTTGTCTCGTTTGACTGAACACACATGTTTAAACATATCTGGAAAATTGACTAGGAAGCAACATTTTTCAATACTTAGAACGAGTGCTGACATACTATTTATTGAAGGTGCGTGGGTCAACAAGTAATTAAGTATTGGTTTATACACAGATATGACATCAAATACTTAAATTTATTACGCCACGTCGGGCATTCATTTACAAATGAAGATATTATGTCAAGATACCTTCGAATCACAGTATTAGGCTAAAACATTGTTCCCTTAATGGACGTTTATAGAATGAACTAAATTAAACCATGTTTTGTAAGCATCTCAGATGAGTATCAAAATATCCCCAGGTCATTGCCGGTGCACAAATCATGACTACTGTTGTACCATTTTATGTATATAGATAATTATCTCGTATACATCTCCCATTTGGGAAATATACATTTTATATAAATGCTGTATATTTATCTGCATTATACGCAAACGTTAAATTTTTCATCATTGGGCTCTACTTTTAAACTTTATACTATTTTTGTAGATATTGCGATCGTCTTGGTACAGTATTCAGAAGGGTGTTATGTTACGATGTAGAGTGTATCTTATTCTCGAAATTGTATTGCGTTTGATAGAATGATGTTTTGTTGTGATTAAACTATATAGATACATCCTTGGTTGTCAAAGTTTCATTTTAACGCAACCATGAGTAGCCAGTTCTATATGACCCAATCGTTCGTTTAAATATTCATATTCACAAATTATGGTGTAGTGTGCTTTCAAGGTACATTGCATTTAAAGAGGCATGTAGCAAAAACAGACAATATTTTTGTAGCCTTGTGTAGGTGTGTACCATTCACAGCGCCGAAATAATAGCTTTTGTCCGACTGTGTGATTCATGAATTTAGTTCTAACCCAAAGAAAATAAAGAGAGTACTCTCTCTATTGCTGGCAATGAATTTCCAATTTTAGGCCTATCCACAGTAGATCATAAGTCAACTCGATTATCTTTTGACTTATCATATAGATTCCCTTGCGAACAACGTTGTGTACGTGGTTACGAGGGCTGGCTGAAAGGTTCTAAGCCTTGCTGTGACAGACCCGTACAAAGTCGATGGTTTTCGTTTATTTCTCTACATAGTCCCCTTCCAGGTTTACAATCTTTTGCCAGCGATGCTGCCAGGCCTGGGTGCCGGTCTAGAAGAAAGTTTCTCCGGCCACCATAAAAGAGTCATTCACAACATAAATGACGCACCGATCCGCACCGGTGTCCAGTGTCTAGCAGATTAAGGGAATGAGTACTCTACTACACAGGACTGATGTTACCTGCCTAACTAGCTCATTTTGTTTTTGACTTTTCATGACTGTCAGTCTTTTGTTGTAGGCAGCCATCTCGTCATTCCCAACATAAATTAACAGCTAATCACCATGTATAAAAATCCCCGCCGGTACTTTAGGACCTGTATCCACTATCGGAGCAACCTTGTTCCCTAAGCTCCATCTTTCACTCAGCAGGGCAGCTTGGCAGGTCCAACTATTGCTGCTACTTAATTCATGGCCTGGGGGCGACATCAGTGTCTAATACAATATTCCTATTCCGGGGCCTCACTGCCGCCAACACTTGGTAATTTCAAGTCGTTGTATTTCCATTTTTAGGAAATGCTCACACTAGAAAGGTACCATTTTATATTTTATATTACATTCATTCGACAAATTGACCTTCTGTTAACACTAATCACAGATATATATTGAATACCTCTTCATAATTTCACATGGAGGCAAACACACAAACTTGCCGGTCATTTAGAAAATTGTTGCTTCCGCCCCCAATGGTTTGTAAATAAGAATAATAGTATTTGGACGATCTTGGGGGGGGGGGTATAATACTAGTATATGAAACCCAAAACATATAATTTGCAAACATTTCAGAGCATCAATAATGATATAGATATGCTGTATTTTTGTGCAACTTTCCCACAGTACATTGCACCATGTTCAAACCGGTGCATGATTTGCCAAGGTATCCTGTCACATTTGGATTTGTAATTGACGATGATAACTGTTTCAGACACAACCAAGTGGGCAGATTAAAGTTAAAGATAGTAAGTCATGTTTAAAAAGTACTTTAATGACCATTTACCCTTATAAGTCAGAGAACGGATACCTGGGACTTAGCGAAATATTACGATAATGATCGCTGAACAACTGGGGCTATGCTGTCACCGAACCATGACTATGAAGTGCCGTACAGTGTGCAGACTCCAGAGAAAATACACTAGGGATTTATATACATCTCAATATACAACATAACTTGAATCCCGTAGGTTAACCGTCAGTTCAGCATACATCAATACAATGTATATGAAATATATATATATATGTATATATATATACTTATATATATACATACATATACATGCATATATATGTATACATATATATAAATATATATATATATATATATATATATATATATATATATATATATATATATATATATATATATATATATATATACACACATTCGGTTGGGTCACATCCCACCCAATTCCTAATATTGTCACATTTATATTTTATTAAAAGACTTAGTACCATGCATGTCACATTGCAAATCACAGAGAGTGGCACATTCTTAGCATTGGCTACAAGCTTGGCCACTTCCAAGGAAGTCTCCAGGACCATTTTGGTCATTGGGATCTGTCTTACAATCCTCTCCCTCCATTCAACTGCCAATGCTGTGATGCCAAACACAGTGCTGGGAAAGGTCCTCAAGCAGTCACCAACTTCATTTGCACCACCATGGAAAAAGTGCATATGCACTGGCTGTGTGGATGGCAAAATACATCTCATGATTTGGATACACTGTTGTACACTGCCCTCCCCTTGGTTATCTTGGCAGCGCAGAACCACCGAGATGTTATGTTTCGGTGCAAGGGGAAGAGCTTTTTTTAAAGCTGAAGACTGACATCTGACCAAATCATGAGTGTGTCCATTTACCATAAAATTAAGGTCCATTTCCCCTAGACTGGCAACTCTCGGCCCTGAGAGCAACCTCTCCAACTCCTCGAGTATGGCCGGCACATGTTGCTCTGTCTGATTTCCAATGAACTTTGGATGCATTCCAACAGAGAGGAACATTCTGGGATCTTCCAGAAGCTGCCTCATACCCTGAGGGTTTTTCATCATTTTTCAAAGGCTTGATTAGAAATGATGTTCCATACTCGGAACTCTTCCTGTAGGGGAAATGCTTCCAGGTTTGGTTGTTGGTCCGGAAAAGTAGCTCTCCAACATGGAAGTGAGCATCAACCAAAATGTATTGGAGACTCCCTCCTGCAATCATGTACCACTCTTGCCCCTCCATGCTGATCGTGTGTGCCATACATAGTTGATGTTATATTATCTCAGCCCTCTCCCTTGGTAGGATGGTCACAATTGCCGCCGATGCAATTGGATGGTTTCAGCATGATGGTCTCCAGCAGTGGCCAGAATCTTTCCGTAACATGCCGACTAAAGCCCTGAAACAGCTGTAGCTCCATGTCGGTGATCACAGACGCCTTGCTGTATAAATGTTCATGCCTCACTTTGGTCAATAATTAGCTGACATCCTGGCAAGACAACTCCTGTACAAGGCTGATCAACAACCTTGTCATGAGAGATGCCCATGTAAGCATACATTTATCTTTAAACTCGCCAAAGCCCCGCTTCATGTTACCTGAAGTGTTCCATCAGTCCAGTGACCTAAGCACACTGGATCCCACATTCCTAACAGGAGGTTGTAGGGGACACATACCAGGGAAGATGGTTTTTGAACACATGATGTTTCACATGAGGGACCCTACGCTGACACACTCAGCAGGGATGGCATTTCTTTTTCTTGGGACGCTGCAATGATATCTCCAGGTCCCACCAGACTCCATAACTGACCTGCTGGCTTCTGTCATCAAAAGTTGCAGTGAATAGTCAGGTAAGGGATCTTTGGTTGTTGGGTCAGGTATTATCAACTCTGGACACAAGGCCGTGCAGATCACTCGGAGCCGCCCGTCTGAAGTCCCTTTGACATGTCTGGCTCTCTCCCCTCCTTCATCTGTACTGGTCAATTCACCTTCTTGTGGCTCCCAGATATCCAGAAGCCATTCCTTGGGCCAGTCCTCTACTGTTTTTGGCTCTTCTATCTGATAGAAACAAACTACAGAAGACACTTTAGGTAAAGACAGTATATACATTGGGTCTCCTTACCTGTCTCCCATGCAGTGTGCCAAAAGTCCCAAATATAATACATAATCAGGCACTGGAATGGTAAGCAATCAAGCCATCCGTTCTGAATAATATGTTCATACTTACAATTAAAAACAGGAAACTGATATCCTGCCATTTTCTCAATCAAACCATCAATTATGGATAATAATAACATACTTGCAATTAGGAATAGGAAAGTGAGATATGAAATCCTGCAATTCCTTCAAGTCATAAGCCAGGATAAATCAGATTTAGCTGCCAATATGATTAGCCAATGCAGCTCATACTGGCGTGATTGGGAGGGAAGGCAAACATTTCTACCTCTTCTGGTCCATTTGTGCAAAGATGCCAGTTGAACCACTTCTGGTACCCTATGAATTAGTGAATTGGTGAAAATATCTCCAGCATCACTAATAGATGTCTGCAACATTGTAGGATATAGATGAATTTGTCTGCTGGTAATAGGATTATCAAAATCAATTGTTAAGATAGTCAATTGATCATCTGCATCAGTAGACAGATGGGATTGGGTTCCTGCCACCTCTCCCTCCTGGTTTTTGGCTACATTTTGTGGTTCTGGTTCTCTTTCTGAGGACAAATTCCTGAATACATCAGCTTATTAGGACTCACCTTGTTCTTCCTCATAATAGGGGCTGGTATCATCACGATCTAAAAGATCATGCCTCATTCTCCTTGTCCACATAAGGATGGCAGATAGGTCTTTGATCACTAGATAGGGACCACTCCATACCTTATTCAGCTTTCGAGATTGATCTAGCTTACACGCATTCTCCAGTTTGTAAACAAGATCCCCTACTTCTAATGCTTTTTCACACAGTTTAAGATCAAAGGTTTTCTTTTGCTTATCCTGTGCTTGTCTGAGATGTTGACAAGTTAATTCATGGATTCGGGGAAGTGAATCCAGCAGATGTTTCAAGTATGCAGGAGGTTCTTGATTTTTATTTTCCTGCACCAACCTAAATATGAGTTCCTGGGAGAAAATACTCTGATCAGCGGTAGGAACCTCATTTGTTCTCTAACCAGAATATGATTCGTGAGACGTCAGGATCCTGCAGCTGGAGATTACGCAGCTCCTGGTAAGAGGATCTATCCAAACACTTTGCCTAGTCTTTGACATTACTTATTTGGGATATGTCAGATTGATCCCTATTATTAGGGTTTTAACTGTGTGCCGGACGTCTTCTTCAAACGGACACCATTGAGTATGTGCACATGTGCAAAATTTGCAACCACCATATGGAAGCTGATCTAGCGAGACTCCTGCTTGATAACAGTCACAGAAAGCTTCCCAATCAGGAACCTACTTTGAGCATTGGCATTCATGTGTTTTTTCACAGCTCAGAGAATAATTTTCATGTCATATTGGCTCAGTTCCTCAAGCCACTTAGCCAACTGGCCTTCAATATACTTAAATCACATCAGCCAGGAGAGACTACTGTGCCCACTATGAACCACAAACTTCGTACCCAGAAGATAATGCTTTTATTGTTGGGTGATCTCACTATAGCCAATAGCTCTTTCCTTGTGGTGCAGTACTGCCTTTGTGCTGGAGTAAATGAAATGCTACTATAGTATACAATGCACAACTTTCCCTCCTGCAAGTGTAAAAGTTCAGCAGAGATCGCCAAGTTTGAAGCATTCATGTTTAACAGGAAAGTTCAAACCTTCTCTGGAAACTCCAGAAGAAGAGCTGAGACTAAAATTGATTTCAACTTCTCAAATGCCTCCCGATGTCTCTCTTGCCAGGTGAATTTGTGTTTCAGTCCTGTCCGTCCATACAGGGAGCTAGCAATCTGGGCCAATTTGGGATATCTTCGTGATGGCAACTTACAGACCCTAAGAATGATTTCACCACTTTGGTGTTCTGAGGTACCAGCCAGTCTTGTACAACCCTGATCTTCTCGGGATACGCACCATTACCATATTTGGAAATGTCCTTTCCTAGGAATTTTACTTCCTTCTGGAAAGGTGTGCATTTTTTAGGTTTCAGCTTTATCTCATTATCCTGAAACCTCTGGAACACTTTTCTCAGATTTTCTATATGGTCCATAAAACTATATCTAGCTGCATGGCACTGCCAACCAAACTACCGACCTTCAGGGGGGTGTATTTGTCACTTGAATTGACAGACACCATTGGAAACTGTCCCTGACTCTGGACCAAGATAGTGAAAAAAATCAAATCAGGCTTAACTGGTATTGGTGTGATGGTATATGGTTCACATTGTATATCCTCTATGGACACTGAGCCATGCATCCAGCTGTTTGGTGGAATAACCAGCCTTTGTTGAAGGATAACTTTACTCACCACATGCTGGGACTCTCCGTTCCAACAAAGTATTGCTGGAATAATGCAGTCTCCTATCATAACAGTATTGTTTTTTTTTAATAACAACACTCTCATGTGACAACAGAAAATCCAGTGCAATAAAATACTGATCCATTATGTAGCTTTCACGGCCAAAGAGATAGCTTTTACACTAGGCTGGCTACTCTCTCTTTTACAGGCTTTCTATCCAGCACATCAGTTGCTGTTGCCCTAGGTTAGAATTCCTCCACTAATTCCCATTTGATCTATAAAATACTCATAGCGATCGGTGTCCGTATATACGTAAGGACAAGAGACATAATGTCAACGTATTGGTATGCTGTTGGCTTTTTTTTCCTATATTATCAGAATGTGTTAAGTGTGGTAACTGTAGGGGATTTTTCTGTCACCAAATGCTATTTCTCGGAAGAGTTAGATGAAAAGCAAGTTGTATTTAGTACAGTGCTTAGAATAAATGGTTTCGGTGTGCGAAAGCACTCCAACACTGCCACAGCGCCATCTGTCCGTAATTTAAATTTGCATAAAATTTCTGATATTGTCTCACTGTGCTTGGTATGGAACTCGGGTCAAACAAATTCGTATTCCTGCACCAATAAACTGACACATTATACAAATAATTTTATGGATCTATTGCCAGATTACAACATGGAGTAAAGTTGTGTATGAATAAATGCATTGATATGTAATGACTTTTGTTTATCATCTGTCTTCTGTCAATTCAATATACGTTTATTCAAGCTCGTGGTGTGTTTTTATATTCGTTGCAGAGAACGGTGTTGTATCAATATAAAGCTGGACCACACATAAGCACAGTTTTAAACATAATGAGTTACTCAGATAAAAAGTGTTGAAATGATAACTAAATTACTTACAAGAGTGCAAAAATGATCATGTGGATAGTGCATTTAATGGACCTATGGCAATGTTTCGATTCCATTTCAAATGACAGTTCTGTTCGTTCGAGATTAAATCCCAGACGCACCCAGGCTCCTTGGTGCCCCTTTTAACTGTACTCGGTGACCCTGACCTTTGTCGCTGTTCATCAACCTTCATGTTTTGCGACTTACATTCAAAGTAGACAAAAGTGGTGAATAGCTTTGCTATTTTTCTTTCAGTATATAGTCTCGTGTTTAGCGAGCCTGGAAGCAAGGGGGAAATTGGTTTTTAAGAGTGAGCATTTAAAGGTACCAGGCCAACAGCTTTTTTTGGGGTGCCTTATGCGTAAATGCGTCCAAAGCACACAATACTTGAGTCAAAGCTTGGCGCTGAAAGAATTAAAGAAGTTTCTTATTCGAAAAGGTAGTTTTGCATCCAGGGGACAACCAGGAAAGGCCCTGAACTTAAAGTGTTAAGGTATGCTTCATCTGGGATGTACAAAGTGTGCATATACGTCCGTAATTTCACAAATTGAATTTAGTTTGTATATTAAAGGTAAAAGCGTAGATCAGACTTATATTTGAAATTTCTCTCATTGTAAATACCTGTTTTTCAAACAATCCTCTGTTGCCTCATTAATTAATTAATTAATTCATTCTGGTTCATTCGTTTTCGTTAATGTTCGTTTGCATTAGTCAACATCTCCTTTGTTCAAGCACGACCGTGAAACCGGGAGCCTTGTGCGCTTTCGTACAGACCAGAAACTGACTGGTGCCAAAATATTCTTAAAAGTGCACACTGAACACTGACAAAACTTTCCCCGCGTCTTCCGGATCTAACGTTGAGTATATCAAGGCTAGTCCAAAAGCACAATATAATATGTGCTGTTGATATCTATCCAAGTGAGCGTTGCGGGAGTATTTTCAGCGTGGCACTCAAAACGTTTAACTTTTGCCTTACAGGAACTGTTATAGATACAATATATATATATATATATATATATATATATATATATATATATATATATATATATATATATATATATATATATAAAATAAAAAATTAAGAGCTGTATCAAGTTTTACACCGGAGTGAAAATAATTAAGAATGTTTATCAATGTAGGTCTAACCTAGGGTACAAATACACAAAAGCTACTTTTTGTTTTAAACGCAGATTTGAATTTCATTCATTTATTCTAGTGCTTTGTTTCGTTTGCATCAGTCAAAACCTCCTTTGTCTATTTTTAATATATTTGAGAAACTTAATTTGAAGAAAAAAAAGGCACCGAAAACGGTGTCTCGAATTTCTGATAAAGGTCTTCGTATAACAGCTGTGGTCCTGAGAATGGATAAATTAAAATATATTGTAATGCAAAACCGACATTTTTTCACACAGCCACAGCGGCAAGGCATCCTGCTGATCCCGCGAATACTTCTGCCCTAAAAATTTCCTTAATCTGTTGCATCAAATAAAGATATTTATATTATGAAAATGCAAACGCAAAGATGTTCACTATGTTGATAAACCTCCTGTGGGAGGCTAAAGACACGGAACGCATATGTTCTCAGTCATTTACAGGCTATAAGGTGGTTTCTCGGAAAATAAGAAAGAAAGAACGAACGAACGAAAGAGAGAAAGAAAGAAAGAAAGAAAGAAAGAAAGAAAGAAAGAAAGAAAGAAAGAAAGAAAGAAAGAAAGAAAGAAAGAAGGTTTGAAGAATTTTGGGAACCACGGGCAGTTAGTCTGGTATTAGTCATCTCGAGGAACAGCAACAGCACTAAACCCAACACAACCAAATCTTAACCCCTTTCCCAACGAAAAAGGCGTATACAAACAATGATCAAATTAAACAAAAAGAAAACTGTTGCAGTCCTGTCTTCATGTGAGCTCACATGCATGGACTGAAGTAGTCCTGTGAAGTTCAGAATGATATGAAGGTCACCGTGGACAATCATCATTGTTGCTACCATGAACATATCCTCTTACCAATTTTCCCGAACTTTGATAATTTGTTAAAAATAAAAAATACCAGCACCACCAAGTAATGAACCAATATGACTTTGATCAAATCCACTTAAATTTCCAGTAAGTTCGAAAGGGATCCAACTAACAGTGTGACAGAAAAGGTGAACACACACACACACACACACACACACACACACACACACACACACACACACACACACACACACACACACACACACACAATTCTTATAAAGCGAAAATAATCGTAGCACCACCTGGTGAGCAAAATAAGGTCTAGAGGTACACTGAAGTGTCCTTATACAATTTAAAAGAAATTGGCTTGAGGTTTTGGAGACGATTTTTTCATGTTTTGCAAAAAAAAAAAAAAAAAAATGCCCCCCCCCCAAAGAAATAATAATAAAATGCAAAAACTCACTGGACCGTTACCGTTTGAACTAACTTAGTAAAGATCTACCTAAGGTACATTCCCATCAAGATTCAGGTGAACGTCACTCACGGTATTGGAGAGGAACTCGAAAATGGGAATTTGGGACGACAGACTGCTCAGCTAACTGAAAAATCCGCTAATCTAACAAGAGTCCCCGGCATTTACGAGGTCGTCTGGCATGGAGTGGTCTCTAACTCGCAGTGAGCATTCTTTTATAGACCGTCATTGAGTAATGTGGAAATATTGCAGACTCAAAAACGAAAACAAAAGTATTTACCTTCTCTTGCAGTTCAAGAATACATTGTCGATTGCAGCGTTTGCAATCACATTCAAAAATAGCGCAGTAACTAGGGACGCGGTCGATGAATAATTAAGAAATATTACAGACACAAAAATGAAAATAAAAGTATTTACTTTCTCTTGTAATTCATGGGAGAGGGTACTTTTGTACTGTAAGCTTGTTATCTCGGAACGTAACATAAGTAACCTTTTTTTTAAATAATGCAAATACTAGGGATGTATCAGATAAGCAAGTGACATCATCCTATTCAACATAAGCAAAACAAACATTATTTCCGGCAGTTTCAGTCTAACGGAAATATCATTCATATTTCTACTCAGTCGATATTAGCTATATAATAATAGCATTTATCAGTCCTCTTAGAATGCAATGTGATTGCAGTAATGCCTTCAGTCCAGAGTACTTGGCTTTTGACAAATCTTGGAATCAGGCAAACGGTTGTGCAAGAAAGTAATGCGATAAAATAAAACAAACTAAAATAACAATAATAAAAAAAGTCAGTTGGTCGTAAATCGTCATGATCTGCACCACACATGTACTACTCAACTTTTCAGACGCAGGAATTCAAAGTACTGCATGCAAATTAATACCTCCTGTGACCCATAATGACCCCCCCCCCCCTCCCAGCTAGCCTGGACTCGTTCATGGCGTTCATATAGGGTTCTCTTATCGTCCAGGAGTCATTGCAGGCGCATCCACGCATCGAGAAATCAATTAAAAATAATCGGTTTTAAAGCTTTGCATTTTTAATTATATGTTGCTGTTCATTACTTTGTTTCAAAATATTTTGTTGCTGCTATTCATCCTTTTACTTCAATAGACTACAAAGAAAAGACACCAAATAGTATCCGTGCTGCCTGCGACATTCCTATGGACAAACCCCAGCAGTCAAGCCTCTTTTCATCAGGGGTCCCCCTGTAGGGAATTAAATTAAGCAAAATAAAATATTTTTCTTGCAGTTAGCCGTTAAAGAGCTGTTGACTAAGGCTACTTTTGCTTAAGACTAAGTTTGCTGGCATTTGAATGAATGGTACCTTCATATGGAATTGGAATCTTTTAACCATTATATGTCTAAAGGTAATGAGAAAACGACTATAGCTGTGATTAGTACTTTGAGGGATAACGGATGACGTCTACTTTGCATTTTGCGGCTCGAGATTCTACGGGCATGATTTCAAGCCAACGGTTCACCAGGTTCAGAAGACACATGCACGCACAATGTCGGATGTAAATAAGATTTGCTTGAAACCAAATCTGTCTGTGTGTTTTGAAAATTAGTAAGCTTAAAAATGTGTAAATAATTTGGCACACAATATTCAAAAATGCATTTTGGACACAATTCTAAGAATTTAATTGCTCATTCCGCTTAAATTCACTTGAAATAGCAAGCATGAAAATTTTCCAAGTTTGTCGTCTTAACATTAATCAAAATTTTAATTTACAACTTCCATTTTAATTTCTCATGGTGAACCTATATCACAAAATTATAGATTGAAGTCGCAAGTGACACCCCTATCTACAATAGAAGACACTTCACATTTCAAATTCAGAAGTATGTTTAATAAGTTCAAATTCTAATATTGCAACTTTCATTTTCATTTCATTGGATGCATCCGCATCACAATACAACGAATTGAAGTCGGATGGACATTAATATGTAAACAGTACTTTTGAAACAATGATTTCTCTTTGCTTTTTTTTTTTTTTTTTTTTTTTTTTTTTTTAGAAATTCAGTGTGTGTCGCCAAAGAGATAAGCAAAATTTGTCTTCATTGAATACTGGGATATTTCAAACTTTAAATCTTGAATACCGGCAAAGCTCACCGCCTCTCGGGAGAAACACGAGCTCTGGGAAACTTTGACAGCGAAAAATTTTCTTTGATATGCAATTAAGCTCTTAAATTTCGAGATATTTTTTTCTCCCCCAGAAGCATTATAACTCTGACACAGGCATGGATTTACAGCAGGGAGGAAGTGTGGCTGTTTGAAGTGAAAGCAACAATCCCAGTATCAACAAATTGGCACATGGGTGGTCATAAGGAGCAGCCATCCATTTTTGGGCAGTACTGAAGGCTGCATAAATACGTATATATATATATATATATATATATATATATATATATATATATATATATATATATATATATATATATATATATATATGTATATATGTGTATATGTATATATATATATATATATATATATATATGTACATATATTTGTATGTCAAACAATGGATCATTTAACTCTTTCAGTGCCAACTGCGCTTAAAGTCGAACTACTTAAATGGAACTGCTGTGAATTATAACAAGTGTGCTAGACCCATGTTCCTTGTCAAAAGACAATTCATTTAAGACCCAGCCCGAATTAAATTACACAGAATATAACAGTCAAGGTAAACAGTTTTCATCAGCACCCTTCGGGCACAACCGGCTCAAAGAGTGCCGAGGAAAGCTGTTGACTCAGTTCAAAATGTGCCACTGGAAGAGTTAAGGCTTTACCAATTGTCTTGCTTCCATGTGATAAGGTCAGGACAATTTTTGGATAAAACTTTGTTTATCTCAGTAATACGATACAACCCTTGTTGCCGGTAACTAGTTTTAAAATTGCTAGATAGCGCTTTTACAAAACAAAACTCATCTCGGAATACACTTGAGAGATAGTCGGGCTTGTCAGCAACGTGTAATTTGATGACACGTCCTAACAATATCAGCATACATTGCAACATCCGCATAAAATACATGCATGGATATACAAAAAAAAAAAGGATTTAAAAAGGTTTAACTGCATGGTATCCAGGATTGATGTAATCTTATCTGATGATGGTTAGGAAGATTCCCAACATTGCATATGGGAGATAAAAAAATAACTCAGCGGCCATTGAACGGCGTATCTAGCTGCTACTCAGATCGTTGTTCCCCATGGCCCTCCCGGACTGAAAGTGATACGTATCGACAGTATTTTGACACAGTTAACAGATCAATCTTTCAGGACCTATAATTATGTATATTTTATATATAGGACCATTAATGCATGAATGTGTCAGTAACAGTACTTGTCAGTAGCCTATGTAATTTGGTCAGTTTCCCGAAAACTGAAATTGTTCTTTATTCCACGTATTATTGGCGCTCCAGAATGGTTGGGAAAAATTACATTTATTTTGACAAATATGTACAATGATACAACTAATTGTTCAGCGTAAAATTCCTGCATTACTTGGGCAAATATTTACTTCTGAGAGCCATTCACGAAGTGAAGTGAACTGGTCTCTTCGTCAAATTTTGCCCATATGTATAGACTTAAAATCCTGTTAAGAAAAATTGTTTATTATAACATGTTTTGCGGCATAAATGCTAATGACTTTCATTCTTTTCTAACATGCCTAAATGCACATTTACTCAATATTAAAAAATACTCAAAATGGCCAGTATTTTCTCAAATGTAACAAACCTGACACATTACGTTGATACATTGACTCAAGGTTGGCAGTAAAATAGAGCTTAATTGTTTGAGGAGCAGGTGTCATCATGGAGTTTGTTTTACAGCTGTGGTGCAGGATGTACATTGTTGCAGTCCTTATTAGGATTTCCCTTGGTTTATACAGGTGGTGTAGCTGCAACTGTTTATTTTACAATCACTGGGACTGAATATAATGCCCCAGCTTGTTTCCACTTCAGTTAAACATTGGCGGATGGTTTAACTAGGATAGCTAGAAAGGGTACATATTGGTCCAGGGGCTAGGTCAAATAGTTCTTATCTGAACCTGTACTATACAAATTTGGTAATTATGGTTTGTTTGACAGTTATTCTTCTTCCATATGAAGCTCTGCATTTATAAGCAGAACTTCACGTATTTAGCCAATTCATCAATTGCCACGTTCATATCTATTCATTATTATATGGGTTGTCTTTGCTGAATATTTAGCTCAGACAAGGAGCCCCTAGTCAGAGAGACATGTACGGGTAAAAGGCTCCGCAACATGTTGAGTAGTTACCCGCTGAAGACCCTTTAATTTATTTGGGCTGATACAGGCTGTGTCAAAATTTTACAGAGGAACGTGTGCAGTATGGACAATAGTACTTCTATGTATATAGGTAAGACAGGGACAGGTTAGCTTATGGAGAGTAAAGAGTTCGGACTGCAGAACAGGGTAATGACTACTAGGAAGTGGTTTTGGACAAAAAGACACAAATACAAAGATATATATGTATTATATACATATATATATATATATATATATATATATATATATATATATATATATATATGTGTGTGTGTGTGTATATATATATATATATATATATATATATATATATATATATATATATATATATATATATATATATATATATATATGAATTCCGTGCGTCTTTAGGCATTTAATCACTCATGTGGTCAGTTTATGTGGCAAATACTTCGCTGCAAATTAGAAATGTCTCGTCCCGTCCATGACAAGCAGAAAAAGCAAAAATAAAAACGATAAATAGGGGCACGTAAGGAACAAAGGAAAAATTCAAGACATTTGTCGCTCATGATGACGAAAAATGTATTTTCTGATACACGTACACGTACACGTACACGTACACGTATTGGGAAAAACAACATGCAAAATTCTCCACAATTTATTTTACCGGATGAAACGCTCCATTGCCACAAAAACGTGAAGGTGCATGGAATAGCTAGGAAAAGGAGATCATTTTGTTCGTTTACAGGCAGTGGTGCCATTCCGTTTAATAATACAGCATATAACATAAAATATGAAGGGTCACACGAGTACAACTTACATGCATCTGTTCATATATCGCATCTGTATACACACATATATACGCACATGTGAAACTACGCAAATTCAAATGAACATTCAAACATCCATTAATCCAACAACCCTTACATATAGATCAAACGCATATCAAGGGGCAATTATTTCAATACTCACATGTTAGTATCTTGTTCATTTACATTTGGTATTGTTTTTACTTTTAACATATATTGATTAATTATTCTATCAGGTTCGATAGCTTTACACAAAGACTTCTTGAGCTTTGCATGACACAAATCTGACAAGCCTAACGTTGGAACATTTTCATTAATTGATGGTTAATGAACGTGGGATAATGAATCGAAGAGGCAAACAAGCATATTTTTATATGTTGACATGTGTTCCCACCAAGTTTCATGGTTGAACCTCAAATACTTTTTGAAGTACACGCGACACAATTGTGACAAGTTTAACATCGAAACAACATTTCCTCAAAGTTTCATGGATGTAACTCAAACATTTTTTTTGGTTTTGGATATGCGCGGCACAAATTTGGCCATTTTAATGTCCGATGGATGGACGAACGGAGGAACAAGGGCAAATTTATATGCTCCCCCGTGGGATCATAAACATTTGTAATCTTTAATTCCAAACTTAAGTAATTTATAATTGCTGTATATGATTCTGTGAAGGAATTTATACTGGAATGCCCTCAGTTAAGAAGAAATTGGACATTTGGAGTGAAGAACAGGTTTCCCAATGCGCATCATCTATTAAAATATGGATATCTGAATTCCATTTTAGTAATATAAACTGTGAGTATAAAATCTTAACACGCAACCCATTGTGGAAAAAATCCAACAAATACATAGAGAGAGAGAGAGATGGAGAGAGAGAGAGAGAGGGAGAGAGAGAGAGAGAAAGAGACGGACGTTATGGTTTTTTGTCGGCATTATATTATTAATAAAACGTAAATATGGTATCAAGCTGTCTACGTTCAGTCCTTGTGACTTCTTCCTCCGAAGGGGCTGTTGAAGTAATAGCCTGGAGTTTCATAACGTTAGATCTCACATTTCAAAATTTAGTGCAAAATGCTTCACCCATAATAAATGCATCATTATCGTCCATTACATTTGATACTCTACTTTGATACTCTATATCTTTGCGGCTCAAATGAGCTGTGCAAATAATTTTATTTCCAATCCAATCCTTGGTCATGAATTATATGTACCAAATATACTGAAATACAACTTCTTTTTTTTAGGTAAAGGCTCAAAAAAATTAATAGCATATCGTGTATTTATAACTTCCTTCTAGCATGCATTGGTTACGTTTTTTCAAAACATAATCGACAACTGTGTTGTTGATATTACATTTTCATGTATTTTTAAAATGTGTGGATATACAAAATCTTATCATCTTTCTACACCACGAGCACATAACATTTTAATCCAGCTGAATTGCGTGCTTAGTTGTATGACCTTTTTCATAAGAACGTATTGGGATTATGAAACGTATGTGGGAAAATTACACTTTAGTTTATCTTCATCAGATCCTCGTAAAACGTTATATAGAAAATTTTATGTATTCTTAAAAAATGTCATGTTGTGCAATTGTTTAAACTGGAGTAAGAGCTACCGCCAAAAATTGATAAGCTGTGATAAAGGAAAGGTTTTTAAAATGGTAATGTTGCCATACAATCAGAAATTACCCTGCGACTACATGTTTAACTGATTATTTCTCTGTTGTTAAGGACTATGTATAAATCAATTTTGCTAACTTTGAAGGATCTGCAAGCACCATAATCCCTAATAACAGGGTCATTTGTCCACTGAAATTTATGAGCAGTATTCAGCTTAAGATTTGTGCTATTTAACTACCTATAAGTATAAATTCATTTTTTCGCAATTTCTGTCCTAATATTTTTCAAAATTTCAAACATTATCATTTCTTTTTCCAAAACAGTTTTAATTTGCTCTACCCCTCAGATATGTATCATGCGCACACTGGTATATGTCTGTGTGCCACTACATACATGCTGTTTTTGCTGGAATTCTTTCTTTCTTTACCGGCAAATTCGTGCTACATTTCATTTGAAAAGTACTATACGTAAAAACTCAAAACTTGGTATGATTATACTTCCACACATGAAGTCCTGAGATTTTGTAAAGAGGTTCAATGCTTTTGGAAATTATGCAAATTTGGGCCACATGAACATTTAAATCTGGAGTATATCCAAAACTATTATAGACACAGGTAACCAACAAAACTTGAATTAATGTTTGTAGCACTGCACATTTTCGTAATTTACATGTGACCTCTAAAGGTCAAAGGTGAAGGTCATTTTACCATTTGAAATTTTCATATAGCCAACACTTGGCCAATTTTTATCCAATTTTGATCGTGTCTGGCTCAAATTGTATCATTTGGACCTTCCAACATTTTCATCCAGCTATAGTTCTGTCATTTTCATCCATTTTTAATCATGTTGGACTCCATTTGTAGGTTTTGAAACACTGCAATTTTTTGTATTTTACACGTGACCTCTAAAGGTCAATGTCATTTTGCCATTTGAAATTTTCTCCCAGCCATAACCTGGTCAATTTGTATCCGATTTTGATCACGTAGGACTCAAATTGTAGATATTGTAACACTGCACATTCTTTTGTAATTTACATGTGACCTCTAAAGGTAAAAGATCATTTGGTCCTTTAAAATTTTCATCCAGCCATAACTTGATTCTTCCGATTTGGTTCATGCTGGCTTAAAAAAGAAAATTGTAACACAGTACAATTTTTCGAAATGTACATGCCACTCCTAAAGGTCAAAGGTCAAGGTCATTTGGACCTTTGAAATTTTCATTCGTTCATAACTCAGTCAATCTTCACCCAATGCTATTTTTTTGTAAACTCAAATTGTAGGTGTTGCAACAATCCATAATTTTGTTAATAACATCTGAAGGTCAAAGGTCAAGGTCATTTGGCTCTTTGAAAGATTCATCTAGCCATAACTTGGTCAATTTTTATCTGATTTGGTTCATGTTGGGCTTTAATTGTAGGTATTGTACCTCTGTACATTTTGTAAGTTACATGTGACATCTAAAGGCCAAACTCATTTGGACTTTGAAATTTTCATCCAACCATAAGCTTAATAGAATGTGAAGTACCAAAGGACAAAAGTTATATCATTTGATATTCACAACTTTTGAAGCCACAGAGACAGATTTGCTATGAAGTAAAATTCTTTTCTAGTAAATCTTGTACTCTTTATACTTAATCTTGACAGCTTTATTTGTTTCTGTATTCTAATTTTACCACAAATTTACACACACACCGGAAAAAGGTGTGGCAAAATTGGACACCTTGAAGAACCCAGCAGGATATTTTAATGGTTCAGAAGCCCACCCTATGTTTAAAGCATGACTACTTGACGGTCTCAATCAAGTATTTAATGTTTGGCCCCAAATGAAACGAAAAAACTGTTTCTCCACTCTAACCTGTCAAAAACTTTATCAAAATCTTTTAACATAGCTAAAGCCTGCATTCCTCTGTCTCGGTAAACTTCAATATGTCTGTTATTCCTATATTCTTATCAATGTGTCTGTTGGGTCAAAATTTAGTGTGATCACTGTCGATTAAATTTGGTAAAACTTTCCCTCGTCTATATACCAAACATTCAGTTATTAATTTATGGTCTGTGTTAAATAAAAAAGTAGACGTCTCCGAGAAAAGCTGCGGACAGGATGAACGCGGAAAGAAACAAAGGTCTTCATTGCCAAGCCATTGTGCTTATGGCGTAATGTAATACAAAACTATCACCCAATACCTTTACATTCGCAGCTTCTTCCTATCATCCCATAGTTATATGGAACTATTGTAGGGCAAAAAAGATGTGTCCTGTGTCAATGCGGTGCACAACGGGACCTTCCTTAACACTTTACGGGCGAGAAAACCCCAAACGTAGCCGTGGACAAAAGAAGACAAGACAAAAACACGGTTGAAAATAACAGCCACACGATAAGGACAGATGGAAGGGCTCATATCAAACTTCAGTGTGACAACATTGTCATTTCCTGCGTTCATGTACTTGTACACACGAATTCAAACATTCTGTTTAGCTAATATCTATTGGTGTAAAACGACCAGTAGCAGAGATATATTCATGAATTTGTTATCTCACAAAAACACGAATGACAACCATAAAGTACAGTTCACTATTAAAGTGGATGGGATATAGGGATAACACTAGAATGTAGTTTGGGTCGTGGTAGAGTAAATAAGGGACAGCCAAAAATAATGCAAAACAACAGTTAAGCTGCAGGAGCACCGAGGTGCCTAGGACTCTTACCTCGGTGCTCCCGTGGTTCAGCGGTTGAAGATCTTTGCCATTATTATATTTTGCCAGACCCGTATTTATTGTTCAAAATTATAAATTGAACTTGCAGTTGTATCTTAACTTTTTTCCGTTCCATATTTTGGACTGAGTCAACAGATTTCCTCGGCGCGCTCTGGGAACATTGCACCGAAGAATTCTGTTGATCTGGATTATCGTATTCTATGTTACTACACGCATCCTGGCACTTGAATGAAAGACCTTTTTCACATCGAACATGAATCGAGCATCCTTTTCATAATTCAGAGCAGTTGGTTTTTAGCAGTTCGACTTTAGTCGCAGTTAGCACCGAAAGAGTTAATTGTCAATTGGCCAAAGGACAAATGACAGGCATACAATTCAGCACACAAGTTTTTATTATCCTAGAACTTTCCCACACAATTTTGAACAGCCATATGGGCATCAGTTTCACTTTTGCATCAGGTCGGTCATACATTGAAACAACCATGACAGTGTAACTTTTAATTCGGCTCGGAGACAAGTCATTTTTACTACTTTCGGTTTTCCTCAGTTCAATCATGGATAAATTTATCTGACAGAAACTAATTTTGGATTAATTTCAAAACAAATTCACCACATAAAGAGTATCATGTTGAGTGTCCTGTTTAGTTTTAAACTACGTGAAAAAGTTTGTTTCCACACGAATAAGTTCTAAATTTGGCGACCAAACGTCACAAATGTCGTCGAAGCATAATCTGGAAGTTCGAAACAAGTTGGCTATAAAAGCGACATAGAATACATAGTATCACATTACCTGCACTGTTCAGTTGTTTTTTCTCCTATCATATTAGCTGAAAAACTTCGTTTTCATAAAAATAAATCTGAAAAAGGCCCCAATGTCGTCAAAGCATAATCTGTAAGACTATTTTACTCTGTCACGTAGGACGATTAAATTCAGACATTCACATTCGAGAACCTACTCCCATTCCTCAATGAGCAAGAATGAGTTACTTTGTAAACCATTTCCATTTTAACTTCTACCGTTTAAATATGTGCTGAGAAGAAAAAGGTGGATGGGCAGTGTGGCTCTGATTTAAACAATCCAAGAAGTTGGGCATTTTGACACGACATTTGCTTCAAAGTACAGACAAAAGAATGGAATTATTATGGAGACGTGATACTTGTCTAGATCCCAGTTCTCCAAAATTAAAATTAGCGGAGAAAATGTTCCGTAAATTATATTACAGTTTACACTGACAATGATTAAATATCCCACATCCAATGATCATGCACGTTCCTTAAATTCCCAGGATATATATGACATTTTCGAGTCTCGACTCCCACACCCTGTCATATAACAGTAGAAAAAAATGAGTGTGTCGATCGCTCCGCATTATGACGGTAACAGGCGGACAATTTGAAGGTTGGTTTATGATCTTTAATGGTTCATGGCAAATACAAATTGTTTACACACAGAAATTTTCAATTGCAAAGATTGTTATAATGAACTTCTGAGTGTTATTTGAGGAATCATCGCACTTCAAAAACATGCACAAGAGACTCATAAAATGGTAGTTTATCTGGATTGTACACCCTGTACCTGATCGCACTTTACATTTAGTGATTCCACTTCTTTGATGACACACAGATGAAGGTCATAAAATTGACTTTATCTAACAGTACGTAACAGTTTCGTTTTTCAACCCTGGCTGAAAATTCCACACGTCATTTTACTTCAGTGCCAGCTTGATCATGCTGGCTGAGCAAATACCGCATGGAATATAAGCGGAATGGCGATATGATGTTCCAACATGATTGCAGATAAAAACCCAAAGTATTATTCATGAAAGCTGCACATTGAAGCAGGGACATTCAGTGAAATGCTATTGTAATAAAATACACTTCTGTTCTATACATTATCTCTCAAACGTGATTACCTAAAGCGGACAGGAAGTTACACTCTGCTATCTTCTATACATTGACATAAAGAAAGCACTGATATCAATTTCGCACTTCTCCTGCAGTAATAAAAACCGCTGGTTATTTGGTCTGTGACTAAAGCAATATGCCCTAAGGATGGTAAAGTTTAAGGAACCAGTTTTTACAACTCAAAATTGTATGAAAACTACTACAGAGGCCTGGTATCTGGTACCATAGTTTTATGTCCATTCAGCTGAATACACAAGCAAATAATTACACTAGTTCTCGGGGGCAGAATTGTGCACTTCCATCGGGTTGTATCTTACAGCTATCTGGAATAACCTTATTACTTTTGAGACTACCAAAATAAAATTTTCATCATGATTTTTTGTACACTTAGATTCACCATGAGTATTGATGTTTACACATGCAGGAGTCTTTACGTTAACGAGTTGCAAATTACAATGGAACACGCTGGAAATACACAACTCTTGCTTTTCCAGCTCGTGTGTGGAAAGCTACAGGCATTATACCGGAAGTGCGAGGCAAATACGGGCTAAATTTGTTAATGTATGCTAATTGGCTGTCATAATATGTTTATTACTTGCCAATATTTTTAACTTGCTGATATTTAATCAAATAGAGCAGGGGCCTAAGTAATTTCACAATACGGGCCAACATTGTTGTCATCTGGTGGTTTTAATCTTAAACATGTTGATAACTGATAAACATATTATGAAAACCAACATCAGAGAACATTATCAGATTTGACCCGCATTTGCCCCCCCCCCCCTCCCCTCCATTTCCTATTATAATGCCTACAGCCCTCAACAGTCGTACGCCGAGCTTGGAAAGAAAATGACTCTTTAACGAAATAATAACAAGTTACTGATGCACGTTCATCTTATGATGAACCGTCTGAAAAACGACTCTCGGCTGGCGGATGCCTGGACCTGGAATGCACAGGTTTATGTGAAGACTAAAAATGGCAAAGTGCACAAAATCAAATACGGACAAAGACTAGATGAAGTAATAGACCATGTCAGGAATGAGTTTCACCACCAGATGGCTCTGGGGTACTATACACCCTAGCCTGGTTGAGTGCCCACTAGCTAAGCATGGCAGATTATGGGAGGTGGAGAGTCTTTGAGTTAAAACAGGAACTGATCAAGAGAGGAGCACCAACTAAAGGCAAAAAGTGTGATTTAGTAGAAAGGTAAGTACTTGCTGATCAGTTTCATATATTATCTTACAGGAATTTATCCCAAGATTATAAGTTTAGTCACTTTACTCCGATGGGTTGAACCAGCAGTTTACATCACTGGTCATATATTGCTGTGTGTGTGTATAAATACCTCTCTTGGCCACACACAATTCTGTGACAAGTCAAATTATGAGACTGTGATTAAAAGTATAATTAATGTTCCATAAAGAGAGACTTTCATAGCCATACATACATTATTTTAAATGTGGAATAACCTGGTCAAAGTGTACATAAGCCACCAGTAGCCTGACCTGAGCCAAGCCTCTGGGGCCCAGCCAGTAGCTTGTATATTGGGTCACTCCAGGGGATTAGCAAGGTGTTAATGCTGCTGTTGTCTTGTTCCTCTGGGGAGAGTGCTTTATGGGTGTGCTGTGTATACAGCACACTTGTTGGTAATGTGTTTGTCCAGAATAACAATGAGGTAAAAACACTGCATACTCAAAGGCAAAGATGAAAAACTGAACAAGAAAAGGAAAAGTAACTTTATGTCCCCTCCAGTTTGAAAGTTTACCTTTTTCCCTACATTTGAACAGCTTAGTAATAGTAATGCCTAACTAGAAGGCACTAGAATGCTTATATTCATATTGGCTCTGGTGATTATTTGTCTGGCGATCATGAACACTCTGTTTTTGTTTGTTTTCCTTTTCTGAGCTTATATGATGTATTGGATAAATATGATATTATGAGAGTTTTTAAACAGTGGTGCCACCTGGAGGTGAAAGTTTCATCAGCAGCTTCAGCACTTATTTATGTATAACGAGGACATGTGAACTATTTTTAGATAATTACACATGCATGCAAATATAGGAAACAACATATGTTATTTGATGGACAGAGCACACCATGGTGCCTTTATTTATGAATGATTTAGTTTGCTTTCTCAACACAAACCATACACTCTTTCTTCCAGATACAATATGACACATAGGGCCTAGTTCAGGAACCCATAATTACCTACAAATATTATCACTGAGTCGGGTTCATGGACCCGTACTTCCAGGTATATTTTAAATACAGGTGTGTATGTTCCTGGATATTATGTAAGTTCATGTTTGGAAACTGTATAACTATGAAATTAATCAATAACTGATGCACATGCGTATGTATACAACAATCATGGTCATGCCTCATCTTTGATGGAAATTGATATGGGATGCCATACGGCCATGGGAGTATTGCTTGAAACATATTAGTATTTATTTATTTATGCTCTGCTAGGGTACCAGTTTATATGGGTGGAACATAGGCATGTGGACTTGCAAGTTGTCTTTAGATAAAGACACGTGAGAGGAGACAATAAAATGTTTTGTATGGTGGGCATCCATAGCTTGCACACGTTCACTGTGTATTTACCTATGACTTAATCCTTCATGCTTGTTAAGACAAGTATGTTGGCGGTCATGTAAGTTCATAGAATTGTGTACCCGCCCCCTCTATATCTTGTTGCTATTATTATCATCACCAAATTAAATATGTTGGGTTAATGGCTGGATTAAGTAACTGGTAATGTACATAAAGGTATTGATACATTTATTTGCACCTTGGTCTACTTGTGATCCACGTTTTCATCTTAAGGTCAAGTATAGTGTTTGGTGATCACACAGGTTCATTTTTTGAAAGTATAATGTATCATATTTTATTATTTTGTGGAAATTGATGGGAGTGCCACCTGGTGGAGAGTAAGCAAACAATAATTTAATTAACATTAAATAAATGTGTGGAACACGGGCAGGTGTATAATTTCTTAGTTGAAGGCATGTAGGATACTATATAGTATATCATGTATATGGTGGACTGAACACAATAATAGTGTATGTTCGTATGTTCACATGACTTAAGTTGATTTTGGTGACTTAATTTGATCTTGTAATCCACCCCTTCATCTAGAGTGGACAAGTACAGTGTATGGTGATCATGCAATTCATGTTTTGAGTCTGAGACTAGGAAGACTCTTAGTTCGAGTGTATAATATACCGTATTATATTATTCTGTGGAATTTGACCGGAATGCCACCTGGTGGAATTGTCAGTGGTGGATAGGTGGGTGAACAGGCAGGTTACAATATACATGTATTATATGGTGAAGCACATTACTGGATAGGTTATTCACTTCTGATCTGGTTTCTCAGTTATAGACACCACACCTATCCTTATTCTTTAGAGATAAATAATATGTGTATGCCTAGAGACAGGTAGCGGGTATGCTTGAAATATGTATTATATTATATTTTCTATTTTTCAACTAACGTGCACTGATGTGCATGTGTACGTACATGTGCATGTCCATTATGGCTTAAGATTAAGTAGCTGATAATCTTAATTGTTACTAGTTGGTAGCATCGGGATGGACTACCTCAGCAACACATTTTATGTTTGTGGTAAACTAGCAGGTTAGAATGTACATGTATTAAAGGTGGTAGCCTATACTTTTATGATCTTTTATTTTATTTTATTTTATTTTTTTTTTTTATTATTATTATTTTTTATCTATATTTTACATATATCATTCTCCTCCTTATCCATTGGAGGAATTAGCATGCGTATGCCTTGGCATGCATAGGTTTGCTTGTATAATATATAGTCTATTTTTTTTTTTTTTTTTTTTAAATTATATGCACTGACCTGTTCACCTAGCAGCTGAAGGTTAGGTATGATGTACAGTAAAGTATAATTTGTTGATTACAAATACTCATAATTTTCATAATGTGACATGGGTAGCATTATTAGGCTACATTGCACACTTTCAGATATTTAGAAACTCATGTTTGAACTTGACTTTTGTCTCCATTTAAGTAAAGGTATTTTGCAGGTATGGGTAGTTCTGGTCACTCGTATACATAATTTTATGAAAGCATGTGTACTGAAGACCACACTAATATTATCAGTACATGTATAAGTTGTTTGATGCAAGCACTACACACAGCAGAGTCCATTCATGTAGATTACTAACTATTTTCTGTTGCTGTATTGTTTGTTACGACATGGTGGTTTCCATGTTTCTTCTCATATCTTGTTTATATTTGCTTGGACTCCATTAAAATGGAGATCCTCACTTTGTTTCCCCAGGCAGCTTGTCCTGAAGTACCCTCCCCCCACCTTTTCTTTTTGTTGATTTTTGTTGGATATGTGTGTTTTTCTGCTTTGTAAAAGGAACGTTTCCATGATGTATTGCCTGCTTATACTTTGCAATTGTCATCCTGAGACATACATGGTGTATTTTCTACTTATAATATGTAATTGTCATCTTGAGTCATATACATGCTATACAGATCTTTTCTACAAACAAATCGATACTTAATACAAAATTATGTTATAGGTACAATATCTGATTTCAGGTACAGATTTCCTTGCATAATTAATATCTCAGTGTCGTTGTTTACGTGTGTTATGTGGTCTGTTCTGAGGCAGAAATGTGGTGTTTTCAAAGATATATTTTGTTCTTGTTTTGTTAATATAGTTTGGTTCACATTATGTCAAGATGTATGAGTACATGACATTCTATAACTATGGCTTTTAACTTTAATCTTTTCTCTTTAAATACAAGAGGACTCTCTGACACATTCAAAAGAAGATCTGTTTTCCACTGGATTAGAAAGTTTCATAAGGGTTTTTGTTTCTTGCAAGAAACACATAGTACCTTGAAAACAGAAATAATTTGGAAAAATGAGTGGGGAACTAAAATATATTTTTCCCATGGCACAAGCAATAGTAGGGGTGTTGCCATCTTAATGCCAACTAAATTAGAGTATAATGTTCAAAATGAAATTAGTGATCCAGAAGGGAGGTATTTGATACTAGATGTTATGATAAGTGATGCAAGATTCATCTTGGTTAACATTTATGCACCCACAAAAAACCATGAAAGAGAACAATTAGTTTTTTTAGAACAGTTATATGAATTATTGCAAGATTACTCTGGGGAAAATATCATTATTGGTGGTGATTTCAATACTATTTTAGATCCAGATTTAGATAAGAGAGGCGGAACATATTCACCAGTCAGTAGATATGGACATGGTATTCAGAATTTGTTAATTGATGAATTAGACTTATTAGACATATGGCGTTCATGAAATCCAGATACTTTCATGTTTACTTGGCAGCAAAAAAATCCCTCAATTCAATGTCGTCTAGATTTTTGGCTAATTTCATCCTTCCTATCAACATATATAACAGGTGATAAAATAAAGCCTTCAATCAAAACTGATCATAGTTTGATATCCCTATGTCTTAAGGGGGATCTTTCTGAAAAACGGGGGCCAGGCTTCTGGAAATTCAATGCAGCATTATTAAAGGATTCTGATTATGTACAACAGGTAAAAGATATAATAAATTCTGACAGTACAAAGTATTCAGATTTAGCTGATGAAGGTTTACTATGGGACACCATTAAATGTAATATTAGAGGGATGACTATAAAATATTCAAAACATAAAATGTTTGCACAAAGGCAAAAAGAACAAAATTTGCAGCAGGAATTAGATAACTTTTCATCTCAAGAATTATTAAGTGATGCAGACCAAAACAGAATTGCAGAAATTGAAAAAAATTTGATAGAAATCAATGATGAACAAACCAAAGGTGTAATGATTCGCTCTCGAGTGCGCTGGACAGAATTAGGTGAAAAAAACACAAAATATTTCCTAGGTCTTGAAAAAAGAAATTATAAAAATAAATGCATTACAAAATTATTTAAAAACAATCTGGAAGTAACTAATCCGAAAGAAATTTTACATGAAGAGCAGGCATTTTATCAGACTTTATACACTTCCATAAACTTGGACTGGGATCAGTTAATACTTGAAAATACATATAAACAGCTGTTAGAAAATCCTGACATGCCTAAACTTAAAGAAACAGACCAAATTATTTGTGACAGTCCCCTAACAATGTACGAATGTGCAAATGCATTGAAACGTTTTAAAAATGGGAAAAGTCCTGGCTCTGATGGTTTTACAGCAGAGTTTTATAAATTCTTTTGGGACGATATAAAATATTTAGTTTTTAACAGTTTACAGTATGCCTTTGAAGTTAATAATAAATTGTCCATTGATCAAAGCAGAGGAATCATTTCCCTAATTCCAAAGAAAGATAAATCTCGTACTTTGTTAAAAAACTGGCGACCCCTATCTTTATCAAATATTGATTACAAAATCTTAACCAAAGTGTTAGCTTTAAGGTTGCAAAAATTTCTGCCTGACTTGATTCATGAAGATCAAACTGGTTACATTAGGGGTAGATATATTGGCGAAAATATTAGACTTATATCACATGTTATACATTACTACGATAAACATAATCTATCTGGACTGTTATTACTGATTGATTTTGAAAAAGCATTCGACACCATTGAATGGAACTACATTGATAAGGTACTTTCAGCATTCAATTTTGGACCAAACTTTCGTAAATGGATTCAAATATTATATAATGATGCTTCTAGCTGTGTCATTAACAACGGGAACTTTTCTGAATTTTTTCCAGTTTCAAGGGGTGTACGTCAGGGGTGTCCTCTTGCTCCGTTCTTATTTGTTTTAGCGGTTGAGCCAATGGCTCTAATGATAAGAGCCAATAAAGATATCAGTGGTTTAAAATTTTGTAATCAAGAAATTAAAGTTAGCCAGTTGGCTGATGACACCACATGTTTTGTCTCAGATCAGAAATCAGCTAAACTATTATTTGATACTCTTAATGAGTTTGGAAAATACTCTGGGTTGCTTTGTAATATCGAAAAAACTAGTATATACTGGCTTGGGCAACAGAAGTTTGATGAAGACTGGGATTTACCAGTCTTCTGGAAAGAAGGCAAATTTTGCACATTAGGAATTATTTTTGATAAGGATGAAAATTTAATGTGTCGACTGAATCATGGTTCGAAGTTGCAGTCCTTTAAAGAAATTCTTAAAGTTTGGAAGATTAGGATTTTATCATTGATAGGTAAAAATATTGTTCTTAAAAGCCTGGCCACTTCAAAACTCCTGTATCCAATATCAGTAATACACGCTGATGATAATATTGTCAAAGAAGTACAATCTGCAATATATCAATTTATATGGAATAACTCCACACATAAAGTGAAAAGTTCAGTCATGCACCAGAGTATCTTAAATGGAGGACTTAAAATGACACATTTTAATACACAAGTCCTTGCTCTTCAGTTAAACTGGGTGAAACGCATTTTTAATAACGTTAAAGCTAAATGGCTTGTCGTCTTCCAAAAATTCATTCCGGAAATAGATATTAAGGTTCTCTTTATGAGTAGATGTCACTTGGATATTTCACAATATAATTTACCATTGTTCTATCAAGACATTATTTCTGCCTGGAAATTATTCCGAAATTTTGCTCACCCCAAACATTTGAGTGCTATTTGTAATGAGTTCTTGTGGTTTAACGCATTTATCATGGTTGGTGGGAAAGCTGTATTTTATAAACAGTGGTATGAAAAAGGAATTAAATTTATAGGTGATATACTAAGTATGCGTCGAGAATTCCTTAATATAGAAGAATTGCAAAATAAGTTCAATATACGAATAAATTTTCTTGAATATTACTCATTGATATCAGCTATACCTCGAGAATGGAAACAAAAGTTGCATTTAAAAAATATACATTTTACAGAAAATCCTTCTACTGTATTTTTTATCATTAATGGCAAGAAAAGAAATATCAAACATATCAGTTGTAAAGAATTCTATTGGTTTATTATAGAAAATGAGATACATGAAGTTCATACATGTATTAATAAGTGGCCAGACATACTTAACGTTGAGATAGAAGAATGGAGTAAAATATTCGGTCTTGCATTTAAATGCACCATAGAAAGCAAACTTCAAGCATTCCAGTTCTCAGTTATACATAGATTTGTTGCGCATAATGCTAGACTGTACAAAATGGGACTTGCTGATTCTGAACTCTGTAATCTTTGCCACCAAAAAGACACAATTTTACATAGATTTTGGGACTGTCAATGTATTAATGCATTTTGGATGCATTTTCAAAACTGGTTCAATAGTTGTAATTCTCAAGTGTTAACATTATCTGCAAACAACATTATTTTAGGGTATTATGAGATGCCGAACAAATATGCTTTGAATAATTGTTTATTACAAGCCAAGTATTACATTCACAAAGAATTGTGCAAGAAGCAGAATATCTCTTTCATTGAATTTTTAAAGTACCTGAAATATAAAATAACTATTGAACAGCATATATTGAATTCTAATGGGAAGCAACATATTTTTGAGAAGAGATGGCTAAATATTGTGGAAAGTCTGTAACTATGTATTATAAATGTATTTTACTTTGACACAAACGACTCTTAATGTATGCACAGTACAGTACTTTGTATATGTTCACAATGTATGATATGTATGGAAACGTTCAATAAAAAAAATGGAAAAAAAACCCAAGTTACTGATGCAAAATTAAATTTGTACTAGATATTCAGGCAATCGATTTTACTAGTGCGTACAACAAAGGTGAGAAATGGCGGATGATATTCCGATTTTCAGCCCATGAACTGGAAACATGTAGACGACATTAAAAGTGAGCGTGGCCACCATTGTGAACCTATAGGAATCCATAATAGTTAAAGATGTGAACTTTCTACAACATATTAAACATAACAATCAGGCCTAGTTACGAGTGCTCGTTTTATAACTATTTCAAAAGTGTCAAACCACGAAACAGTTGAATGGCATTTTTCAAACTTTGTGTCAAAAACAGTAACCCAATACAATCTCAGACACTGGTTAATGTCTCATTGGCATAATTTATCTGGCAGACCAACCACATATGGCTTCAGGGTATCCGTTAGACTAGCACTGAATTTCAAAAATTGTTGAATATGACCCTAGATTTGCCATAAAGTGAGGTAAAGTACGCATTTTCAAAGCTGATAACCTGGAAATTCAAGTTATTATTACAATTTCATAAATTCAGTTGCCGACAATGTTCACGTAACAATTACACAAAAGATCATAATAATTTAGCACCAATATCGATTTAGCTCATTCATTTTTGAAGATAGAGCTCCCAAGACTGTGTCAATCGTAAGTTTATACAATGAACCAAAAAGCCATGTCTCAGATATTTTTTTTCAAATTTTGTTCCGTTTCATCACCACAGTTGGCTAAAATATGTCTGCTTCGATGTGTCACCATTCCACCTTAAGCTACGTATATCTCAGAAACAGCAAAAAATATAAATAAGACACGCTTTTTAAGTTTGCTTTGTGTTTTACAGATTGCCACATACTTGATGTCGAAATCTATGAAAATGTAGACGTTGAATCGAAATATATATCAAAGAATAATGATAACTTATTTTCACTTTAACAATTACTGCGTAAACATTGCTCCCGGGAACATTAGCGCAGTACCATAGCATCAATTATTAGTTTGTATACTTTCTGAAAAAGAAATTAATAGTACTTTATAAGTGATTTTAGAGAGTTAAAGGCAAATGTCTCAGTCAGCGCTGAAATCACTGCTTATTAACGTACATCTTTAAGATATTGACAGAGAAAAAAGGACTGTAAAAGTCCGGTGCTCAGCTGACCTCCCATGCACAGACTGAAGTGGTCATGTGACGTTTGGATTTATATCAAGAGCACCGTTGTTTCAGACCGTCGTTAGCAAAATCAGAATTCACTCATACAGTTCTGGGGTCCTCACTTTTAGAATGGAAAGTGACACGACCCACTACTGTTAAGAAATAAGTGTGTCAGTTTGAACATTAAAGGTCACTCAAGGTCACAAATAACACCACTGAAAGAACCCCCACAGGCACTTCCTAACAGTATATAACAAAAGCCATGGGTCCAGTATCCACCATTGCCAAGATATGAATCAATTTGCCCGTGGACCTTTCAATGCAACTCAACGTCAAATAACACACATATATGCAAAACGAAAAGCATAGGTAATTTCTTATAGTAATTGATAGTAGCCATATGTCTAAGAACCCCCATTACCACGTTTGAGAAAAAAAAATCAACCAAACATGACTATTTGAAAAATTGCGCAAAGACCTACCCAAGGTAGCTATTCCTTAAGTTTTTAAAAAGGATACGCCAGCAGTTTTGGAGAATTTGAAAATATAATACGTAAATTGTCGACCGACGCACGGATGGACAATGGACGGGCGACCATAACATGATGTAACTGACAAACCAGCTGAGCTAAAATTATCTCTATCATCTTAAGTGGGAAATTTCCTCTTGTCTGTCACAACTTCATTGATACTCTGCGTACAATATAATTAAATTAAATATACAATATCATGTATATTCAGGCTCTTACTGGCCGTTGTATTTGTTATACTTTTCACATATAGAGGAATGTGGTTCCCATCAAGAGTTCTATCAATCATAATTATTTACATTGGAACTGCATCGTGGATTAGACTCTATGAGGCACTCACATCTTCAAGCATTTCCCTCTCAAATCAGCCAAAAGCGCCCGAATGGAAATTGTTCCCTGCTTTTTGTCTTTTTATTCAAGTTCTTCGTTAATAGAAACATTGTGCTGAGACTTGTAGATAAGACCCATCATGAGTGCACATTCAGGTCAATAACTTTCTTGCCCAAAACCTTTGCCAGGTAAAGCTTTTGACCCGAGCCCTATTTTGACCAGGAAAGAGATAAGGTAGGTTAGGAATTAGGTCTAACTTCCTCTTAAAAGTATTTGACATTCTGCTCACATCCTATTACATAACATGCATGTCTTACTGCCTCTTAACAAATTTAATTACCTCTAGCCAGGTCTTAAGTACATCTTGCTCCCTCGTACCACTTGTTTAGCAGCATGGGAAAAGTATCTTACAGTGTCTTACCAGAATTGGCTCAGAGAAAGTTAGACCTTATTTTCACTAAAACTTTCCACTGAGACATTTTCGTAGCTCTTAGTGTTAGTTGATACGAAGTTTGAAATACTTTTTGTTCAATACAAGAATGTAAGTTGTGGTACGTTATGTGGATGCATATTCATACATTCCTGCATAAATAAGTAATATCCTTCTCCAGTACATCAGTAGGTTGTAGTGTAACTTATAAACATGAATAGTGTGCATTGTAATTTAAGCATATTGTAACATACAGTCATTAAAGATCTTCTCCTCCACACTTGTGAAGGTGTCAGATAAGTATCAATGTTCACTGCAGCCACAAAACAAGGGGACACTTGACCCGCCTGTTTTCGTTTACTCCCTGCCTTAAAAAAAAAAAAAAAAAAAAAGAAGAAGATTTCTCCCTCCAATCAACTTTTTTATATTTGACGCGTCATGTGCTCGGTTAGATAAAAAGAAATCCTCCAAATGATGCACAAAGCAATAAATTCACTTCGGTTTAGTTAAGTTTCCGCAGACTTTTTTCCTCAAATTGAAATGTTCTATGTCCAGATTTCTAGTTCATTTAGTGTCCTTTTTACTCCTCCTACGACATTTATCAGTGCATTTTAAGATAAACCTTGCCTACCCTCTTGAAAAGTTGCATGGTCCACTGAGTACGATCTGTCCTCGTGATTGCTTACAGTGACATAACAAATACCATGGAAAAGGGCAATGGTATTGTGCTTCAATGTGAGGTATTAACGCGTGTTACGTCATTATAAGTTGCCTGAACAGACCCGAGGATCCTCGTAAAGTAAAACTAGTCGTGACACTTCCATTTGGCATGTGACTGGCGATATGACATGTGATCGGCCGTCATGTTAGAAAGTAATCCTCAGGTGAGCCACCATTTTACTGGACCATAACGGTTTAACCTGCATGCTATGGGTGAACACTAAAGCAACAGCAGCAAAACATTTCTTTCAAACATACAACGCAGCTGAGCCTTAAGCAAATAGTTCGCGCGGAGAGACACACTAAAAGATTTTGTGTGTGTGTGTGTGTGTGTGTGTGTGTGTGTGTGTGTGTGTTTGAGGAAAACGACCACAATAAAAAGAAGAAAATAAAACAAAACCAAACTGGAAAAATAGATCTGCTTTAAAGCAAATTTGTCTGTGTGCCTTCAAAAGTTGGAAATATAGAATGCTATAACTTTTGTCCTTTAGTACTTAACATTACAGTAATATGGCTGGATGAAAATTTCAAGGTCCAAATGACCTTGACCTTTGACCTTTATACGTCACATGTAAATAATAATAATGTACAGTGTTACAATACCTACAATTTAAGTCCAACAAGAACCAAACCAGATGAAAATTGACCAAATTATAGCCAGATGAAACTTTCAAAGGGCTGAATGACCTGGGACCTTTGCCCTTTATAGGTTACCTGTTAATAACAAAAATGTGCAGTGTTGCAACACGTACCATTTGAGTCCAACATGATTAGAATTGGATGCAAATATGCTGTGTTATGACTGGATGAAAATTTCAAAGGTCCAAATTACTTTGACCTTTGACCTTAAGCGGTCACAGGTACATTACAAAAATATGCAGTGTTTAAATACCTACAATTTTAACCCAACATGATCACAATTGGATAAAAATTTACCCATTTCTGGCTAGATAGAATTTCAAATGTCTAAATAACTTGACCTTTTGACTTTCGAGGTTACAATTGAATTACAAAAATGTGTAGCGTTACAATAGTTACAATATAAGTCCAACATGATCACAATTGGATAAAAATTGACCGAGTATGGCTGGATGAGAATTTCAAAAGTCAAATTGACATTGACCTTTAACCTTTGAGGTCACATGTAAATTACAAAAATCTGTGGTGTATCAGCTGCTACAATTTGAGCCCAACATGATCATAATTTGATAGAAATTGACTAAGTTATGGCTAGACGAAAATTTCAAAGGTCCACATGACCCTGATCTTTGGCCTTTAGAGGTCACATGCAAATACAAAAAAACGTGCAGTGTTACAATAGCTACAATTTGAGCCCAACATCAAAATTGGATTAAAATTGACCGAGCTATAGCTGGATAAAATTTCAAAGGTCCAAATGACCTTGACCTTTTACCTTCAGAGGTCACATGTAAATTGGAAAAATATGCAGTGTTAGAAACATATTAATTGAAGTTGGATAGGTTACCTGTACCTCTGATACTTTTGAAGATATTCAAGATTTAAATTTTCAAATGGCCCTTATTTGCATAATTTTCAAAGCTGTTGGACCTCTTAACCAAAGCTTCAGACTTTGTCTATGAAAGGATAGTCATGCCAAGTTTTGAGTTTGAGAAAGAAAGAAAGAAAGAAAAAGGAAAGAAAGAAAAAGAAAATAAGAAAGAAAGAAAGATAGATAAACAATGTGTCTGTGTTGGCACACAGATGTCAAAAAACCAACAAAAGCAGGACACCATATACATATCAATAGTCTAGCCCCAGTATGACAAATGGGATACAGAGTTTACCCACACGCTTTTCGTGGATAAAATAAGAATACTTCGTGCAAGCTGATAAACGGTGTCATACAAGGGACCATATGCCCATTTAATTTTTTTCAGAAACCTGAAAAAATGGAAATAAGTGGAGGTTGAATGATGTTGATTTTTAATAGACACGCTAACAATATGCAGTGCAGTATGACAGGTTTTCAAAATGTTTATTTTTATAACTATAAATCTGCATTGGCATAATTTGTGTAATAATCTGTTTACGTGTTTTAAGCTGGATGATTTCGATTTACGACGACAAAAGCAAATATGCATGCCAGGAATTTAGTAAAGAGAAGTAAAAGCATCATGCTGAAGAACGAGAGGCATACATTTCAGCAGAAACATTCAACGAGGTGCGCCTGTATTAATATACACGAAGAACCCCGCACTATGATTCGACTAAATTCATAAAAACAGTTTGACAAGAAAAGACGAATTTCAAAATCTGTGTTGAATTTGTTGTTAGCAGCAGAATAGCTGAGAAGTGAATGGTTAAACGACCATGCCGAGGGCCAAATTTTGGCCAGATGAAGGTATTTGTCTAATTTGGAGACAGTGTTAAGCATAAGGAAGGTTTAAGAAGAGTATTAGGGAAGCAAGGAAATGACAGTTACAACAGTTTTAAAGCATTTGAAAAGCTCAAAAGCATATATGGTCCTCTTAATCAACCCTGTATCACTCAATCATCCCAAGCTGCTTTAGTGTTCACCCATATAGCTGTACTGTCGTTGTCAGCTGCCTTGGCCAGCCCTCACAGAAAGCGGCGTGGGTTCACTTAAGTTTAGGGGAACTCAAGCAGATAAAGTCAGCAAAAAAGATAATTTTTGTCATGTCTTTCCCAGCTTGGCTGCGTTTTTCCGTTTCACAACATGTAGGCTCCAAAGTATGTAGCTGTTGGTCTCACCACCAGATTCATGATGTCTCGCACTTTCACGTACACCTCATCATTTTTGTTGAGTTTCATGATACCTCCAAGATGGCTGACATACTCGCCATATTTCTTGTCGTTCGCCCAACACTGCGAAAGCATAGCCTCGAACAGACGTTCTTCTCCTCCATTTGGATAGAAGACATTGTAGCGTGCTATTATGTGCATCGTGGAATGGTCACTGAGAGCCTTTTGCTTATTGTCGGTGTAGAAGTTTAGGAATGCCACGTTGCTGTAGATGTAGTAGGTACCTTCCTGACGCACAATCAGGCGGCCTTTTTTGTACTCTAGTCCCTCAGATACGAAAGCATTACCTGACTGGTGGTGCCACATAGGAATTATCTGTGGAAATTCAGGACCTAAAAAATTAAAAAATAACGTTTTGTGACAGGTCAGCTTTCTTGAAACTTCGTAGACAACCTTGAATGAGGTGCAAAACTGACTGTAACCCACAGAAAACTGATAAAAAATGTTAGCACGTACATTCACCACCCAGATAAAATAAAACTTACGCATACACAGAACTGGCACTACGACACTCTTCCCAGTAGTCATTATTGGACAATCTATGTATGTACTGTGATACTCTCTGGTTTTATGGTTTATTCTATCAAGTTCAATTATGAGAATAATGATTTGCCCAGCCAGAGACATAACACAAATTGTGACAACAAAACACTTTAACTTCAACCACATGCACAAAAAGATTTGAAAAATCGATTACAAAATATAAAAGTTAATCCTACCATAAGATCGTTTTACTAAATATGATCCTTGTGAAGCCAGAAGGTGAGCGGAAGGCTTGTGTTTTGACAAGTCGTGGGTGCCAATTGTTGGGTGGACAAATATAATTTTTGGCACGTCAAAGGTTCCTGCAATGAGTTTTGTACAGCGTGAGGATTATTCGCAACATTCAATGCTCACAAGGAATACATGGGAAGTCAAATGTAAGGTATTCCTGAATATCTTGGTCAGAATCAAATTTGCGATATTTTAAAGAAAAAATGGCGTCTGGTTTTGAAGTTTTTTCTCCTACATCTTATCTCCCCAGGTGCTTCAGCATACAAGGTATTCAGTAACATTATTTTACGGCATCGTTTTATTTTGTACCTCATACGTCCCGACATGAAAGTCAGAGTTAATCAGACGAAAACCAATATGAACAGAAAATGAAACTGCCGATTTACAATCATTTTCACAGTATTTCCCAAGTACACAGCATCCAAGTTTTGATAGATTATGTGACCAAGTGCACATGCGCATGACAGTCGCTTGGTGTGATTTTCTATCAACGTGACTGCTAAAATATGAATCGGTAAAAAACTGTGTGTTTCTATCTTTGGATCGTTAACGAAATGTAGTGTCTAGGCAGGGACACGAAAAACAGAATAGGTAATAACAATATCCTTCTAAAGTACTGTACTACACACAGACAACATTTTTCGGTGATTAATAAACGTAAGCAGAAAAAGCCATGTATAGTTTATGAATCGCTTGACCGAGATAACATAATGTCCGTAATACTGCAATACATATATGAAAAATCTTACAAGTAACAAACCTCTTGCCTTCGCAATCCTGTATTTCCGCTCGGCAACCTGTGCAAAAAAAAATCATGTTCAATATCTACTTAGCAAGGCTATATCATAGGCAAAGATTATTGTAAGTTTAATTAAAGGTGGGAATTGTCTGTGTTTCAAGTAGCTAAAACTGCAATTCTTAGTTTCCAGATACCAATTATTGAGTGCCTACCGCTGAGAGTAGGGAAGATGTATTTTGGCCACGATTCATTCTGACATCCCCATCTAGGGATGTCAGAGTGACCCTGGAGGCCCAAAGAAGACCATCCTCATTGTGTGTTACTAGTCTTACACCATATATATGTATGTTACATCGGTATCATGTACCTTATTCTTTCTTAAAGTAATAAATTTAATGCCCTTTACTAAAATGCTGAAAGACCTTGACAAATAGGTAAAGATCACATAAAATTTGACCACTGGCCAAACGCATATTTCATCATTTTTTTTCGTATTTTCATTTCAATTTATGTCGCCATAATGATTAATTAATGTGATTTGATATACATGAAGTTAATTTCAGTTAATACCATCAGCATGTCTCCACACGTCACGGTTGTTTGTCTATAATATTCCTGTAGCGGTATATAATTTTAAGTTCACAACTTCAGGTGTACTGACCATTTTAAAAAAAAGTAATCCCGAAATGCATTGACTCCCTGATCACGCAAAAGTAGGTTAAGATCATCCACATTGTGCAATATTAAATGTCAACATATACTACACACTTGTGTTATATTATATACTATCATGCGACTCTTTCCGTCTCAAAATATTAAATTTGGGGCATTTTACTTAAGTGCTTCTTGATTTTCAAAAATAAAGTGAGAGGTCAAATAAAATATTACATAATTTGTCCATTGGCCAAATGCATATTATTCTGTAAATTTTGTAGTTGCACGTGCACCTGAATTTAACATTATATTTGAGTCTTTTTGTCCAGAACGTCTTTTTAGCCTTCGTTACCCTATTCCACAGTCCAAACTCTTTACTCTCCATAAATATGGAAGTACTATTGTACATATTGCATGCATCTGGAGAATTTTGACTAAGGTTGCATTAGCCCAAATACATTATAGGTCTTTAGGGGGTTGCTACTCAGAACATGTTTCAGAGCCTGTACCCGTACACGTCTCTCTGAGTAGCGACTCCTTGTCCAAGCTAATATTCAGCAAAGACAAAGACAACCCACACAATAAATATTGGCTAAAAAAAGGTGAAGCTTTGCTCATAGATGTAGAGCTTTCATATGAAAAAATACCTGTCAAACTAAACATTGTTACCAAATTTATATAGACCAGGCAGGATAAAAAGAATTTGTCTAACCCCTAAACTAGTATGTACCCTTTGTAGCTAGGAAACTCAACTTAGTTTAACTGCCTGTCATTGTGTAACTGAAGCAGACATAAACTGGGGCATAATATTCAGTCCCAGTGGTTACAAAACAAACAGTTGCAGCTAGACCACCTGTACACACCTAGGGAATTCATAACAAGTACTGTAACAATGGACATTCTCAGCAGAAATATAAAACAAACACCATGATGACTATTGACACTCCTCACTATGAAAGTAAAAAAAAGCTCAATTTTGCTGCCAACTCTGAGTTAGTGTTTCAAAATAATGTGTCAAGTGTGTGACATTTGAGTAAATACTGTCAATTTTGACTAATTTTTGACATTGAGTAAATGTGCACCTAGCCATGTGAAAAAAGAATAAAAGTCACCAGGATTAAAGTCAAGAAAGGGTAAAAAAAATGTAATTGTCCTTAACTAAAGTCTAAGTATAATTAGGCAAACCTGTAACTGTCGTAGTCCGCTGTTTGCTACTGATAGCCCCCGGGGGTTTAACCTGACAGAAAACATGTAAGCCTAACATGTCCGAAAGGTGAATATTAAAGCAGAGTGATGCAAAAAGATGAAATTAAGTAGCAAAACAGGCAAGTCTAAGATCTCTAAAATTATCAAAGCAAAACTTTCTAACAATCTCTGAATATTGACAGCAAAATTCGAAGAGCATGCCAGAAAAGAATGAAAGTCATTAGCATTTTAAGTTAAAAAAAAATGTATTCAAACTATATTTATTCTTGACCAGATTCTTAGTACAACTAGGCAAGCTTGTTATCACACTAATGAACTTAATGTGTGCTTGATACTACGATGTTGGTTGCAATGATTACGACCAGTGGCGTCATTATGGCTCCCCACGTCATAGACTTCTATCTGTTGCTGTGTTGGTACATGAATAATATATGGCATACTTGCACCTGTTAGAGAGTGTTCAAAAATGCGAGGTCCAAGTGACTCACCCGGACCACGCGCTGAAAAATTACCCCCCCCCCCCAATAAAAAGCAATAAGCAAAAAAAAAAAAAAAAAAAAAACTTTAATAATATTCACAAATCTTTTAGCAACATTACAACATAAATGATTAAAATGTATAAAATAATTTTGAATGAGTATGCATTTGTCACAGCTGTGTTAACGGTTATCTTGCCTTTAAGAATTCAACAAGTAAAAATATATAACTGTGCCACAAAATTCAAACATGTTCACCAGACAAATCATTTGAGGCAGGTCCTTTTGTCTCTTCATCGGTCTGTGTCTTACATACGTAGAACATCATTTTTTCACCTTTGTAGAACTGTACATATCTTAGACGGTTTTTTGCACATTGATAATACGCCAGAATTTTGTTTCCTTCTTATTTCTGCTTTTTTGATATTGATCGAACATTACACAGCTTAAGTTAGACAGTGATAAAACATAATTCAAGGTAGACTTTTTTCGTTTCTTGCATTGATTTCATGACTTCCTTTTTTCTTATTTACATTGAAACTCTGGCTACGCAACTTATTTTATTGACATAGGTTGGCATGCAAAAACATGCCAAATAAAAGCACAAAGTAAAAAATTGATGGGTTGTTTATCTTTCACAAATCTTTGCTATATCTAATACAGCATAAGGCCCTACGAATAATTACTGCAAAACACGCAGGCACGCCATAACAGTAATTTATGTGTATCTATCCCCGCGCAATCTGAAAATTTAATTCCATAGCCACATGGGCCTACTCCAAATTATATCCAAAAGATAAATTTGACACTTAACTCCGCTATGCCTGCCGGATCCAAATCAATGCTGCAAATATTTTCGCGAGGTTTGCAGGAGTAAACGCTCGCTTCAGTCATAATGTACCCCCTGTTGACTTACAACTATTTGCACTGTCCTTCTTGAATACAGTATTATCCAATAGGGCATCACAATTACGTGTAATCGTTTTTTTTCTTTTTCTTCTTTTGTGGAGAAGCTGACGATACAACTTGTACGGCTGCCATTTTGCCTCACAGCACGGGCCATCCCCAGGTAAGTGGGTGGCCGATGTCGTCATTGTAACATACCATATGGAAAGGGAATCATCTGAACAATCTAATTCCATGTTTGGGTGCCAGGAATTATATCTGAACCGCCCAATATTACTTTCAGCAGTGAAAACACGTGGCGACAAATGACACATTTGATTTGTCACCAGAGTAGCATTAAAGAATAATAAACATAATTATAGAGACCAGCTACGTGCGTCATTGTTTGAATATGCTTGCCATCTGATGACAAATGAACGCAAAAATCTTGAATCGCACAAGCCTATTCTTAATAAAACACGTTTTCGCGTCTTGATTCGACAAACTGCCATTGTATTGAAGCGGGGCATTGAAATCTTTCGGTGCCAAGTTGGGATGGAGTCAACAGCTTTATACGATGCGCCTTCGGCGAACTGCGCAAAATCGCGTAAGGAAAGCTGTTCACCCGGCCATTGTTATGACCTCGGTAACGGTAGCCAAGCCGACACTCGAATGCAAGGTTTGCAAATAGTCGCACAAAATTCACGCACGCGTTCAGGTTTCAACAAAATAATTCACCCAATAGGTGATCTACATGTATGAACACTTACTGGGCCAAATAACACGTTTGAAGGGCAGTGCATCACATGTTGTCACTCGCATTGCATGTATTTTTGCGGACTTTCGGTGCTTCTCCTTACACCTGGGCGATATACAGTGTGAGCCATTTAAATACAGATGCGGTTTGTGGTATCATGAACAGATGAAACAGCTCTCAATGCAGTGCCTTTTCATGGTATGCGTAGTGGGTCTTCATCCCGTACGGGTCACACGTCACATGTGAATAAGGTTTAAATTCACTCCTTTACGCATTGCTGTACATAGATGGCGCTGGTGCATGCGGAGCCTTTTCGTTCCAATACCATAATACACCATCACCGACTTGATATGGAAGAAAACAAGAGGACTGTAGCAATCCTATGCTGAGTTGTCCATGCATGCACAGACTGAAATGGGCTTGCTTGAAATGATAACTGCTGTCTACTAAAATGCAACATGACTTCCCTTTTAATCGGAATAGTTTTTACCTTATTGTGAGTTTTCCCACACAAACTGCGTCAAGGACTAACATAAACATTTTAAACTGTAATCTTAGGTCTAACTTGCTAGCACTTGAATGAAAAGTCTTTGCATGGGGAATATTGAATATCATATTATTACAGTGGTTCATTCTACAAGTGCTAATAGAGTCGCTTACAGCAATGAAAGTGTTCAATTGGTGACTAAACCAACAAGAGGCCAGTCTTTGTTGGACCTTGCATGGTTCTACTCTGAAGGACACGTTGAACAGTAAGATCACCAACCATGAGGCGAATTCTACCTGTGACTACGAGTCCATATCAATTGCAAATATGTGACTTGAAAAAAGAATGCATTGAAAAATTTATTTAATACGTTCATATGAAAAACTTCTATATTTGCTTATTTCGACTCGTCGGTATGCCTTTTTGTTGTGGAAGGTGTAACTGATATTCGTTTGGCCTTTGGGCAGCTTTTGAAAGAAGCAGAATCCAAGCGTGTTCCCTTTATGGAGAAAATAATGTGTCACCGTGGACAAATTGTGAGAAGTATCATAACGTAGCTTCAGTGCAAACATATATATATATATATATATATATCAGAAAATGGAATGGTGAAATGCATGTTTTGACCAGATAAATAGTCGTCCTAAACATTTATAATGTCCTTATGACCACATAAAATGTCGTCCTAAGTAGATAAAGTGTCGTTATAGCCACATAAAATGTCGTTCGAACAAGAAAAATTGTCCTTTCATCTCACCTGTTGCATAAATGTATTGTTCTGTGAAATCATTGTATTGATACCACAAGGTAGCATTAGTGTATATGACAATATATATAGTGTATACATTATCCACCATCTTGTCTATGAAATTGTGAAATTCATTTGATGTAAGCAGAGAGGAGTTCATATAAGTGCTCTGCACTTTTTCTCCAATCCTCTTTCATTTGGTGAAATAAAATGTGGTTAACCAAACCACATAAAAAGTCGTCCGAACCACATAAAGTGTCGTCCTAGCCATATAAAATGTCGTTATCACCAGATAAAAAGTCGCCCGAACGAGATAAAATGTCGTTATGACTACACGAAGTGTCGTCCTAATCAGATACTATGTCGTCATGCCCATATATTAAAAAGTCGTCCTGACCACATAAAATGTCGTTCGAACCAGAAAAAATGTCCTTATGCCACATAAAAAGTCGCCTGAACCAGATAAAATATTATGACTACATAATGTCCTCTTAACCATATATATGTCATTCTAACCAGATAAAATGTCGTAAGGACCACATAAAAAGTCACCCGAACCAGATAAAATGTCGTTATGACCACATACAATGTCAATCCAACCAGACAAAATCTCGTTATGACCACATAAAATGTCCGAACCAGATGAAGTGCCGTTACGACCACATAAAGTGTCATCTGAACCAGATAAAATGTTATGGCCAGATAAAAAGTCGTCCTTACCAGATAAATGTCGTTATGACCACATAAAGTGTCGTCCGAACCAGATAGAATGTCGCTTTGACCACATAAAAAGTCGTCCTAGCCAGATAAAATGTTGTTATGACCACAAAAAATGTCGTCCGAACAAGATAAAATGTCGTTATGAGCACACAAAAAGTCGTTCGAACCAGATAAAAATGTTATGAGCGCATAAAATGTCGTTCTAACCAGATATAATGTTATGACCACAAAAAATGTCGTCTTAACCAGATAACATGGCTTTATGACCACATAAAAAGTTGTACAAACCAGATAAAATGCCGTCCTAACCTGATAAAATGTCGTTATAACCCCATAAAAAAGTGGTCCGCATCAGATAAAATGTCATGACCTCATAAAAAGTCGTCCTAGCCAGATAACATGTCGTTATGACAACAAAAGTCGTCCGAACCAGATAATATGTCATTATGACCACATTAAAAGTAGTCTCAACCAACAAAATTGTCATTATGACCACACATAAAGTCGTCCGAATCAGTTAAATGTCATGACCACACAAAAAGTCGTTCGAACCAGTGAAAAATGTCGTTATGACCGCATAAAATATCGTTCTAACCAGATTTGTTATTACCACTAAAAATGTCGTCCCAACTAGATAAATATTGTTATGATCAAATAAAATGTCGTCTTAACCAGATAACATGTAGTTATAACCACATAAAAAGTGGTGCGAACCAGATAAAATGCCGTTCTGACCACATAAAAGGTCGCCCAAACCAGCAATTATATCGTCCTAACCAGACAAAATGTCGTAATGACCACACAAAAAGTCGTCCGAACCATATAAATTGCCGTCTTAACTTGATAAAATGTCGTTATAACCGCATAAAAGGGTGGTCCGAATCAGATAAAATGTCGCTATGACCACATTAAAAAGTCACCCAAACCAGATAAATTATCGTCTTTACCGGATAAAATGTTGTTATGACCACACTAAATGTCGTCCTAACCAGTTAACGTGTCATAATGACCACATAAAATGTCGTCCGAAGCAGATAAAAAGGTCGTAATGACCACATAAAAATTGATGTCGTTCGAACCGGTTAAAATGTCGTTATGACCACATAAAAAGTCGTCCAAACTGGATAAATAGTCGTCTTAATTAGATAAAATGTCGTAACCACATCAAAAGTGGTCCAAGCTAGTTAAAATGTCGCCCTTACCAGTTAAAATGTCGTTATGCCTACATAAAAAGTGGTCAGAACCGAATTAAATGTTATTATGACTACATAAAAAGTCATCCAAACCAGATAAATTGTCGTCCCCATCAGATGAAATGTCGTTATAACCACATAAAGTGTGTCGGAACCATATAAATGTCGTTATCACCACATATAAGTCATCCAAACCAGATAAATTGACGTCCCAATCAGATAAAATATCGTTATGACCACATAAAGTGTCGTCCAAACCACATAAAATGTCGTTATGACCACATAAAGTGTCGTCCAAACCACATAAAATGTCGTTATGACCACATAAATTTCCGCCCTAACCAAATGAAATGTCGTTATGACAACATACAAGTCATCCAAAACCAGATAAATTGTCGTCCCAATCAGATAAAATATCGTTATGACCACATAAAGTGCCGCCCAAACCACATAAAATGTCGTTATGACCACATAAAATTCCGTCCTTACCAGATAAAATGTCGTTATGACCACAAGAAAAGTCCTCGGAACCAGATAAAACGCCGTTATTACACTTATATAAAAAAAAAACCGCCGGTACTTTCGGACCTGTATCCACTAACGGGGCAAACTTGGCGTGGCGCTTGACTGCTGTGCCCAGAGGTGCCACTTAATTCATTGCCTCAGGGCAAGTACAGTGTCTGATACAATATCCCAATCCTGGGGCCCACTGCCATCAACAACTGGTAATTTCAAACCATTGTATTTATATTTTAGGTAATGCCCACACTGCAAAAAGAAGCAATTTTATATATTACATTACAGGCATTCGACAAATTACCTTTCCGTTAACACTAATCACACATACATTTTGGATACTTCCTCTTCAAAATATCGAATCGAGGCTAACCCACACCTGGCTGCCTTTGTGAAATTGTAGAGTCAACAACCAATGGTTTGTTGATGAGGATAGTGGTGTTCGGACTATCGGGGGGAGGGGGGTTATGATGTATAAAACCAAAGGTATATATTTTGCAAATATTTTAGCGCATCAATTAGAAAAATTTGATTTGCTTGTCAGAAAACTCAGTCTGTGTGCCTAAAAACTTTTAAAGATTGCTTATTCAGTATTTATTTAACTCAGGACTGCAACAATCATTTTTTCATGCAGCAATGTCAAAAACATATAAATTGAACTAAGAAAAGGCACTTCATTCTATTGTAATTCAAGATTTAAATTTTGTGTATTTGCCTAATTTGCATGAATCAAACTACCACAACTTCCATTCATGGTTCAATAGATAAAGCTATTCAACAGATCTATCAACTGAAGTTTGAAAGACACCTCAGGCTATAATAGTTTTGAAGTTATTCATTATTCAAATTTGCGAATTGACCTGATTTGGATAAATTAAAATGCTATAACTTTCGTTCATGTTTCATTGGATGGGGCTATGTTACAAACCTATCAATTGAAAAGAATATGGCATCTCTATCTGTAATATTTTTGAAGTTATTCCAGATTTAAATTATGCGCATTTGCCCAATTTGTATAAATTAAAGTGCTATAACTTTGGTTTATGTATCATTGGATGGGGTTAAGTCACAAACCTACCAATTGAAGTTGAAATGGCATATCTATCTGTAATACCTTTGATGTTATTTCAGATTTTAATTGCGCCTATTTGCCTGCTTTGCATCAATTAGAATGCTACAACTTTGGTTCATATTTCGTTGGTAGGGCTATCTCACAAACCTACAAATTGAAGTTGGATTGGCACCTCTATTTATAATAGTTTGGGGGATATTCAGCTTTTAAAGGGCAGGTCTCGAAAAAGCAGCTGCTGTCTATTTTTACCCATTTCTTATGAAAAACTTTGAATCGGGATCTGCGAAGCTTGAATCACAAGTTACACAACAATCAGGAATCGTATTTGTCAGTAGCAGCTTAGGAATCCTGGTGTATTGTAATCTGTTACCATGGTAACTACAGCAAATCATTTTTTTTTTTTTGCAGCCTTAGAACTGGATCATGGGACAATAATCATCCAAAGCACACATTAGAAATATGACCAGCTGAGTCTACTGGGGGACAAGTTCTATGCCCCAAGATAGTCTGATGTACCAAGATGGGCATGAATGCAAGCCACTATTATAGGGACAACCTTCAATGATTAGAACTACAGTGGTCACTTAATGCTGACAGTGAAGACGGTATCGGGTACTATATGTATATTGTAGCAAAGCACCTGATGCAGTACACTTAATGTACCGTTATATGTGAGGCATACACTGCCTTGCACAATTTTTAACAGAGATTGTAGATTGCAAGTACATAGTTGTCCCTGTCTTCAGGACAACTCCATTGAGAGACCACCTGTTCTGAAAGGGCACCTTTTCAACCCAATTCATTGGATGTAATTTGTGTTTCCAACCGGAAACTAGCCATTCAGCATACTTTGCCTTATACATACATTTCATGTTAGTTTTTGCCATTTATGGTTTTTAGCTCTGCTGACTTGTCCGTTTGCAGAGTCTATGCCATCCATTTGCATATACGTTAACTTTTTACATTTTCCACCTCTCAAAAACGGCTTTGTGGAATGCTTTTTAAGTTTCATTTTACACATGAAGGTTCAACAGGTCGGCCTCTACCAAGTGTACAAACAAGATGAGGAGCCAACATTTTTTCTATTTTTCACGGATTGTTGAATAATTTTGGGGACCAAAAAAATCAGAAGTTTATTTACTTAAGAACTACGTGCCCAATTTGTTTGATATTGCATGTAGGGTGTTCAGGGGTCACTTAGTTCTCATTTTGGCTAGCAGGTGGTCCTACTCTTTTTTCTGCTCCTATTTAATGAAGTTTTGTGTGTTAAGGCTGTTTTCAGCTTCTTGTCTAGTATATGCACAGAACTCTTTGAAATTTTGCTAGATTTTCTTTAGCACAAGTACGTGTTTATTTGACAATATGGTGAGGGTACATTAACTTTTAATGAAACTGTGGCATGTTAAAGTTTTGGAATTTGTCAGTGAGCTTTGTTATAGTCAACTGTGGAAAGATTTTGTCCTGCTCGTGCCATGTGGCATTATGTAATCCAGCCTGCTTACATCAGATGGAGGAAGTTAACAATTTTAAGTGTTTACCTACAAAGAACAATATCATTTAGACCATAATGATGTTAACACTGTGCAAGCATGGAACATGCATATGGCTGATAAGTATCAAGACTGAAGTTACCAGCTGAGTTGAGTGTGTCATGCAAGCCCAAGGCTCAGCCACTTTTTTTTCGATTTTGTCATCAAGGCAAGTATGATACAGTATTTCACTTGCCCCCATATCTAAAGTCTGGTTGTAAAAGCAGAATGCCCGGTTACCTACCCCAAAGGCAAGCGATTCGAAATTCTCATGCCGAGGTGGAATATAGCATTGTCCTGGTATAAGGTGGTTGCCAATAAATGATGAATAAATGGTCAATAAATGATGAAACTTCTTGTTGTGTTTTAGGTGAAATACACTGTTTCCAAAGATCTGTTTACAGTGTAAATGAAGTCAGATGTTGTGCAGGAAAGAATACACCACTTGTGTATTTTGCTGTCTCTGGCATACCCTACTCTGGCGGAAATCCATAACAGTTTTATTAGTTCAAAATCACGTGTGCCTCACATTTACTATCATCTTGATGAAAAATATCAAAAAAAAAAAAAAAGAAAAAGAAGAAAAAAAAAAAGAAAGAAAGAAAGAAAGAAAGAAAGAAAGAAAGAAAGAAAGAAAGAAAAAGCAAAAAGAGAACAAGGAATAAGAATGGTGTGGAGAAGTAAAGATAGCAGTTATTTTGCAGTCTTGTAGCTTGTTCCAACTGGATTTTATGATCTGAAAATAGAAGGAATTTTGTGGGATCTGCCAGAGTGAATGAACAAAGAGTAGGAATACTTAATAAATAGCACAAATGGCTATGAGCAAACCAAAGGAAGACTTATCACTCAACTAGTAGCGTAAATGGCTGTCAGCAAAAGAAAGAAAAACTAAATGTCCATGATTCTTAAACACAAGCAACCATTAAAATATCTTGCCATGGCAAGCACTTGGTTACACTGGGCGGCACCGTAAATTTACTTTTTTTTTCATTATATTTTTATTTTCGTTTGATGGCATCAGTTTTAATTGCAAGAAAAAAGAGCTGTCATTGAAATTAAAAGTTGTTTCAAATTATCACTCATGATGAATAAAAAATTGAGATCCCCATGCAGCGTATCAACATATCCAGGACCATGTACAAATTTCGCAAATTAGCTGTGGGGCTCATCAAATGCAGCTTTGTACATGAATGCAAATGTTGCGTGAGGGCATTTTAGAAAATAATGCAGTTAACTGCTGACTAGACAACGGATTGGTGCAGCCATAGCTGGTGGACTTCAATGTAACAGGACTCAAAAGATGCCCTTCACTGCACTTCATCTAGTAGGACCGCGAGTCATTTTTCAACTGGCAGTGTACAGAGTGCGGAGTAGCAAGGTAGTCTTATGCACACCACTGGAGTCTGTTAAGAAGGAAAACTTGATATGAGATGGCAAATGCTGAACGATGGGATAATATACAGTTGTACCTGCTGTATGTGGCCACCCCTTCTGCCAAGAAAAAGTGGCCTGTCACCACAGGTAAATTTTACAAAGAAATTGACTCCTATGTCCGAGCCTAGTGACCACAAAAAACAATTCGGCTGCTCACAGGAGTGGTTGCATACAGCAGGTACCACTGTATATGTGTTTGAATGTTTTCAGTTTGCATTAAACTACCTTATGCATATACAATGTACATGCACAGAACATGCAGAAGTGTTTTGCAAATTGTTGAACTTACACGCTGCATTTAGTGTAATACTGCACATGCACTATATATATATATATATATATATATTCTTAACATCAGATCAATAAAAGAACCAAACAAGCAACAAACTTATTCAGTACTTCCTTTTTTTGTGAAAAAAAAAAACCCAGAACGGTGCTTCTACTTTTTCATAGGGATGGAAGTGTACTGGGAAAGAATGAAGTAAATTTATCCCTCTTGGTTATTTATCAGGGATCTCAGTCTCTTCTTGAAAGATGACAGAGAGGGGCAGACACAACATATAATTCTGGAAGAGAATTTCATTGATCCATTTTATGAAAAAGTATTTGAACGTGTCAGTCCTAATAGGAGTAACATGTCTCTTAGCAAGGTTGAGTGGTGAATGTCCTCTTATTGATAGAGTGTGAAAACTTTCTCCGTGCATGCTTACGGGTATTCAAGTTTAAAAATGATGAAAATGTTGAATCAACACTTCCAAAATCCACTTCAATCTGTGGATTTTTTTTTAATGAACCCTTGCTGTTTTCATTGCACAACTGTAAAAAAGTCCACTGAAGCTTAGGCCTAATATACGGTAAACGAATAAAACAATCACTCAGGGAAGTGCATATAGATTATGGCCCCAGGCCAGACGATTATCTTATATTGACCAAGAGTAAACAGGTATAAAAATTCTAAACGTTTTAGAAACAAAATATTGCATTCCTTTGTATTTTAATATATCATGTAAAACGTACACGGCTTCTAGTCTACCAAGTTTCTCCACTGCCGTGCTCACGCGTCGACGTCTGGACTCGGGAGTCAACTTTGTGGCAGAACCACCACGACCTCTCTTGGGTCCCAGGACACTGGCTAACTGCTCATGGGTTGGCTGTGCCTGTGGCTGTATTGAGGGCATAGCACCAGGAATAATGTCGATGTGGTATCGAAACCCAGCATCCTTCATCATACCACCAACAAACATAGAGTCTTCAAAATATATACATGTAGCACATAGCACGCTTTAAATTATAATCGGAGGCGTCTTTCCAGTCGACCGCAAACCTGTTCCATGCCGCTCGGAGGCTACGCCTTCGGCCCGTCTTGTTGGTGTTACCACACCACATTACCACAGAGCGATGGGCCATAGCAGTGACAAAAATAGTAAGCTAGGTCTAAAAAATCAATTTGGTGCCAAAACCGATATTTCGCGCATAAAATTTAGAGATAATCTAAAATTTTGAGTCGAGACAAAAATGTGTGTCCTATCACGAAATGGCCGCGACTGCCCAGGTCGAATGCCGGATTCGCAAACGTGTTCCCGCTGTGACGTCACCAAAGTGGATCTTTCCGATTGAAATTTTCTCCGACATCCTCGGTGGCGCTATGTTTGAAAGCTCCAAAAATACCCATTACACATATTATGTGTAACAAATGTACCTCATTATTGTTATTTTTATGTATGATCTTACATCTGGGGCAACAAAAACGTTGTTTCAAGCATGTTCATATTTTCCGAGACCTGCCCTTTAAATGTTTCAAGTGCTCATAATAAGCATAATTTCAAATGCTACAGCTTTTGTTCACTGTCAATTAGATTGTTAGCTGTCACAAACCTATATGTACTACTTCAAATGTTGGGTCTTTCTGTAATAGGTTGGAAGATATGGAGCTTTTATAATTTTAATGGCCCCTTTTTGCATAATTTTCAACATCATGACTGTTCCAAGCAATACGCACAACTTCACTGCTAGGTCTATCATCATGCTAAGTTTGGTACTTTTCGGAAGAACAGTGTCCGAGAAAAGCTGACCACAAAACTGGCACACGGAAATAAGTAAATAAATAAATAAGAATAAAGTATTTGAGGAAAATACACACAGACTTAATAATGATATGCTGTGGCTGCAATTCACGTTGGTATCCAATCAACTGTATTTTGTGCAACTCTCCACCCCCCCCCCCTCCACGCGCCCGACACACACACAAGCAAAAGGCACAATCTCGAAATGGTCCCGCTGTGCGCGATATCTGTAACTCGGACATCGCGAACACTTTCTGGCTTTGGTTTGAGATTAAAGCGGGTGAAGCCGCCCATGCACAGTGCATCATTTTTATTTAGCGTTTAAATATGATTGTGTTTTGGCACGATTAACAGTAAATGTGGACGGTGGTTCCATCAATGGCTCTGCTATGCGCCATGTTCAAAATAGTGCATGATTTGCCGGCTTGACAGTCGAGGTATCGTGTCGCATTTGGATTTGTGACAACGATGATAACTGTTTCAGACACAACCGAGCGGGCAGATGAAAGTTCAGATAATAAGTCATGTTTTAAAAGTTGTTTAACGACCGTTTGCGCGGGTAGCTTGGAGAACGGACACCAGAGTCATTGAGAAATATTACGATAACGATCGCCAAACTAGATAAGATATTATGACCACATAAAAAGTTGTCCGAACGAGATAAAATGTCGTTATGACCAGATAAAAAGTGAAGTAAGGTTGACGGCAATGGGCTTCCGTATCAGACATGATCTGCATTGACTGAACAATCTTTGCGTGGTCATTTGTCAAACGAGAAGACTCAAATAGCATTGCTGTTGTCCTGGGCTTGGGGATGGGGCGCCAATGAAGGTTTTACTCCATTATATTTCAATTAACATGTGTGCCATGATAGTAGGTCTTTTTAGGGACATGACTACATAGTTACATTTAAATTTAATTCAGCCACATCACTAAATGTTATATGTGACAGTAGATCTTAATTACAGGGACTAAGGAGGCTACACCTGGCTTCCTGGAGTCTCCTTGCTGGAACATGTACCACCTTATCATTTTGCAATATTCAACTTATTTGTGCGCAATATAAGATCTAGGTGGTAATATGTGGGCCTATAAATCATTTAGGAACATCAAGAAATCGGAAAAGTTGATATCGCAAATTCATTTAGCATTAATGGTTAACCAGGCGGTGAGGCTCAGAATTGGCGTATCAAGTGCCTGAAATATTGATTAATTGGTGTCCAATAATATAATTAACTTTTAGTCCCAGCTCCATGAAATAGCCATGTTTTCAACTGAGTTGGCAAAATTGGTAAAACAGGAAAATCTGTCTTAATAACCTGTATACCAACAGAAATAGTGTTAAATTTTACTGTGATAGTTGCGTTACAGTAAAGCACAAGCACAACTAGAACACTCCTAGGTCTATACGAGAAAGCTGCAGCTACCTTGGTATGAAATGATGGATTTAGTCCAACTTAGCGCCACATAAACTTGTTCAGCGTTTGTTGCTGTGCTTAACTTGGATGTTGAAAGCAGAGTGACTACAACACAAGGGATCATACAGTTTTTTTACTGTAAATTTAAACAGCACCCCATTCCCCGATGGGCTTTGATTTAAAGGGGTACACCTAAAAGTGTTACATATATTTCTGATTGATTTTGAAAGTCTCTATTTGAAAGAAGAAAAACTTACATACATGATGGCCACCACGTGTGGCGCAGGGGAACCATAGTAGGTTAAGTCTTCAAAGACTTCGTTGCACATCATGCAATAAATTAGGACACAAAAGTAAACTTTGTGGTCGCATAAACAGCGCATATAGGTTACCGGCAATGAAGGCAGGGCCGAACACTCTCAAACCAACTACACAAGTGGTAATTTTAGTGTACTGGGTGACTTAAATGATAAACTGTTGGAAAGTCAATATGACACTGATAGAAATGAAGTTAGCTCTACTTAACAAGTATCGAGTCCTAACAAAACGATTGAAGTTGTAGATAGCTATATTATTTCAAGTGTCAATGAAACAGACGAAACTGAAAATAGTTATACCCACTTTAAAGATTTCCGCAAAACACATCCCAAAAATATCATTATTGGTCACTTAAATGTAAATAGTGTCAGGTACAAGTTTCCTGAGATAGCAGACTTACTTAAAAAAGGTTTTCTCGATATATGTGGTCTTTCTGAGACAAAGCTAGACGAAAATTTTACCAATTCACAATTTCATGAAGCCAATTTTTCGTTTTACAGGAAAGATCGAAATGGAAAAGGTGGTGGTCTTTTATCCTACATAAGGTCTGACATTCCGCATAGACATGGAGCTGACTTAGAATACGCACATCATGGTATCGAATCAATGATATTTGAAGTTCATGTAAAAAAAGAAAAATGGATGGTTGCTATAGTTTATCACCCCCCCCCCCCCCCCGTCAATACTGACCATTTGTACGATACTATGAATCACATCATCACTGCTCTCGAGCAAGAAAGTAGAACATTTTTCATTTTAGGTGATCTCAATGTAAATCTGCTCAAGGACAATAAGGAAAAGCGTGATTTTGTCAATTTTCTTGATGTGTATGACATGAGCAATGTTATTCGCTCTCCAACCTGTTTCAAAGGTGAAACTCCTACTCTTATTGATGTCATTTTAACTAATTCTCCGAGAAGAGTCGCAGAATCCCCATCTATTGACACAGGAATAAGCGACTTTCATAATATGATTCTTACAAGTACAAAAATTCAACTCCCTCGACCTGTGAATGCGAATATCAAATACCGCAGTTACAAGTCTTTCAATGAAGGAGATTTTGTAGACGATTTAGAGGTAGCCCCATTTCACGTGGCAGGGGTTTTTGATGATATTGATGACGCTGTTTGGTTCCACGACACTTTACTGAAAGAAGTACTTGACCGACACGCGCCACAAAAGAATAAGCGTGCCAGGCCTAATCAAGCTCCTTACATTAATGGGGAGCTCCGTAGAGCTATTAACATAAAGCGCACACTAGGTAAACTAAGTAAGAAATACAAAATTAAATGGGAGGCATACAGAGTTCAAAGAAACAAAGTGACATCCCTCCGTAAAAAATCTGTAAAACAATATTTCAGTGACCCATGTGGTCCTTCAAATAATAAACGATCTTTTTGGAATACTATAAGACCATTTTTGACCGACAAAAATAAAGGCGGCAAAAATGGCACGATTATCCTTATGGAAACTGATAACCTGTATAATGCTCGAGATGACATATGTGATATTTTCAATAACTTCTTTTCCTCTGTTGCTGATCAAGAGCAACAAAATGCAAACACCCCACCAGATCATGTGCATTCCGGAACAAAAGCTATCTCCGACAGAATGAAGGACAGCAATGTGTCTCATTAATTTTGAATTTCGAATGGTAACCGAGGAGCAAGTCCTTAATCAAGTGAAAAAACTCAATCCCAAGAAGGCAACCGGGCCAGATGAAATTCCACCAAAATTATTTACTCAAAGTTGGTGCTAAGGCCCTGGCCCGTTCTGTCACAAAGATCATAAATATGTCAATCAAATCTGGAAAATTCTCCACTGATATGAAGCGGGCCGACGTGTACCCCATTTATAAAAAGTCTGACTCAATGAACAAATGTAATTATCGTCCAGCCAGTGTACTATCAAGTTTATCTAAAATTTTTGAAGGTCTAATGAACGATCAGATGGTTCACTTTTTTAACGATATACTAAGTTCTCTTCTTTGTGCTTTTCGAAAAAATTACAGTTGCCAAAATCTACTCTTTAAAATCATTGAAGATTGGAAATCCGCTTTGGATAACCATGAATACGTAGGTGTGATTCTAATGGATCTATCGAAGGCTTTTGACTGCCTACCCCATGATCTATTTTTAGAGAAACTTCGATCCTATGGTCTGTTTGAACATGCTTGTAAATTATTAGGCAGTTATTTAAGTGACCGAAAACAAAGGGTCAAGTATGGTGGCACTTCCAGTAAGTGGGCAGACTTACTAAAGGGGGTGCCACAGGGTAGTATACTTGGCCCTTTGCTGCTCAATATCTTTATGCATGATTTTCTTTATGCTATGGAAGGGCATTGCAGTCTCTATAATTATGCCGACGACAACTCCTTATCATTCCATGATCATGACTTACACAATGAAAAATTGTATTTGGAAAATGCTGCTAATATAGGTATCAAATGGTTTATGGAAAACCGCATGAAGGCAAATCCTGAAAAATTCCAGGCTATGATTTTATGCCCACGTTTAGACTGTCAAATCGGAAACGACTTCTGTTTTGAAATTGATGGTGTTACTATAAAACCGGAAAGATGTGTCAAATTACTAGGAGTCTATATTGACGATAAACTTAAGTTTCATGATCACGTTTCTTATATTTGTAAGCAGGCTGCTAAACAAATAAGTGTGCTACGTAGGTTCAGTAATATCCTTACTGAAAAGGAAAAGCTCCAAATCTTCAATGCATTTATTCTTTCTAACTTTAATTATTGCCCACTCGTATGGCACCTATGTGGACCTACGTTATCTTTAAAAATGGAAAAAAAACAAGAAAGAGCCCTACGTTTTGTCTATAATGATCCCGCATCTGCATATCCGAATTTACTTGAAAGGGCTAAAAAACCTTCTTTGTATCTCAGTAGAATAAGAACACTCTCTATAAAAGTCTACAAAATCCTATGTAGCTTAAGCCCATCGTTCTTTAACGTCATGTATGTAAGAAAAGAAACAACTTTTGATTTACCAGACAATAACAAACTACAGCAGCCTGACTACAATACCATAACATACGGTAAAAATTCTCTCCGATACCAAGGGGCCAAGCTGTGGAACAACTTACCCCCACACATCAAAGTATCTACTGATTTAAATCACTTTAAGATGTTAATCAAGGCATGGTTTGGCCCCTCCTGCTCTTGTTCTATGTGCATCCTATGTAAAACCAGGGTTTAGGAAGATTATAATTCTTCCAAATTTAAGGAAACCTGGTTAGACCGGCTGTATATAGTCTCATTGTGAGTTCATTGTATATGCCATTTCATCACTTGTCATTGTTTCCTCTTTTCATGGTCGAACAATAGTGCTGTTGCGCTAATGTTTTTTATTTGTACAATTCGACTTGAAATAAAGATTATTATAGTGGCGTTCATTATCGACCTGACCGTCGGGCACCTATCTATCTATCTATCTATCTATCTATCTATCTATCTATCTATCTATCTATCTATCTATCTATCTATCTATCTATCTATCTGTCTGTCTGTCTGTCTGTCTGTCTGTCTGTCTGTCTGTCTGTCTGTCTGCCTGTCTGTCTACCTACCTGCCTATCTACCTATCCATCCATCTATCTATACACACACATATTATTATCATCATTTCTGTATTAAAACCCCCGCAAGCTGGTAAAAAGATACATATAGATTATATATTAAAATATCACCTGTATATTTACAGAGCAGAAATAAATTCTAGACGCCGTCAGGCCCCGCCTGAGGCTTGCTAAGACGGACTTAGTTACGGTATCGTTACTGTGTGGGCGCTTGAGACACGCGGAACAACAGTCTGTTCAGCAGGCAAATCGCCCCTGGACCGGCAGAGCCGCAATCCCCGACGGCCCCCGTCGTTGGGGCACTCCCCAGCCGCCCATCCCGGACAGCCGTAACGCCAAGACCGGCAGTTGACTTGTAGATGTTTGCATGTATGTAAAACAACTAAGACATAGTCTCTGTGCCGTCTACTGATACTTTCATGTACGTATGTATGCTGGTGCACAACTTTTAAGTTGTGAAGTATCAGTGTAGGCTACAACTTGATTTTGGGGGTTCGCTGTAAATACGGTCGAACCAGAATTTTGGGCGATGGTAACCTAGATGTAAATTGTTACTTATATGGACTTCGAGGCGACGACTCATATTACATTTAAAAAATATTAATAGTGCAAGGCTGCTCTATTAATTGGTAAGACTCAACAGTACTGGACTGAATAAACAACAGGATATATATGTATATATGCAATGGTTCGGGGAAATGAACAGTTTTTACCACCTAGCCAAGCTCCTGTGTGGATGTTTTTATTTTCTCCTCTGTAGAAAAGCCAGTCTTCTGAGCGTTGTTTTTATTTTATTTTATTTTGTTTTGCGTGCAAACAAGTCCATTTGATTATAGCAGATGAAATCTTCCAGACTAGGTTTTACAATATGTTACCTTCTTGATATTTATATATGTGCTGGCCATACACACATTAGCGTATTCATGATCCTTTTTGTGTATTTTGCCAACAGACCAGCTGAAACATATACCTACCAAGTATAACATATATGAGAGTTGATCTCCATCCCGTGCACAACAGTGGTTGGGCTTTGTCCTGTTTGGCGTCACATGAAGCCTGAAGAAATTCTTCGCATCGTCCGCAGGGTGGAGACTGACTTGGCTACACGGCAGACACAAGAGGGGTTTCTCTTCAAGCAGCTTCACCCTATCTATAGAACGCAACTGTGCTGCCCGAAACTTGCCCATGCGTTCAAAATTAAAAACGGACAAACCAAATAAAGCGATGTACAAACCGCCACAAACAACGTAGAGCAACCTGGCCCTGGCCGGGGAGCAGATTCGTATCTCACCGCCAGGATTGCTTTTGGTTCGCACTGCAACCCCATTTTGTTTCATATTTGTGGTCCTTATGTCCGTCAATACATCTATATGAAATTTTAAGGTGTTGTATGTTGGATTCGATCTACACGATATGATTGTAGCTGTTCACTATTACGCGACTCATTAAAATTGCCAAATCGAAACCGAAAGTACGCCACTGTATAGATCTACACAAAAAACCATGCTGCCGCCATTCTCGAAATTGCCGCCATTCGGGAAACCGTTGCATGTTAGAGTTGAATATTTTCCCACGCAAACGTCCTGCTTCCGAATAGCATTATAAATGTGTCATGTACTTATTTCGTTCTGACTGTGGCTACATTGAGTTTAAGATCCAGCTGTACGCGAGCAACGCTGCCTCTCTTCAGCAACATGTTCGGCAGATAAATAAAGCTATTCAAGTAAGATTTTAATCATCAAATAACTGCAGAAATTTAGCGACTTGCTACACAAATTGAGTAATTGCACTTCACATGGCATAAATTTAAAAAAAAAATATGCATCATACAAAGAAGTTTACGAACGTGGCACGAGTACAGCAGCGCTCAATTGCCACGTGGAGGAAAGATCTCAAATACAAACGGAATGTATGAATTATGCGGGCTTTCGCAATCACCACGCCACTGGCCGGCAATGATCCGTGACGCCACGAGAAATGAGTACTGAGCATGTCGTCACTTGCACAGTTTTCGAACAATGAATTTGAGTGACTCTTTCTCTCGCATGTAACCATATACCTTACATAGATGCAAGAAATTCTTAAATTGTCATCTTTTAATCAGTGGGATTTTCTTTCCGAATATTTCTCAATTGTGGACGGAATCAGCAGCTTCTCCTCGACGTTCTTTGACGCGCTGTGTCCAAAGGGTCTCGAGGAAAGCTGTTGATCCGGACCTTTATATTTTCTGGAACTATAGGCATGTCGTTATGTAAAATTGAATGAAAGGTCCTTCCACAAGGAATTTGAGTCTAGTATTTGATTATTAATCAGAGTAGTTGGTCTTTAGTAGTTCGACTTTAGTCGCAGTGACCGAGTTAACTAAATAATTTGTGGTCATAAAAAAGTTTCGCTGGCACCCTGTCTGTCTGCAGTTTCAAAGCAACATATTTGCCACAAAAATGGTAAAATGAAGGTTGTTTCCTAACGTGTAACACGCAGTCATATAAAACCTGGCGTAAATAGACCGAAACAAGGATATATATATATATATAGGTATAGATATATCATAACATCTACAGTAATGTCTGCTGTATATGCAAGACCAGCCAAGAGTGGCCAATATAACATTGTTTTTTATTGCGTATTATCGATTAAGCCGAAACAAAAACCAAGTGCAACAATTCCCCATTCCTGATAATGAATAAGTCAATGGAGGCCGGTATGCGTGAATGATATAATCGACACGGCCCAGTTCATTGAATATTTAGTGTGTCAGCACTACATAACAGCAAATGGCTTAATCGTCTCAGTTGTACATTATAATTGGCATTATTAAAGTGTGTGTGTCAACACACACTTTTCTTTCTTTCTTTCTTTCTTTCTTTCTTTCTTTCTTTCTTTCTTTCTTTCTTTCTTTCTTTCTTTCTTTCTTTCTTTCTTTCTTTCTCAGCAAATTTGTCCGACACTTTCCTCGGACACTATTATGCATACATAGAAATTCCAAACTTGGCATGATTGTACCTCCATACGAGGAGTTTGACCGTTTATACAGAGGAATGAAGATGTTTAAAATTATGCAAATTAGGGGCATTTCAAATTTTAAATCTTGGATATCTTCAAAGGTATGATAGATAGAGATGTCATTCCAACTTCTACTAGCGGGTTATTGACCAATGCGCACCTAATGAATTTCAAACAAAAGTTGCAGCAATTTAAATTATGCTAATTAGCAGCATTTGAAATTTTAAAACTTGAATATCTTCAAAACTATTATAGATAGATATGTCATTTCAACTTCTACTAGGGTGTTGTTGACCATTGCACATGTAATGAATCTAGACGAAAGTTGTAGCAATATAAATTATGTAAATAGCACCATTAGAAATCTTAAATCTTGAATAACTTCAAAGCTATAATAGATAGAGATGCCATTCCAACTTCTACTCCTGTGTTATGGAACCGTTGTACATTGCCCTGCCAATATGCTTTGAAGACACACACACTGATTTGCTATGCACCAAATCATCTTTCCTAGTTATGTCTGTGTCCCAACACAGACATACTGTTTTTCTAGGAATTCTTTATTTCTTTCTCTCTTTCTTTCCTTTCTTCTTTCTTTCTTTCTTTCTTTCTTTCTTTCTTTCTTTCTTTCTTTCTTTCTTTCTTTCTTTCTTTCTTTCTTTCTTTCTTTACAGGCACATTTGTCCTACATTTCATTTGAAAAGTATTACACGTAGAAACTCCAAACTTGGCACAATTATATTTCTATGGATGAAGTCTGGCCTTTTTTTAATGAGAGGTCATGCTTTTCAAAATTATTCAAATGAGGGCTAATTAAAGTTTTAAATCTTCAATATCTTATATAGTAGATGTGGTTCCGAGTGTATAAGAATTCGATCATAGCCAGGTAAAGGTCATCTCAAAGGTCAAGGGCATGTCAAGGTCAAAGGTCATGTCAAGGTCAAAGGTCAATTTTAAGCCACAATGTCATTTTCGAGGTCAAGGTTCACTTCAGGTAGAGGTAATCTCAAGGTCAAAGGTCATTTCAACGTCAGATGCCACTTTCGATGGTTGCTTTCTTCTTGCCATAACTTGGTCAATTTTTATCCAATTCTAATCATGTTAAGACTCAAATTGTAGGTATTGCAACACTGTACGTTTTTATAAGAACATGTAACCTCAACAGGGCAAAGGGCAAGGTTATCTGGCCCTTTGAAAGTTTCATCTTGTCAAAACTTGGTCAATTTTCATCCGATTTGCTTCATGTTGGGCTTAAAATTGTGGGTATTGTAACACTTTGCAATTTTACATGTGACCTGTAAAGGTCAAAGGTCAAGGTCATTTGGACTTTGAAATTTGCATCCAGGCATAAGCTTAAAGTGATGTGAAGTACCATAGGATAAAAGTTGTAGCATTCAATATTTACAACTTTTGAAGGCACACAGATTTGCTTTGAAGCAAATCTTCTTTTCTAGTCTTAGCATTATTTTTACAAATTAAAGGATATATATATGTTTGTGTTTTTGTTAAAGTGTGCGTGTCAACACACATTTTCTTTCTTTCTTTCTTTCTTTCTTTCTTTCTTTCTTTCCTTCTTTCTTTCTTTCTTTCTTTCTTTTTTTTTTCTTTATTTCTTTCTTCCTTCTTTACCAGCAAATTTGTCCGACACTTTTTTCGGACCCTATTATACATAGAAACTCCAAACTTGGCATTATTGTACCTCCATACAAGGATTTTGACCGTTTTATACAGATCAATAAAGGTGTTTAAAATTTTGCAAATTTAGGGCATTTGAAATTTTAAATCTTGAATATCTTCAAAAGTGTAATAGATACAGATGTCATTCCAACTTCTACGGGGGGGGGGGGTCTTGACCATTGGGCATCTAATGAATTCAAAACAAAAAATGTAGCAATTTAAATTATGCTAATTAGCAGCATTTGAAATTTTAAAACTTGAATATCTTCAAAACTATTATAGATAGATATGTCGTTTCAAATTCTACTAGGCAGTTGTTGTCCTTTGCACTTGTAATGAATCTGAAACAAAAGTTGTAGCAAAATGAATTATACTAATTAGCAGTATTCGAAATTTTCAATCTCGAATATCTTCAACACTATAATAGATAGAAATGTCATAAATTAGGGGGTTGTTGACCATTGCGCACTTAATGAATTAAAAATAAAAGTTGTAGTAATTCAAATTATGCTAAATAGCACGATTAGAAATTTTAGATTTTGAATAACTTCAAAGCTATAATAGATAGAGATGCCGTTCCAACTTCTACTCCTATGTTATGGAATAGTTGTACATTGCCAAACCAATGCAGCAAATCATCTTTCCTAGTTATTCTATTGTATTCTATATATCCTACTGGAACCTGTATATATTTTGCCAACAAGCAACATGTATAGCAAAAATGTGTCTCTTGACTACTATCAAGCACCACGAATACTGTGTGGGGCCCACAGGAGTGTATTTGCGATAGGGCTAGGGGCTATCTGCAGTCAGCAAATGTGACAATTTCTTCTGTACCTCTGACATAAACCAATTCACGTGCAGGTCATTCTAAAATAAACGCAGTAAAACATATGAACAGTTATATAATCACTGCACAGTATATATAAGAAGATTCAGAGCTTATGTTGCTACTTTGTTGCTATTAAGATGAGTAAAGGCACATGATTCATCTCATTTCACATAAATTCTAGTCTAGAGGTGTTTGAATTTTATAGTGCGGTTTATTCTAATGTAATTAGGCGATCTTAGACATACATTTTTGTGTAATTCAATGTATGGTGTTAATACTGACCGTAGTTATCGATTATTGTCACGAGTTGGCAGGCCTGCATGACAAGGGTAGAGTGCCACATATGTATCTATACATTTCCCTTTCTTTGGTGATAATATTGAAAGGCCCTAGCACTCTGGCATTTTTGATGTTCTCTTGATCAGTAAACTCCTGACACCACTCTCATGCAACTCTGTATTGTGTAGCACACACACCCTCGCATTGATAAATCCAGCTATTAAAGCTGCACAATGACAGTTCCAATGATTTATTTAGGGTGAGCATTATACTCTTTGTATACAAGCAGAGGAGGGGGGGATATTCTCATATATATATATATATATATATATATATATATATATATATATATATATATATATATATATATATATATATATATATACATATATATATATACATATATATTATATATATATTTTATATATATATATATATATATATATATATATATATATATATATATACATATATATAATGTACAGTGCTGCATCCAGTTTTTATATGTGAACAACCTCCACTGCCGTCTCAATACTGTCCCGATGTCAATTTACACAGAACCAAGTAACCAACTCAAATATGCTATTAGCTGTACAACTGTTCTAAAACTCCTCTGGCAAGCTTACTCTTTGTATAGGGTGACTATGTCATTGTCAGGCAACCTGCCGGACAGGAAGTAAACTGTACGGCAATATGTCGGAAGGAATTAATGTCAAAGCCCCTTTGACTCAGGGCAATAAACTTACAACCGGTACAGGTAGGCCATTTTTCTGTGTGTAGGACCTATTACCAGTCGAGATGCTGACCTGGGTTTAATGAGATGCGAGATTAGGGATCAAATCAGCAGCATCGTTCTCAGTTGCATAGCTGGGCAGTGCCTATGTGAACAAAGACGCATGGGCACATCTTAGTCACTGCTTTTTGGGAGTGTTGATGTGTTATCATCTCAAAATGGATGTATATTTACCCAAACATATCATGTTTAGTATTTCTCTGCAGTTACAACGTTGAATAACAGTTTCTGATGTGCTTACCACTGAATTTAGAGATCAACAATGACAAAATAGGGCATAATTTTATTTCCGATGACCCTGCCAAATCCTGGTTTCATGATTTCTGTACTAATTCAAAATGTATTGTATGCTGTTCCATCATTCTGTGTAGAATGATACAAAACTGGATTAAATACTGGCTCAGCATCCAGCAAAGGTGAATGCTTCTTTCTTGTTATCATGGGAATGGCGGCCATCTTAAGTGAAGAGCCAATAACAGCCCTTGTGCCCATGGCACCAGGCAAAATAAACAGCCCTCTGTTTATTCATCTTTCAGATTGAACACATAAAAGGGGTGTGATAAGTGATTTACCACTTATATAGCAGTCAGTGCATTTATTGGGTTACGATTAATGGTCATTTTTCGAGCATCCTGTTATCCAACACACCATCGAAGATACAAGAGATGCCTGTTTGGAACACCCACCAACCACATACTGCTCTGGCATTTTAATTTAAAACAGATCCATGACCCTTTCACACTGTAACTTGACCAACAAGTGTTCATGCTTTTCAAGAGGGTATAAATTTGGGCTGGGTTGGGTTGAATTTTCAAGATACAAGTGGTCCAATTTGAGTAACGGAACAGTCCAATTTATCAGAAGTAATGGGGGTTTAGAATAGCTGTTAAAATAAAACGTTTTCTGTAATATGGATAAGGCCAAGTTTCATACTTATTGATATTTTAAGTTGTGAAATTTTGTTTTAGCATTCTCGGACAAATTGTACAGATTTGATCAAAATTCAAAGGGCCCTACCCCTAAATATGGAATTTTGAGGTTCCTTCCTCTTTGGCTGAAAGGTGGACACAGGGTTGTTACTATCCCACCTCCCCCACTGGATTATGGATCTGTATGCTTTGGCAGTGCATTCTATGTGCAAATTGCCCGGAATAAACGCTATGTTACCAAAGTGGTGCTTTGCAGAAAACGTGGATTTTTTTTTGCAAATGCCGGATTTTAGAGGTTGAAATTCAAAGTCAGGTCACAAGATTATTTATTTCTACTTTGGACCTACATCTTACTCATTGCATTAGGAAAGTATTTTTGCAGTAGATGGCGAAATATTTTATCATCACATTGCTTGTACAAAATTCAATCAAAATACATGTACATGACTTCTGGATATTTGGGTCAGCAATGGCCGACAGGTCAGAAATGAAATGGACATTTTGGAATACCATGACCCTATTATCAGACTGAAAATAAACCATAATGTGGATTTATATCTGTGGAAAGAGGACATATAACGGTAAGAAATCATGATACATTTTTTTGTACCAGTTTTAAAAAATTTTTTATTTGTATGTGATACCAGTTAATAGCATGGCCGCCATGTTGGATTTTGTGTATCTAAGGCTTATCTTGAAACCGAGGCTTGCTGGCAGCCAATCAACCTCATTCATGTCTCAGCATTTCGACTGTATACTGTAACAGGTCCTACACAACTATTCCCACTTTAAATTACAGTGGGAATAAACTTTATTGACATGAACCGTACAATGCATACTGTGTAGTCATCAGGGTAAATATATACAAACTGATTACATTGTTTCGTAGTTAGGTATGGCCCATAGTAGGAAGAATGGGGGGGGGGGGGTGCAAAGCTATATCACAGGGGCATCTGAATATGCATATGCTTTCATGCATAAGCTAAAGACTTACGTAGGCCTACTACATGTATTAACTCCTTCAGGGCTAGTTCCACCGAGTTTTGGAGAAGGCGGAGATGGCACTAAGACTGGCAGCTACTGGCAGCTTCGCATCATGATGTGTTGTATGCCCACATGCACAAAATTGTGTCAGTGGGATTTGTCATAGAATCAATGCTTGTGACAGTTTGCAGTGGATCTGATAAAGTATTGCGGGAACTTTAAAAATACAGGAACAAAAAAGAAAAGAAAACACCACGAAAATGGCTTGAAAGCTTATTATTGCGGTAGGTGGTAGTCATGTTCCAAAGCTGGTAGCCAACTGCATGATTTGGTAGAAATGGCAACTATGCTATTTACATTTGTTGCACTAAACATGCGCAAGAAACAGTAGAATGATGAATAGTCTTGGTTGCACAAAGAAACTTCCCGTCCGAGGTTCATAGTCCAGGTTAATTATAACCACCCTGCCACGCAGCGTAGTTTGGAGTATTATTCCAAGGGATAATTGGAATTTTGGAATGGTTTTATTTGTACATGATCCCGAAGCCAATGGACACCCAAATGGCATGAAAAGAAACAGAAAGACGGACGACCAGACAAATAGATAAAAAGACAGACAGACAGACCAACAGACAGATGATACATACAGTTAGATATAAAAATTAGAATTAAGAACTGTGTTGCAAACATGTATGTGTGCTATATTTTATGTGCAGAGAACCAGTAAGTGATTGATCTTGTGCACAGGTCGTATACAATTTTTGTATCAGGACACTTTTTTCGATTAAAAGTAGACCTTGGCACATCATTTCAACGGAATTCCTCACTAGTTAGTTGTGACATAGGGTCATTGAGCAGACCCAAGTGACAAAAATCTTTTTCCAAACTGCAGATTAAAATACAAGGCGTCAAAGACCATATTTATGGCAAGTGTGTACGCGTTTAGATGTACAGTAAAATCTCTCTAACCGAACACCTCTCTGTACTGAACACCATTTCTTGGTCCCAAATATATACTTCTAATGTGAGCAAACCTTCCAATACCAAACACTTTTTCCCGTCCCCAGGGTGGTCGATACAGGGAGGTTTTACTATATGCTGCTGTCGTTTTCGTCTGTTGTGCAAAGGTTTGTGCCAACCGTTTATAATGAAGTGATTTGCATTAAATCACTTCCTAATACGAACGATGCAATGGCGATTTATTTTGCAGGACTTTCAGTGATGTATGGCAATACGGACAAAGTGCGTCGAGGAAAGATCCTGACCTGGGCAATAATAAAGTCTTTTAACAAGGAACATGAACCTGGTACCCTTATAATTCAGAGCAGTTCATTTAAGTGGTTCGATATCAGACACTGAAAGAGTTTAAATTGAAACCTTATGTTCGTGCGTAACTGTCGCAGTCATGCGTCTGGCATAGCTACAAACCCATCTTCTGGCTGTTGTGAATATAATCAAACATTCATAGCATGATTTAAAGGGATTTTTACACCATGTTTAAAAATCTCCCGAAAATATGAAGCCACGTCCACTGAAACTTGGACCCATGTTCTGGCCCCAAACACTCTTTGCTATCTGCATATGATCAAATCCATAATGCCAAGCCCCGAATATAACTGACTATGCGTGGTTTTCATATTTTCAGGTTTCAAATCTACCCAAAATCGATCATTTTCTACATGCACACGTCAGGTCTGACGATGACCCACATTCTTCACATACCGAAGTGATTTTACGTTGATGGGAGTAAATGAAAATTTCCCACAACTAAGTGACCACCCTACCAAATAGTGAAATGGCTAATCTATCAGACTATATTCGTGAAACTGGCCTTAAAGACTAATTTATACCATTTTATCGCTTTTTGTAACATTCCTTTATCCCGGCCCCCTGTCAATCATTGAACTTCCGGTTAGCAGGATAGCTGTGTAAACAGTGTGACGGCCAAACACACACTGCATGCCCGGAGACGAGATTTAGCGAGTGAAGGTTTAGTTTTCTGAGCTGGCATAAATGTAGTGGAATTTGGACATTTCTAGACAGAAATTGATCAAATTAGAAAGGGATTTGTCGTATGAATATATTGTGATAACGCAGGGAAAGTGTTAGTGGCAAAGTCGGGCTATTTTTAGGAGGTTTCAGTCAGAAAGTTTCAACGAGCGAAAATAGGTCAGTGAGCGTGGGGGCCGCCATTTTGAATTGCATTATCATCGACGAAAATGAACTAACACAAGTCTATAGTATGTCGGGACGTGGATGGCCAAAGAGTAGCGGGGATGCAGGACGAGGGAAGGCAGCCGGAGGGAGGTCTTCTAGAGGAGGGGGCAGGTAGTAGGGAGACAGGTCGAGTTGGGTCGGGGGGCTGACAGGAGAGGAGGATGAACGCAGGGTAGAGCTAGAGGGGGGTGAGTGGGACGACCACACATTGTGTGAGGGGTGCTGTATGTGGGTCGAGTTTAATGCTGCAGGACTAGCCTGCTCTCTGAACGAGGCCAGGGAGGAAAGTTTCCAGTTTAGGTGTGAGAAGTGCATTAGGGCGGAGGTTATGGAGGCACAGCTGGCAGCCCTCAAGATAGAGTTATAGGAGGCTAGGGACAGTTTTAGGGCTGCAGCTGGTGTGAGGGAGGAGATCCAGGATAGGGTGGAGCAGGATGAGGGGGAACAGGATGGGAGGAGAGGTCACGAGGGAGGTGAGGATAAGGGGAGGCAGACAGTGGTATGGCCTGGCGGGAGGGGGGACAGAATGGGGGGGGGGCAGGAGGGAGGCAGAGATTGACAGGGCTTAGCGGGAGGGGGGATCAAGAGGGACCTCGGGAGGCAGTGGTGATAGGGAGCAGCATAGGTGATAGGGTCTTCGGTAGGGCGGACACGGAATATAGGATTAGGGTGCGCCTCCCAGGGGCCAAGATTAGGGATTTTGAGGAGAGGCTTGAGGGGATTGTGAGCAGTAGTGGGGAGCGTCCGAGAGTCATTATGCAGGTCGGCACAAATGATCTCGCGGACAGGGAAGAGCTGGGGGAGAGAATAGGGAACAGAGACAGTGTAAGGCAGGTACGGGAAGCTTGTTTAATTAAAATACTTGCAACCTTTTACAGTAACTACACATGTGTGTGTGTGTGTGTGTGTGTGTGTGTGTGTGTGTTTTATACACTTCATCCTTTTAACTCTTTAAGTGCGAAATTTTGGACTGAGTCTACAGTTTTCTCTGGAACTAAAGGCATCCTGGTACTTGAAGGAAAGGTCTTTTTACGATTAGTACGTATATGTGATCCTAGTGTTGATTCAGACCAGTTTCACTTTAGTAGATCGAATTTAGACGTGATTGGCACTGAAAGAGTGAATTGAAATTCTGGCTGTAGATGGCATCAAGAGAGCGGTCCATGCAGCTAGCTACCTAATTGTATGCTTTAAAAGTGAAGGGTTAGGAAAAATAATTCAGAATTTAGAGATGAATTCACATGTCTGATACCCTTTGTCATTAGAATAAAGAAAGCTAATGTAATAATACATCCTTAATTCAATACCAATTGCATCAAAGCCTTTTTAAAACTTTATTTGTCTACCGTGGTACATGGAACCATATATTAGATCTCTATTAAAGTGTATTGTCATGACTGACTTCATGTAAGATGTCACTTGCTTCACTTTCAATTCAGTTTAAACCAAGATCTAAAATCTCGAGGTTTTCCAATTATCAAAACGCTACCTCTGTTAATTGATGGTCTGAAGTCCTCGAGGGAATTAGGTCAATTTTAGAAATTTTTCTTTTTATCTTGCCTGCAAGCAATCCTTAAGTTAGTTCAAAATTGTTCTTTTATTCAGGTTCCATAAGGATCATTTTTAAGGGTTTATATAGCAAAAAGTGTGATTTTTCTTTTCTGTGGATAAATTTATATTTTCATCCTGTTTATATTTTCAATGCAAAAACGTATTTTTTCCAATTATGGTAATTTTGCATAATATCAATTTTTCAAATTTCACCTCTTTATAGATCTGATTTTTATATTTCTTTCTTATTCTAACTCAGCTTAACTTTTATGTTTCCATCATTTAATCAAACTCAAATCCTTTCTTTTTTCTTTTCTTCCATTCATACTTTTCTTTCATAAGTTCTTTTTATTCCTATCGTGTTACCGTTTCTTTTTTATTTCTTTGTTACTTACAAAATATTTCAATATAATCGTCTTAACAAGATACACTAGAAAAGAAGATTTGCTTCAAAGCAAATCTGTCTGTGTGCCTTCAACAGTTGTAAATATTAAGTGGCACAACTTTTTTCCTTGGTACTTTACACTACATTAAGCTTATGGCTGGAATGCAAATTTCAAAATTCAAATGACCTTGACCTTTGACCATTACAGGTCACTTGGCAATTGCACAGTGTTACAACACCATAATTTAAGCCCAACATGAACCAAATCGGATAAAACTTGACCAAGTTCTGGCAAAATGAAACTTTCAAAGGGCCTAAAGACCTTGACCTTTGTCCTTTTGAGGTTACATGTTCTTATAAAAATGTGCAGTGTTGCAATACCTACAATTTGAGTCCAACATGATTAGAATTGGATGGAAATTGGCCCAGGTATGACTGGATGAGACTCCCAAAGGTCCAAATGACCTTGAACATTGACCTTTAGAAGTCACATTTAAGTTTTAAAAATGCGCAGTGTTGCAATAGCTATAGTTTGAGCCCAACATGATCAAAATCGGATAAAAATTGAAGAAAGCCACCGTCGAAAGTGTCCTTTGCTCTTGAAATGACCTATGACCTTGAAATAACCTCTACCTTAAGTGAACCTTGACCTAAAAAATTACATTTTGGCCTATAATTGACTTTTGACCTTGACATGACCTTGACATCAGTGATGACCTTTGCCTTGCTACGATCGAACTCCTATACACTCGGAACCACATCTACTGTAGTATATAAGATATTGAAGTTTTAAAATTTTAATTAGCCCCCATTTGCCTAATTTTAAAAAGCATGACCTCTCATTAATCAATGGCAAGACTTCATCTATAGAAGTATAATTGTGCCAAGTTTGGAGTTTCTACGTGTAATACTTTTCAAATGAAATGTGGGACAAATTTGCCTGTAAAGAGGAAAGAAAGAAAGAAAGAAATAATTACTAGAGAAACAATATGTCTGTGTTGGCACACAGATATAATTTCCCATTTCATTTATTAAAGTATTTCATTTTGCGTAATTTTGAACATAAATGCAAATCTTCTACTGTTGGAATATAGCAAATCTTTTTCATTACATTTCTTTTCACAGTTACCATATAACACTGCATTTGTGTCCGAGTCCATGGGTAATAATCTTTACCTGATCATCAATACAAACATATATTTCTCAGCAATTGAATGACTTAATGAAGTTTTCAATGTTCTTCTTTTCTACTTAAACAAATAAGAAATATCGAAATTTTATATTTTGATTTGTCACAATTTTTTAAAAACAGTTAGACAGTGACTGGTTAGCTTATGGAGAGTAAAGGGTTCGGACTGCGGAATAAGGTAATGACTACTAGGGAGTGGTTTTGGACAAAAAGACACAAATTCAAAACAGTTAAACCCTTGAATATTTCTAAATAAAACCAATACTAACCTTACTATTTCTCTATGATCCTTGTTGTACTTTCTCTGTTCCTTATTTGAAAGGTCAAACTCATGTCGACCTTTTTTAGTTTTCAAAATTTTTCAAAGTATTCCAAACGACATATCGAAAAAGGCTTACTGGCCAGAAAGAGGAGTAGTACCCTCTCCGCTCATCCATTTTAAAATCCGTAAGTTGTGGCTCTTTCACACTATTTCTCTCTGTTTTTTATAATTCCTCAATCTGTCGATCAGCAACTTTCAGGGGATATCCTCGTTTTTATAATCCCTTTTCTATACGAATAGAACTTTTCCTCTTGACATCATCCGGACTAAATCGACCAACTATTTTATCATCTTATCGTTTCCAGTTCTTTAATTATTTTGGGCTCTTCGTAATTTGGGTACAATACCTATCCATTACGATACAATCCTTGCTATTTCCAGTGAAGCAAGGTTGATATAATTATGTGCCACTTTCATATTTATTTATTAAATCAATGCCATCTTCGTCATCATCGTTTTGCCATCACCGGGTCTAAATTGTGTGCCTTTCTCGTGAAGATCTGGTGATGGAAAAAAATAGATAAATAAATAAATAAATAAATAAATAAATAAATAAATAAATAAATAAATAAATAAATAATTAAATTGGGTGTTTTTCACGTAATAAAAGAAAGAATGTGTCTTTCATGTGAAGACTACAAATATAGCACTCCTTTGAGGTGTCATGAGAATTTGCTTTATATTTCCCCAGTGTCCAAATCAGGCTTAAAAACATAAACATAATATCCAATGATAGTGTCATTGCGATTCCTTCTGGCTGACAGTAACATTGCACAATGATGTGTTGTCTCTCACGGCGGCTTCATCAGCAACGATTCCATGTCCGTATCATGTCATTCTCAGGAACTACATCTGTTTCTGCTTTAGGTGAAAAACTTGTAACTCATTTGATTTTTCAAAAAATGAAACAAATGAAAACAGTTTTCTTCTTTGGATTATAAAATAAACTATCTGAAAATTTAATCGTGAAATTTCCCCTCGTTATAGTATTTAGGATATCCTTAAAGACGTACAAAATGTGCCTTTGAGACAAACTTGCGAAACTACAGTGACTCAGTAAAGCTATGAAAAACCAGTTTAGTTCGACCCGATCACGTGAATGGAACCTTCATTTGTACTGCCGTCCCAAGTACACTGAAGTAATAGTGTACCATACATAAATATGACAACATAATGCAGTCAACCGTTCAAAAAACGTCGTTACTTTTTTGGCTGTTAAATGCTTGACGTCCGTAGTCCTTCTTACTTTGATACTTTGATTAAAAGTATCAGCTGCTCATTGTTATACTGAATAATTACATGTGTCGCCCTAGCTACTGACAGCAAAATTAGTTTGGGAGTGTTTCCTTTATATATCGTACTAAGTCTTATTGTTTTTATGAACATAGTGTTTATTGCGTCTCCCGAGAACATGCATGTTGACAGGGAAACGAGCTTGCTAGTGGTACCCACTTCAGAAATATGACAGGGAATATTATCAAACATATAGTTTCGCGAATGTTTTATCTCTATTCTCAGAGGTCACACATTCGTGCAGAAGATTTTGCACAAAGGAATAAAAATTGTGTATTCTTTGGGAGAATTGCTGCCAGTCCAACTAAGCATATCTTGCCATTTTTTACCCACAAAGATGATCTATTTACATGTCATATACATTCCTATATATATTGAAAAAGCAAGCCGTTGGAATGATACAGCGCAAAGTACAAACGAAATATTTTTATACTCTTTAGTTTCAATTCTTAGTGTAACATACCGTGGGTACGATCTGCTAGTATTTTTTTTTTTTACATTCCATATGTCTTGTTGTATTGCATTTATGAGGTCAGATGTTAAAGTGGTGCCAGTCGCCCTAGATACACTGATGACTGTCTCGATACTTCGAGGTTATTAGGTGGTTTTATATATGTTTAAAAACGTATGTGACGGTGATGTTTCGCAATAATAAATATTGTGAGGCAATAATAATAGCAATTGTGTCCACCAAATCGGGAAGTCCCACGTAGATCTGCAAAAAGCTGTTTGCTAAACTTATATATCAGCATATTTCACTTCGTATTATATTAATATGGTTTAGCGCGCAGCAAATCGCGTGTGGTGTTCACTTGCAACGGCTTTGAAACCAAGAGACATCGGAGAGAAGAAACAATGCCGACACGCTTTATAGCACTATATCTTCTTATCATACTCATCTGGTCTGACCGTTCCACGAACGCGGGGAGGTGGGGCCGCAAGAACAGAATTTCAAATCCAATTTCAGTCTGCATTCCATGTGAGAATCTAAGAAAACGTAATGATACCAATAACTCAGTGCTGGACCTATTCCGTCACACGTACCGCAAGAGGAAGGTTGAGTTATGCTGTGCACAGAATGCCAATCAAGGGGACACATTAATCAAGCTGGTGAGACTTATATTTTGTTTAAGAATGATTAAAAGGCAAATTTAAAATAACAGAAAATATGCTAGATTAATACACACTTAAAATATTTACTTTGAAGTAGTGGGCAGTGTATGAAAGATGACGTAATAAAGTTATGAACATAGAAAAAAATCACTAAACACATGTCGACAAGACTATTGTCTCTATTGGATTTAAGCATCCAGATATAAAGCAATGTATAATATCCACGGATAGAATCGTTTAAAATATCAAAAATGCAGTCGCGTTCAAATATAGATGCAGAAATAATTATGTGTTAAGAAAGTTTAGGAGTTTGTGTGATAAAGTGTAAACATGTTTCGCTAAAATTTTAATGTATAAGTTGTCATTGATACGCCACTTTATGTTCCAGGTTAGTGATAGGGGACGGACAAGGGACAAACTACCGAAGGTATGCTATCTATCTATCTATCTATCTATCTATCTATCTATCTATCTATCTATCTATCTATCTATCTATCTATCTATCTATCTATCTATCTATCTATCTATCTATCTATCTATCTATCTATCTATCTATCTATCTATCTATCTATCTATCTATCTATCTATCTATCTATCTATCTATCTATCTATCTATCTATCTATCTATCTATCTATCTATCTATCTATCTATCTATCTATCGATCGGTCGGTCTGTCCGTCTGTCTGTCTGTCCATCCATCCGTAACGCGACAGAACTTTATCTGAATCATTACCCTAGTTTCAAATCCCTCAACAAAAGACCTTCTATTCAAGTGCCAGCGTGCCTCTAGTTTCGGATGAAGATCAATGGTTTATTGCGCCCAGAGCGCTGCGCGGAATTTTGTTGGTTCAGCCCACACATCCGAAAGTGTTAATTAGATAATGTCAAGGTATGATTAGTAAAACGTTATCTCAGCCATTTGGAGCATCACGGTATAAGCAGTGCATCGTTGGAATTAGCCTGCGTCCTAAAATGAATAGTTGTTGTCATGTCTACAACTTATTCAAATGCTTACGGTCTTCTGATCATAGTGCAGAAAAGTTCATCAAGCAGTATCTTAAAATCTAAATGATATCAGCTTCAGTATTCAAACTATGTTCTTAAATGGATCACGACCTGCATTAGCTCATTACTTATTTACTTAAGGTGTTGAAAATGAGTGTGACTGTCACAAGTTTAATTGTACACAGGTATATATCATGTTGAAGACTTTGACAAGCATAGTCTTAGGTCTGTGCAGGGGTACCAATTTACGTGCAGTTATTCAAATTTAATGAACAGTTCATTTGTCTGAACAATTGCCTTGTCTATTCAATTGTTTACAGTTGTTGTGCTGGGAATATCGCAAACAAAAGCTGGCTTGTACCAGATACAATCGTCGGAAGCTACGTCATCTCTTAAAAAGACTGAAGTGAACGGCGGTCACATTCCGTAAAATGCTGAGTGGACATATTTATTTTTGTATGAGGCGTACAACTGTTGAACACTTGTTCAGTGTGTGGAGCAATGTGCATTCGTGGGAGCGCTACGTCACGTGCAGGGCGATAAAAGGTGATACTCCAAGGAAGGTACCAACTTCTCGCCAATTTCAATCAATCTCGGTGCATAAAACATTGAACGTTCAAAGCAAGGCCAAAGTCCAAGTCAAAGCCAAAGCCAAAGCCAAAGCCAAGGTCAAAACACATTTTACCAGGGAGCTCTTATAGTTAAAAACTGACTTACAAAGCAGGACTGTCTATCATTTTTTATCTCCTTACATTCACTCATAGGTACTTGGACGTGAAACCAGGTAGAACATGATATCAAGGAGGCTTCAAGGGAGGCCTCCTTGATTATATGTATCAGTGTCAATATAGCTAACAAAAAAGTGCAGATATTCAAGGCCCGAAACTCCGGTAGGCTTGAGACTTAGCCTGATATGCAACTCTTATGACACTGAAAATGCATTTCCTTTTATAATACGTGCTATAGTTATATATGTAATGATTTCGATGCGAATTTGCATGCAATCGGTGATTGCTTTGAGCAGTTGAACACCGATGAGAAAATCAAATTTTGACGCTGCGTGATGGAAAGATAGCAACATGTAACGCAATCGTCGTTGTCATAAACGCCGGTTTTGAAGAACGCTCCAACATAACGGAGCGTTCTGGGTGTCGGGGAAGATCTGGAAAGATGGGGTTTATCAGACGGAAGATGCCCTTTATGTAAAGATAGTAGAGAAGATTTATCACATTTTCTATTTGTGTGCCCAGCACTAAATGATATCAGGTTACAGGCATATAGAAATTTGGAAGTCAACTCTCTGAATGAGAATTGTAAACAGGCATGGCAGCGTTTTTCCGCCTCCTCGCTGAAAAATAAAGTATGTTGGTTCCTTGGTGAGCACGCGTATGATCTTGGACAGGACATTGGTGAATTATTTGACCAAACATGTAAAAAATTTTTGGTTGAGGCTTGGCATTACAGGAGACAGTCACTTAATGACTTCTTGGAATGACAGATAGATTGTAACATTGTTCTACACGTACCTCTTGTAAATAGATCTGCTCCAATGTATATATACCTGATTTCTTTTTCTTAATAATGACGCTGGAGGCCATATGTTCTGCATTGTATATGAAACGTGTATAATGTACATGTCCTTACGCTTTCTAGAGTTTTGTCCCAATGAGTGGTTTATCTCTAGTTTTGGTGCGGAGGACATAAATTATTACTTGTACTATTATAGCTACTGTACTTATTTCAACATACGAAGATTATTTGATTGATAATAAGGATGCCTGATTATTTGTATATATCTTGGACGCATCATGGAATTTTCCCGGTTCCGTTGGTGCCCCCGCTGTAAAGGGGAAGTTTTCCTAATAAATTATTATTATTATTAACGAGAGCGGTTGTTTGAAAGGTAATTGCAGCAATGAATTTAGCATATGACGTGGGACGAGACATGGTAGTTGTCTCTCTCCGTCTCTTCAATATTTTTGTTAATGAGTTATTGGTTCAATTTAATGGTTCTGACGAGGGACTTAGGGTCGGGGGAGAAACGTACAACTCATTTGCATACGCCGACGACGTAGCTCTTTTCGCTTCTACAGTCCCAGGTCTACAAAAGTTGATCAATATACGTGATGAATATGCACATACATGGTGTTTTTTAAGTTTGACCTAGCCGAAACAAAGTGTATAACTGCGGGCAAGTGTTTTGCTCATTATGAAATATCCTGGTTCCTTGGTGATAGAAAAATAGAGATCCTTGATTCATATTTTAGGTATTCGCTTTAGTGGTCATAGAAAAATTAATGGTCACATAGATGATCGTGTAATCTCAACCCATGGAGTGCTTTGCAGTGCCGGCTTTGCATACCCGGGCCTGGCCACAGATGTGAAAGTGAACTTGTGGAGCACTCTTGGTGTCCCTTGTCTTATGTACGGCCTTTATGATGTTTACCTGCCTAAATCTTGTATAGTTAGTCTTGAATCTCTGCAAGGTCAGGGCTGTCCAACTGGAACATTGTAGCAAAATTTTGCTACAAAGCTCTTCAAAATTGCTACTGCTTTTGCCCAAAATAAGTGTTTCGTATGAAAAGAAGTGGCAAAAATGCTACAAGGAAAGAAAATTTTGCTACAGACATTTTCAGCTGGACAGCACTGAAGGTAGTATTCTTAAACGGTGTCTCGGTATTGGTTACAGATCACATCAAGCTAAGTTACTAAGTTCACTTAACATTGAAGGTATTGAGCACCGAGTGAAAAGAGACGCGTTATCCTTTCTCCATCATGTGTTTAATGTTAGTTCACTATACAGTAAATTATGTTCTTATCTGTTAGCGAAATATGTTATTGAAAGGGAAACAGCATCATGTACTCTCATTGATAGAGTTATCCATTACGCGGAGTCAACGATGGACATCATTTTCACAAGCCGCGTGTTCCGCATGAAAATAATTTACAGGAAGGTTCCGTTGATTCTTTGAACTTTGTTCTTTAACACGAGAGCTACATCAAACCCTGGTCACTTGAATATAACCTTGCCCGCCTTTTAACTCGTGCCGTCTGATTTCTTTTGCTGGCTACGCCTAAGTTATTGTATGCTTCCGTGTGTTTATATTGTTTATTTTATTCCTTTATTGTACATTTTCTGTGTTTTTCCGTTAACGGGGTTTTACAAAATTATTATTATTATTGGATGACTACTGGTATGATGTGATCTGAGATTATGTACCGACTGCGATTCGATCTTACTTTTCCTCATTCTTGGAGGTATTATGTGGATAATATGACTTCATTATATGATTATAATTTGATGTGCTTTGTCTGTGACTTTAATATATGTGTTATATCTTAATGTGCCTTACTTTTCCTCATTCGTGGGGGTTTAGTATTATTATTATTAATTATGATAACGGGTTATCGGTGAATTACATAACCACATAAAAGCTATAATACTGCGACATGTGGATCATGCAAATATAATCTGGGGATTAGCTTCAAGCGGTACTGCCAAGAAACTGCTTGCATTACAAAAAGATCATCCGGGATACTAACCACGTCACACTATCTTCAATCGTCTTTTTGATTTAATGTCTTTGTACAGTTTTAGTATAAGGCCACAAGGCCTGGATGTAAACAAGTGATGTCCCTGCCTGTATTCCCTGTACAAATAAAGATACATTATTATTATTATTATTATTATTATTATTATTATTATTATTATTATTATTATTATTATTATTATTATTATTATTATTATTATTATTATTATTTGTTATATATATATATATATATATATATATATATATATATATATATATATATATATATATATATATATATATATATATATATATATATATATATATATTTATATGTGTGTGTGTGTGTGTGTGTGTGTGTGTGTGTGTGTGTGTGTGAAATGGTAGTCGCAGGTACAGACGCGTTATACAAGGTTTAGTTTACTTTGTGCGTCGCGTGAGAGTGATGAAACTTGATCATTGAATCATATGACATGGTAATGGTGTTAATTACATGTGTAGAATTGAGCCTTATTTTATAGTTGTAAATATTATGGCTTTCAAACCATTGTATTATATTTTCAACATATGGACGTATTTTACGGGGATGAGAAGACTGAAAACGTGTTCATATAGTAAACGAAAACTTCAAGTTATTTTACTTTACGAACAATTAATTGTGTTCATTGGAACAATGGAGACATTATGTGTTTCGTTTAATATACAGTCAATGTGTGTTGTTATGTTGTTTAATGCACATAAAGGGATTAGGTCATTCGTTCAGCAGAAAATGAACATTTTATGTTACCTCGTGCGATAGAACAATGAAGCTGATATTAAGATATTGCTTAATAGAGCTCTATTTGGTAATAAATAATTTTGTGCAATGGATGTTATGCTTTCTTTATTTTTTCATCGATTGTGTTTCTGCCCCGATTATTTCAGTCAAGTAGTAATGTTAGATAATTTCAGGGAGCTTCTTGTAAGGGAATAGTGTTTCATTTTAGGGAGCCTGTTGTGAAGAGAAGGTGTAACACTTCAAGGACTTTGCAGCACGCAAAAGTGTCATATTTTTAGACAGCTACATGATATGCATCATTTCGCAATACACGTGATCCGACTGTTTTCTCTTGACATCGGTAACTCGTTCCCCTCATCATCACTATAACTGGTCTACAGTATATCGGTTGTTGGCCTGAATAAAATAAATTAGAAATACAACGACGTCATTAGTATACAATGTAAGTTAAAACTATAATAAATTAAACCTTTCCTGTGTCTAGCAGAACGATTAAAAGTGTTTTCAGTGAAACGAATGAGCACTGTTGTCTTAGTATAATATATAATATAATATAATAGTATATATATATATATATACTATTTCATACATATATATACATATATATATATATATATATATATATATATATATATATATATATATATATATATATATATATATATATATATATATATATAAAATAGTATATATACATTTGTACATGTTTCTTCTGGATGGCCTAATAATACAGCAGGTACTAATCTAGAACGTCTCCAGTGCCTGAACGACCCACAATACGTATAGAAAATGCACACTACAGTACAACAAATTAGAGGATAGGACACCACCATTACAATCAGTAAATAATGAAAGTTATTTATTTTTTTGTTTATTTATTTCATCCCTGGGTCAACATACACAGGCCCAATGACAGACCCAGTAAAACAATATATACATATAAATACATAGAATGTCAAAGGTAAAAACACAATAAATACTTAAAATGTAAAGAGTGTCCAACTGTCAGAATTAACCGTAAAAGAAACTGGATACCTGTGTTTTAAAACTGACAGAGGTGGAGAAGATGTCCAAGTTAGGCACAACGTTAAAAGTCATGAGTGCTCTTGGCAGGAAGCTAAAATTTCTGATATTGATTCGTGATCTAGGAATTATTAACAGAGGAGTCGTTCTAAAAAGTGTCTTTGAAGAACATACTCAAACATTGAATAAAGAACCATGTACATAATCGCTATGGATATAAGTTTGGTAAAGAGGGTCAAATAAAGTGAAAACAAACAATTTTGTGGCCCGAGAGGAGAAAAAACAGTTTTAGAATACAAATCAACGACTCTTCAAAATATACAAATTTACACCATCGAATATTTTCTCATTACTTCGGGATTTCTTTTAAGAAAATAAAAGACCATAGAATGTCGCTCGCCAATTGAGTAATTAGGCTTTGTATTGATTCACTCCCTGGGAAAGTAGATGACACACAGTGTTCCAGATTTTTATACTTTGTTTTGCATTCCACGGACACCAGGAGGGAATAAGGAAGAAATGTATCGGGGGGGGGGGGGGGATTGGTCCAACCGGAAAAGCGTATAATTTCAATTTCAAATATAAACCAATGTGTATTTAAACTAGAACAATCCAGTAACGAGTAGTAACTGAGTAGGGTGAACTTGTGGAAAGCATTTTCCATGAGTTATATATTTGAGCTGTAAGTCAGCAGAAAGGAGACTATTTTTTGCTTGGATTTAAACCATCTAAAGAATCTGATTGCCTAATAACAAGAGGTAGATTGTTCCAGCCAGAGTCTATTACCGGGAATGATATAACTAAGATATTGGAGCGTCATCAAGTGTGACATTTTATAAAGCAGGCTTTTTTATATTCACTGCCGTTGGAGAGCATGTGCATACCCCCATGTAGATTTTTTCTCATTAAAGATTAACGGAAAATGTCTGGTATCGGAAGTCAGCTGCATCTTTTTTCTCAGTACGAATAATATCTAATGTGCAACAACGTTCCTGGGCGCCCCGTTAGGCGCCAAAAAGTCTCTGTTGCACCAAGAAATTTTTCTAGGGCCGAATTCAGAAGGTCAAATGTCCCCACAGAAACTTGATCTCTCGCTGTAATATTTGTATAAGAACCCCATGGGACCGTCCTTTGGAACTTGTCTGGGATTAAACGTTTGTCAGTCAGATGGGTAAGACGTGATAAGAGCTAGTGACAGAGCAATTTGGTATTTCGTTATTGGTACAGGTAATTGCAAATTGACTTTTTCCAACGGTGATCAAAATATCGGCACATTTGACTTCTATATATTTGTTTTATGTCAAGAGGAACTAACTAAAATAGATAGAAAGACCTGACGTTGGTTTTCCTATCAGTCTAAATCGAAGACTCTCTGTGACAGATTGCATTTAAACCATTATCAGGAAAGATTATTCTTCAGATATATGAAACTTCTTCCAGAATTCCTTGCCTTCATGAGCGGAAACAATTGGTTTTATTCATTTGGACATCCTGTGTTTTGAAGAGAGAAGACGGGGATTGGACTTAACTGGTAACGTGGCTCCAGATGTCTTTTGAGGGTTAACACATTTGCAATTGTTCTATATAAATAATTATGTTAACTGGAAACAGTAGAATGTTTTCAATGAAATATGCCTGTTGAGAGGCGTTGACTGTTGCATAAAAAATTTGCACTCCAAGGAGAATGTTCGAAACCACAACTGCAGATATATTCCGTAATAACACTTTGTCTCATTACATTTAGTTCTGAAGTAATAAGCCCAAAGGTTTTAACACAATTGACAGGGACGTATGTTTCACATCCTAAAATCCATTTCGCTTTCGCACATACACAAACACACACACAAAAGACATATCCTTTGCATGCTAAATTGAACCCTTTATCTGCACCGTAACACCTGTTCTTGATTTTCTCTTACGAAACCGTAACTTTTTTAAATGACTGCAGAAACCAGGACGTCGATTTTTACAGACTTTTGAAACCACACGATTCACAATGTTCGTGTCACTGTAACGTCCAGTTCAAGTTTTGAAATTATTTGTGTCAAATAACTGCACCCCATATTGACTTTTGTTATTGTAAATTTCAGTTACTTTTGGTAAAATGAAAATCCTTTTATTTGACATCAGAAAACCGAAAATAAAATTGGTTTTTAAGTAGGTATATACTTTATCCAGCATAAACATACAAGAAATATGCCTTAATATGGCTTGAAAATCACACGAAGGAAAACAACGAATGTAAAATAAAAAAAGGAAAGATGAAACCAAGAAAAAAGTGAACACATTTATAGTAATGTTGCTTATCGGTGTATCAGTTAATGATGAAAATAAAAATTACTGTAAAAGTAGAATATATTACAAACTTAGTCATGTCGAATTTTCCATACTTTTTGTAAGTTTACAAACGATGAAAAATATCTAATTTGTTGTGTGCACCTTGTGTATTTGCGTGACGGCATCAAATAGGCACATGGGTTTCTTGAATACCTGCCCTACAATTAATCAGAAAAGTTTCACTTTCGTATTTGTTTTCACGTGTTTTCATATACGAAAGTGAAACTAAAACTATGGTTATTTTCGTGACCGTCATATTTTCAGTATATAGTGTCCTATGATAAGCAAAACAAATATCCTCCATACTGTGTTTGTGTGTAGAGCACAGATCAATATTATCAGCGCATACAGGTCCTTCATATATTATGTATGATGTAGATGTTCACTACTGATGTAGTGTTAGGTTAGGCAAGTGTTGACAGCACAGGGACCCGCAGTTGCTTTTGATATTTTTAGGAGCAAATAGCGTGAAGCAATGTTTACATAGGAGACACAATTGCTATGACAAGACTCGAATCTAATTATAAGAGTATCTTTATCCTTGCAAAGCAGCACATACACCCACATCAGTCACACAGTCGACATCAGTTCCATACAGAACAATACAATATAAAACCAAAGTACGTTAACCATTAATGTAGTGGTATATTTGTTCCTGAAATCACCGATGACACTTAGTATAATGATCAGTATGTCATATTAAACTGAAGTAAAATGCGCTCAGAGATTGCTGGATCTTAATTATAACCTTGCTAACCACAGGTCTCACTTTGGAATGATTGTAGTCAATAAAAAAGGCTATCACCTCGATCCAGATACTTGACTTAGTGGCCTATTTTTACGTACGATACACCCTTGTGTCCAGATACACATATGTGTAAAGTTTCATGATCTTAACTCAAAGGACAACAGAAGTAGTTTACACGAATGTGTCACCATGATCCAGATGCTTGACCTATTGACGTAAGTTTTGTTTCATGAAACTAAGTTAAAAAGTGAGGGAAGTATAGCCGGCACAACACGATTTTGCAAGGATATGTCACTGTGACCCAGATACTTGTACTAGGTCTGCGACACACATTTAGGTCCAGATATATATATATATATATATATATATATATATATATATATATATATATATATATATATATATATATATATATATATATATATATATATATATGTGTGTGTGTGTGTGTGTGTGTGTGTGTGTGTGTGTGTGTGTGTGTGTGTGTGTGTGTGTGTGTGTGTTTGTGTGTGTTTGTGTGTGGTTTCATGACACCAAGTTAAATGGTAAAGGAATTATAGCCCGGACACGAATAACGGAACGACGGACGCATGGACGGAAAAGTGATTACTATAATATATTATGCGCTCCCTCCGGTAGGAGAGGGGGAGGAGAGGCATAATTATTTCATTTACCTCTACACACGATAACGCTCAAAATTCTTTCCGTTCTCTCACATCAGACATATCCTGCAGAATACTTGCTGCCTTGAGATCAAAGTGGATTGTGGCATTGATAACTTGTATAGACCAGGGACGTGTTATAGATTTCGGACGTATCAAGGTATGCGAGTGAATCTTTGGGGATACTATACTTGCAACGTATGATATTAAGACTATTGCAAATATTCATATTCAATATTTTATTTCAGTAATCTCAAATGCAGTTTGGACTCGGTTGGATTGTCCTTGTAGAGTAAGCTAGAAGGTTGCACTGAGAACTATAGGGTAAATTGAAAATGGATCCAACGCATTTGCGCCAGGAAGTATGGAAAATTTTATGAATGCAAGTTCCTAGGAACACACACATAAAACAACATGCAGAACTAGAAAAGAATATTTGCTACAAAGCAAATGTGTCTGTGTGCCTCCAAAACTTGTGCAAAAATATACAGGGTTACAATATCTACAATTTAAGCCCAACATGAACCAAATCAGATGAAAATTTACCAAGTAATGTAAAGATGAAAATTTCCAAGTGCCAAATGACCTTGACCTTTGACCTTTAGAGGTCACATGTGAATTAAAAAAATGTGTAGTGTTACAAATCTATAAATTGAATTTGGATTGGTTATCAGCACCTATAATACTTTTTGGGATATTCTAGATTTAAATTTTCAAATGACCCTAATTCGCATAATTTTCAAAATCGTTGAGTCTCTTTACAAAATCTCAAAACTTCATGTTTGAAAGTATAATCATGCCAAGTTTGGAGTTTTTACGTATAATGGTTTTAAAATGAAATTTCGGATAAATAAAAATAAATAAATAAATAAATAAATGAATAAATAAATAAATAAATAAATAAAGAAAGAAAGAAAGAAAGAAAGAGAGAGAGAAAGAAATAAAGAAGGAAGGGAAGAAAGAAAGAAAGAACGAAAGAAAGAAAGAAAGCAAGCAAGGAAGGAAGAAAGAAAGAAACAAAGAAAGGAAGAAAAAAAGAAAGAAAGAAAGAAAGAAAGAAAGAATGAAAGAAAGAAAGAAAGAGAAAGAATTGGCACACAGACATAAAAATTTGAACTGATGATATTTTATATTCGAAAACGGTTTAGTTAAAAGATATTCTTCTACCTGAACTGAAATAGGTTACCAATAATAAGTTTGTTGTAGCTTAAACCAGTTTAGCTTTAAAGGTTTTAGAGTGTATGATTTGTATCCCATCAACCGTTTATTTGCCAAGTGAATACTTTGCATTTTGCGCGTAGTTGAAGACTTGCAAACGTCAACTTTTACCAAAATTCTAATGATTGGTGTGTTCTTCGCCTTCATCATGAAACCGAAACTTGCAGTTCTCTGCAAACATTACAGTCCAAGATTTCCCTCAGCTGATGTTGAGAGGGCAATTGAACATATTCTGAAAGTCCGGAAAATTTGGGTTTTGGTAATAATGAAAGTCATCTTTGGCATAGTGTTAGCACTAGTGACGGGAGCCGGTGCAGAAATTCTGAGCTGGCTAGCTGAAGAAGTTGAACCAGTTCGAGCCGACAACTGAGCTATTGAGGTGATCAGGGATTTTGTATTGATAAAAATAAAGACATTCATGTTCAATAACTGCTTTGTATATGTACTTTTTTACAACTGTGATATGATCTTCCAAGTATTTGTATGTTCAAATTATTTCGAAGAACAGATCACCACTTAGAGTTTGTTGATGTTGCCATGTAAACTTATTAGCTGCTGTATTGGCGCATAAACGCGACCGTTTAGGCGTCGCCATGACCTATATTATAAGTTCTATACTGTGTGGTCTGGTTGACTGATCCAGGTTTCTATTTTTTGACAGTTTTGAAAAAGGCGGTAAAGCCATACACGGACATGCACAATAAACACACAATAAATTAATTTAAATATCTGAAGTTATAATTATTACGTTTCAAGCATCACTGACGTCGCTTTATCTAACTGGAAGGTTATTTTTCCTGGCTGTCAGCTGAACTGATAGCTGCGCTGCAGATAAAAAAAAATGAGCTGGCTAGCAGAATTCTGGAAGCCGGCTGAGCTGTGCCCATCGTTAGCTAGCACAAAATTTTAGTACAAGCAAACTTAAAATGCGAAGTCGCCATTAGCCCTAGGCAGTGCGGGCAAAATTTGTAATATGTGTTAAATGACTCCCCAAAATGAACCGGGTTTTAGCTCTGCTGATCAAAGGCCGCAAAGCTGCCGAATTTATAGGATAAACAAAGCATGGCCAAAGGTAGAACTTTATGTGATATCAGTGGCCTTGACCGATTTTTGAGGTCACCATACCTGTAAAGTGGAAAAGGTGATTTTGTAATGGCAGGGTGTAGCTTGTACATCAATGCCAAAGAGAATTTACCCTCCAGATCAAAATTGCACTTGATTACATAATATATAAAACTGTACTTAGCGCCTACTTTTTGGGACACTGTTACCCAGTAATAATAGAGTTTGGCACTTGTCCAAGTTTGTTTTCGTTAATACCTCGAAAACTTTTTACCCGATTTAAACAAACATACTAAACACAGAAAGCTGGATGTGGGGCGCATATTTTAAACAATTTTTTAATCCGAGTTGAAGGTCAAGGTCAAATGGCCACTTTGAATATAAGGGTAATCTCACGAATGCTCTGCACCCCACATTTTTTCTAATAGGACCATATAACGTCTAGGAATTATAAAGTGTATAAAAAATCTTTGTCGTCATCAATGTTGGTGGCACCACCTGTAGTATTATGCAACATACAGGTCAAAACGTGAAAATCTTGTGACCGCAACACTGTCCACAGTTTTCAAGTTAGCCTAATATAACTTTTAGGGCGGGGGAAGGGGAGGTTATAAAATGTAGGTTCATTTCAATTTTGGTGGTGGCTACGTACATTATGCAATATAGGGATCAAAATCTGAAAATCTTGTGAACACTCTATCATCTTTAATTTTTTGGCGGATCTTCACTAAATTCGGTGAGATTGTGAAGGAGGTCAAAGTATAAGTCGCTTATGATACTAGTGGCACCACCTATAATTTGACGGAAATCATGAGGCAAAATGTGTTTTAAGGTAAAATGGCCATGCCCCGGTAAAATCAGCCTACTATCCCCTTTTGTGGACAAATAAAGCGAAAAGTATTCATATAAACATATGACAAAATATACATTTTTGCAAAGGTTATGACCAGCAGATTGTGAACAAACCAACAGGATGACCATTTTGTGTTAAGTGTTGTATAAACAACAATTTCTTTTATCTCGAATTTCAATAAAAATCGGTTATACAATGTGGATATAACTTCTTACTGGTTTAACCAAAAATTTAATCTGCTTTCACTGGATAACTCCGAACATATGTGGCTAAAAACGTGTCCCATACATCTTTAAACACTGTGTTCGTTTTGCAATGATGGAGACCTAAACATTAGGAACCCATTATGTCTGGTAGCAGGAACTTCAAGCCCCCATAACTGCAAAACAAACACGGTGTTAAATATCTATCGGGGCGATTTTGTAGCCATATATGTGGCCAGTAACTCTGTGTAAACAATTTGCAGTTTGAGAAAACATTAAGTAGTTGTTTCCACATTTGTATGCCCACGTTACATTATAATTGGAGATCAACAAAATCGTTGTTTATACAACAATTTATATCAAAGGGACGTGATATAAGGTTATTTGTAATTGTTTTATCATGATCTTTCCAAGAATATACATTTTGCATATGTTTACATGAATCATTTTTACTTTATTTGGCCAGAAAGGGGATACTAGGCTGATTTTACCGGGGCATGGCCATTAAACTCTGATATAAAATAGCATATCTTGAAAAGTAATTTGCTAAGACTTGCTAAATTTATAAGATACCTAGACAAGGTCCAGAGGTTAATTACTGTATAATATCAGTGACCTTGCCCTAGTTTTGTCAGGTCACCATGCCTGTAGAGCTGAACGAGGTGATTTTGTAATTGGCAGGCTGTAGCTTGGACATCAACAGCAACGTCAGCACAACACGAGGCCCATGGGCCTCTTGTATTACATAATCCTGGTGACCTAGATCTTCTGTCCTAAGGTCACTGCGGATTTAAAGTTAAGGACTTGCTCATTCTTGTCTTGGCACAGGCAACAATATCCATCACACGATTGCATAAATAAGGTTTCACGCCAGTAATTCTACCTGTGGAAACACAGACGAACAGAGCTACCACCTTCTAGTTCACTCAGTGGATTACAGACATATAGGCCTATGTTTTATACACCAAAACGTTCGTAAGAAATTTTTACATCAGATAAACACCAGAAAACATGGGCATGAATCGGAATTTTTTCAGCAAATTGCCATGGCAACCAGCTATACGTAGTACTACTTGCAATACCATTGCGCGCACACAGTGTTGACTTTAGCTTAACTACTGTGTGTACTGGTGCCAGTATACATACCTTTATAATATTCATGTCACCTCAAAGTATTCATTGTTTTCCACTATCAAACCAAAATCTGTCTTTCTGGTAGCAAAGGATTTGAAAATACGGCCCCTTGCATCCCTAGGGCTCATATTTTATTGGCAGTCTCCAATCATGTTACCTCTGCATAGGCATAATCACCCCCGTGGAACCTGAAGCTATGATTACATGTGGAGCGAAGTGCTGTCTGGCGGACAATTTGTACACTAAATTTACATAAGCTGTATTTGTTCTGAAGGGACTTGAGGACTTGCAACTTTGAAATGAACAGGTGCAATGTAACCACAGTGGCAGCTAGCAGAGCATTAGGCCCATGGGCCTGTCATTTTTTTCTATAGACATCCTAAGTATAAATCCGGGACACAGGATTAATTACAGCGGCAAGTACAGGCGTAACCACCAGTTATCTTTTGGGGGATCATTTCAAGACTTTTAATATAGCCACCATACACAAGTTAAAGATAAAATCTATATTTAGGACAAAAAAGTCTTCTTGTACCTTTTTATGAACGCTGCTAGGGCAAGACGGACTTACCTGTAGATAATAATATTTACAGGGACTGCTTCCATCTTGTACCAACTCATGAACGCAGCAGGGGCAAGATGGACTTACATGTAGACAAGGATATTTGCAGGGATTGCTTTTTTGGGCAAGCATTTTACATTTGTGGAAACTGACCGTGGCATGGTAAACGCTAAGCTCGGCATCATTTAAGTTTCTGCACTTTCGCACAGCAGGCCAAGATCCAAATGAAGACAGCATTTCACCCAGACCAGCAGTGGTATTGTATTTGTGTCTTTTCGTCAAAAACCACCTCCTGGAAGTCATTACCTTATTCTGGAGTCCGAACTCTCTACGTTCCATACGCTTACCTGTCGCTGTCTAACCTGTATACACATGGAAGTACTATTGTCACGTCCTTCTGTAGAATTTTGACATGGGCTGTATTACCCCAAATATATTTAAGAGTCTTCAGCAGGTATCTGCTCAAAACATGTTTCGGAGCCTGTCCGGGTTCATGTCTCTCTGAGTAGCGGCTCCTTGTGTAAGCTAAATATTCAGCAAAGACAACCCACATAATAATGAATAAAATATGAATGTAGCAAGTGATGAACTAGCTAAGTAAGTGAAGTTTCGCTTATATTATAAGTTATAAAGGCAGAGCTTCAAGTTGAATGCAGAATACCTATCAAACAAAACATAATTACTAACTTAGTTTGTGTTTCAAAAGAATGAATCAGGTTTGTTATAAATACGTAAATCCTGCCAATTTCTGGCAAAGTGCTTGGGACGGCCTATGACTGACTCCCGACACTTGAGTTCGTGTTTCAAAAGCATGAATCAAAGTTGTGACAATTGAGTAAATACTGACATATTCTGGCCAAGTGCTCAGGACAGTCTATGACTGACTCCCGGCCCTGGTGTGGGACAGCCGAATTGCGTATATTTTTTTTTTACATTGAGAAAATGCGCACTGTCTTACATGTACATGTTGGCATAAAATGTCAGAGAGGTGAAGCACTTCTTTAAGTTTTTTTTGTTTGTTTGTTTTTGTTTTTGTTTTCTGTTTTTTTTTTTTTTTAACATTAGGACATATCATGCCTCCCTCCGACTCCATGCCGAAAAAAGCGCAAAAAGCAAACAAACAAACAGACCCCCTCCCCACAAAAAAAATCAAAACTAAAAAAAAAAAAAAACAACAACAACAACAAGAGTATAGCTATAAATGAAAACAATGTGTTCTGTGGAGATTAAAGAAATGAGTATACACCAAATATATGTTGTCATGACAAATTTAAATTTATAACCTTAATGGCCAAGAGAGGAAAAAATGTTAAATCAAAACAGAGCAGGAGCGACTCAATATCAAAGTGTTTTATGTATGTCAAGAAGTTGAGGAAACAAATATTGCAGCTATTTAACTATAAGTGGCCACGGGTGTCAAAAATTTGTGACAGGAGCAGACAGTGACACCACACAATACAAAAGGAAAAAAAAAATCAGAGAGAATTTCCTCCCAGCATCATCAGGTCACAGTAACTTAACTGGAGCAAGGCATGCGGGCTAATTACCTAGATCAAAATAATTGAAATTTAAAATTTAGACTTATTATGGAAAATTGTTATTTCACAGTTGTATGATCTATTATCACACCCTAAACATAATTACTTTAATTTTAGTGAATGTGTTTGACTAGTGTCACCCATGGTGTATGTTATTTGACGCGAGGAAAATACCAATTCACCGCGACATGTGTGGGTGAGGACCGATCAAGTTTTCTCGTGAAAGTGACTTGATCCTGTTCAAAGGGTACATCTGGGTTTTACGAGGACTTTATGAGAATTTTGCTCAGCTGATATCCTTTTGGTGAACAGGTGTAATTCCGTATCCTTCTTAACGGTGCAGTCTGAACTGGCTTGCGCGCAAAACTCTTGTTCTCAACACATTTTTACTTCATGTCTGAGGCTGTGAGGCACAATATACTTCTTAAGATAAAATGTTGACTAAACGTTTTAAATTTAGTGCCAAAGTTTGACTGACTCAACAGTCTCCCTTGGTGCGTTTTGGGCACGGAAGAAATATATTCACCTGGGCTATTCTTATGGTCCCTTCAACATTAGGCATACTGGTCTTGGATGAATGGTCGTTTTACGGGGGAATATCTATATGTTAATTTTTTCATCTAATGCATGCAGACTGATGTCAAAATTGGCGAAGAATTGAATATGGATAGCCTGTGCCAGGTTGACATTGGGACATACGTGTTTTGAAGGCTTTCGTGTGGTTGAAAAAGTATTTCTTTGAGGACATCTTTTTGACCCTGCCACACTATGGCTGAGTCAGGTTTTATCTTGTCTACAAGGAAAATGGTACTTATAATCAAGGAACCGATTAAATGATAAACTGAATTGCCCTCGAAATGGCAAATTACCACATACTTGGCTAAATATATTTACTCGTACAACATTTGTAAAATTGAAGAAACTCACGAAATTAGATAAAATCATCCATCTGGGTGACGACTTTTATTCAAAGTACATTTGCATCGATGTTGAAGAGGAAATAACACACACACATACACACACACACACACACACACACACACACACACACACACACACACACAGATATGAAAGAGAAAAAAGTCGTATGTAAAAAACAATGGTACCTCAAATGTTAAAACACAAATACGCCACATGTAAAGACATATGATGGTGGATGACGATAGCTCTATATTTACGTACAATCCTGGTTTTTAGCAAAAAAAGATAGGAAAATTTCCTCATGTCATTTTTTTATGTAATGGAAGTCCGTGATTGCTATGCTTCCACTGGCACTAGGAAATAGAACTATGGAAACCTAAGTTTTTGTTTTAGCCCAATTAGTAACATATATTATAAAAATATCATACATTTTCATGGACAAGAACGAAATGTTGGTTGTATGGCTTGTTATATGAGACAAATACTGCATGCCATCAAAATGTTGCTATATTGCAAGCACATTTTGTCTTGCGTGCACTTCCTTCTTTTCTCGTTAACACAAAGACTAGTAGGGGGATAGAGGAAGTTGGGACGGGCCGGACATTAAAATGGTGGGCAAGAGGTAAGTATACTTTGTACACCAAAATTAATTAAATCTTCATGTGTCAATTATGTCCTGTTACCTCTCGACCACCACTATGCCGATATATAAATGGTTATTAGGTGGCACCCGCTGCGGCCAGACTGCAAGATAGTGTATACTTAGACAACGTTTCCAGGTGTTGATTTTTATAATTTTGTGACAGCCAAGTCAAGGTGTTGGTATCTTCAAACATATGAGGTTCAAATATGCCTTCAAAGTGTTAATCATGAATTATATGTTTTCACCACAGCAACCTTAACATTATAAAACATAAAAATTAGGAAATTTTCCTCTTCTAATTGAACTTTATTTCTTCCTCATTTATGAACACAAAAATTCAAATTCACAATATTGTGAAACTTTTAAAGTAAATGCAAAATGATAAAATTTAACAATGTGAAAAGAACAAATTTTTGTTCCTTGTTGTTAGGCAGCTTCAGCAACAGTTTTCATTTCATTGTGGGAAAAATGGGAAAAAACAAGCAAGTCAGCGAATGCTTTGTACACAGGCGATACCAGATTATAATGGGGAAAGTAGTGGATATATCATTTCATGTGGAATAGTACAAGCAAGCTGTCACATAAGTCTTAATGTTCTGCTGTCACAATTTTATTTTATTATTCCTGGTTATGTTTACATCAAATGAATTGCTTGTTATTTGCCACATAGTAAATGCAAAAACTGATTTCAGTATCTGTAAATGCAGATTTTAAATTTATGCTACCAAGTAACGAAAATTGTCATCAATTGCCTTTTTTCAAGCTATATTGGAGGAAAATACTCCCAGTTTTTGGTTGAAAATTATTATTTCGATCATAATGAATTTACTCTATATACAAGCTACATATTTTCATAACAAATAATATATCAAGTTCATTTTATTACCCCTTGGTGGTAGTTAATGCCTGGCAACAACTTAGACCAATGGCCGGGGAAACACATCAGTCCGCACTCCGGAGCCTGACACATTGGTATGGGGACTCTTGACTGCCTGCAGCAGGTATCAGGACTAAAAGAAATGGTACCCCTGCTAACCGACCCTATTGGACCAAAAATGCCCCCTCCCAAGGGCCCACCACTTAAAGATGATTACTCTACGAGCTTGTCGGGGACACAGTTGGTCATATCACTGCTTTGGACGTGCATTTGTCTGTAGGCCACAGGAGACCTAAAACTGGGTTTGGAGATCAATGCAATATGTGGGACCCACAGAGAAGGTCAAGATTTTACCTGAAATATAATGGCTGAATTTTATACTGACTGACTGAAGGGCAACTAGACAAAAAAAAACACAAAGAAACAAAATAAAACAAACAAAAAACAAAATACAAACAAAACAAAAAAAAAACAAAAAACATAACAAAACAAAACAAAACAACAACAACAATAACAACAACAACAACAGCAACAACAAAAATCATTTTAACAGCACTGGCACCAGAAGCTGGAACAAGGGCAGCCTAGGGAAGCATGAGGTAAAGACACTACACAAACCAGATAGAAACTTACCTAAGAGAAGGCCTCCAATCCAACCAAAGGGAAATTTGATGTTTTGCAGATGGATCATATGAATGTAATGCTTATTGCTGCCTCAAGCAAGATTGCAAAATTTCAACATTTGCCATATTATCACGGCCTAACCAGCAGGTGTTGAAGGCCTGTACCTCGTAAGATCTAGCTGAGGCCAGTTTATGAAGAGATGGACTATTGTCAGCCCGTCTGTAGGCCTGGAGTATGGTCTGTTTATCCACAAAGAAGTCATGTCAAAGCAGACCAAAACCAATCGCAGCCAACCCAGATGGAGAAAAAGGACAGTCCAAAAACATGGGACGCTAATTGTGTAACCAATAAAGGGCTCTACCACGCACAATGGTCTGTCCAAATTGGAGGTAGCCATTCTCATAGCATGAAGGGTTAACCCCAAAGTTAAAGGCCAAGAAAAGCCTCCGGGCCACTTGGGTCTTTGCATGAAAATGCAAGTAAGGAGTCAGAGACAACTAGGAGTAGTCAGGCGGCCATTGGATTTGGTCACGTGCCAGATCACGGATCTAGCTTCTTGTAGCCTCAGAAGTGAAACTCAACAGGAAAAAAAATGACATCTAGTGTTTAAGGTCAACCTTGGCGGATCATCTAGGCACTCAAACGCCAATCGCTTCAGCATAGACAGGACTTTCAGGAAATCCCGTCAAGGCAGGACCTTGGAGAGGTCATCTAAGTACTCAAAGGCCATCTCTTACAGCATAGATGAGACTCACCAGATGTCGCACCATGGCAGGATGAGCCTAGATGCAAGTCCGCTCATGTAGAAGGAGGCCATCAGTGCAGCCACCAAATAAGGATCAAAGCAGATGGGAATGTTCAGGACATTAGCAAGGGTTGAGGAGATGGCTGAGTAAAAACTCTATAAGGGTTTCCAGCTTTTATTGAGGACCTACCACTGATAGAGTAGAAATAAGTTATATCCTTGATAGAAGGTGACCATGGATTGAGTTGTCTCTAGGTGTAATCCTTCCAATGCCAACCAGTTAATGTAATGTGCTTCCTGTACTGCATTGACCAAGTACCAACACAGTCAAGTTGGCAATATTGGCTCCTAACCTGGACCTCACTGGGTCTGTGTAGAACATAATGTGAGCCTGGAATGGTGCCAGGGTTTGACCTCTCATGACATACACCTCATTTGTCCAACAGATGAGGTGGCACATTAATCTATAAATAGATAAATCTCTCCATATTATCATTTGTTAGTGTTGATAAATAGGCAGTATGGTTAGATGGTTGTTATATGATTTCACAATAATTTCATAAATAATATACTGTTGATGCGATAAGTAAACACATTCATTAGAAAAGTATATAGATATCAATGACAGCTGTATAGTGTTTGCTGGCAATATGGGTACATCTCTTGATAAACTCTATTATCGTTAGTACAGGTACTCGAGAAAAAACAAACAAACAAACAAACAAACAAACAACAACTACATAGCTTTAGTGCATCACAGTTAGGTGGCAGCACATGTAACCTTTGACTTTATATTTTTTTACTATAGGTTAAATTTATCGTGTCTATTACTGTTGGTTTATAGGTGGTGTGGTGGCATTGCTGGAAGGGGTTTCCATTTACAATATAATTGAGTCAATGTTTAATATCAATCATTAATGTTCATGTGCAGGTTGTTCAGTGAACTATTAAAAAAAGTAAAATGTATGTCAATTTTATTTTATTTGGTGGTCTCCACTTTTTTTATCTATTTTTGTTTCTGTTTAATCATATTGGGCTCTGTAAGAGTGGTCTCCTTTTTGGTTCTTCTTAGGTAGTCCTGAATTAGCCCAGCTGCCCCAGCCTTTTTTTCTTTTTTCCGCTTTCCCAGAGATGCTGGGATTTGTATTATGTGTGGTCTTTATATGCAATCTGTATTGCGGCATAAGTTATGTAACGTGGTGCTCTAAAGTGTATGAGCTAGATAGTCTCTTTTTTCTTTTCACAGTACAGAGCTGCACAATGTGAAATATTTGAAGAAAGTCCTTTTAAATATCCAGCAGTTATGATTTTACATGGGAAATAGTCCCAATTTTTTTTTAAAATCCGTTCACCTCCAATGCCCCTTTGCTTTCATAGGTTATTCAGTGCACATGGGGTCAGTGTTGTATTCATTCCCTTCTGAATATGCAAAAACAAGCTAGGTAATTATGTTTAAACAAATAGTATAAATATGGCCTTTAATTTTATGTTATCTTCATGAAACGTGCGAGGATTGGCTGATATATTTAAACGGAGTTCAAAATTATTGGCCCTAGAAAATTTCACAATAGTATATGTTTTCTGCAGAAAACTCACAGTACACTTGAAAATGAAAATTTTTAGGGCATGAAAAGCCAGGTAGTTGGTTCGAATCCCATACAGGTCGACATAAAATTTATCGTATTTTTCACTTGCTAATACTCTATTGGTTTCGAAGTGCTGTGGGCCATTGCTCCGACTTCGAAATTATATTAGAGGTGTATTTCATAAATTGTCGATCTGTGGAAGTGCCCTACCGTGTCAATGTACAAGCCACACCTGCTATAACATCACCCTGGGTCCTCGGTCAACCTTTTTTGGGGTTGCCTCGATGACCTAGAGGTCAGCGTGTTCGACTTTACATTTGGCTAGGCGAGTGTGCCGAAGTGTCCCATACAGGTCGACATAAAATTTATCGTATTTTTCATTTGCGAAAAATAGTGGGGTGCTCCCATTTATTTTTCCCGACGGGGCACACTATAGCAGAGATGTGGCAATTATAATGCCCAATAATGATAAATATAAAGTGCAAGAGGTTACTGCTGATGGAGAGGGATGGTTATTAATTAAAGATAGTACATTGATAAATGATACACGCTTTATTTTAGCAAATGTATATGCTCCAAAAGTTTTTAATGGGACCGGTGAAGCTTCTTGGATTTGCTGTATGAAAAGTTACATGTTTATCTTGGCGAAAATATAATATTGGGTTGAGCTTTTAACACCATTTTAGATCCTGATATAGATAAATGAGGAGGACAAACTGCAGGTATACCAAAATACATGCAACAGATTTGTGATCTCCTTTTGGAGGAATTAGATCTTTCTGGCATCTGGAGTAAAGAAATTCCGATCTTTTTATGTTGATTTGGCAATCACCCCCAGACCAATACAGATGGGATTACTGGCTGATCTCATCCTTTTTTAACCTCGTGATAGAATAAAAACAGACCACAGTCTCATTAATTTAGAACTTCAAGGATTTTTTTGTTGTTGTTGTTGTTGTTGTTGTAAGCATGGTCCAGGCTTTTGGAAATGTTATTATTCTTTATTACAGGACTATTTATCTTCAGAAAGTTAAAGAAACACTTGGGGCTTGCATGGGAAAGTACACTAATTATACAAATAACGGTCTTCTGTGGGATGTGGTTAAATGTGCTGTGTGACTATTAGATATTCTAAAGATAGGTTGACAGAGATGAGGAAAAAAAGACACAATTGAAAGAAGATTTATATTTTTTAAATTTTAGATGGAAATAATGATTCATAAACCGGAAAAGAAGAAATCAAGTCAGCGTTAATTAATTATAAATGACCGGCCAACTCAAGGTGAAATGGTAAGATCCCATGCAAGATGGATGGAAGCTGGAGAGATTATTACAAAATATTCCCTTGGTTAGGAAAAAATGAACTATAAAAATAAGTGCATTGCAAAATTACAAATTACAGTTAATTCAATGGTCACACAGCAAGATAAAATCTTAGAAGCACAATAAACATTTTACTCAAAATTATATACATCCTGGGGCGAAACTGAAAATGATGCTTATACGAGACACTTTCTTAAAAATGTTCCAAAACTTACTGATCATCAGAAACAAAAAGTATATGCGAGGATATAATAAAGGAAACTGAATGCGTTGAAGCATTAAAGTTCTTAAAAAATGGAAAAAGTCCAGGATCTGATGGGGTGTCAGCCGAGTTTTAGATTATTTTTTCTGGGAGGATATTAGAGAGTTTGTAATAAATAGTGGTAACTATGCTTTTGAAAATGGTAGATTATCTGTTGATCAGCGCAGAGCAATCATTTCTCTGATTCCAAAGAAGGATAAATTGCGTACCTTTTAGCTGAATTGGCTGTCAATTTCTCCACTGAATATCGATTATAAAATAACTGCAAAAGTATTAGCAACCCGTTTAGGAAAATTCCTCCCCGATTTAGTAGATAGCGACCAAACCCGTTACATTTCAGGTAGATTTATTTGTGAAAATAAACGATTGGTATCAGATGTTGTTCGGCACAGTAACTTCAAGAAGCTGCCTAGTATGATATTGCTGATTGATTTTTAGAAAGGATTTGATACATTTGAATGGACATACGTAGATAAAATGTTAAAATGTTTTACTTTTCGCGACAATTTTTGTAAATGGGTATCTATAATTCATACTGACATTCCTAGCGGTGTTGCAAATAATGAGTATGCATCGCAGTTCTTACTAAGTCGATTAGTTAGGCAGGGATGTCCACTCGCCCAATTGTTATTTGTACTGGCGGTAAAAACATTACATATTGCTATTAGATTTAAAAATAAAATACGAAGCATTTGTTTTGGAGATACAGTGATCAAATTAGCCAACTAGCGGATGAAACATGCTTTTTGGCTGATGTACCGTCAGCTCGTACATTATTACAAGAGTTGGAATTTTTCCCTTATACTTCGGTTTAAAATGTCACTAAGAAAAAACTATTGCACCATTAATTGGAGGAGCAAAACATTCTCTTGATTGGGATGCACCTGTCAAATGGTGTACAGGATCTTTTTCCACCCTTGGTACTACCTTTAGTCAGAATGAAGAAGTGATGAGCACTGTCATTTACTTCAAAGTTACAGTCTTTTAGAAATGTACTTAGGGCTGAAAAGCCAGAAAACTAGCACTTATAGGGAGAAACGCTGTCTTGAAAAGGTTAGGTGTATCTTAATCAGTAATGGGCATCTTCGATTGACAGAGACGAAAAATAAATGGATGTTGTCCAGGGATGTATACATGAGTTTATATGGAACAGCCCAATACCTAAAGTTAAAAGTGGATTTATGTTCAAGAAAATACGGGGTGGTGGACTTAAAATACTTCGCTTTGAATCACAGGTGAAATAATTGCTATTAAATTGAGTAAGGCGCATATTATCTGTGAATGACCTCCCAAGTGAAAACATGTATTTAAGGCATTTGTACGATTTATTGATATGGAAGATTTATTTTTTATTACCAGATGTTTTATTCATGAAGCTTGGCAAGAACTTTTATCTTATGAAACCCTTCTTAAAGTTTGGAATCAGTTTAGAAAAACATTTGAACAAAATGATGGAACTGAAGTTCGAAATGAATTTTCATGGTGAAATGATTTCCTTTTGAGATATAAAACACTCATATTTTTAAAACGTTGGTACAGATCAGGAATTGAACGCATTAATGATACTCTGGACAGAAATGGTGATTTTATATCATAGCAGCAAATACTTGAAAGATATGGTTTAGAGACAGATCTTTTGGAATACTTATTAATTCGATTGGCTTTTCAATCAAGATGGACGCAACTGCTACAGGTGAGATACCATAGAAATATTGTCACAATTCCAATGTTAACACTTGATGGGAGGCTGAGAGAGGTATGCTCGGTTCAGTGTAAAGAATTTTATTGCCTATTTGTATATATTGGAAATAATACTATGCCACAAGCTTGGCTGCACTGGAGTGAGAATTTCGATGTGAATGACAATGATTGGAAAATGATTCATAACTTTCCCTTCGAATGTACATTTGAATCAAGACTGCAAGTTTCCAGTTTTCCCTTTTACATCGTTTTGTATATCATAATGCATAACTTTATAAGTTTAAGTTAATTGATTCAGATCAATGTCACTTCCTTGATGAAAAGGATACCACTGTACATATGTCCTCGACTTGTCTTCATGTAGCAGCCTTTTGGGAAAGTTTCCAGTATTGGTGGATTTTTTTCTGATTCCAGCAACCAGATAAATTTTTCTGAGTTTCAAATAATTTTTGGTTATATCAATGACAAAATAATGCCTTAAATAATTGTGTTTTACAAGCAAAATACTTCATTCATTGCTCTCTGTGTAAAAAGGAAAGGTTACGTTTTAGATCCTTCAACAAAAAAACTAAAGTGAAAGCAGAGCAGTATTGTCTGTATGAACAAATCATATTTTTGTTTCAGGCTAGGAAGCCATAGCACGTCAGTTATGTATTTTGTATTAAAAAAGGAAATGAAAACATGTTTTAAAAAGTCAGAGCTTACCAATGCTGGGCTCACTGTAAAGTGGAAGTCAGAAAAGCCAAGATTATTGTCAGAAGACTGTTCTAAGGGTTCTGAGACAGGCTATAAAGAAACAGAATCATATTTAACTGATTTCTCAGAGACAAAAATATGTTCAGCCTCTCAACTCAACTTGGGAAGATTCACCAAATACAGTACACCTTATGGTCAGTAACATATTAACTTTTGAACAGAGTAGTGACCATTAAAAGAACCATAACATGTTCTTGAGTCCATGACTCTATACAATTCTCAGATATACTGCATATGGTCAGCAAAATACATGTGAAGTGAAAAGTGACCATTAATGAATTATTTTGCGCATTTTCAGACAGCACTCTTGTGACATATACCATAAGCGTATGAGTGAGGTAGGTGAAGACCAAAGAGCTATCATAAGATTGAAGAGGAGAGCTATGAGCTGGTAAAATTTGTTCCTCAAAGCAAACCACAGTAACTTACGTGACGATTCTGCAATTAGAACTAAGAAGAAGGCATCCATGGAATACAGTGCGTTGTCTACTCTTAAGGTCTGAGAGCCACCTTGACCAACTGAGCAGTTTCCTTGTGATAAGAAGGAGTGTCCTTGTATATGTTGACCATGGGCAGGTCTATGAATAGTGGCCAGACCCCGTCTTTCTTGTATACCAGGAACAGAAAATTGTAGAGCCCAGGGGACTCATTACCTGCTACTCGTTCTATGGTATCCCTGTGTTGGAGCTTTTGGACCACAATGTGGAATGCCAAAAACATAGGGTTCCTTGGGGTATGGAAGAATCTTCCAGGGTGGCTTTAGAAGTAGAAGTCTGTTCACACTAAGTGATAGTGAGTATTTGTGCCTCAGGCTAGACAATATGACCGAAATATCTCTCACAGAGACAGATAAGCAGAAGGGTGACCATCGATGCAGTCTCTGGAGGTGCTTGAATAGGTGGAGCAGGGTGCCTGTGAGGCCAGATCTTCCCAGAGGGGCAACAAGTCACGAATCCTTCTTCTCTTCACCCTTCTTAAAAGGCTTCTTGCCCTTTTGGGAAGACATCTTAGTCTTCTTCTTTGCAGCAGTCTTGGGCTAGCCTTGCAGCCGGGAGAAGGAAGACTTTGGAATTGTTGGCCCTTTGAGTTTGTTCTGGAGAATGTGCCAGGCCTGACAGTGATTTAATGTGATGAAGCAGCTTGCCAGTCCTTGTGCATTGCACAGGGGGATTGGGGAGCTTGTTCGTAGAAGTGATGATCATAGCATCCCTCTGCAAGAAGCAGAGATTCACTTTGAGGATATGGGCCACCCAAATTTATGGTCGGCAGATCCGCCCATGGAGTCACAAAGGACCTGATCTTAACTGATCCAGTCATGAGATCACTTCCTAATATGGGAAGTGAGATGAAGATCTGGCAAGATAGACTGCAAGGCCATTAGCGTGATGTCAGAGTGAGACACTATGAGCTTCACTGTTCTGCTATCCTCCTCCAGCTTTCTGTGGGTCTCCGCAGACATACTGATAATACAACTGTGCCCGTTAGAAATAATATAAATAGGAGTTACAATAAGCAACCTTTAATAAATCAGTCATAATGAGCAGAATATTAGTCAGTACATATTCAATGAATATTGTTGACAGGTACAGGCGTCATTACATTCTACGTTCACATTATTTGTGTTGATATTGTGACGGATTTGACATCACATAGAAAGCTAGCTTTATCTAATGTTGGAATAACTTAAAAGGCGAAAATATAAAAAAGCAGTGCTAAAGCTTTTTTCTGTGTGTAGCTATACTGGTCATTCCTGTGGAAAAATGAAATTTTAGATTATCAGCAGTGTTGTTTTCGGAATAGTGTGGCATCGATCAAACAAAATGCCAGTAGTAATGGTTGAACTTATGTACAGTAATCTATATATTTTAATGCAATACCAGGAAATAAATAAACACAAGCATAGGTAATTCAATTTTCTTTCATACAATCAAAGTAGTTAGTTCGCTAAAACAAAATCACTGTTAAAGTATGAAATTTTTTACGTATAATTTTTCCGGACTTTTTCCGGACTGATTATTGGCTTACATGGCCGAGCTTGATCTGATCTAACATGAGAGCTCAGCTGATTTAAAGTGAGGTAAATTCTGAATATAATACGAAACAAAAGCAAAAGACAAAGTCTAACTATGTGACGTGTACCTTGGTTCTGGTACATAATGCATGGTGTATAGCCTAACAGGAAAAACAAACAAAAACAGCAACCTGTTGGTGAATACCTCTTATGAACCCCATTTAGCATACAATCAGCTCGCGTCAGACCAGATCAAATTTGGTCAAACTCTAAGGAGTTCATCAACATCAAGCCAGATCTTGTTTCAAGTAACGATGCATGCGCGCAACTAGGTCTGGAGCCAGAGGTCATAATGTTTTTCACATTTGGTGTACTTTTGTTTTGGACACATAAGGTAAAGTTTCTGTTTTAATATGTGACTTATTTCATATTTAGCATCGGACACATTGGCATATTTATCGCCACATTGCTCACCATTATTTACACTTACAGTAGATTTTTACATTTGTAACCAAATTGATTTTTGTGATGTCACATTTAGCGCAGTTATTATTATTATTATTATTATTATTATTATTATTATTATTATTATTATTATTATTATTATTATTATTATTATTATTATTATTATTATTATCATCACCATCATCATCATCATTATTATTATTACATGAATTTAAGGGTGCAACACAGGCAAATATTATTGTGATGTGATATACCTGTATACCTCCATTGTACACACTCATTTCGATGTATTTTATCTTACTTTCCTCAGTAGTAGGGGTTTAGTAAATCATTGTTATCATCATCATCATCATCATCATCATCATCATCATCATCGCAACTATTGCATAAATTACAATACACACAGGACAAAACAAATTTTAGCGGTACAGCAGAAAGCAACAGGAAATCAATTTACAACAATTTGTGCAGGATGATAAGTATTTGACTTAAAATATACACAAATCCTTTGTATTATAAACCAAAATTCTATCCAGCAGTAAATATTGGTTTATTAGTTTAACTTTCGGGATCAAAATGTTCCCTGTGCATAATATAAAAAAGTTCAATTTCTAACTAGATAAGTTAGAAGTTCCAAGTTTTGAAGCTTTACATTCCAGACGACTTGTAGCAAGCATATCATGGACAAATACACAATAATCTGTGTCCGGAACCGCAGGGATGTCAACATTCAAAGTATCATTTCAGGGACAATTAGACAAGACCATTAGGGACACATTCATCTTGTAAAAGCCGTTAAAATCTCAAAATCAGCCATGCAAAGATTATTGGTGTCTTACCTGTCCTTAACAAAGGATACAGCAGCAAATGCTTAATTTTGATGAAGGACACGCACCGTTAATTGGTCAAACTATCAGCAAATTTCAGGGATTATTCCGCATGATTAGGGATGGTTGGCATCTCTGTAACCGGACATCCACATGAATATGACTGATGTCATTGCTGACGTTTACCTGTACAGGTGATATTTTAGGGTAGGGTCCCACGCTTCGCATTAATTAGGATCTGCAATTTTCCGAACAATTTATGAATGCCACATCGGCATCTCTTCTCCTTTCTGCCGTAAACGTCATCCTAATTTTGTGACTTTTGCCACAGGCGCGTCTGGTAAGAATAATGTTTTCCGAAAGAAGAAATTGAGTCATCATACTAAATCGCCAACATTACACTGAGACGGGGAAGGTTAAGTGAGAAATATTGCAAAAAATACCAGGTGAAAGAGATCGCAACCCTTCTTTCGGGTGCAGTGATTTTACGCTTCTTTTTCCAGTTCCTGCATTGAGACCTGTTTACAGAGACCAACAGATGTCGCTTTTGTCTGCATTATTCTTTGCCCGTTTACCTTGAACATGAGCTGAAAGCCAACAGAATAGATACGCATGTTGAGTTCAGAAACACAACTTTAAGAAGCCACGAGCATTTAATGGTAACCAGCACCCACTTAAGCAATACCCAGTGGTCGTTTATCGACAGTCTGTCATTGCATTATGATAAAAGTGGCGTAATTACAAATCACAACGCACGTGGCTGGACATAGCAGACAACGGTGGAGCAAAGTTGAAAGTTTTAATAAAAATCGATACGTGTACATGTAATAGGAGATAAGAGAGGTCAAAATGATTGGAGCAAGATGATTTATATTGCCGTGTGTGTGTGTATGTGTGGATCCACACATTGTTTCTTTCTTTCTCTTGTTGTTTCCACTCGTTATTTGACGCAGATTTAACTGTTTAACTTCAAATTGTTACTCGCACATGGCTCGATCCAGGAACTTCAAATTTTACATGGGTATAGCGTCAATATTGAAGTTCTGCGTATCGTTTCAAAAGGTTGACAGGTTGAATATGCAAATTAAGGGCAATTAAAATGTGTGAAATGCACTGTATGATATCCTATTATGGTGCATCGAGGGAATTATAAACGGAAACTTCTGCAAGACTGGTACAGAAAGAGATGTCACCAAATCTCCAATTGGCAATATATACACGCAATGGACAGTAATCAATAGTTTGCAGCATTTCGGTTTATTCAACTTTTGGAGGCACAAGCACAGATTTATTGGGAAGCATATCTTTTTTTCTTTTTTTTATTTCAAAGTTCGCTTAAGTGTGGAACAAAGTCTGCACACTCCACCAAGCAAAACTAAGCATACATATGGATTTTGTTAACATGAAAGTGAGAGTATAGTTTATATATATATGAAAAAAATCACAATTTACCCTACAGAGTGTACTTTGCTCACGTGGTAAAATACGACACTGCAGCTATAATAAAATTTTGTCAATAAATCTGACCATTTCGTATGCTCTCACTGCCCAGAGCTGTTGTCGTTGCATTATTCACATTGTTCCGACACTTCCCCCCTCCTGGAAGGTTACATGTTTTAAACAAACATACGTTAAATATAACTTTTGTGTCTATTTTATATAACTTGTTAAGTGCATTTGATCGTAATATATTATAACTGCGTTTATGAACATTGTGTTCTGTTGTTCTTTTATTTTTATTTATTTATTTATTTATTTATTTATTTATTTATTTATTTATTTATTTATTTATTTATTTATTTATTATTTATTTACTTATTTATCATTCATTTATTTATTCATTCATTCATTCATTTATTTATTTATTTATTTATTATTTTATTTGTTTGTTTGTTAATTTATTTATTCTGTGTATTTATTTATTTATGCTTTTGTCTTGTTTTGTTGTGTGTGTCTGTGTTTCTTTTGTTTTTCTTGTTTTTTGTGCTTTTTTGTTTTTGTTTTTTGTTAATATTTGTTTTTTCTTAATGATTCTTAATATATACCTGGTAAATCAAGCTAAAATCTACAAATGGTCATAAACCTAATGTCTGGATGACGGTGTGAAGAAGGCGAAAATGCAAATTGCCATGGCATCCCCATTGGCATACACTTTAAACAATTGTAATGTATGCATTAACCGATGATGGTCATAATGTTTTTCATCGTTAAACTAATCAGGTATGCAGAGCAATACCGCTGATTTGTCGAAAAAGAAAAAAAAAGTTTCAAGAAATACTAAAAAACACTGTTGAACGACCATTTGAACAATTATGGTAAAGACGTAGTCAAGGTAGATCCTCGCCACATTTGGCAAGGATCCGGCGAACGGGTTAGGATAATACATCCAATGTGTAAATTGTGGACGCGCGGACGGAGACGGAGGTGAGACCATCTTATAACCTCAACTGACTGACAAATCAGCTGAAGTAAAAATTCTGGTGGAGTCGATAAAAAGCCACCACTTAAAAATTATTGCCTCAACATTCGGTTACATCGGCTGCATAGACAGCAGCCTTTCACAACATAGTAAAAATCAAAAATTCCGCCTCAATAAACTGAAGATAATATAATTGATTTAAATTGTGCAATATATCAGAAAAGCCTACCTCTCTTCGCGAAACAAATTGTTGAACAAAATAATCAATGTACAAATAGCACTTATGGAATCACAAGGATACACACCTTGGACGTCAGAACATCAATACAGAAGTGTTGGTACATGTACTTGACACAAGAAAGAAAAGGCAAAGGTCCACAAGAATCGTTGGTAATTATGGACCATTTCAAAGACCAAACAAATGACGTTTACTGCGGCCTGCACGTCACAATAATGGAAGTTAATTCTTAAAATTAAAGCTAATATAAAACACATGATGTACAATTGTGAAGTGCCAGTCTCTATGAGTGTAACTGAAAAAAAAATAGGCCTTCCTTACACAGACCTATACTCAACTGACCTTGGACGCACGGATCAAATTGGTCATGTCGCTTTGGGAATTAGGTCAAGGTCACCAGTGTGTATATATATATATATATATATATATATATATATATATATATATATATATATATATATATATATATATATATATATATATATATATATGTTGTTGTTTTTTTTAATTTGGCTCCTTGAGAGGACCATCGCAATGTACAGTGCAAACAACATGCAGCACATTCATAGTTCTTGCTTTTCCATAGGTCTAAGGATCATCCCTTTGGCGATTTGGAAAAATGCCAAAAACTTCACACCCTTTCACATAAAAAGAGAAGTTCACAGCATGGAAGCTTAACGAATTCCGATTACTGGAAGGGGACTTCAAGATTAACAGGTGCCTCGGGCTGTGTCCAGGTAACAAATTCAACTGACGGCAAAAGAAGTAATGTTTAAAAGGGGAAAGAACATATCCATTTAAAATAAAAATCAACAAATGTCCAATTTAGCTAAGACCTCACAAAAAACACGTGTCGTTCCGGTAACCTGACAGACCCTACTTAAAAAAGCCTAACCCTAAAATTAATGGAACAAGAAAAGTCCTTTCAAGCCGCCCTTCCCTAATAAAAGTTAATTGACACAGGCTGAAAGATTTTATCGAGAAAGTGGCCATCGTGTGTCGTTATTTTGCAGTAGAGTCAACTCAAACACAGCGTTTTATTTCAATTTGTCTGGAGGGCTAACTTGGGCCGGGGAAACAGCACAGTTGCATAGCCACAGATGTTTGGTGATCTATTTTCTTGGCTTTACCATGACATCGCAGGCATTGACCTGCTAATCCCTACTCGGTGGAAATAAGTGTTCACCCCCATGTTAAAAAGGCCTTTTTGGATGCAAATTACTGAGAGGTAGACATAGATTTTGAGTTGTAAATCGCTGATGCTTTTAACTATTCTCTGCTCTATTAGTACATGGATTTAATAACAAATTGATGGTCGGAAGGTGAACTTTTGACTCTTTTAGTCCAGCATGTCTTACATGGAATCTCTAGGTTGCTATGGGTTTGTTTGACCCAGGTTCTTGTTGTCAATACATGCTGGTCACACCTTTTGATTGGATGACTACTAAAAGTACCAGGATGGTGAATCCAAGAATGGTAATATTTCGCAAGGTTCCAAGTGTCTGTTCTCTGAGCTTCCAGGGCAAACGGTCTTTAAAGTAATTTTGAAACATGACTTATTATCTTAACTTTAATCTGCCCGCTCGGTTGTGCCTGAAGCCGTTATCATCGTTAGCTATAAATACAAATGCTACACGATACCTTGAACTGGCAAATCGGGAGCGCCTTTTTTAACATTGCGCAATGCATTGATTGCAGGAGAGTGGCACAAAAGTAAATTTTATTTGGAAATCAAAGTGAATAGCGGCCACAGCATATATCATATCATTATTGATGCTCTGAAAAAATATGCAGATTTGGTTTTACATATTATAACCCCCCCCCCCCCATATCGTCCCAATACTACCCACAATTTTCAAAATGGCAGCCAAGTCTGTGGGTTAGTTACGATTGGATATTTTGAAGAGGTATTATCTAAAATACATGTGTGATAAGTGTTGAGGGAAGGTTAATTTGTCCAATAAATGGAAAGTACAGCATATAATGGGACTTTTCCAGAGTGAGCATTACCTGAAAATGTAAATACAACGCCTTACAGTACGCAGCGGTTGGCCCCAAAATAGGGATTTTGTATCAGACACTGAAGTCGCCCCCAGGCTATGAATTAAGCAGCAGCAGAGTTCAACCGAGGCAAGACCCCCCCCCCCCCCCCCGAGTCAAAGACGGAGCTTAGTGGAGAAGGTTGCCCCGACAGTGGATACCGGTCAGAATTCAGATTGCCTTTATTCAACCATTGTTCAAATTACAAAGTAGATAAACTAAGTAAACATGTAAGTGGTCAGGGAGACTCACGATATGACAAGAAGACGTCGCTCACACGTGAGCGACACTTATGTACAGTTAAGAATACATAGGCAGGATTAAGAAATTGGGATATATGTACAAAAAATGGCAGACTAAGCATCAGAAAAAATGAATGATCAGCAAAAGAAAAAAAGGAAAGTAAAAAGGAAAAACAAGAGGCCCACGGGCCTAATGCTCTGCTGAAATCGTGGCTATATTGCACCTGTTCATTTCAAAGCTATGAGTCCTCAAGCGGCTTCCAAACATATAAAGCCTTGTGTAAAAATTGTCCTCCAGATGGCACTTCGCTCCACATGTAATCATAGCTTATCTGTGCAATTCCTGTGATCAATATTGTTGCATGTGCCAAAACAACAATGAGTGAGTTCTTAACTTTATGTCCTCAGTGACCTTGGGACACAAGATCAAGGACACCCAGATTATGTAATATATGAGCCCATATGCCTGCCTGGTGCTGCGCTGACATTGCCATTGAAGTCCACGCTACAAACTGCCATTACAAAATCACCTTTTTCATGTTTACAGGCATGATGACCTCACCAAAATTGGTCAAAGTCACTGATATTAAACACGATTCTAGCTTTTGACATTGTCTACATTTCCTATAAATTTAGCAAGTGTAATCCAATTACTTTTCCAGATATGGAATTCTATATCTTAAAACACCTTTTGGCTCATAATTTCCACCAAATTGTAGGTGGCGCCACTAATATCATTACCAACTTAGACTTTGACCTCTCCCACAATCCCACCAAATTTGGTAAAGATCTGCCAAAAATTAAAGATGCTTGAGTGTTTACAAGATTTTCATATTTTTACCCCTATATTGCGTAATGATATAGGTGGCGCCACCAATATCGATAAGAAACTATATTTTTATACCCCCAATAAGTCATGAAAGTTATTTTGGGCTAACTTGAAAACTGTGGACAGCACTGCGGTCACAAGATTTTCACATTTTGACCTGTATATTACATAATGCTATAGGTGGCGCCACCAACATTGATATTGACAAAGATTTTTTATACATTTCATAACTCCTAAACGTTACATGGGTCTATCTCAAGAATTTTGGGGTGCAGAGTATTCACGAGATGACCCCTATATTCAAACTGGCCATTTGACCTTGGCCTTCAACTCGGCTGAAAAATTGTTATGTTCAAAATATACACTCTACATCCAGCTTTCTATATATAGTCTGTTTGTTCAAATCGGGTCATAACTTTATTGTTATTGTTAAGTTATTGAGGAAAAACAATAAACTTGGACAAGCGTCAAACTCCATAATTACTGGGTTACAGTAACTCAAAAAAAGCAGGTCACCAAGTACAGTTTTATGTATTATGTAATAAAGTGCAATTTTGATCTGGAGGCTCAATTCTCTTTGCCATGTATGTCCAAGCTACACCCGGCCATTACAAAATCACCTTTTCAAATTTACAGGCATGTTGACCTCACAAAAATAGGTCAAGGTCACTGATATTACATAACATTTTACCTTTGGCCATGGTCTATATATCATATAAACTTTGCAAGTCTAATCTAATTACTTTTCCAAATATGGAATTTCATATCTTAAAACACACTTTGGCTCATAATTTTTGTCAAATTATAGGTGGCGCCACTTGTATCATTAGCGACTTAGACATTAACCTCCCTCAAAACCCCTCCAAATTTGTTGACGATCCACCATAAATTAAAGATGAAAGAGAGTTCACAAGATTTTCACATTTTGACCCCTTATATTACATAATTATGTTTGTGGCGCCACCAATATCGTACTTGGCCTGGATTATCATACACCTTATAAGTCCTCAAAGTTATATTGGGCTAACTTAGAAACTGTGGACGGTATCGCGCTAAGGAGCAAAAGTTTATGGATGGACGGACGGACATGAGCGGTCGCATGTGTTGTGCGACCTTTGGTCAGCAGAGCTAAAACTTCATGTGTCGATTACAGTAAGAACTTGTAGTTTCACATAAGACTGTTTAACTCTAAAAATATATGGTGCTTGCTATGAAATAAATGGTTACGAGAACCATTATTTGTTATTTTAGTTACTTTGCTGATGCACGTTACAATTTTGTCTTAAGCCTGCAACTTGGTAGTTCTTTGGAAATTCGTTTTTTTTATGTAATTACCAAAGCCCTGTAAGCTATGAGTGTGGAGTTTATCTAATATATGTTTTGCAGTATTGTTTACAATCACAGGGATTCATATTTCAATCTTTGTTTGGCTAGAGTCGAGTTAACTCTATTTACAAATAATGTACCACTCCATCTAGTACTATGACTGTGCGTCTCCGAAAGTACCGGAAGGTTTTTATATAAGTGGTAACAAGAGCATTCGTCCCAAATTCAAAAATAAAAACAGCGCTCATGAAGCGTAATCTCTTGAACAAACTTAGTAGAGACTCACGTGTGATACATCAAACTGCGTTATATGGAATCCCAGCAACGCTTTTTGAAAAGTAAAAAATGTGAATCATGGAAGGGCGGAACTACAACTGCTCTGAGGTTTCGATGCGTAAAAGGGCAGTGGGAGTATAAAGAGCAGACAGAACAGCATGCTTGCCCCATGTTGACGATCTTGCCACCCACATCAAGACCTGCAACCTATTTCGAATCATTCAAAATATTTTGGTCCGTTATGTGGTAATGGTCAATATTTTGTGATAACGTTATGCATGATATTGCAGAAAATAATCTGCACAAAATTCCTGCCACAGCTCGCTGTATTTCTCTACATAAGTGCCACACAAAAATCCATTTGACAGTCAGAATTTGAACTTCACTTGCCATTACAACATCCTGCTGCTCCCCTCCCCCAGCGGATATACGATGCCAACTGGTACGTTGTAGATGCTTTTGTTTTATCCCCACCAACTAATTTCATCCCAATGTGATGTCTGGCCCCAGCACGGTAAGTACAAGCTGATCCCAGGGACTACGTCCATTTCAACAAACGTACTCCCTTTGTATGTTTGCACATTGCACACAATATATGGAATAAATTTCAGAACTTTTTTTCGCATATTTTATGATAAATTTTCATTGCAAAAGTCTATAAAATGCACTATATTGCTATCTCCAATGGGTATGCCCATTTACTGACACTGTGGCAGGATGGGTCAGACCCTGCGCCCATTGTTGGTGTATCTCCACCTCTACTGTCTGTGAATAAACCACATACTTGATGAGAAGGTAGGCCTAATTGGGTTGGCCTGTGTCCAAGTTGTGAGGATTCCAACTATGCACCTGCTTTAACAACTAAATGTGTTCTTAAGCACCAGAATGCATCGAACAGGGCAAAATACACACTGAATTAAGATTTATTTAATAATAGGTATTTATACTGTCTTTCTAATGGGTTAGAAGTGCACATAATTTTCTGATCCCTGTGCCCTTCCCTTCTTTAGCCACGCCCATTTCTGTTTAATGCAATAACTCGATTTCAGGTTCTGCTAGTCTAGTGACGACATGTTTCAAACGGCAGCCCCGTTTTCAATTAAAAGCTATAATTACATTTTCAGAGAAAACATGGCATTAATATCATTGTCAAACATCCAGAGAGGAAATTACAGTAATTAATCCTAATCCTAAAGTGTTAATAGTGGGGGAGAATTAATACATATTACAAGACAAAACCGTCAACACCTGTGTGGTGACGAGAAACTGAGACATACCCCCTTCAAGAATGAATCATGTGAAGCCAAAACGTCTGGCACTTGTAATACCATCAGATCTACCTATTTGAGTAAAATTGAAAAGTTTAAAGCAGGTGCCTCTCGGCAAATATATTTGTGCTACATATTTACATGTATGCTCTCTAATACCCGCAAATGCTGTCTATGCATTAAAATATACATATGTACAGGTATATGCAATCAACTGCAAATTCTTACTGTTGCATTGCTAATGATAACACTGATGACATGGGACATTAAAGTGTTCTTAATATAAAATGGAAAAATAAACATATTAATTATCTGTGTTACATACTCTTACTAAATAACAAAACATAAACTTTCAAAAGTCAACTTAACAACAATGATTAAACAGCAACCTGGTCTGGATTTCCTTCAAAGTCAACTTAACAGCAACCTGGTCTGGATTTCCTTCCGTTAAGTTTAAATGACTAACCAAAACGCACCACGATCGTTGGCTCATCTTTGTGAACTGATGTCATGTTTCACGCTGCTAAAAATGACAGCCTGCACACGATGAAAATATACAAGTTATACAATGTCAGGGACGAAGATCGACGATCACGTTGGGCATTTGGAGTCCATAACAATGCACAGTTGTCACGAATATGAAATCAGTTATAGTAGGGATATTCCACATCGATTGAAGCTTGCACGGTCAGGAACAGGGAATCCCATTCCATACATCTGGTTCGATGCAGTTGGGAATTGCACGGATAGTCCCAATACATTATCAAGTTCAAAGGCATGTCCATGCATGCGGCGAAAATGAAGCCGCACATTGTTACTCATTTGCATTGTCATTCAAAAATACGAATATCTATGGATGTATCATAAGACGGCAAAATTGTAGAACAAAATGCTCGTGCACTTAAAGACATACTTCACTTTCGTGCAAGCGCAACGATGAATGCTCCAATAGCCAATGAGTGTCAACCGCAGTCAAGAAATTAGGGACAGGACAGGCTTCCCTTGAAGTTGTTTTACATTTTGTCATGACCTGTGACCTGAATAACGAACAAACCTAACTGAGCACGTTCGAATGAGATGCCGGGTTGGCTACTAATGCTGCCTGCAGGAGTATACGCACATCTTGGTATCCAAATATAAATTTCCGTTTTCAGAAGCCACTTCGGCTCCAGGGATCCTGCCAAGTAGACTGTGTGGCGACTTTTTGCAGGACAGTCCTGTGTTTTGTAGTCGCCCATGCAATTACATTTTTTGCATGCAAAGGCATATCTTCTCCCAAGAAGCAAAGAATATGGGCGAATCACCGGGGGTTTTTTCCAAGGAAAATAATACCTTCCTCGGGCGCCAAGAAACTGAATTTTAATGGATATTTTGTTCCTTGCATAAAGCTCACGGACATGACAGCCCTATTACACTATAATTTGTAAATGCCCAAGTAAGAGTATTTTTGCGAGTGATGTACCAAATGTAAATGTGAAACTTTGGCAGATATTCTGTCCTCTGCATGAAGATAGTACATGCCCGCGATGTAACTTGTGTATTCAAGGCAGTCATTCTTTTCTGCCCAGCATTTGGACTGGCCGTGGCGAACCAGAATGTCTTCGCCACCATTCGGTAAAGACGCGCTGTGACGAAACAGGTAGTGGGACAGGCTCTCTTTGGAGTTATCAGGTGGTGAACTACCCCTGCTTTTGGAGAAATACACTTGACTATAGACGTAATACAAGCCATCAACAGGGATCACCAGCTGACCACTATTCATTCGGATTCCTTGACCGAATGCAACAGGGCTGTTGGTTGTCCATTTTGTCAAAATGAATGGTGGGCGTTGTCCCACTAGAAAAAAAAAGATGAGGAACACACTAATTAAACAAAAATAAAATTAAAAAACAACAACAAACAAACACAAACAGAAAGAAAGAAAGAAAGAAAGAAAGAAAGAAAGAAAGAAAGAAAGAAAGAAAGAAAGAAAGAAAGAAAGAAAGCCTCAATGTATGGTACTGCAAAGATTATTACCCTTGACAAAATCGCATGTACAACTAACATAGCCTTGACCCCAAGTACCCCATAGGTCAAATCACTTCATATAAAAACCAACAGAGCTACGCAGGTACCGTGCTGGCTAACAATGACACGTAATGGAACTTCAAGTATTGGAACTAATAGTGGCAACAACACGCATGATCTCCAAAGCGTAATAGGTGCATTTTTTTCTGTTTAGTCCATTTAAATGCAATAAGTTACGAGCTTCCAACCAGGAAGTACCCGCTTTCCTATTAACTGCTGTCCGTATTCGTGTACAAACATACGCTACTTGCGGATGTAAACATGATCAAGTTGAGAATAAATGTATCTATCACTTCAAATTTGTTGTATTGCTTCATCCTTTAACCTGCAATACGACAAAAACAAAATCATTTATCTACCAACGTCCACACATTATCCTGTAACCCCGCCACTGTATCAGTACAAAAGAAAAATCGTCTGGAGGTGATTTAGAGTTTTAAAATCATTGATGTTGTTTAAAAAATCACTTTGGAGATTTTCCAATATGTTTTGCTGAGCGAATAGCGTCCCAAGAGCAATTAAAAAAAATAAAATGCCTCGGCCATTCCCCGATCAATCAATTTTACTGAATCAATGCTGTGTTAGTATGGGATGACTGGAGTGCTTTGGGGGTTTTGCTCGTGTTTCCCACAAGTTTCACAGAAAAGGTAGATACATGCCAAATTTAAAGAGAAAGTACACTCATCTGAATATATTGCAGACATGTGCACGTTTGTTTCTGACGAAAATGTGGATTGCATCCACATTTCCTCCGACATGATCAGCTGAACACGCTTCTTTATTTGAATACTATATTAATACATTAATTGCAATGGGTAGGAAATATCAGGGGATAACCTTGACCAGGAAGAATTTTTACTACACTACCTGACAAGTGGCGGCTAGTTAAATATAGACACCCATATCACCACGAGCTTATAATGAGTATGTAGTAAGCGACAAACGATTCACTCTAATTTTATAATCGGAAAATACAACAATCTGTATTTATCTTTTTTTAGTACTTGTCTTACATATAGATATACCCGTGAAGGGTTCATTAATTTAAAAGTCTTACCTGGCTTTTTGTACCGACTTCCATCGTGTACGACATGCGCGGCAATCAATTTGCTGTTTTTTGACGACACGGCACAAACACTTTTACGGCCGTCTTTTGTTTTGAAAGGACACAAGTTTCCTACAGGAAAAAAAAAGATAATTGCATACATAAAGTGACCATTTTGTCTTTTCGGCCATTTAACATGATGGGAACAAATACTTGAAAGTGCTTTTATTTCAAGATTTCCATACGCCCACCTGCGTGGGTAAAGATAGATACATCTATTTGTTGTGACTGCACCATATACAGGTGGTTACAGCGAAAAACAGACACATTTCTGTTCATCAGGAAGGAAGATTATATCACACGAGTCGATCCTTGTTTAGTGGGTGGTACATGATTCGTCGTAAAGAATAATCGCTCAACGTCGAGAGTGTGTAAATTGAATATAATAAAATCAATGTAGTGAATTAAGTGTTTCCGAACCAACTGCGACTTAAGATGAGCCACTCAACACGGGCTGCTCCGAATTATGATAAGAATGCGTGAAATAGGTTTCTTGTAAAAAGACCTTTCATTCAAGTAGCAGCATGCCTGCAATTCCATATACATGTAATCTCTAGGCCAACAGTTTTCCTCGGTGCGCCCTGACTGACCGCATTGTGCGGAAAGCGTGCCGAGGAAAACTGTTGACTCAGTAACAATGTGGTACTGGAAGAGTTCAGAAAATAATACCAAATATGGCTACCCCTGCACACTGAATCTTGGGAGGAAATTAATTCCCAAAGAGTCTGTTTCGATATTCTATCGCTCTATATCCACAAAGATTGCGTAAGTTACTATTTTTTTTAGAAAAACAGACTCGGAAAAATATGAAGTAGATCTATCCAGATCCTGCACTTGATCGTCGCAAAATTTCTCACTTCCTTGAACTTAAAATACTCAGTTGATTGTGGCTTTATTTGAGTCCAAGGCCGTTAATAAACACCATAATGGAGTAATTTTGATTTACCTTGCATTCTTTCATGTCGTAGCTGTTGTTGGAAAACCTGAAATAAAGTAGAGTGGGTTCCAGTTATACTGTTTCACAGAAATTTAGGTCAGGGGTGAGAGTTGTATGTATGTTTGTATGTATGTATGTATGTATGTATGTATGTATGTGTATGTATGTATGTATGTATGTATGTATGTATGTATGTATGTATGTATGTATGTATGTATGTACGTACGTATGTATGTATGTATGTATGTATGAATGTATGTATGTATGTATGTGCCAATATCTGTACAAAAGTAGTAATGTCTGTATGGCCCTTTTTCTGTGGTTCTTGTTCACATAAATACCATATTCTGGTGCCTGAAGTTCTATTAATATTGATTAATTAATCAATTTATTTTATTTATTTTATTTATTCATTCATTCATTCATTCATTCATTCATTCATTCATTCTTTAACCAAGGTTACTGGCTCCGAGCAGGTGCGCTCATGTACCTGGTACTGGATCCACTCAGGTGTTTACCTAGTTCACTTTGTTCAGATGAATAGACATGCTTTGAATTTGTACTAAGAAAAGTACTTTCGACAATTCCATACCAAATAAGTTGCTTAATGGGTCTATGACTTGCTTACAGATAATTTAATTCATAGTTATAATGACAAAGTGGTTGGTGGTAAGTTGTGTTCGGGCTTTGAAAGTTCGTCTCAGCCTCGTAGTGCGTGTGTATGAGACAGTCCGCTGTGAACGTTTTTATTATTTTTTTGTAAATATCTATCATCCTCTATCTCAGTTAACTCTTCTCAAATATCTATCATCCTCTATCTCAGTTGACTCTTTTCAAATATCTATCATCCTCTATCTCAGTTAACTCTTTTCAAATATCTATCATCCTCTATCTCAGTTAACTCTTTTCAAATATCTATCATCCTCTATCTCAGTTGACTCTTTTCAAATATCTATCATCCTCTATCTCAGTTAACTCTTTTCAAATATCTATCATCCTCTATCTCAGTTAACTCTTTTCAAATATCTATCACCCTCTATCTCAGTTAACTTTATCCACTGTTTTTGCTATATCTGCTGAAATTCAACAAACAGTTCTTTCTTTCTCGTTGTCTCCCTCCCTGCTTTCTTTGCAGAGAACAACGCCCCTCCTTTTTGGTTCCCAGGTATTATTAATTACGTATATTTCTTCATAATTGTTGTGGCTGGCTCTTAAAATCTGAATGCATTTATGATTGAGTTTATTTCAATAATTAAAATCAAGTGTTCCAAATGAGCTTAAATATTGATGTAGAATCCTGCAACTACTGCACAAATATCTCATCAAACGAAGTTCTGATACACAGTAACTTTTTCAGCATTATTATCTTGTTTGTAGGTCAAAATTTCAGAAAGTATCAAAATTAGACATGCCAAAAATGTATACAAGCATACATTTAAAGTAAGGGTTTATATTGTGCATACTTTTCGCGTTAAAAAGGTATATGATATAGAGAAATTGACAAATTAAGCTCATACGTTATATGGTTGTTGTGATAAAGCTCCGCAGCTTTGCGATTTTCAGTGATGCACCAGGTAATGATTTCTGGCGCTGTCAGGCAGCCAGTGTAAAGCGCCAATATGTTAAACCGGCAGGCAATAGAACGAAGAATCAATACCCCATGACTTTTTTTTCATTTTTTTTTTTTTTTTTCGGTGGCAAAGCAGTGAGACACTAAATAGTAGTTACTCTCTCTCCAACAAAACAAAACAGGACCAACTGAACAAACAAAAAAAAAACAAACCAAAAGCCAAAAAATTACAAAACGCATTAGCGGAAACGAACAAAAGACCAAAAAAAAAAAAAAAGAAAAAAAATTTCTTTATTTTTCCCATCACTGAATGGTCGGTCTCTATCTCTATTAAGACTTCCTTCAGCGCTTACCAACTGCATCAGCAGCAGCACGTGCGAGGAATTTTTCGCACAGCAAAGTTCTCCAGAAGATGAATTTGTTTTCTCCAGCCTCTTCAAGACCTCATTTTCTGCTGGCGTAGGCAATTTCAAACTATGACACGGCAAACAAAGCTTATATCTATTTTGATCTGGTTTCAAGAAGGAAGCCTTGGGAGCCAACGTTTTTGAAAGAGTGGACTCTGGAACATATAAAGTGATCCAAAGTATGATGATCGCTGTTGCAGTTGTTAGGAACAGGATAAATGACAATGCAAATGCACAACCCAACTTTCTTCTGACACTGTACATTTCTCCTTGCAGACTGTTCAAACTTTCTTGCAGAGCGGTAAGAACATCCAGGTCTTCTCCCCGCAGCAAGGCCTTCGAACTGCCATTGCTATTACTACTGCTGCTGTTTTCACTATGAGAGGAACTGACGCTGTGTCGATTTTGACTGTGGACTTTTTGTGGATAGTTCACAACCACCGTTGTTGGCGGAGTATTGCCCATGTTGAGCTTGACGTGTCGGTGACCAAAACTCGCTGTTTACAAATCAAGGTCCACGCAGTCATAACAATCCGCTCACATGCTTTGAGAGGTCACCGACTTAAATCGTCCTCAGTGGCAGCAAAAGCAAACCGCGACTTGTCGCTCTGTTGCGGTAATCCTCCCTGCAATGATACAGCAATCAAAGTAAATTGGTTTTATCAGACCTCAATTCAGCCGAGACTGATACCGATGCTGCCATTACCCCTACCGTTTCCACATTCGTGACAGTTTCGATTCCGGGAAACTAGTCCCAGCGTTATGAAAGCCCCTGTCGAGATAAGCGACCGCGTTGGCTTTTTTTTTCTGGTTTGTGTTACATATTAGGATTGTACTTGGCCCGGTTATTGAGGCTAAGATCCACCCAGTGAATTTCTGTCCGCGCTTGACAAACAAGTGCAGTGTTGTATGAAAACGCGGTTTGGGAAAGAAAAAAAAATAATAAACACATGCAGACACTTTCCCTTTTATTTTGTGAGCCAACATAGACGTATTGTTATTCTTTCTTTCTTTCTTTCTTTCTTTCTTTAGGCAAATTTGTCCTACATTTCATTTGAAAGGTATTATACGTAGAAACTCCAAACTTGGCACAATTATACTTCTATAGATGAAGTATGGCCTTTTTATAATGAGCGATCATGTTTTCCAAAATTATGCAAATGAGGGCTAATAAAAGTTTCAAATCTTCAATATCTCATATACCATAGTAGATATAGTTCCGAGTGTATTGGAGCTCGATCATAGCAAGGCAATGGTCATCCCAAATATCAAAGTCATGTCAAGGTCAAAGGTCATGCCAAGGTCAAAGGTCATGCCAAGGTCAAAATGTCATTTTTAGGGTCAAGTACGACTTCAGCTAGAGGGCATCAATGCAAGGTCAAAGGTCATTTCAAGTTCAAAGGCCACTTTTGATGGTGGCTTTCTTCAAGCCATAACTTTTTTTGAACAATTTTTATCCCATTTTGACCATGTTGGACTCAAATTGTAGCTCTTGTAACACTGCGCATTTCACTCAAGTCTCTCTTTTTTAAAATGATAGGTCAGACTTTTCAAAATTATGCAAATGAAGGCTAATTGGAGTTTTAAATTTTCAATATCTTATATACTATAGTAGATATAGTTCCAAGTGTACAGGAATTCGATCATAGCAAGGCAAAGGTCATGTCAAATGGTAAGGTCATGTCAAGGTCAAAGGTCAGTTTAGGATCAAAATATCGTTTTAAAGGTCAAGGTTCACTTCAGGCAGAGGTCATCTGAAGGTTAAGGGTCATTTCAAGGTCAAAGGCAACTTTCGACGGTGGCTTTCTTCTAGCCATAACTTGGTCAATTTTTATCCAATTTTGGTCATGTTGGGCTCAAAGTGTAGCTATTGCAGCACTGCACATTTTAAAATTTACATGTGACCCCTAAAGGTCAAAGGTCAATGTCATCTGGACCTTTGAAAGTTTCACCCAGCCATAACTCGGCCAATTTCCATCCAATTCTCATCATATTGGACTTAAACTGTGGGCATTGTAACGCTGTACATTTTTGCAATTTACATGTGACCTGTAAAGGGTAAGGGTCAAAGGTCAAGGTAATTTGAACTTGGAAATTTTCATCCAGCCATAAGCTTAATGGAATGTGAAGTACCAAAGCACAAAAATTGTACCATTTAATATTTACAACTTTTGACGGCACACAGACAGATTTACTTTGAAGCAAATCTTCCTTTCTAGATCTTTCTTTCTTTCTTCTTTCTTCTTTACCGGCAAATCTGTCCGAAACTTTTCTCGGACACTATTATACACAGAAACTCCAAACTTGATATGATTGTACCTCCATACAAGGAGTTTGACCATTTTATAAAGGGGAATCAAGATGTTTAAAATTACGCAAATTAGGGGCAGTTGAAATTTTAAATTTTAAATATCTTCAAAAGAATAATAGAGAGAGATGTCATTCCAACTTCTACTGGGGGGTTATTGACCAGTGTGCATCTAATGAATTTAAAACAAAAGTTGTAGCCATTTAAATTATGCCAATTAGCAGTATTCGAAATGATCAGTCTTGAATTTCTTCAACACTATAATAGATAGAGATGTCATTCCAACTTTCACTGGAGGGTTGTTGACCATTGCGTACCTAATGAACTAAAAATAAAAGTTGTAGCAATTTAAACTATGCTAAATAGCACCACTAGAAATTTTAAATCTCGAATAACTTCAAAGCTATAATAGATAGAGATGCCATCCCACTTCTACTCCTGTGTTATGGAATAGTTGTACATTGCCATACCAATATGCTTTGAAGACACACACACACACTGATTTGCTATGCAGCAAATCATCTTTCCTAGTTTTTATTATTATTATTATTATTATTATTATTATTATTATTATTATTATTATTATTATTATTATTATTATTATTATTATTATTAGCTCTGCTAACCATGGGTCGCAAAGCTGATACGATCACTCGTGTATGTCCGTCCCTGCGTCCGCGCAAACTATTGTTTGTGGATACGATACAGCCCACAGTTTTCAAGATAGCCCCACAAAACTTGAGGTCTAATCAACGGTATAAAAATCTATGTCAACTTCGATATTGGTATTATGTTATATCTGGACCAAGATGTGAAAATGTTGAAAATGTTATTTTTGGAAAATTTTGTATTATGTCAATGTCACTTAGCTAAAAGACGAAATAAGATAAAATGTGGTGGCGCCACCTGCAGTATTACGAACGATATTTCGCATTGCTAATTACCTCATTAGCATCTGTTGAAGCGATATACTTTCCTAAATTTATCTATTATCCATAGCAGGTACTAAGCAATTAAAATGAGCTGTGTATCTATCATAGTTTTGCAGATATTAAACTCTTGAATTTTGAAATTCATTTGACTAGCATAATTTTGTAGTGACCGAAGGGAACTATTTCACATTTGGGAGAATAACCACAAGCAGAAAGCGTCCATTTCACGTTTACTTGTCTTTAACATGACCAGTCAATAGGTGCAGGGCATACACCCTATTCAAACTTTAACGTAGGCGTACTGTTCATTGGACGTGTGTGCAATTACATGTATATCACATACCAAAAAGCGGAAGTTGAAACGGTGTCTCTTTCTGTAACATTTATAAAGATATCAACATTTAGCCGTAATTGCAACTAATTAGTGCATATTTAGAGACTACTGCTCAGGTCATGTAGTAATTGGATACTCATATCTCACAAGCCTGTTTGTGACAGTTGGAATGACATTACTATCGAATCACTTTCATTTAAATTTAATGCCCCTAATTAGCATGAATTACTCTACTATGGCTTGGGCTTCAGATATATTGGGTGCTCTTGTATGACAAACATACAGGTAAAAATAAAATTGCACCTATATGATACGTTTCAAGACATTCTATATCTAAATTTTTAAATGTCCCTAGTTAGCATAAAGACTTGGAATTGTTTGCTTATTATGCGTAAAAGATATAGGCGATTTAAAATTCCACTTTGGATATAATTTGAATTGTTTTTGACATCATTGCTATCCCAATCAAGTTTGCAATTTTTTCGACAGGGTTTAACACATGAACGCAAATTTGGAGTTCATATGTAGTTTAGTTTTTGATAAAAATATTGCCAAAATTTAGCTGGAAAAAAGCGAAAGAAAGAAAGAATTCTTGGAAAAACAAAATGTCTGTGCTGACAGGCATAATATCAAAAGTTAACAATTGAAGAATGTACCAGTCGACTGCCTGAAGATAATAATTACAAACTGCGTATTCCCGACTAATGTGGGCCTAAGGTACAACTTGACCAGCACTGCAGCACTGAAGAGCGTAGCAACCAGATCCTGTTCTCACTATCTCGGCCACGCAGCCAGGTCCGGTGCTTCGGTGCTCCGGTGCTCCGGCAGGTTTTAAATTGGAAACCGGACCCAGTTATTTGGTGACAGCCTTTATTATATACTACAAGGGCGAAGGGCGGAGATAGCAATTTGGGAAAGGGAAAGCCCTAAGAAGATAAGGGTATAGGGCTACCAAGGGGCGAGAGCCCAGGGCTAAAGCCCCGAAGTTCCTAGATGTTTGACAACTTTTGAGGCAATATACGTTGTATAAGAAGAATGTTGGCAGGGAAGAACCCTCAAGCAAAATCCTAAATTGCCAAAACTTCATGTGAGGATTTTTGTTTTTGGTTTTTTTTTTTTTTTGGTTTTTGTTTGTTTGTTTTTTTTTTCAAGGGAGGGGCGCCTCCGCTTCTGAATCCGCCCGTGTACTAAGATACCTACCTGCCTCGTGTATACAACGTGCCTCGCACCGCAAAATATTTTGAAAACAGTATGTTACCAACATATCAACGTCATGCACCTTTGCCAAGAATTAATTTGCTAACAAAAGTAATGTTACATTTGAAACTCAACATACTATTTTCTTTCACCTCTTTACTGAGCCTCTCATGTGAGGGATTAGACTAGTGGGGATTGTATACTATGTTTCGAAAATGGTCAACAATGGTACAGTTCAGCCCCGTAGTACAGCCCACACTTAAGTTTAACACACCCCCACGTGCGAGTATTATTTAAGCATGCTCAAAAGTGCTGGCATAAAATCTGGCGCACACGAGAAAGAATCGCATCGCCAAATGCTCGTGCTCAACAACGAAACATGTCAAAAGCAGGTCTGTCGATTAGGCATTGGCACAATGGCTTTGTAACACGTATAATTCGCACGCACTCCACGGCAACAACATTCCGGTTTTTGGTCACAAAGTGAGCACAGCGTATGGTGCGATAGACGATGAGCATAAGGTGTTTGGCTATAAACTTAATGCGCTTGGTCATTCGCTGTATGCGTTTTGTCCATGAAATACCAGTGGCATTGGTTTGCACTTTCTCGCCTGGCTCTACAAGCATGCGAGCACATATTTTAAAAATGCCAGCATAAAGGGAACTTATGTGTGACCTGTATTATACCTTGACATTTTTAGGCTCCAAGAAATACTAACCGACGTGTACCTGCCAATACTTTTTCTGTCTTTCTTTCCTCCTGTTATCTTTCTATTTCTGCTTACGTCAGCTGACACCTATTTCGATCTTGCGAAATAAAAGTTTTGTTAAACCATGGGGTTAAAAATAATGGATGATATCTTGCTTTTCGGTGGCTTCGGTATTGTTGATGCTCGAAGTGAGACATTGCCCATTTTTTAAAGGAAAAAGTTTGACTGTGAACACACATTTGGTGTAGGAAAAAGTTTGACTGTGAACACACATTCGGTGCGATGTACGATTTCTTATTCATAGACAACTGCATCGGCTATGGAGCTCAGAGACACTGATTTTTCTTTTTCTTTTTTTTTTTTTTCTTCTATTTTAGATCGACACGGAAGATGTGGTAATGCTCCTCCTATTTGTATCATTATTCCCTGGACGGGCAAGGTCATATGCTCCACATTTTACAAATATACATGATAGTTTTAAAAATGTGATATACTTCATGTTGTTGGCATGGAATCTCATAGACCCCTATGGCCCCTAAGGTGTCCTTGCATGACGAAAGTGTAACTCAGCTGAATTTCTACATCCTATATTATGATATTGTCTATTCCCGTATAATGACCCTTAAAGTGCGGAAAACTCTTATTGCATGAAACAGTTTTCCTGTAACTCGAAACATTTCCATTTGATATGGCCAGGGGTGAGTGTAATGTGTACACGTAGCCCGATCCAGGTCATACATGTATTCCATTTACATGTGCTCTCCCCAGTTAAAATACACAGGTCATTTGCACGAAGTTTAATGAGGCGATCATATTTTTTTTTAAATCGTAATTGCACATTTTTTGCTCGTAATTGTGAGATCTAAAAGTGTTATTACGATTTTTAAAACTCGAAATTACAAGAAAAAACTAAGAAAAACTCGAAACTACGAAAAAATCACATAATTACCCCCTTTAAAACGTCTAATTACAAAAAAAATTATAATTCAGAGGAAATTCCGAGTGGACAGTATTAACAATCGTAATGATGAATTTTAATACTTTTTCTCTGTGTTTTCATAAGGCATTTGTGCACTTGACTGCATTGACCCCACAAAACAAGGAGGTTTTGATACCCTTCATTCGGTTTTGCCACTCGCATAACCTTGTTCGCACACGCAAAGAGTCGACAAAAAATACGTCAGAAAAAATATATCTTATCTCACTGCTGTGAATTATACTGAAGTTGAGTAGGTGATACGGCAAGATTGATGGTCTTGATGAAAATGTTGGCTCAGAAGCCAAATAATCCAAGGACAATGTAGCCCCTGAAGACGAAGACTGAGGGTCTACATTTTCATCAGAACGATCCGTCTTATCACTGGCTCAACCCCAGTTTGGTGAAAAATAAAGGAATTTTTCAAAGTTTCTGAAGGTTTGTCATCAAACATTTAACTGTTTTCTGAAAGTCACAAATTTAATTGTTTCGACAACGACAGTTACTTATTCAGACACTTGTAATTTTAGAGCGTCATATGTCGTCCTAAGAGTCTGTAAAAAGTGGATGAAACTTTTGCTGCCGCTAAGAAACCCCGGCAGTTCTTCATGACATGCTGGTTTGAACGATCAGTACTTTCCGGTGTTACCTTTCGTCGTTTTGTAGACATTCCATTGTGTGTAAATGCTCCGGAACGAACGGACACCTGAACCTAGCGAAATATTACGATAACGATCACTGACAACCGAGGCCCTATGCCGTTTCACTGAACAACCGTGGTTCTGCAACTCTGCTGTTTCCCCAGCCCAAGCTAACCCTCCAGACAAATTGAAATAAAATGCTGTGTTTCAGTTGACTTTAACTGCAAAATAACGGCACTTTCTCTATGAAATCTTTCAGCCAGGGTTGATCAATTTTTGTTAGGAAGGGCAGCTTGAAACTCTATCTTTTATTCTTTTTTTATTTATTTATTTATTTTTTTCATGTTTCATAAAATTTATGTGGGCTCGGGTCTATTCAGTAGGGTGCGGTCATGCTACCGGAACCACACATATATTTTTGTTAGGCCTTGGGTAAGTTGGGCTTTTGTTGAAACATGTTCAAAGGATGATCTTTCTCCCTTTTACACATTACCTCCATTGCCGTCAGTTTATTTGTTAGCTGAGCACAGCCGGAGGCACTTGTAACACATACAAATTCAAACACCAGTTAATAGATATACATTTTAAGATTTATATATAGAATAAATAAGATGAAAGCTGTGTTAATTTACTGTGTAAGTTAATTTTACTATGCCTTAAGCAACAAAACTTCGTTTTGATAGTGCTGATGCTTCTTGGCTGAACACTAATGCGGGGCAATGTTGACAAACCATGTCAAACTGTAGCAAGATGGCAACTATGTGCTCCTTGCCACCGACAACCTTTCCTGACATTTTCAGGAATAGTCCTTGCTAGTAGTAGCGTTCAAACTGCAGAACCCTTGAAGTTCTCCAAAGAGCTGTTAGGATTCTCCAAAGAATCACATGGTAAATGTTCTTTAACAAAACGTCAAACACTATTTGGAACCTTGATCTGGAGTGTCTGTTGTGACCGGAGTGGGTGTCACGTTATTTTCGCAATCGTTATGAGTTGGATGTGCCATATCATTTTTTAAAGACATACGGGTATTATGCATAACACAAACAGGCCTACGAGTGATATGCATGATACATTTCCTGGCAAAACGGCCTATGAAGTCTAGTGTTTCAAATTTGGTGTGCTCTGCCCTTCTCTGTACTCAGCTGTGGCGCTTTCATCAAAAGTTCTGAATGAAGCTGCGACAGAAAAGAAAGCACAACACATCAACTTATTCCACGCCACAATTGTAAAGAGCTTGTAACTACACTTTGCTCGGCATGGCAAAGGACACAGGACTTACCCGTATAACAGCAAAACACTGAATGAAGAGTACAAGCTTTTTGGTTCTCAAACTGAATTTCATTTAACAAAGAATTTAGATGTAGCATCTTCGCCCCACATCTGTCTCAGGGAGAGGAGAAAATCGGGGATTTGGGTGCGATGGATTCAATTTCGTCAGCCGGAACAGCCATACGTGAGGCTACATGTTCTACGCGCCAAGCGGCAATTCGCTCTGTGAAGCTGGAGACATGTGACAGATTGTAAGGCCTTGTACAATATATGAAAGGAAACATCAGACACGAACAAAAACAAAACAAAACAAAACAAAAAAATTTTTTAAAATAAAAACAGAAAAAACAAAGAAACAAAAAACCCACACACAAAAAAATTACAGAAACAAAAACAAACAAAAAAAAACAAAAACGAAAAAACAAAAACGAAAAAACAAAAGCAAAAACAAAAACAACAAAAACAAACAAAAAACCCCGCGCGCGCACACACACACACACACACGCACGAAGACCCAAAGAGAAACATAACCCCCCCCCCACACACACACACACGAAGACCCAAAGAGAAACATAACCCCGTGAAATCCAAAAACAAAAACAAACGCAGATGCAACAAAATCATATATTGAACTATACTACAGGTAAATTTGTATACTGAACATATATCACAGGCAAATTAGTATCCAATGTTATACGCTTACTTCTGTAGCTGCTGTATTTGGAGATATAATGAATGTCATTCTGAATGGTAATTCCATTCCCGTCATAAGTGATAAAAGTACAATCCATAATTTACAATTTGCAAGCTTTACACAGTTTAATATTTCAGCTTACACAGTGTCACATAGTTTGCATAGAATCACAGTTCCCTGAGTCTCAAATGTATGTTGTATACAAAAAGGGGTTAATGCTATTGAGAATACAAACGTCTTAGATGTTTCATTTGGGGAAAAGTTCACAAAAATTACCACCACTTGTCTGTAATATATTGTAGCGTCCAAGTATGCATGCAGTGACATTGGTCAATGAAGTTTGTTTCAACAACAGATGGAGCCACGGGCACACTTAGTCAAGGTACATGTGGAACCACCTATGGAGTAGACAAACCTAACTTCTTTGATTGGGGATTTGTTACCAGCATTAACCCGTGCGCAATGCATTATATTTCCGTGTAATGGTGGTTTAATCTGTTGGTGATATTAGACTCTCAACTAGAATGTTTCAGAATGTATATAGTGCAAAAATGAAACAAATGCCTGATACAAACATTCAGTTTAGTATATGGAAATATTGCATGCGCACATGGAATGTTGATATTACAGTTAAGAAACGCTGATGATGAGAGGTCTTCCAATTTAAATTTATTCACGACGCGCTTAGTGCTGCAGAAATAAAAACTTTGTCACCTCGTGCAAGAAATCATATCTTTTTGCAGTTATGGAACATTTTAAAACCTCGCAGGCAAAAGCGCTAAATAGCATGTATTTTACTGTTTTCATTGTCACTTATGTTCGTTTATAAGAGCCTTCGCTCTATAATGAACCCTCTGCCCCCCCCCCACCCCCCCACCCCCCAAAAAAACCAAACCTGATATAAACTCCTAGCTTAATGTACAGAAATATTGCATACACGTGTGGAATGTTTTTGATAGTACAATTCAGTGAAACAGATTATAAGAGATCTGCTAGATTTAAACTTATTCACACCACGCTCAGTATTTAAGAAAACGAGACTTTGTTACCTCGTACTCTCAAACGTATGTTTTTGCAGTTATGTCCATCGAAGTAACTTAAGTTCCTTTCTAAATTTCTGTTTTTTGCATTATTTCCATGAAGCTAAAAATGAAACCGGACGAATCGATGCCATTCAACTCTCCCCGCCGTTTCGCGGCCTGGGGCGTTCTGGCTGCATGCTTTGATGGAAAACGGTCGGCCAGAAAGTGAAATCTCCCCACAACTAGGGAATTTTCGGGACATACAGGTCTTTAGTTTTCAGCATGTAAATGTCCTTTATTCCTTTCTAGTGTTTCGCTTTACGACACGTTATTGTCCCATAATGCCTGTCATCATTGCATATATTTAGCATTTTCTGAATTGTTGGAACAACGGATACATGCAGACTTCAGACGTAATTTTGTGAATAAATTAATAATGCATGTGGTAGTGGCATTGTTGGACCCCTCCTCTTAAAGGCTTACTAAAGGCAGACACAAGTTCCTGTAAGATTTGTAAAACTGTCATTTCTGAATAATGCATATTGATTTCTTTAACAAAGATCCAAAACTATGGAACCCCCCCCCCCCCCATCGCCCCCAACATTTATTGCCTCACAATTGTCTAAAATAAACAAGAGCTTATTGCCCACAGGTAAGAGATAAGCTGAAAACCTGTTAAAACTGAAAAAAAAAATGTAAGGGTTGGATTGCTCATACAGGTGTGTTTCTGCAATGTCACAGAATTGATCCAAAAGTTAGGTAACCCACATGAAGTTCCTGATAAATAGGATTAAACAAATAAATAGATAGAACTGCGGCAGTCTGATTCAGGCGGTTTTGGGACCCAGGCCAGGAGTACACAACAGTTTGGAGCATATAACAGGCAGGAGTATGCAAAAGTCATAAAAAGTATGGACCAAAATTTTCTATTTGAAGGGTACTTACAGCTGTAGCTTTTCATCAAATTTTGCAGTTCTTGGTGGTCTCTGTGCGAGACAGCTGGATACAGTATTATTTACAAAATTTTCTTGCTATTTGTTATGTTGTAAATCTACTCTTGCCAACAAAATGATTTTGTAAACACTAGCAACATTATAATATCACAGGGTCGACTTGTCTTTATCAATAGATCTATGTTCAATTTTCGTCAAGAAAACCAACATGTTTGTCATTTTAGCAGTAAAAGGCCACATGGTGGGAGAGCGGGTGCATATGTATGAAACAAAAAACAAACAAACAAACAAAAAAAAAAGGGGGGGGGGACTAGCTCACAAGCACTTGAGCATTTTTGAACGGACAACTAATTGGCTTCACGCGGACAGATGATTAGATGATTAGAGCTATAACTTGTAAATACCAAGATATGTATATCTGGTAGAATGGTGCACTAAATGCAAATGTGAAACTTTGACGGATATTCTGTCCTCCGCGTGAAGAAAATATACGCCACTGACATGGCTTGTATACTCCAAGCAATTCTTCTTTGCCCAACATTTAGATTGGCCATTGCGAAGCAGAATCTCTTCGCCACCATTCGGTAAAGACGAGCTGTGACGATAAATGTAATGAGACAGACTCCCTGTTGGATTTTCCGCCATTGTATCACTCCCGTCTTTCGTAAAATACACTTGGCTGTAGATATGGTACAAGCCGTCTACTGGAATAGCTATTTGGCCACTTCCACGATATTGAATTCCTCGGAGGAATGCATTGGGTGGGCTTGTATTCCATTGCGTTAATGAATATGGAGCCCGTCTGTTTGCATCTTCAATAGACAAAGTCAATATGTATAATGGGCAGGCAGTATTGAGCCAATAGCGTTTTTTTGCAATTATGAGGAAAATAGATATCCCTTCATATTTTTAAAGAAAACACTATGTGCCAAAGGTTCAGTGCTATGTTATGTATATTCTGGCAGATTGACTGATATCAAAATAAGCCGATCAATGTTTTTAGTGTAGTCGATCAAGGAAGATCCTGGTTGGGATATCAGAACTTACAATTGACCACTTTATTTATAAGACTATCTACTGAATCTGCACATTTAATTTTAAATAAATCCTCTCCGCTTAGCTCTTTTCTCGCGACTCGAAACATATGTATTGCAGTACTAATGCGTGAAGAGATTTCTGTCATCTATCTCTCTATATCAAATTGGTTTGTTGTATTAAAGAACCTGTGTGATATGGTTGCTCAAGCTTATCATAAGGTAAAGTTATCAGAAAAAGAAATTTACCTGGCTTGCTGTATCGAGTGCCTTTGTGAGTGATGTGTGCAGCTACAACATCCCGTGATGACGTGGAGCACGCACTGCTTGCACTGCCGCCTTTTGATTTAAAAGGACACAAGTTTCCTACGAATAGAGACAACAAAATACCTTTACACCTTTGACATACTTCAAATGTGACCATGCCATACAATATGCCAAAACTTTTGGCCATCACCGGCGTAAATATATGTATGAAAAGCGTGCTTAAAGGTAGGTTGCCAGAAATCTTTTGGAGCGTAATTTCAGGCAGATGATCCAACAGTGAAACGTTATTCGCTGAATGTCACTGAATACAGATACAAGATTGTTTGTATATATATATATATATATATATATATATATATATATATATATATATATATATATATATATATATATATATAAACAGTGGGAATTTGGATATGAGTAATCATATTTACCTTGTTTCCTTTCATACCGTAGCTGTCTCTGCAATATCTGAAAAAAATATGTTCCCATATCCATTCAATGCATCGACAAGTAAAAAGTGATTACAATGAAGTAAACATTTTTACCTGAAATCAGTTGTAAAAGCTGACATTTTGCTATAATTCAATTAAATAGTTGTCCAAAATGGCGTCAATATTCTGCACATCATATATTTGTCTCCTCACCCTCCCCCCCCCCCCCCACCACCACCACCAACTCGAACCGTTCGTCTGGAGATGCGACATTACTATACAAGCATAAAAGAAATTCAGCTTTTAGGTGCACAAATTAACGTGTATTATTTTCTGCACTTTACACAATGCACACTCGCCATATTTATGTGAAACGCATCAAACTGTCGAACAACCTCCCCCCCCCCAAAAAAAAAAACGAAAAAAAAACAAAAAAAAACATGAAAATCGTGTACTCTGCTGACTGGAATCTACTTGGAAGTGGCCTACTGTGCAACATGTACGTGTGAAATAAAAGCATTTCATTCAACATTTTTCACAATATTGCATACGTATTTAAATGTAAAATATTACCACTTGTTGATATGACTCCGTCAAAACTTAACAAATCCTCGGCATTTTTGCCATCTTGCATCATCTTTGTTTAGGTAATATTCTGGTAAAATTTAGAACCTCTTCGGTCCGGAGAAGAAGTTGAAAATAGCGTTGTGACATTCAAAAATCATAAAAACAAGGGGGGAAATTGCTGTCACCTGGTGGCAAAATTATGAACTAAGTGATTGCGCGTGACTTATGTGCAATATCAAAGCTGAGTAACTCACACAACTTTTTTTCATTTCTTTTTTCGAAAATATATAAATTATATTCAAGTAAATTAGTAAATAAAAAATAGAAAAATCAATGCATCGTCGTCTCACAGATGGACAGGCGGACTGGTGGCTGACGGACGCAAATGAGTTTTATAAGCCTTGCTGACTGACAAGTCAACAAGAGATGAGGGAAAATGGAAAAGAATATTGCATTATCTACTTCTTAAACTTAGTATAGGCCCACCTTGAGAACATGGGTTTATAAAATCAAAGCGTTTTCCGCAACTTCTTCTGAGACGTTGCTTAGTCTGACGCACTGATGGTCGGACAGACGGAAGACTCCCCCAAAGTTCATAAGCTTAACCCTCAGACCGAACCTGAAATTACGTGTAAAGACTTGAATCTGAATAGTGTAATAATTCTCTGTTGTGTTTCATTTTTTTTATTTCAAATAGCGTGCAATCCCAATAGAACAGTTCATTATCTATATATGGTAATTTGGATTGAAAAAAAACCCAACAATTGATTAATCTGTACAATAATTCATTCATTCATTCTAGTAATTTATTTTTATGCTCCATATCATAATTATGTCACTTGCTTTTGTCCTCAATGCTCGGTTCTCCCCTACTTTGCCTAACTCTGCTCTGTTCCATTCGGTTCCTCTATTATCGCTACTGTATACTCTGCTCTGTCCTGCTAATCTGCCCGGTACGCTGCGATACGATATATCGTACCCTTCTCTGCTCTCTGCTCGGCGCAAGCTATTATACTTATTTCATCACCAGTTCCTTTTTGTCATTAAAATTGCCCTTTTGATCAATAAAGAGTGTTTCAAATTATTGTCAGTCAGTGGAACTTCACGTGACAGTCGTTTCTTCAGTTTTGTATATGGATATTCCTCGTTATTGGACCTTAATCTAAAGCACGTTTCTTCAATTTTGACGTGGATATTTAGCATATTTTTATCTGGCAAACGTTTCTTCAGTTTTTAAATGGGATACTCTTTAATAGTGCATCTTCATTTACCAGGCGTTTCGTCAAGTTCAGTACTGACACTAGTATACAAAGGAATCATTACAAAAATAACAAGATTAGTTTCAAGGCAAAACTGTCTGTGTGGCTACAAAATAAAGTGCTGCATTGTACATTCAAATTGAAATTGGCAAAGCTACATGACAGAAAACATGCAGCTTCAGACAAAAACCCGTAGCAAAATCAAGCTCGTGGCATGAAAAAATCTACAAGCAGAAAAGCAAAACCAAACAGGAAGAAAGAATTTTGTATCACACTGAATGTCAAGGGTCAGTAAACAAACCAGATTTGTTCATGTAGTGAGCTAGATCTAGCACACTTTTGATTGCAACTTTGATTCATTTATGGATCACTGTTGACATTGCAGCATGGACTGGTAACAAAAAAATCAACATGTGGTAGCACATGTGTGCTATGTCTGACATGAGTGGAAACAACATGTCGTAGTGATATGCATTATACATGTGGATGGCAAATCATGGCCTGTTGTATTTTTGCCTATCACAAATACATGTCTGCAATTGTTGCTCCTAATTTGCACAATTTCAACTTCACTGATAGGGCTACCCACTGTTTAGAGATTTTAGCTTTAGTGATGACTGAGAGCCCAGCTCTGGACAAAATGCTGATGGATAAACCTGGGATGTGTATTCAGAATAGCACATCAATGCATAACATTTTTGAGGACAGATATTCAACATTAATATTTTACAAGTCCCCCAAATTGGTGTAAATCCAAATGTTACAATCTTGCTTGTCGTTCACTGGATGCACCAACAGCAGCAACCTATTAATTGAAGTTACAAGTAATGACGCCTCTACCTATAATAATTTCAAAGATGTTCAACATTGAAACTTTTCAAGTGCCCCTAATTAGCACAAATTAAAATTCTATAACTTCCCTTTTGTGGCTCATCGGATGCGCTTACAGCACAACAAAGGCTTAAATTTTCAAATGGCCATAATTTGCATAATTTTCAAAAGTGTCAGCCTTCTTCATAAAAAAGCCAGACTTTATTTTCGGAAGCATAATCACGCCAATTTTGGAGTTTCTGCATATGAAATTTTTGAAATAAAATGTCGGACGAATTTGCTCGTAAAAAAGAATGAAAGAACTCATAGAACAACAGAATGTCTGTGTTGGCACACAGACAGGGAAAATATTGTGACGACGAATTGGTGCCTCATGATTACTGACGCCCGTTGCCACATGTTCTGAATGCCAAAATGTGTATATCTTCTTTTCCTGCAGCCCCTTAAATATTTACAAACATCGTGCAGTTTCACCTGTTTGCGAAACATATGAGCCTGACTGTCTCGATCTACGACAAAAAGCTTTCAACACTGCACTAAATATTGTGCAGGTTTGAATCCTTACCATTTGCACCATTAGCACTATATGGGAAGAGTTTTTAGCACAGCATGTGTCTCCTGAAGGCGATGGACGTCTGTCTAGCACCTGTAACACCCCATTTTCTGCTGGCGTAGTGAGCTGTAAACTTTTACATGGGAGGCAAAAGGTTTGTGCTGGTATCTTCTGTGACAAAACCATGGGGTGAAACTGTTTTGAAGTTTTGGAATGTGGAGTATTTACATTAACCCAAAGAACTATCACCGCGATCACAGTTACCAGGAGTACAGTGAAAGTAAACGCTGATGTTAAGCAGAGCATACGCCGTACACTGCGAAGTTCCTTTTGAAGAAAAGCAATGGCGTCCGGGTCACTTTTGCAGGCAAGAGCCCGTGAAATATCTCCGCTATCTTGGTTACTTTCATTGTGGGACACAGTAGAGCTGACGCTGGGTATACGAGATACACCAATGTCTGACTTGCTGGGATAATTCACCACGATCGTTGGATGCGTATTACCCATGTTTGGTGTAATCCAAAAGATACTGGTGCAATATGTTTTAAAAAAACAACAGATATCATGCACTCATGATAAGAATCCTTGGTGTATTGGTTTGTGTATCATGGCGAGGTCTATTCTGTCCTTTGCGCCATCGTGCAGGGACCTTTGCGGCTCAGGCAGATATGATATCACAGCGAAGTGAACTGGAACGACAACCCATCTTTCCCCGACTGCCACAACAAGCGTCTGCCTCCTTGTATGGGGACTTCCCGCTTTTTTACAATTCTGCTGACTGTTTCCATTTCCAGAAAAGTTCGTTCCGGGTAAACAATCTTTATACCTGTTACCTTTCTCAAGAATCGTTCATGCATGGCGATTTACTGTCACGCTGTCACAGTAAATGACCCTTCAACAACAGAAAAAAAAGGAAAAAAATCCCACAAATCTCCCATTATCATAATCATTATGTCGTGTTATGATTCCATGTTTTTCTTTCTTTCTTTCTTTCTTTCTTTCTTTCTTTCTTTCTTTCTTTCTTTCTTTCTTTCTTTCTTTCTTTCTTTCTTTCTTTCTTTCTTTCTTTCTTTCACTTGGCATGATTATACTTCCATACATGAAGTCTTGAGTTTTTGTAAAGAGGTTCAAAGGTTTAAAAAATCATACAATTAGGGCCATTTGAAAATTTAAATCTTTAATATATCTACAGCCATCATAAGTACAGGTAACCAATCTAACTTCGATTCATATATTTGTAACACTGCACATTTTTGTAATTTACATGTGACCTCTAAAGGTCAAAGGTCAAAGGTCATTTGGACCTTTGAAATTTTCATCTAGCCATCACTCGGTCAATCTTTATCCAATTTTGATCATGTTCGGTTATAATTGTTGCTATTGTAATACTGCATATTTTTCGTAATTCACATGTGATCCTTAAAGGTCAAAGGTCAAGGTGATTGAGACTCTTGAAATTTCACCCTGTCATAACTCATCCAATTTTCATCCAATTCTAGTCATATTGGACTAAAATGGTACGTATTGCAGCACTGCACATTTTTGTATAATAACATGTAACCTCTAAAGGTCAAAAGACAAGGTCATTTGACCCTTTGAAAGTTTCATCTCGCCATCACTTGGTCAACTTTCATGTAACCTGGTTCATATCGGGCTAAAATTGTAGGTATTGTAACACTCTACAATTTTGTAATTTACATGTGCCATCTTAAAATCAAACGCTAAGGCCATTTGGACTTTGAAATAAACCAGTCGTTAGCTTAATGGAATGTGAAATACCAAAGGACAAATGTTGTAGCATATATTTTTTACAACTTTTGCAGGGACACACAGATTTGCCTAGAAGCAAATCTTTTTTCTAGTTTGACTTTGGTTTGCTGAGTAACTATTTTGACAACATTTGCTACTATTTCTTGATTTTGGAAGAACTTTTTCATTTTCTATTTCCTGCATTGGTCAATGATCCCGGAACGAAAATACCCACATAATATTTCTTGTTCTATTTTTTCCATGATGATTCTCATTTCGAAACATCCGGGACCTATTGAACGAAACCCGCAGCTGAAAGCCAAGTTCTGAAAGGAACTCAGATAGCGACAAGACTGTTATCAAATTCAGAAAATCCCGTTTTTTATTTTCATTTTCGAGAGCTTGCATGTTATTTTTATTCCAGCGAATCATGCTATCTTCCTATTATATGCTTTGGGGTCAAAGTTATGTACATTACGATGTTCCTTGTTGGGAAATGATACACTCTTGCCCTCTGGAGCTCTTACAAAATAAACAAAATAAATGACTTTGTAAAGAGGTTCAACGGTTTGTAAAATTATGCAAATTAGGGCCATTTGAAAATTGAAATCTTGAATACCTCCACAAATGTTATAAGTGCAGGTAACCAATCCAACTTCAATTCATAGAGTTGGAACACTGCATACTTTTGTAAATTACATGCAACCATAACTCGGTCAATTTTCATCCTATTTTGACCACATTGAACCCAAAATTGTAGGTATTGCAACATTGCACATTTTTTAAATTTTCATGCAACCTCTATATGTCAAAGGTCAACGTCATTTTGACCTTTGAAATGTTCATCCAGCCATAACGCTGTCAATTGTCATTCAATTTTGACCATGTTGGACTCAAATTGTAAGTATTGCAACACTGCATGCTTTTGTAGGTAACATTTAACCTCTAAAGATCAAAGGTCAAGGTCATATGGACCTTTCAAAGTTTCATCTAGCCATAACTCGGTCAATTTTCATGTGATTTGGTTTATGTTGGGCTTAAACTGTACATACTGTAACACTGTGTATTTTTGTATTTTACATATGACCTCATCAGTTCAAAAGTTTAGGTCATTTGGACCTTCGAAAGTTTCATCTAGCCTTGACTTGGTCAATTTTCATTCAATTCTAATCATGTTGGAAGTAAGTTAACAGGGGGTCGCGGGGGGGGGGGGAGATGGGTTGGTTGGGTTACGAAATGAAATTTTCATCTGGCCATAAGTTGGGTCAATTTTCATCTGATTTGGTTCATGTTGGGCTTAAATTGTAGATATTGTAACACTTTTTATTTTTCTAATTTACATGTAACCTCTAGAGGTCAAAGGTCAATGTCATTTTGACCTTTGAAATCTTCTTTGCGTTGAAGCTAAACTTCTCTTCTAGTTTAGTTGGTATTTGTGTAAAGTCTCCGTGTCACTTTCAGTTTTGAACCGATTTCACTTGGGCATTCAAATCAAATTCTTTCGAGATGCCACAAAAGTACGGGGATGCTGTACAGTTCTAAATGTGAAAGCAGGTCAAAATGAGAGGATGAGCGAATGAACGAACATTTAAATGAAAGAACCAACAACAGAACAAAGAAACAACAATAAATTTGAACTTTTTATATCGCTCATGCTTCCCAAGTTTGGGATTAATTATACTTTGAGGATCTTCTTACCATCTGAAGAATGAGCAAGATTTCCAACACGGAAGTTACAATTTTTGTGTCATAAGATAGACCAGAGTCGTGCTTTCGAAGTCGTCGCAATGACTCTTCAGAATATCGCTCAAAAGCATACAAAACAAGCAAAATAAAAGATAGCATATAATACACCTGAAAAAAAATCATGTCGCCATTTGTAGCTGGTTTCTTTCTGTTCATACAAAAGTATGACGAACCCTACATACATCGAAAATATTCCAGAGGGACCGCCAGCTATTTAGGCTATTGGGCAACGAGTTAACTTAAGACGAAAACCCATATGGAAAACATTTAATTTGGAAATATAACGATGTCTGTGTTTATTTTTTTATTATTATTTTTTTTCTCTTCGCTTATCGACAGTTGAGTACACAAAATGACAGACATATAAAAAACCAATTGCGCAACAGAAGCGTGACATTCACGCACAAAAACATTTAAAATCCCTTCATACAGATTTGATGTACTGGGCGGAGGGGGGGGGGCACATACTCAACATCAGGGTGGGTGTGTGCCTCGGACATTTTTATACAGTACCCTATCGTAATCCTACACCAGATGTAAGGAGTTACCTTTTCTTAATCCTGTAATGTGTTGAAAGGAGTGCTGCATTGGTGCATCCTGGTGCATTTGGGAGACCAGCATTCCAATTTTAAACAAGTTGTAGCACATTCTTATCTTACTTCCCACAAAAATCCCCCCCCCCCAAAGAACTTACTAATTTTATCCTATATCTCTAGCCTACATCCAAGATCTATACATTTGTTTGAAAAATGATTAAGAAGTTTAGTTCACTCAAATAATTGTTACCCCTATCCTAATCCAGCTGTGTACATTTTTTTTGGGGGGGGGGGGGGAGGGGGGCTTTTCTTATCCTGGGAGTAATGAAAACAGGGCCTTTCCCGCGGCTCATACCCAATACAATCCTACATGTAAGTACCCTCCCCCCCCCCCCCCCCCCCATCCCCGATGTACTCCTAAACGTTTGCTTTCACTGAGTGGTGCTTATCTGTAAGGGGCTCGGATCGGACACTTACTGACCATGAAGATGTCAATTGACGAATGTAACCATACGATAACGCTCAGCCTACTTTATTCGCGCGCTCGCCCTTGTGAGCGTGTGTTTGCATGTACCCGATGGCCCTAGACTTGGACGTAATCGTGTGCTCCAGAAGTCGGGAGCAGCGTACGAGACGAATCATAAACTTGGCAGTGCACGAACCTGCGTCAAAATGGTTTTCATACATTCGCGCCACGTGGTGGCGGCCGGATGAATTAAAATCGGTTCTGTGCTCGTGTTATGTTCTCATCAACAGACTGTTCCTGTGTGTCTTTTTGTTTATATTAAGACTAATATTGATAAATAAAGTACTGTAATGATAAGTGTATCATATACATGGCTCCGTGGATACCCATGCTCTTCCAAAGGTGTGCTTTATGGATATTCAAGAGCTGGATTCTGTGTAAGAGGTGCACGTTTGCATAAAAACAATACATCGACGTGTATTCCCGGTGTACTTCCCATAAAAACTCAATTCTTGGGGGGGGAGGGTAATTTTATTTGAAAAAGCTTTTGGCAAAGCATACGTGCTGACACTGATAAGACATTATCCTCCCTGCCTTTAGAAAAAAAAATGCCCCAAAAACTTCACCTGTAACAAGGTTATATGATGGCTCATTCGTGCCAACCTAACTGGAGTTAATTTTACATCTCGTGACAAGTACATGTACTTATGTTTAGATTGGCACAAATAAGCCACCATACGTTTACCCGACGAGAACACTGTGGACTGCTCAGCGTCGGCGGGTGACCTCAGAATGTGAGGGATAATCTTTAAAAATGGTCATACAGGGTGGAGGCTGTTAAAAACAATATAACGTTTGGGGTAGAAATATATGGGTGACACGTCACGGTGAACTTTCCGTACGGGTATTGATCATAATCACGCCACAAGATATTCGGAAAAACTGCCATTCCTATATCCTTCATCGGTACAGCGCAGAAAATCTTTTTTTTCCGTCTGCTATCCGCAGCTGGAACGATTTAAACCCTAATGTGAAAGACTCGCCGTCTACTCTGTCCCTTCCTTAAAATCAAAACTTCAGTCGCAGGATGACCGCACCCCATCTTAATACAACGGAGGTAACAGAAAAGCTCAGATACATCATGCTCGGTTGCGAATGGGTTGCAGATTACTAAACCGTGACATGTATATATGTAGACTAGTTAATAGTCCACTTTGCAAATGCGAAGTTGCTTCTGAAACTGCCTCTTATTTTTTTTTTAATTGTAACTTGTATACCAAAATAATAATTGTCATAATTCGAAACTTAAGTACTTTTGTGGAAACTGCAATAACTGTCCAGCTTTTACTTTTTGGAGACGAGCGACAAAATTTCAATTGGAACAGATCTTTGTTCAATCATGTCGAAATGTTTATCATAAATTCAAAACGATTTTAATACATTTTAAATATTCCACGTGAAATATCCTTTTCTTTCACGGTTGATAAAATTTGTCTGTCGCTCTTTCCTAAAATAATTTTCTCATCGTGTACTGTTTACCATACACCAAATAATTATCATCGTGTCTCTTTATTTGAGGCGACGAACTATAATTATTATTATGGACAACCGAAAGTTTGCGTTTCTTTGTAAATGAACGTAATACCACACTTGTTTACTCTTCCGTTTTCTTATACAAAAACATGTTGCAATTTATGTGAGACACTGATAGGTTTTTGCCAAGCCTTAAATCTTTATTTCAATATACTTATGTGTAATTTACATATCTTAAGGTCCTTTTACTGTTTACTAAATGAAGATTAATGTATGGATTGTCGGGAGCGGAATTAACATAAACTTTATCGCTTGTTTTCGTTTCCCTTTTCCTTTTTTTTTACGAAATAAAATAAGTCAAATCAAACCAACTTTCCGTCAAATTGTTCCTATGGATCCTATATACCTACCGCTATAGTTGGAGTACACCCCCCCACCCCCACCCCACCCCCCGATTATATACCCTGTTTCGCCCATTTGTCCAGGTCACCTGTATATTATGTGGATAGCCGCGGTCTCTTTAAGAAGGCGAATCGTTGTTTACATTCATTGTAACCGTGTATAAAACTACATATGTCCGATTCATCCCCGGGGTTTCATCCCGGGTAAATGTCTATTTTGATCCCTTTGTGTCCCCTTTAAGATAGTGTACGGGTTAAATCTTGCCTCCAAAGCAGACCCAAGCTGCGTATTTTGTCTACTCCGCTGGTGTAGTAACACGTAACTTGGTCTGCTTTGCAGGCAAGGGTTAAATCGTGCCCCGTTCCAATAATTTCTCTTTCCTACGGTGGTTATATAATTTTATATATAAAGGTATCAGAGGTTCGTGTCTTTTATTTCTATGTTCTATGGATAAAAGCGCTATATATATATTATATACAGGTACATATTTACTCTTCAGTCTTTTGTGTGAGCACATGTTAATCAATGCATGACAAGCACGGCTGACCACCTGCGGGCCAGAATGTGCTGAGCCAAGGAGAAGCAAGATCGCGGCTTGTTGGTCATCTCACGCCACGTGGTTAATGCATGGAGGTATTATACAGAATGTGTGTGTGTGTGTGTGTGTGTGTGTGCGTGTATGTGTGTGTGTGTGTGTGTGTGTGTGTATGTGTGTGTGTTTCTATTTTACCGTGGACAAGAAATAGTGGCGGATGTGTTGCACATCTGTGGACATGATATCGATTATAGCATGGGATACTTCCCCTAACTTTGACGTACATGTAGTGGACAACCGAGACGCACGCGAGTGGGGTCCATCCCCTTTATCATTGCTGGTTGAATAGCCCGACCTTTCTAATGGCTGCATGCCAGAGGACAGGACGCTGTGTGTGTGTGTGTGTGTGTGTGTGTGTGTGTGTCCCCATTTTCCCCCTAAAAGTACGCATTTTAATGCAATGTACATATATCCTTTGCATTAAATATGTGCTGGTAGGGGATATCAATTGACGACTAAGAGACGAGCGTCGACAAAGAATGGTCAAAAAAGTGAGTGAAAGTTTATCTTGTCCTGTACAAATTGACCCTATACACGTAGGAGGATATATTATGGACGCCCAGAGGACAAAGGGCGCTGATCCGTGTACTCTTGAAGTCAAAGGCCACGCAGAAAGTTAGTAAACACAAGCACGTGGCCGGCTACACGTGGTGCTTCATCTGTCGTACTGTCCACAAGAAATCGAAGTACATTGTGTATAATTCAATGTCGCATGCAGCATGGGATATTCTGAGAGAAAGGCAATGTTATCACGAAGGGGAGATGTTATTCGTGGTGTGTGACTATTCAAATAATGTGTATATTAGTATGCTTTGACTTAAGTATATATCCGGTGCTATAACTCCCACCAAACTGTGCATGCTCTGGTATGTAAATGATGTGACCTCTTCTTAATTCCGGTGCTATAACTCCCACCAAACTGCGCATGCTTCACATACGTTACTTCCGGTGCTATAACTCTCATCTGTGTGCTAGATAAAGTTTCTGAAAAGAATGTTGAAGGTACACAAGAGAACGGCCAAATTCATAGTGTATGGGGAAACTACTTTAAACTTAAGAAACTGGTGGAATGTATAATGTTAACCTTCTTGGCCAGAATCGTAAGTGGAAAAGAAAGTAACATGTTTTGTCCACTGTACAAACTTCAGAAAGTGTTGTATGTAAATGGAATATGTGAAGCATAGTGGCTGAAAAAGGTTAGAGAAGTTATGGATAAATCTGGAATGTCTTATCTGTGGGATAGCTGAAAAAGGATTTGTGGTATATCAAGGGACCTGTGAATGTACAATACAAACTCTCTGATATTTACGAGCAACCATGGGTAGCTGAAGTAAACCAAAATGGTCATTGTAAGACTGATAAGTTATTGAAGCAAAGACTGATACATGAAAAATATTTAACTGAGTTGCAGTCTAATCTCAGGATTCATTTGACCAAATTTAGATGTTGTAATAAACTTCTTGTAGTTACTGGTAGATATCGTAATACTGAACATGCTAGCAGATTTTGCACTTTTTGTAATCAAGGCTTACCTGGTGATGAGTCACATTATATTGTTGAGTGTACATCTCTTTACAGAGAAAGAATGATATTTATTAACAGGAATTTGAGAAATGCACCTAACACTCTGAAGTTCTATAAAATATTTAATGCTAATTATGTAGATGTGTGCCGTCTAGCAAAATTTTGTCATATTATTATGAAGAGGTTCTTGTAATTTCTCTCTATTATAAAATTCTATGAAACATTTTAAGCAGATTTAAACCCAACAACCCGAAAGTGTAAAATGCAATAGATATTACGGTATTATCCCGGCAGTTGTAATGCCACCGTTTAATTGTCAGTAAGTGTGCTCTTTTGCATTATACTCTATTGTACCGGAATAAAGAAATATATTAAACTACTGCCACTAATTAAATGTCAAACTACAAAACATACAGATTAACTTCCCGCAGCAAGCGCCTGATATGTCAACATATTTGTCAGGATGTAATACGATACGAAATATATTTGGAACTACCAGGATATCTATATATAGCAATCATGTAACGTATCATAAAGAGATTATAAATAAAAAAATCTGAACTTGGGGAATAAATCTTGAAAATTGATCAGTTACATGCAAACACTTTCGTATCATCAGCTTGCGCCCTGGAATAAACAAATCCAATGTAGCACACAAAAATCTTTGTTCATCAAATATGAATTCTCAATGGATTTTTCGGCTATATGTAAAAACTACAAGACCTACATAAAAAAATTTACCATTTGCATGACGCTTTTCACTATAATCGAAATGTAGACTTCATCCACTAATTGTATGAAACATGTACTTGTTCGAAAGTAAAGCGTAACGACAAGCAGTGACAAACAAAAAATCAAACGCCCGCAAGATTGACAAAAATAAAAGTAAATCCCACGGTTCAGTGAAAGGATATCACGAAAAGAAATGTAAAAGTGCCCTTGACAGACAAACTTCCCCTATACCGATGCCCGCAATACGATAGAATGCTAACACAGAAAAAATATCCGACTTACATGCAGGTTAAAGCTCTTATTTAGTGTAAGTATCTCAGGCCACTCAATATTCACTGGGGCCATCCAGCATGTTATCAGTTACACACTTATCACTGTTGTTGTACTCTTTCTTTGATAATCAAAACAAAAGTGCTCCTCTGTTCATAGAATTTATTGTAATGATCCCACTCGTAAAAAACCCCGCCAAACTAAGTTTTATCTTATCACCAACAGGACCCATATATTTCAGGAGAAAAAGAAAATATGATCTTCGTAAACTCCTTCCCTCGGTGTTCTTTGTGCTCATTGCTCCGAAAGCTTAGGCAGGAAAAACGTTGACTCGATCTCAAACTCAGCACTGAAATGGAAAGCGATTGTCCACTTGGCTTTCTGGCTCTGCCTTGTGTGTTTCGCTGTTGACGTAAATGTAAATATCTATGTACACAATAACAATAGTTCAGATCGTCTTGCACTTTTGGCCATAAAGACACCAAAAACTAAAGTACAGTGTACACCATTATAAAGAAAGGAAACATCCAAACACCACCCAAAACCCGTCATGGTGGTAGCAACATGCTTAAAATTGTATCAAGAATACCCAGAGTACTTCAAAGGCCAACTTGGCTGTGGCCAACGTCTATATTCTCCTGTGTTACAACATATTGATTAATCTGAGAAGAAAGTATTTTACCCTGTTTTGGGCTACTTGGTCACTGCAACATACCTAGTGTTCAGTTAACAGATTTCAGGCATATTCTTGTCAACACTTACCTTAATAGTTAACAATTTATCAGTGACACGATAGTCCCACAAGGGATTACATAGTGTATGTGGGAATCACACAATTCTTGTTGCAAGTTTTAAGGGATGTCACCAACATCTAAGGTAAAGTTACAAATCAAGGTGCGTTTTGCAAATTTCAGAAACCTCTACATGTCACTGGTTTCATCTTGACACTCCTCACTTGGCAATAAAAATGCTAGTTGACAGAAAACACGAGTTTGATATTTATCAGTGTTTCCTATGGCGAAAAAAGTTAAATATTTATTAGGCCTACTGTAATTATGTATATGTCGCTGTCTGTATGAATATGTATGTATGTATGTATGTATGTATATATGTATGTATGTATGTATGTATGTATGTATGTATGTGTGTGTATGTATGTATGTATGTATGTATGTATGTATGTTTGTATGTATGTATGTATGCATGTATGTATGTATGTATGTATGTATGTATGTATGTATGTATGTATGTATATTCTTCCATTGATTGATTGGACTTCTTTAGCCTGCTTGATCCTTCAGGAAATGAAATCCTATTCTGCCAAGAGGTCCAGCATACATAAAGCTAGAATATAAACAGTGTTATGTAAATGCCTCCGACAGACTGGACACCCATTCCCTCTTCGTTTTGCGCGGGTCTTGTGACCTTGCTAATAAGGTCTATGTCCCTGAAATATAATCAAGTCAAGAGCTAGGGTGAGGGTACAATTGAGGTAAATTTGACTCTAGCACCTATGGCCTGTGAATAGTGAGATATCCTGCTGGAACCAAAAAATGGGTCAGCTGTATATAAAAACATTTTAAAACAAACTTAGGTCAGTGAGTTTTGCAAACGCTCCTCGAGTTGCGCTTCCAGACAAATCTGCACGCTCGTCGTTTGAGGGTCTGGGAACGACACCATGATGTTTAAACATTTTCAGCAAAATGTTTGAACATAATGGTAAATCAAACATAAATATTCATTTAAAGAAAGCATACTGGTCGCACAATCAAATGTTCAAAAAGTAACATTAAATCTTGCAGTGTTGAAACTTTGATAAATGCAAACAAAATTTCTTTTGCATGATACTTTTGTTTAATTTGGACCATTTGTTTTTCAACAAATAGAAGGCGTTCCAATGGGTAGCAACTGCTCCCCGTTAATAGCTAATTTATTTTTAACCAGTGTTGAATCTAAGTACATTGATAAACTGATGAAAAAAGATCTTCATTTGGCTACAAAATTATCCAGCAATGCAAGGTATATTGATGACATTGCTTTCTAATGTTCGAAAGGTCTAATAGAATTGCTAAAGAAATATACGCAAAAGATATCCATCTGGAAGGTAACAATTAAGATGATTTCAGAGATGTGCTCATGGATTTGGATATTCGGGTCTCAAATGACAGGTTTGGCATATAAATCTATCACAAAAGTGGTGAGTTTAACTTTGAAGTAGCCTATTACCCTTGCCCTGACAGTAATATTTCAGAAACTATTGGTTATAATACACTTTTGTCACATATTTTATTTGGTTGTATTCGTTCTAAATATCAGGACCAAATTTATTTACAACAAACTTGAGTCAGGAGGATTCAAGCATGTATTTTTGATCAAATACTCCAATAAATTTTGCTCTCCATTTCCAGAGATTGTTAGAAAATTTGATTTCAATAATTGCAAAGATTTCAGACTTGCCTGTTTTGCTACATAATTTTGGCTTTCTATCATCATTCTGTTATAACAGTCACCTTTCTGACATTTTAGGCTAACATGTAAATGTACATTTACTCAATGTAAAAGAAAAAATTCTCAATTCGGCTGTCCCACTATAGGGCAAGGAGTCAGTCATACGCTGTCCTGAGAGCTTGGCCAGAAATTGGGAGTATTTACTCAATTATCACAAACTTGAGTCTTTCTTTGGAAACATTAACACTACATTATGGCCCACATAAGGGTACGTTTTCTAAAAATAGATATATGTCCCGTATAGAGGTACGTTTCTAAAAAAAAAAGGTTTATAGGGGTACGATTTCTAAAATTAGGTTTATGGCCGTATAGGGGTACGATTTCTAAAATTAGGTTTATGGCCGTATAGGGGTACGATTTCTAAAATAAGGTTTATGCGTATTATGATCCATATGGGGACTGTGTGTTTATTGTTTGACAGATTGATATTGAACTGATTGATTAAATGGATATGGATTTCCCACGAAGTGGGGACTCTGTGTTTATTGTTTGACAAATTGACTGATCTTATTGATTAAATGGATATGGATTTCCCACGAAGTGGGGACTCTGTGTTTATTGTTTGACAAATTGAATTGATCTGATTGCTTATATGGATGGATTCTCCCCACGAAGTGGGGACTCTGTGTTTATTGTTTGACAAATTGAATTGATCTGATTGATTAAATGGATGGATTCTCCCCACGAAGTGGGGACTCTGTGTTTATTGTTTGATACATTGATTGATTGAATTGATCTGATTGCTTATATGGATGGATTCTCCCCACGAAGTGGGGACTCTGTGTTTATTGTTTGACAAATTGAATTGATCTGATTGATTAAATGGATATATGGATGGATTCTCCCCACGAAGTGGGGACTCTGTGTTTATTGTTTGACAAATTGATTGATTGAATTGATTAAATGGATTGATTCTCCCCACGAAGTGGGGACTCTGTGTTTATTGTTTGACAAATTGAATAGATCTGATTGATTAAATGGATGGATTTCCCACGAAGCCGAGGCCTCGGTGATGATGATTGACAGTCGAGTCAATCAAAATAGCTGATAAATCACAGATGTCTACTGCTCTCACGCTCAAAGAGCACGTGCGCAGATAATGACCGGCTATGCCAAATTAACAGCATCCCAAAACAAAACTCCCATTTAACAAACAAATAAATTTCAGGATCCGATGGGAACCGTACCGCTGATGATGATTGACAGTCGAGTTAATTAAAATAGCTGATAAATCACAGATGTCTACTCCACGAAGTGTGGGGCGTTGATGATGATTGACAGCCGAGCTAATTAAATTAGCTAGGTAGAGATCCGTAGGTATAATGTCTGGCTTTGATTACTCATATGTTAAAGATAATTGACTAAAATAGCTGTTAATCAATCATAGGCCAGATTTTGTAATAATTTCTAGGCGGAGGGAATTACAAATACCTTACTTTTCACTATTACGTTCCATTCAACGTGCCTACAGCTGGAGAAGTTAACCAGTAATATAAAGAATTCAACTTTGCTGAAGATGGAGGTATTGTGTCAATTATATGCGCTTTTCCAAATTGCCAACCCCAGTATGAAGACGAGAAAAGGAGCCTCACGTTTTTTCCGGTCTGGTTAAGATGTATTCACGAATATATGTAACAGATGGGGACCAATAGTGATTTAATTACTAGAGATGTCGTAATAGGGGGGAGTATCAGTACTAACTGTCTTGGCGAACAAAGAAAAATCAATGTAAAGTCGTATAAAAAAATGACTGATCCCTTTGATTTTAACGGCTGACAATTTTGCCGTCAGATGAACTCGTAACATCGAGAAGCGCAAGGGAAGAAGACACGGAAATGTACCTACACAATCATTTTTATGCAGGTTTACATCTCTTTTTATTCCTCTAACCCATTACCAGATATGTCTGGAATGGATGTATAAGGATCTTGATACAAACGTCTAACAATGGCGTCTGCTGTTGAAGTCGGTGTCATGTCTGTGAAAACCCTCGCATTTCAAGGGCAACTTTTTCCGAGCAATTGGTACTTCGGCGACTCAAGATAAGAAAATGGGTATAAGTTGAATGTAGACTTTTAATTTATGGAATTAAAATAAATGTTATAATTATAAAATATTCAGTTAAATTATGGCATGGGCACTGTGTCCTTTTGCCTTCGTAGACAGACCAATACCGCCGCGCTATTCATATTGTGGATTTCTATTGACGGCGGACTTGGTCTGCCGAGGAGCTGCATCAGCTTTCAGATCCTAGCGCTGATGCTCCGTGAAACGGGCCGCCGTGATTGGCTGCGCTGTGAAGCGGAAGTCATAAATGCGAGTAGCCTTCTGGGATAATTTTAGCGTCGTAGACATGGTTGTATCTAAGTAATTAACCCAGGTGCGAACGAGTTGTGTATTGGCGGGCGGTACGGTAGCAATTAAAAAGTGTTTGATATTGAGATAAGGTAATCAGCGAGTAATTGAATTAGCGCCTATAGGGGTGAATTGGCTACTGTGGGATGCAATGTGTGTACGGTGATTCCAGAGCAGAATAGCTCTGACCGTACCTGTTGCATCGCCATCGCGGTTTACCGTACGCTGCCTGCAACAGCCAAAACATGGATGACGAATTCCGGGACTTTGTTAAAAAAGCAGTTCATGCGTGCGGCAAAGATTTTGAGACATCGTCAGAACAAAATAAAGCACTATATGAAATAATAGTGAACAAAAGGGATACGTTTGTTATACTACCTACAGTCAGTGGGAAGTCCATCACCTTTCAACTAATCCCCCAAGTTATACGATATCATCCAGGGCAAAGACGATGGGATAGTTGTTCTTGTGTGCCCGCTAGTTAGCTTGTTAAAATCGCACCTTGTTGAACTAAATTCAATGGGGATTTCCGCGTGTATTCTGGGGGGGAAATGATGACGGAGTGCAAGATGGGCACGAAAATTCGCCATTTTGTGTCCCTGCTCCTGGAACCACCTTCGTCGGAGTTGGGGTTTTATCCGCTAAAATGTGTCCGATTTCGTTGGGCCAATCCGTCAAAACAGGTGCCATTTCGTCGGCATTTTTCTCCCCGCAATATTGATGTGTTTAAAACCCATAGGCACGGTAAACTTCAGTAAAACGAGCTGTATATTTCAGATCTGTATTTGTATATTCCCGCTACTGTACGTGCTGTCAAAACATGCCACTGTTTACCAACGTGGGACAGATCTGGCGCGGAAGTGACGTACGCGGCTACACTGATTGGCTGATCGGTCACCACAGTGTTTACTCATGCATATTTATGACCGTCGCCCGTCTTGGCCTTGCGTGCAATACACAGTTTTTCTATTGGGCCCTCCGTCCATTACACAAATTCGCTATTGGCCGCCGTCCCGTAGTAACCATATCAGAAATCTTCGCACCTAAGTTTTATGACCAGTTTTATTGCCCTGTGAAACGGATTAATGCAGGTCCTCGGCAGACCCTTCGAGCGGGGTTATGTTTTTTTCGCCCTCAGTCGGACCGCGGTGAGAAGGGTTTGTCTACGCAGGCAATGTGTCCTTATACATTCATGACTGTTACTGGATACATACAAAACAGGTAAGGTTCCCACACTAGGGCAAACAGTTTATTATCTCTCTGTATCCACAGATAAAGAGGGAAACATATTAATAAATATGTGGTATGTATCAAATGGTCATCACCATTTAATACCTGTCATAGTTTACTACCCCCTGTATCATAGATATAGAGGGAAGGAAAATATTTATACAAACGCGGTGTGTTAAGTGGGCATACCCATTTAACTCTTGCAAGATAAGCAGATAAATAACAGACAATAGTATATATATAATTTTATCTGTTTTTATTGTCCCGTCATTCAGGATTTATGGGGTCGGGGTCCAAACCATAAACCCTTTACAATACATTAATTCTGACTAACACTAGGTTCCATCGAGATAACATTACATTCTATACCTGTCTTATTAAGTTTCCATCCACCTAAAAGGTAGCTGTCAAACATTAACAGTGCTCAGTGCTGAAGTTAGCCTTTCCAGATAAAATGTAATGTATGCTAATTCACTGAATATATATATTTCTAGCTTCATCTATGTGTAATAAAGAAGGAAATTGTCCATACAAGATAACCGTACATACTTCAGTTAATGGTTTTCTGAATTTAATTTCAAGATTCATATTTCCAGTTTGTGGCTGGTTTGTCAAATCAAACAAAAAAAAGGTGTATCCTTTAACAAAATCAGATCTGTTCACATCAATGGTATTGGGATCGTGTCCTTGAAATATCATGTTGTAACATTCAACATACTGCCCATTTTCAAAATCCGGTGTCATTGGTTGTCCTGTGATCATAATTGAATAGATTGATAAATTCACATAATTGACATTAGCATGAATAAACTCTAGTGGATTACAATTAATCTGTCCTGAATATGATTTTCCTTTAACTATACCAACAATCAGCTTGTCAGGAATTTTATTTTGAAATATATCTTTATAGGTTTCACTGTAATGTCCTCGTGCAATATTAAAATTTTTAACATCAGACTTTGTATACTCATAAAGGACAGGTGTTTTCTTTAAAACCTCTGCATGAGCAATTAATAAAGCAGGTTTCATGGTCCGTGATCTCACTTTCAGGAAACATTGCCATATTTCAATTTTATAATTATCTTTATCAGACATGAGACTGAATATATCTTGTGCTGGCCAAGTTTAATGTTAACCGTCACTCCGTTTAGCAAATATTTATTCATATTCAAAATTCCCAAACGAAGTGGACCATATAATTCGACAATTTTACTCCCTGTAGTATAATTGTGACAAGTAAAATAACCAAAGTTTGATTGGTCTAAAGCATCAAAATTTTTACCAGTGTCTTTAAAGAATAATTGTGACTCAAGTTCACAGGTGTTTAGTTCAGACTCATTTAACAATACATCCAGGTATGCTTTGTAGGGATAATTAACTTCCCCTTAAACAAGTGTCTGATTCAAATATACTTCAGCTTGTCGGAATAGTGATGATAAAGGTAAATTACAAAATGTAACTTTATCTGTCTGTTTTAAGTTAGTACCATCTTTCTTTTTAATACGGACTTGTAAGTACAGCCTTGCAGAGGATAGATCCACATAATTGTCTGACTTGGGAATTTCAATGTCCAGAGGGGATTCACGTGTAATTTGTCCCGTTGGTTTACAAATGTAAAGTTGTTGTTTTTCCACGGTATTGTCTATCATAGGTACTGTAAACAAAGCCAACTGATTTGAATATCCTTCTTGGTGTGCCATTTTCTAGTCCAGTTGAGTAGGATGAGCTTTTTTTGATTTTGTCACTGATTTCTTCTTTTTCTCTGTTCCTGTCTTGACTGTCTTTTTCTTGGGTGGTTGTCTTTGAACAGTTTTCTTCTGTGTTGCTTGTCTTTTAGCAGTTTTTCTGTGAGGTTTAGGTACCCGTTTCCTGGGAGAAGCTTTTTTTCTTCTTTTAACTTTCCTTGCTTTTCTGTTCTTGGATGTAGCTTTTTTTCTTTTTATAACTTTTGTTGCTTTTCTCTGTGTATTGGTGCTTCTTATAACCTTTGTATGTCTGAGTCTCGCTTTTGCACGATCCAGAGCTTCTTTTGTGTCGCAGGATAATTTATCGGTCGAATGTTGTTGTGTTGACCTTATATCGTCCACGACATAAAATTTTTGATTACTAGGTATTTTACCAGCAACAACATCGCAAAAATGTTGTACCCATTTATTAACATTACTGAACTGATGAACCATTATGTCACTTTTTTCGAATGCAGTACGCAAGTAACTTTGTAGGTAAATGAAAAATTAGTATCATTTGACCCCTTTATATAAATTTCTATGTGATTTAATGTATGAGATATGACGGGTACATAGTAACCATAAGGGACAGTTAAACACTTTTTCTGTCTAGGCTTATTGTAATCCACTGTGACTCTACGTAATAATGGTAACTGAACATCATTAATATAACTTTGAGCACATATATTTGAACATATATTTATGTCATCAGGACTATGTGCATTTTTAAATTGAGGAGTATATCTTAGTTCTAAAAGGGCGCATTTCCATGATCCTGGTAAACATAAGGGCTGAGGTAGCTGAATTGTAAAATGTCCTCCTTCATTTGAAGGATAATAATCGAGACAATCCTCGCTGCTTAAAAACAAATAATATTCTTCCATGGTGACTGTTTTAGAATATGTTTAAACTTCTTTTTATAAACTCTATGTTACTTTTTGACATTTTTGAGGTCCCGCTCTAAAACCCAACTGTTAAATCTTGATGGCCAATGAAGCCATTTCACTAGGACTTCAGGGCTTCCTGCACATGTACGCTTCTTGAGAATTTTTTCAATTTTAAAGCTTGTATTTTCATCCATGAATGCCTTTTGTAATTCGTGTCCATAAAATGTGCCCTCGACCGACTCATTGTTATAGTCTTTAAGCCAATAAACTGGTATGTGTTGTCTCTGTTGTCTTCGTGTGACTGTAAAAACCTCACCCGAGAATGTCTGATCATATTGTCTATCGAAGACACCCTTTGAATAACTAATACGTACTTTATCACCTACCTTATGCTGAAATTTAGTAGGTTTTGGTTTCTTATATTTACGTAATTTATATTGATCATATCTTATTTCACTTTCATTGGATTTGGTCACCTTAATGGGGGTGATTCCCAAAGCAATATGTACTGTGTTGTTGTAACTTTTGACAATAGCCTGTAAATGATCAATGTATTTTAGAGTTTGATTTTTTACGATATAGCGATAAACTTTTGTTTTTAAAGTTTTAATTACTCTCTCTGCATAATTGGCTTTTGGAGTATTGTGAGCAAAAAAGTGATGGATATTCATAGATTTGAAATAGTCCTGAAGATCTTGATATTTGAACTCTGCTCCAGCATCTGTACGTGTAGTCTTAGGGACTCTTCCTTCTTTAAATATAGATTTAAAAGCTTCCATGACCTCATTACCAGCTTTAGTTTTTAGTGGACGTACCCAAACATAACGTGAAAAGATGTCTGTACACACTAACCAATAAGCGTAACCTTTATTTTGTTTCTTGATATCTTTCAGATCTGCTAAATCTGCATCAAATTGAGAATTTAAACTATCAACAATAACACGGTTCGTTGGAAACCGACGTCGTGCAAATCTATTTAAAGCATAGGGTTCTTGCTTGTGTAACCATTCTTGTATTTCCTTAAAAGTTATTTTATGTTAACGTTCTTGTTTCACCACTTGATATAATTTACGAGGACCTTGGAAACTACCAGGATGTGATACGTCATAATAAATTTTTTCCAAATATTTCTCTTTGGTAGTAGCCATGATTACATAATTGTTAAACACTTTCTCTGTATATAAAATAATACACGAGTAACATTTCAGTACATTTTTTAATTCAAATAAATAATTCAAGTTCCATCAGTACAGGGTTCACCGTTCTATTTAAATTTTCTTTGATACCTGTTATTACCACTTTACCACTGTGAAAAATTGTAAAATTTATATTGTTTCTTTTTAACATGATACCAGGAAATAGTTCAGGTTCATAAGTCACATCATGTAAACTTTTTAAAATTATCTTATAATCGACTTTGTTAGATAAAGTATATACTGCAGACATGGTAATGAGCTTCAATGATTTCAATTGTATTGGGTATGCTAATTTCTGTAAAATCCTTGCATATTGTCTAAGACTCTGTCGTGCATCCTTCCAACTTCTTGTACCGTTGCAAATCATTGTACCGGTACCAAACAGCAAACACATTCCATTGATTCTTCTATGATTCCAAATCAGTCCATTAAATTTCTTTGGATCATAAGTCACATTCGTTAGAGTCTGAGCCACGTTTTTCAAATGAAAATGACAGTTCAGGTCACCACTAATGACAACATTGGTAATCTGCGCCATGGTTACATATGCATCCACTTCTTAAATATGCTGACTTTCTGACTGGACTTGGCAGGTACTTTCTTTTTATATGGGTAACTTCTCGTTTTTTCTGGAGAGTTGGTCACATGATCTTGATGAGATTTGGTATATCTGACACGCTGCCTTCTTTCAGTATGACCAATTAATCCTTCTGGAATATTCAGCTCTGCCAATGCTTGATAAAATTCAGATATTCCAATTAAATTTGGATCTTTATATTCCCGTTGTGAATCTCTCAATAAGTCAGTGATGTGTGAGTGTGGAGTGTCTTGTCCATGATAAATGATTTCTCCTTTATTGTTCCATTGTAAAATATCACTGTAGGCAATGTGATTCAAAATGGCCGCTGCTTTATTTCTGTACATCTTGGGAATAGCTTGTAAGATTAATGATTCATTGAGTCCTTCTGGTTTTGTCTCTTCTGTAATGTCCAGAGCCTGTACTGAAGTTTGCTCTGTTTTCTTGTGATATTTCTCCATAGGAATTAAAATCATTTTCTTGACCTCCATCTTTACAGTATCGATTGAATAACACCTTTCACTGATTGAAGTATTAACAAAACTACCCCAATATGTCTTACTAGAACATGGTGTGTCTCACTGGTGATACGTTTAGCATCTGCCAAGTGCTGAATAATTCTTTTGTGTTTTTTCAGTTTCTTTTTATAACCTTCTGTGATGGGGATTACACCATACAACACATTCTTTATAATTTCTATTAGAGTTGTCATTTGGTTGAGACTTGTTGCTCGAATGAATGCCCTTGCATGTTTTGGTGTTTCTGCTCCCAACAAACATTGAAAAAGAGGCCAATGTTTTCTTATATTCTGAGCCATCTTAAACTATTGTTTATCAGCCTCTTTAAGTTTTCTTATAACTTTTTGTCCGTTAATTAAAGCTGTCATGATCTCGGGAAGTTGATTTAATAAATTTGTCCATTCTTTTCTCCGTAACCATATTCCTTGGATTGTAGCTTTCCCATTGATAAACTGTCTGATGTCAATTCTTAATGTTCCATGATATCCACAAAGGGTCAATCGTTTACCATGTTGGAGTAAAAATTGTTTAAGATAGGAACATTCAGTTGTATTAATGTTTGTCAAAGGTTCACTTTGGTTACACATTTTGAGAGGACAAGCTGAGGGAGTATGGTAATGGACAGCAATGTCATTGATACCTATAATTCCCAAAAGTATTGTCATAAGTACAAAACTAGCCCTCAGACACATTTTCTTGTTTGCATCTGACATCCCCATGATTAAATGGCAATGATAACGATCCTTTTTATAAATTTTACTCCCTTGTAAAATTTAACACACTGGAACATAGACTAAGATATCTTGATTAGGAAAAATTTGAGTTCTTAAACGATATTTTGGGTTAGAATTTGGAGATAAATCAATGACCAGATAATTATAAGGACTTTTCATAGCATCAGTGTAAGCTTGGACAAGGACCTTTCCTTTACCAGGATAGATTTGTCTACCTAATGCTGCAATCTGTGATAAATCTCTATTTTGCTGAAAGAGTACAATGTAGGAAGTGTTGAGAGCTATTGTACGGCTATGTTTTCCTGCCTGAAATAAGTTTTGGCTCACTATAATGACTGATATGTTACAATGATGGCAATGGCAGGTAAACAGTTGTTCCATACTAGGTGACTGTAATATGTAGTTAATCATGTCATCAAAAATGATTAATTTATGGCAATCATCTGTTGTAAACTCATTTAATTCTATTTGTGTAGGTAACCCTTGATGAAAAATAATATTTGGTATATTTTGTTCCATTTCATCATATAATGGTTGCCACACTGCATAACAAAACATAATGGCTTCTGGTTTGATCTCATACATGCCTTCTATGTTCTGTAATAATTTGTGAATAAAGTAACTTTTGCCCGAGTTGGATTGACCCGAAATCAACATGGATGATCTTGCTTTAAAAGGGAGCAAACTTTGAGTTTCCCACCAAGGTTTGTCAGGGCATGTTTGTTTTTCTTCAGAGGACATAGTTTGGGGACGTGTCTGATTTTCCTCTAGATCATCTTGAGATAAATCATTTTTTTGGGAACCATGTGAATAAGATCTTTTCAACCATTTTGCTCTCTCTGAAGTCTTCATATTGTGTACATCTCTGAGGTGTGTATATAAATGTAGTAGATTTTCCTTCCCACATACGGGACAAGTTCTCCGTCTTCGACCCATCATTAAATTAGGTTGTTGAAATTAGGTTCCAATCCTTTAAAGTGTTAATATTTATACCGTAAAGGGTCTTTATATAAACTTTGAACAGCACAAAACAGCACAACAGCATGCAGAACAGCATAAAACAGCACACAAAACAGCACAACAGCACACAAAACAGCATAGAACAGCACGCAAAACAGTACAACAGCACACACAACAGCACACAAAACAGCATACAACAGCATGCAAAACAGCACAACAGCACGCACAACAGCATACAACAGCACACAAAACAGCATAAAACAGCACAACAGCACGCACAACAGCATACAACAGCACACAAAACAGCACAACAGCACACAGAACAGCATAAAACAGCACACAAAACAGCACACAAAACAACACACAAAACAGCATACAACAGCATGCAAAACAGCACAACAGCATAAAACAGCACACAGAACAGCATAAAACAGCACACAAAACAGCATACAACAGCATGCAAAACAGCACAACAGCACGCAAAACAGCACAACAGCACACAAAACAGCATAAAACAACACAACAGCACGCACAACAGCATAAAACAGCACACAAAACAGCACAACAACATAAAACAGCATGCACAACAGCATAAAAACAGTATTAGGTAGTGAAAAAATATATAAACAAGGTAAAATTTCATATCAGACATATTTATTCACACAAATACTAACATATATTCACATCAAACTATAAATTTACATCACATACTTTCTTATATCTATGTAATTTTTCTATTAATAGACTTCTAAACATTCACAATTGTAAATTCTCTCAGATTAGGGCATAGTTCGGTAAATAATACATAAAAGTCAACTCTAGTATCTTGTGTTTCCTTTGTCAGTTCCATTTTCATGATGTCTTCTCTCATACTAACATTCAATACTTCAGTCAATAAATCCGATGCACTCCTATTCACATGAATCTTTAGTTCATTCATTATTCTGTCTAAAGCTTTCACTACCTGCACAGCTGATATTTTACTCTTGACATCTTTGAAATATTTGTCCACTGTCTCGTCCCATTCTGTCAAACACCCTCCCTCCATGTGGTCTCTCTGACCTGGTTAATCCTCTTTACATCCATAACAACTATTGTCTCTCAAACTAATAATATTTTTTCTAATGTGATACATATAAATCCATTTAATTAAATCCTGGGTCCCAGGTACTACTATGTCTCTGCTAGCTATAATATCTTGTGATGTGTCTACAACATCACGATCGCTATTTCGTTGTTCGTATTCTTCACGTCTCTTTTTACACATCTCTTCAGTAAACACCCAACAGTCATCCCTTTCGTGTATAATGTCATGATTCCAAGGACATACATTTCGCCACTGATATTGCTTTATTGTTTTTTCGGTCTGTTGTCCTTCCCCCATCTTTGTTTTTTTGACCTCCACCTCATCTTGTTCAGTTGCTGTCCTCTTTCTGATTGTCTTCAAGTTTTGTTCAATTCCATACACATTTGTTACAAGCCGGGTCCATTCATCCATATCCAAGTTCAGTCCTTTCACCCTGTTTCCAGATAAATCTGTACTATGAAGTCCCATGTAATATCTGTCTTTAAACCAAACCACTGTCAGTTTCACCCGCTTAGTCAATACAATTCCTTCTTCTCTGTCCAGGTCTTGTGTTAAGAGTTCAGTCACTTTAGGTATAGTCTGTGTAAAGTTCTGCCAAGCTTGTAAGGATATAAACACCCAACACTTGTTCTTTCCTTGCATCTTGCCTACAGCCACATATGACCCAAACGTTCCTCTCCTCACTTCAATCACTGCCTTATGACTCCGTTGTAGTTCCATTTTGCCTTGTTACCTCTTCCCTCTTTAAAGTAGAAATGATAATGGGATGAAACATCTCCTCCTTTATACAATCTTGCTAATCATAAAGTGTATTTTTAGCAATCGGCCGTAAGATTTCTTCATGCTGATTGGTTCATGATGACTGCATAAATCTAATTTTAGAAAACTGACATCTGTGACGTCATGATTGATTCTTGTCGGTGATTGGTTGTCTTTGGGAAATCCCCAGATTCTATTTTTAGTAATAAAGCTGATCCAATTTGGTAGAACATGTTGAAACATGTTCACTTTTTTAGTTTTTGTTTATTGTGCCAAAATGTTTCATCTGTCATCTTCATTTTAAATTCAGGCATGTCAATAACATATGGTTTCAGTTCAGGATGACTGTCCAGCCAAAACAGATGCCACTGCAAAATTCTTTGAGCTTCACATATCTTATTCTGTTGATATAGGTTAACTAACACTTCTGTATGTATTCTTTCCAATTTTTGTACTCTCTCTTTTGTGTATTGACCATCTTCGAAGGTTAAATGCACAATCATATTCCATTTTTCTTCTGTATCTATCAGAGGGACTAAAAACTTCTGGGTTAACTGTTGTCTTTGGGAATCCATTTTGACAATAAATAACGACAGTGAGTAAGTCTTTATATAAACTTTATTTTTTCATCAGATAGTTACACATTGTATTTTGACCAAATCTACACAAACACATAGGAGCATCAGATATACTACATTGTTTTTCATTATGAAAAATCTTATTTCTATCAATATGAATATCCATACCCCCACGTCTCAGTATGTACTGCTCGTGCAATTTCTGTTCATAAAAGTCCTCTGCATGCATCATCCACCCACACGTTAATTCACTGTGTGGAGCTATATCTAACCATTTCTTTCTTTCTTCTTTTTTCATTCCATGTGAAAAATATAAATGTCTACCTAAAGTGTACCAATAACGATCCGCTGATATGCTAAGACCTACAATGTCACACCCAGGTATTGGACAATCTACATGATTTGCACGCAGCCCTTTCCTATAAAGAATACGATCTATAGATCCTAATTTTTTACTCATGATGGCTGTTCAACTTCTCTCAAATCACACTCTACCAGCTGTAAATATCTATGCAAATGTGGATGTCGTAATTGCCAGGACAAATAATGACAGTGTATCTCTAGTGCCTCTGTATTCTTTCCTTTCAAGATCAGAGTGCGTTTGACATCCTGATAAAACACTTGTAATATCATAGCTCTTGATATTTCATTGTTGCCATCCTCAAACACATGATGGAGCATTAATTTCCAATTATCAAGAGTATTTATACAATTAACCATGTAACACCAGCTGGGTTGTCTGCGACAAAAATCTGCTACATTAACATTTTGTCTTGGAAAAATCCATGATGCTAGCCAACTCATTAAACGTATCATCATTAGCACTCTCACTATTTGTACTATAATTAGCCACATCGTGATATTTAATATCCACACGTTAGCACTTGAAAGTTTGCTTTTTAGACTGTTTCTTTTAGTTTCTGAGAAGTACTTTTGCCGACTTGTTATAGCAAACTGTTACAATAACTTCGTCTGCTCTATTAAAATACAGTACATTCACATTGGTGTTCACATAACATGTTTATACAAGCTCACCTTGTGATAATTGTGGACACTATATACAATATAATACAGACAATATACAATATAATACAAACTATATACAATGTTATACAACAAAGGATCAATAGCCAAAGGGTACTGTAGAATAATCACGAAGTACCCGTCTTTTAGTAAACACTTTTTGGTACTTCTTTTCTTCCTCTCTATTATACAATTTCCTTTTTCTCTTGTCTCTACAAATTTTTTGATTTGTTGTCATAATATGTTCATCTTTATTTTCAATAATTTTTTTCATGCTTTCAAAATTAATCAATTGACTATTGGTATAATTAAGGGTAAAACCCCTGACTTTTGTTACTTCTCTGCCTGATTTTGTTACATAACTATAATTTTTGGGTCCTCCACTTAAAAATTCTACAATATAATCTCCATCTAACTCATCTGTAAATTCACCGAGGTAATCACCAAGTGGGGGATCATATTCCCCAGGTCTGCTTATGTAAATAATAGAATCAGTTTCATAGTAAAGAACTCTATTGCCTATTTTTTCCAGGGATGTTAATAATTTTAATCTTGCCCAACATGTTGTGAAACTAGCTAAGACTACATTGGTTTGAAAATTTTCGGGAATAAAATCATTTGCATGTGTGTATTCTAACTCTATCAAGTGTTCGTTAATAATATGAAAATTTTCCAGTTTTCGGGTCGGATCGCTGACTCTTTGAAAAAATAGGTCAGCCTGTGTGTCATGTAATATTTCTACCTGTTTCATATTCAACTTTTGACCTACATGTAGTTTCCCCCAAAAGCTATTCAGACATAATTTCGCTAAAGATCGTAGTCCCGGATTTTTCCTAATATGGTCATGGTCAAGTCGGATTCCTTCGTGGTCATGATAGTCACTAATGTACTTCTGTCGGTCCATCTCTGTCTTACACCAGTCTGGCCATCCACTAGCTTCTTGTTTTAATTTTAAAAATGTATTGACATAGTCCGAAAAAAGACCCCCCTTCCCATTATTACTGTCATATGTTGTTGTTTCTTCCCAGTGATAAACTTCATGAATCGTCCAAATTTTGTATCCCTGATCTACTGCATGTTGAAGCTCTGGGGTACACCATGTACCAGTCATCGCTCTCTGTTCGTCACTACATTGGCATTCATTTGGGTTTTCTATATCTGCACATGTCCTACATAATGAAAATTTTAGTTTACCTCCCGACCTATAGGGGAGAACAGGGTGAAAGACTTTTCTAGGGGGCAAGATAGTGACTTTGGCTATACCGAAGTAGTCTTGAATCGATTTGAAATTATCTGATATGATGATGGGGTGTCCTACTGGATAAATTGCCTGTTTATTGATTGATGGGTATAAGCTAGTGAAATCGATATATTTTATTTGCTCACCTTCCTTGACCTTGTAATGTAAATGAGAAGCTCCTGTTCTACCACCAAAAAAAACTGTCTGCCATTTTTAATCTATCTTGAACATCTACTGAATTTACATAATGAACCATGTCTGTATTTTGTTTCAATTGATTTCTAAATTCGTGTTCCCAAATACATTTATATGTGTAACCTAATTTTTCCAAGTCTACTTTCTTTTGAATCGTTAATGCATAAAGCTCGTCCATATTGTGTTTAGTTCTGGGATGTTTGATTTCGTGTCTATTATCTGGATAACATGTCCGACATCCGTGAAACACACAGCCTAAAAATTCATAACAAACTTTCTTTCCATCTACTTCAACATAGCCATCGAGTCGATATCTTGTCCCCGGGACTTTCACCTCTCCCCCGTTTAATGCATGTTGTATATGAATATTTTGGGTGTGCATGAGCCAGGACAACCATTGAATGGATATTTTACTGTAATTATCTTGCTGACCATAACCACTTGATGGTATCTGCCCTATTGAGGTGTCCACGAACTTGTGGCTCCCTACCCTCAGATGATCTTTCTCCAGTTCTTCTTCATTCAACCATTGTCCTTGCACATGCACTTCCCATTTCCCTCCCTTTCTTTTACCTAAGCACCAGGGTATTGTCGTACTGTCAAGATCATTAATTAGTTGTACTCTATGGGTTTCTTCTAAGAACTTGGTTTTATAGATACCTAAACAAACAGATGCTATTGTTATATAATCAAAGGGTTCTATGTGATTTTGCCACTTGGTGATTACATCTCCATCTTTCTCTACTTCTATCTGCTCTCCTGTCACCTCAGTCACCAGCTGTCTAAATTTACAACATGCCTGTCTCAAAATGTCTACATCTGATCTACAGTAATCTAACATTTCTTGTCTAAAATCAAAAACCTTGTCTTTCTGCTCGCCATGCCAGGTCATGAATTCCTTGCGTTCCTTTGTACCCATGTAATTGGCTCCAAAAAACTTTGGATCAGGATAGGGGCCTACGTACTGCTGATGGGTAGTTGTATTGAAAAAATGGGGAAAATATCCCTTCTTTAGTTCTGTCAGGTCAAATGCTTTAGGTAAACTTGCCAATTTCATGGGTAAAAAGTTCAAGGAATCCAGGACCCGGATGTTGAGTCCTCTGCCTACTTCCATATACATGATCTTGCTACCTGAATAAATAATTTTATCTGGTCTAACTGAATTCTCTAATAAATACTCTGATAAAAATACATTGTCATAAGCTTTGCCATTATGTGATAACACTGTACAACCTTTATGTTGAATATTAAATAACCACTCACCAAATTCTTCTGCTACATTGTCACCTGCAAACACTACTTCTCTGTGTCCACAACCATCACAAGGTTCCTTTACAAATGTTTCCTCTTTCCTGTCATATTTGTTACATTGACTACACCTATTACCACACTTGTTACACTTCACATTCATTGGACTATCTTTACAACTATCACATGATTTCTGTGCCACTACAAAATTTGCTTCATGGATCTGTTTTCCACATGTTAATTCGCTACAATTTCTACATCTTTTACATTGACTACATGTTTTCTTCTTTTCACTACATTGTTTACATCTTACTTTTTTCCTAGGTTCGTATCCTGCTTCACACTGTGCTACTTTGTCCTGACTACACTCAAAATCAAAATATATATACTTTCTAGGTTTACCCTCTAAAATTCTATCTGCTCTCATATAACACAAATGCTCTCCCACTACATATCTATAACAACCCTGACACTGCCATTCTCCACACTGATGGTCTTTAATTTCTCTGTCTCTCTTGTCTATGGCTTTATGACACTTTGTACACTTCCACCATGTTTCACACTGACTGCCGTTTTTGTTCTTTTTCTTATGTCTATCCATACATTCTTTGTTTCTACATGTCATGTTACACTCTGTACATACAATAGGTTCAGTTTCTACACATTTCTTTGATTTACATACAATACATGCTGTTTCACAATAATGACGCCCTGTTGTTCCTCCATTATATGGTTTAAGACAAGCTTCACAAATAAGATGATCCGAAAAATCCTGCTATCTTGGTTATACTATGAAAATGTTCTTGTTCGTCATCTAAATAAATATATATTTTGGTGTCTCTATTCTCTCCTACTCTAATAAACTTGTTCCCTCTCAAAGCACTAACTACTAATATTTGTATCCCTAATACGTCTTCAAAATACTGTATATCATTCAAGTTTCCCATTCTATTCATCGGTATACCTGCTGCTTTACATAATGCTACTGCTAGATGTTTTTGATGTTTTTTGTTTTTCTTTGTCACGTCACTGACATACCACTTTGGAGCCTTCTTGTTGTATAACACTTTCTCTGCCATTGTCATGTGATCTTGGTCTTTTGTCAGTTCTAGCCATTCTTGGTTGCTCACTTGTATCGTCTTCACCCATGCCACCCCTATTGCTCTTGCCATACACAATTGATCGTCATTCTTTATCTCTACCATTGATCTTTTTTGATGTACTGAATTATTTTCACCTCTGACTTGTATGATTGGGATTCCTCCACCCCGACCTTTGGGTTGTTCTATTGTTCCTATTGTTACATAAAAACTATCATCCACAGGCAAGTTTTCTTCGCTTTGTAGCACATTCTCGATCTTCTCCATAATCACATCTTGATTCAACTCGCCAAGATTTTGTAAGGGGACCACCACATGATTATTCAATCCACCATGATGTATGATGACACGTCCCAAATCTTGATCATCCAGTCCTTCTCTTACCCGCTCCATTACATCTTCAAACATGTCTCTCAGTTCATCTTGAATCTCTGCCACCTTCTTGCCAATCCACTCTTCATTAAATTTCACTTCATAGGATCTATCCTTGGCCCCATTCTTCAAGAATGTCCTTTCATTTCTCTTTTCAAAACTGTAAGGCTTTCCTTCTTCCCAGGGTCCATCCTGTTCAATTCCATCCATCAAATATTGCACATCACTGGGGTTTCTGTCCTCCCATTCTCCATCTTCAATAAGCCCATCAATAAGGTACTGTACTTCTTCTTGGTTTGCCATGTTGCTTTTCCTCACTTGGAATGAATCACTTGAGAGACACACCTCCTTTTATACCAGTTGTACTGCTACAATAATCTATTTTTAGAAATGTGATGTCATCAAGCTGGATGCTGATTGGTCACTGATGATGTCATGATCCTATTTATAAATTCTTGGACCTGTTCCATCTATGACGTCATGGAAATTCCCCGCAGTTATTTTTAGATCCAACTCTGCTCTGATTGGTTCAGAATATATTGCTGTCTTCTGATTGGTTGTTGGGGATAGGTAGTCTTTGTGTTGTTTTGATTCAGTCTCATTCCTCATTGAGACACTGATGTGTTTGCTTGGTGAGTAGAGTACTTGACTGGGAGTGGGAAGTTATGTTTATTTTGCAGGTTTTAATACTTGTTTTGTTTGTGTATTGAAAATACTTGTTTATTTTGTGTGGTGAAATTAGTTGTTTATTTTGTGAGGTGAAAATAATTGTTTATTTTGTGTGGTGAACATGTTTATTTTGTGTGGTGAATACTTCTGTGTTGTTATCATGGGAAGAGAGGCTCCATTCTTTGACACGAGGACCTGACCTTCAATGTCCGCAATGTGTCTTAGAATAGAGATGGAAAAGTCAGATAGTTCCATCTAAGGCGCTTCCTATTAATCATCAATAACCTATTAGAGATCAATATAGTTGCATTCTAAACATAGTTTATGAGAAGACCTTGAAGCAGTAGTGTCACAGACTGTCATTGGCCGAATAATGTGGTAAGTACCATCTCATTTAATTTCTTGCAGACATAAACATGAGACATATTTGCAAGTCTTGGGAATTTTGCTCTGTGGTGAAAACTGGTAAGGGACTTAGGGTGGAGTCAGTGTTGTCAATCAAGGGGGCAACATAACTGACTTGTCCCTTTTATAGTTCCAGAACACCCCTCGACATATCCACCACTAGAGTGTCTCATTTGACATGCACCAGTTTGCATAAAGTTCCTTGCTGCCCTTACAGGGACAGCCCCAATATATTGTTGGGGAGACTTGCTCACACACATTTACACAACAAATATACATTGTTAGCCACAAAGTTTCATATTGTTAGGCAACTCTTTATGCTAAAAATATACCTGTTAGGGTTTAAAATGTGATGTGGTGCTAAGAACATAATTATATGCCATAAACATAGTTGTGGAGGTTTAAAACTGTGAGGTGGTGTAAATAATGCTAAAAATAAATTTAGAAAGCTTATATGTATTTTGGTCTCATTTTGAGGCAAGACCCTCATAAATCCCCTGCTTTTCACCTAAATCCTTGCAATGTCGCCAGCTGATCAATATTTCCAATCAATCAATAGAGATCAATCCCCTATCACAGATTTCCAATCAATGACTTGTCAATACCAACTTATAACCACCTTAGACCGATCCCCCGGCATCCCCTATTTTCCAATCACCTATCAGAAATCAATTAGCATTTCCAATCACCTCCCTGAATCGATCAGAGATCAATAAAATTGATAGTAAAGTGCCATAGGGAGAATCCATCCATTTTATCAATCAGATCAATTCAATATCAATCTGTCAAACAATAAACACAGAGTCCCCCACTTCGTGGGGAGAATCCATATCCATTAAATCAATCAGATCAATTCAATTTGTCAAACAATAAACAGAGAGTACCCACTTCGTGGGGAGAATCCATCCATATCCATTTAATCAATTCAATCAATCAATGTGCCAAACAATAAACACAGAGTCCCCATTTCGTGGGGAGAATCCATCCATTTAATCAATCAGATCAATTCAATATCAATCTGTCAAACAATAAACACACAGTCCCCATATGGATCATAATACGCATAAACCTAATTTTAGAAATCGTACCCCTATACGGCCATAAACCTAATTTTAGAAATCGTACCCCTATACGGTCAAAAACCTTTTTTTTAGAAACGTACCCCTATACGGGACATATATGTATTTTTAGAAAACGTACCCTTATGTGGGCCATAATGTAGTATTAACTCCAGGGACAGGAGTCAGTCATAGGCTGTCCCAAGCACTTAGACAAAATTGGCAGGATTTACTCAATTATTACAAATTTGATTCATTCTTTTGAAACATAGGAATTAACAACTAAACAGAAAATTGATTTCCTGAAGATATTCATAGGGAGGAGTAGGTTTCATCACGGAGTTTGTTTTACATTTCTGGTACAGGATATCCCTTGTTACAGTGCTTGTTAGGAATTCCCCAGGTTTAAATAGGTGTCTGGCTGTAACTGTTTATTTTGTAATCACTGGGATTGAATATATAGCCCCAGTTTGTTTCTACCTCAGTTATCCACTGACAAGTGGTTCGATTAATGTGTCCTATCCAGCTAGAAAGGGTACATACTAGTTCAGGGGTAAGTCAAATTATTCTTATCTGAACTTGTTCTATACAATTCAGTAATTATGTTTGGTTTGATAGGTATTCTGCATTCATATTGAAGCTCTGCATTTATAAGCAACACTTCACCTATTTAGCTTATTTATCATATGCCACGTTCATATTTATTCAGTATTATGTGGGTTGTCTTTGCTTAATATTTAGCTTAGACAAGGAGCCGCTACTCAGAGAGACATGACTGTATGGGTACAGGCTCCGAAACATGTTCTGACTACCCGCTGAAGACCCTTACATTTATTTGGATTAATACAGCCCATGTCAAAATTCTATAGAAGAACGTGACAAAAGTACTTCCATATGTATACAGGTTAGACAGTCGCAGGTTGGCTTATGGAGGGTAGAGAGTTCGGAACAGGGTAATGACTACTAGGAAGTGGTTCTGGACGACAGGACACAAAATATAGTAACTATGTGTGGGGAATAACCCATCTTGGGTTTTGGTTGGCCCCTTTTCACAGCATGTAGGCACCAAAGTACGTAACACTTGGCCGCTGGACCATGGACCGTATATCACGAACCTTGACGTAGATTTCGTCACTTTTACTCAGTCTAACAACCCCTCCAAGATGGTTGACATATTCACCATACTGTTTATGTTTAGCTGAGCATTGTGAAACGGAGGCTTCAAACAAACGTTCTTCCCCACCATTGGGGTAGAAAATATTGTATCTTGCAATGACATGCATGAGAGAGTGGTCACTCAAAGGCTGCAGTTTTTTATCAGTATAACGTTCCATAAATGTCACTGTGCTGTAAATGTGGTAGTTGCCCTCTCTGTGTACTATAAGGCGGCCTTCTTTGTATTCCAGTCCACCATCAACAAATGCGTTGTCACTGTTGTGGTTCCAGATTCGAATCTGTTGAGGTACTTCAGGTCCTGAAAGAAAAGCCGTGTAACATGCATCACATGCCAAAACCAGGCATTCCATATACCACAATCCTCCATTCTATTTGTTTATTTCTGTTTTTTTCTCAGTGCCCAAACAGTTAGTTTCAAATAAAACAGTTCAATGATTGCAAACACACAAGGCACTACAAGCGAAGTTGAAGACAGTTTTTCTGGTCCCTATATGTTTCAACGGGTGCCACTGAGCACACTCTGGAGGGTTTCTTGGGTACAATATGTGACGTATTCGAAAGAAACTGCTGCCAGCAAAATTACACTTCGAGAGCAATACATTTGCAAATACCTATCTCTACTGCTCGTTGTAAATGTATTTTTATGAAAAATTTGAAAGCAATTTTTAAGTTTCTATGCAATATTTTCAGGAACAATTGACAAACCAAATATACAACTCCCAGTCACTTTTTCTGAATAAAACTTTTGTTCTAATTTTGTAAAGTTTAAAAGACCTCCATGGAAATAAGAGGGTAAAATCTTTCTTTCTTTCTTTCTTTCTTTCTTTCTTTCTTTCTTTCTTTCTTTCTTTCTTTCTTTCTTTCTTTCTTTCTTTCTTTCTTTCTTTCTTTCTTTCTTTCTTTCTTTCTTTCTTTCTTTCTTTCTTTCTTTCTTTCTTTCTTTCTTTCTTTCTTTCTTTCTTTCTTTCTTTCTTTCTTTCTTTCTTTCTTTCTTTCGCTCGCTCTTTATTATTTATATATCCGTTGCATGGGGGAGGATTATCAGAGCACGATCACTTTTTTGAAGAAAAACATTATTTCACACAACAGACAAATACCTATCTCTACTACTAGTTGTAAATGTATTTTTATGTGACAGATAACAACATAGTTACCTTTGTACAAGTTTTGTTGTGTATATGATATTATCTATGCTAATATGTTCCGTGAGCTGTTAATTTGTAAATATCACTGCCATATTCATGCGTGAATAATCTCAGTGTTTAGCAACAAATGTGACTTTCCATTTGCTTATATCTGGTTATCAATATGACTGACTATTTATGCCTATTTACTATACGTGGCCATCAATGTTTGTCTTGTATCAGCCGGGGATCCCCTTTATTTTCAGCACTTTGTATCGACCATAATTTGGAAATTTCCTTATTTCTGTACCTTGTACAAGGCGAAGTTATTACCAGTACTGCCGTGCAGGCACCCCAGTCCCCTCCCCCCTCTTTTTTTTTGCGGGTGTCGACATTATTTCTGCTGACCCTAACACTTGTGTGGTCAGCATGCTTTTGAACAATAGCATTCATAAATCTTAAATTACAGAATGTCATGAAATGAAATACAGGTGGGTCAGAAGTAGAAAGTAAATAAGCAATCGTTGCATCACCGCGTGAGCATACCATCTTCTTCTTTCTGTTTGCTCTCGTCTGATGCCGTGAGATGCGCCGATGGTTTACTGGACTGCAGGTACTCGGTCGCATTTGATGCATCATTAACGTACACAACCTGTGGCACGTGGACAGCCCCTGCCAAACCAGAAGATTGACTGGTTTTTTTTTTTTTTTTTTTTTGTTACTTTGAAACGAAATCAAACCGCAATATGCAGATGTGCACCGTCATTTCTTTACTATAATAAGCTTTTTTTTTTTTATGCTTTTTTTTTTTGTTTTTGTTTTTGTTTTGTTTTGTTTTGTTTTGTTTTTTGTTTTTACTTTGAAACGAAATCAAACGCAATATGCAGATGTGCACCGTCATTTCTTTACTATAATAAGCATAGCATGCCAAAAGTTTACAATTATTTTCGCCAAAATGCACATGTTCAGAGAAACCTCATTATTCTGGTACCATGTGCTCCATGCAACTGTGTCCGATATATGCCTCGAATGACACAGTAAATTTGACTGACAGTGCCCCAAAATCTATCTCACCAAGTGAATATGCCGAATCTCTTGGCGTTAGGAGGTTTCTCTGCAGGTTTCCGACGAAAAGTGATAGGCTTAGGCTTTCATGCTTGCCTATCGATACAGGTCAAATTATTATACACGATGCCGTTGTTAATTTGAATCATTTATATAATGCCATTGATCTTATTTACTGATATAGGGCATCGGTGCGGTGCGTGCTGCACAATTAACGTATCGCAAAAGTAATTGATTGCATTTTCAAAAACTGAACCATAATTATTCCTAAAGTTAAGACATCGGATGCTCATTTGCTACTTACTAGGTAACAGTAACATGCAGTTCAAAGGTGCAAATTCACATCACCATGGTTTCAAAGACATCAAAAGCTGAGAAACAAAAACAATAGCATAAAATTTCTACCTTTGCCCACTGCTTCTCTGTATCTACCTTCATTGATCTGGAAAGAATAAAACAATTCATTCACCATTCCTTGTGTTTAGAAGTATGGGTTTTTTTCATGTTTGCGGTCAAAAGCAGGCTGCTACATATAATCTTTTTTCCTCAAATCTTTACAAAAAGTTCCTGAAGTCCTAACAAAATATGTAACTGTTTTTCTGTATTGATTCCATCAAGAATAGTTTATTATACGCCAGTCTTATACAGTTGTCTGATATTTACTGCTCCTACCGTTAACACCGACGTCTTTCTCACGAACTTCTTCAGGCAAGAATAGTTCCTGAAATATCTTTGATTTAATGTGTCCTTGCTTATGGTAGGTATGGGTTGTGACAGGGTCGACTCCCTTTCCAATGGCACACATTATATGATTAACGGCATATACTTTTGAATAACACAAGACAAATAGTCATATAGCAGGTGAAGCCATGAGTACCACTACTCCCCCCCCCCTCGATCGATCACGCAGCATATATACTTAGTAGTAATATCTACTTTGTTTATTACATGAATTGCTAAACAGCCAAGCCTATATTTATCACTCTCCATGGCACAGATGGTGGCGTATACTTTCCCAACTACTTGTTTGGTGGAGGAAACCAACGGACTCGGGAAAAACCACCGTGTACAGTCAAAGCGACAGGAACTGTTTCCACTTTTTCCCGGCCGTGAATAGAACCCGGGCTGCAGAAGTGAAAGCCGACAATGTTGCAGCTCCGCCAGCCGTGCACCAAATTCGATCTGTTTCATATACGTGTATACTATATATATATATATATATATATATATATATATATATATATATATATATATATATATATATATATATATATATATATATATATATATATATATATATATATATATATTTAGTCTATGAGTTTATTTACGTACCCGTTAACTTACTTATTCGATATGTTTAATATATATATAATTATATAACCCACTTTTTAAATCTGGAATATACAGTTTTGTTCCTGCATTTGCTTGGCGACATAACTGAACTTAACAATAAACAGTATTGTTCCAAAAACTACCATAGCACTCAAATATTCATGCCACTTGTGAAAGCCAAGTCTTCACACTTGGTTGTTATAATTTTATATCATGGTCTAAAGGTTTTGATATTTCACGGGGATACCGTCATGAGAATCAACAATTTATACCATAATGTTTTTTTTCCTCAAGCGAGATTCATTCCTGGCCCCTGTTTCTCAATTGACTAATAAAATATGTTTAAATCAATCAGTGTGTCTGTGTTTTTTTAAAACATCAGTTTGACCTGTTTCGTCATCTGGTGAAATAATCACAATGAAAATTCAATCGAGATTGGTATGCCTTCGTCACAGAAGTGAATGACTATTATGAGCGCTACTGGCCCAATCAATAAATATTAACCCTTTGCTCTTTCTGACATAGTGGTCACTAGATTATGGTTTGAAATGAACTTGGTATATCTCTGCACGTGGCAATGAATATGGAAGACAGGAGGGAGCATGGTATTTGGTACTTTATTCTGATGCAGGAAAATACCAAAAGCAATCATCGCTTGGTATACATAACATGATTCAAGCACTCACCAATTAAAAGGTTAAAATCATCCGACCGGTGAGTAATGTATGGCTAATAAGCATAAAGCACGCTTTACCTGTGCCTTTGTAATGGGAGAGGCATTCATGTTTCTCTTACAAAATTTAAATATGCCTGAGAAAAAATTCAAAACACCATCTATATCATTGCATGTTTCAAAATTGGCAGCCATAAATGATCCAATGACGATACGGATCAAGTGGCACTAATGACAAATGGGTATTCCCCGGTATATACACGTGTTACACACAGGTATTACAAAGAAACGTGAAATTCTGAGCACTGGCTATGTGTTGTCGAGTAAGCTCCATTACTGCAACTAAACTGTCTTTCGCTTTCAGTCTTTACGAAATTTGCGGAAATGTTTGTGTTTTAACACAGTGATACAGGCGAAACAAAACCCATACTGAAAGGATGCCGCATTATGGCATTCATTACAGCCAGCTGTAAAAAAAGTGGTATAGAGACTGTTTTTCTTTTTTTCTTATTTTTTTCTTTTCTTTTTTTTTTTTTTTTAGCACGTATTGTTTGGTTTTCGTTATTGGCAACTGGCAAGCCGCTTCATGTTCTTTTCTTCTATAAAAACACCAATCCTGTCAGCTCAAGTTGCCGACATTATTCATACATTTATGGATAGTCTGGCTTTATTGACTGACGTATGCATCATACATTTATACGTGCGTACGTCAAGGTCAATAAGTGTTACGTTAACTTCTTTCGTTTTACTTGTAGTCGTGTAGCACTAGAGTCGAAGAGTTAAGTGTCACTTGCAGCTGTCGGAAATGTGATGTGATCCTGTGGTAAATACGGCCAACTAAATTACGTGATGTGTTACTTCTGCCAGAAGAAAGATCCGAAAAATCTGTATAAAATCCTGGTTAAAGTATAATAATAATAATAATAATAATAATTTTATTAAAAACTCCGAATTCGAGGAAAAACTACATGATACATCGAGATAATCACAGTAAGACAATACAAGTAAAATACACAGAAGTTAATACAGACATACTGATTGTGTATATCTCTTTCCAGCAACAACTATAAGAACTTCGACGCAATCATATATTTTTTCTATGCGTTTACGCATATATAACAGAAGTAACAGTATAATAAGTAATTTACCGAGAAAACAGAACACTGCAAAAGGTATAGAGGTGTAATATAACAAATATAATTAACATGGAACCGTAATAGAACGATGTAATAGATATACATGTGTAATATAGAACCGACGTTTTAGGCAGATGCAATAGAACAGGTTTTGTAGAAAAAAAGAGGTGGGACAGAAGAAGCATAATATCCGCAGAGGTATAATAGAACAGAACACCTTATATACTGCACCATTGTAGTGCGCAGTGACTCTAGCGTGCCGGTCCCACCAAAAAAAAAAACTTTGTCCCCAAAAAACACATGTGCACTAATACATGGACAAATTTTTTTACAAAGAAAAAAAAAAGGATGCTTAACTACCAGTCAATATTTTCATTATGACTTGTCAAGCACCAAATAAACGACATTAGGCTGCATGCAAAGTAATGCCGAGAATATTGCATGGAAATTAATATCGCATTTCAGGATACCGCTTACTGACTTTCACTTTGGATAAACCATTTGCACCACGGGGGCTACCAGCAGAATGATTGTGCTCATATTCTGGCGGTGGTATAAACGAACCCACAGATACTGACCACCAAACACACTGTCTACCGAAAATACTGATTAACCCTAATCAGTAATTTTTGGCAGACAATGTCTGTGATGGTCAGTATCTATGGGTTCGTATATAGCAGGATATGAGGACAACCATTCTGCTGGTTACCCCTCTGATTTGTGTATGAGCCACAAACATGCATGCATCTTGGCTAATGGTGCCTAAATGCATTTTATTACAAATAAAGACACATTAATTGTATGGCTCCGAAGTAGAGTAAACCAATGTTGACTTAAAAATTGATTGAACTTGCTATGCTCAGCAGGCAAATTACTTACCAGGTCTACTAAGTTGCTAAACTGCTCATTATCCGTAGCGCAACATTTATCTTCTTTTTCATCGACGTGTAGCAGTTTAAGATTGACTTTGTCCAGCTCAGGGCCTAGCTTTATGTCTTTGCAGGGAACACATATTTTACGCTTTTCTTCATACGCACGCAGATCACTGTCTGTCCTCTGCTGGTCCGTTTTCAATTGCTCTAGTCTGACCACAAGGAATACGACCATGACGAACATTGTCAGTGCAACAACTTCATATACAAATGCAATTATTACCAGCACTCTAATTTTGTTGGACTCTTCTATGGGGTTTCCATACAAGTGATCGTCTTTTCTTGCAATACATTTCAGTGAACATCCATTTTCCTTCTCGTGTTTCTGACAGATGCGAACACCACACTCGTCTTTTCCGGGAATACCTGTTGGCACATAATCGCTTTCCTGTCCGTGTTTCTGTTGTGTGAGGACACCATTACCGTCGTTTTTGGTAATATCTGTCAAAAGGTGACTGTTTTCCTCTCTGTGCGTGTCTTTCATATGGACACCATGACAATCGTTTTTGGCAATACCTGTCAGTACATGATCGCTTCCCTCACTGTGTACCATTTTCAAAGCCAAGTGGTAGAAGAATTGATGTCACCGGTATTTCAGCGCAACGTCCCCGTATACTGACAGATAATCCAGCAGGTGTGTCCGCCAGGAGACACCTAGGAGCCTGCGTGTGTGTTTTTTCCGATGGGATGCTAATATGGCATCATATGCAATCTTGGTTGTATGCGTGGAGATGTTGCAATAGTGCTTGCGTGGGGACTAAAATTACATCAATAGATTTCATTGGCAACAACATAGAATAGAAACCGAAACTACAACTTTCCGAAACGCTAAAAAAAGCTCACGCGCTGGCGTAAATCAACACACATGGATTACATATAGACGTTACACTAAAGTAAGTGTCGACGCCCTAAACATAGTATAAGACTAGAGGTCTTTTTCAACACAGTCATACAAGTTTATAATCATTCCATCATATGGACAGTAGAGAAAAATCGGTTCATTATGTCCTCACATGAGATTACACTCTATGATTCACTTGGAAAAAATTTGCATAAATGCATGGCATAAACGTTTACGTTCTAACTTAAAGTTATTTTGACAGAGTTTCAGGCAGACAACGGTTATTAATTTTTCTACTTTACCCATAAGCATTTATGAATGAAATGAACATTTCACATACACAGAAATTAAAAAAACCACAAGTGAATTTATTCTTTTTAAATTTCAGGTCAACAGTTTTTGCACATGTGTGCGAGACCGATTCCGTTCCTGTGCTCTACTCAAAATACATCGACGAAACCCGATATACTATATGAAAAAGTTTGTATTTTTTATAATTTGTAGTCCAACACCTCAGGAAAATGATAACGTATAAGCCGTTGCTTGGCACATCACCAGTGCTTAGCCTGGGGAATTTGACATGTGGCGAAAACAGACTGCAGCTGATAACATTTTAAAATAAACAAGGCATATTTGTAAAACATACATGCTCCCCAACCATCATTATGTTCCCCCTCATTACTCTGCTGATAGTACCAAATGGGGCACTCATGACCTTGAAAAGTGGATGTAGAAACAAATTCACTAAAGGGGCCTTGTGACCTTGGAGATAAGGTCAAGGCCACTCCTTTTGAAGCTCATCTATCCCTGACAGAAGATAATAAACATCTACAAAATAAAAGCCCTGGCTCAAGAAAATACTGCAGTTATTAAGCAGAAACCAAATTCAGCAATGTGGCTCTGTGACCTTGGGAATTGACTCAAGGTCACCAACTTCAGCACTTAATCTAGCTCTTATAGAAGGGTATATTCCTGTGCAATATGAGCCCTAGGTGAAAAATATCTTTAGTTACCATGCAGAAACCAAGTTTACTAATAGAACTGCACGTGCTGACCTTGATATTTGGTCAAGGTCATCTATCTTCTAAGGTGGCCAGGCCAAAATTGAAAACTATTACCATGTGCAATATTGAAATCATAACTTAAAGTCGGAGTTACAATGCAGAAACCAAGTTCACTAAAGTTACCTTGTGACCTTTAAATATAAGTCAAGGTCACCCCTCTTTGAACTTGACCTGATCCTGGATAAGCACTGTAATCGCGTGCAATATACAGGTACTAACATAAAAACCGTTCTCGTTATAGTGCGGAAATCAAAAGCTACTATTGAAACTCCATGACTTTGGAAATAGGGTCAAGGTAAACCACCTTCATACCTTACCTGGGCCTCACACTGGAGTACATACCTGGGCACTATGGAAAGACTATCTCAAAAACTTCTTGAGTTAAGGTGCGAAAACCAAAGTCTTTCTAGTGACAGACATGTGCAAAGCTGCATGACTTGCCTTCTTCGAAGCAGGATTGATATTGATCACACACACACACACACACACACACACACACACACACACACACACACACACACACACACACACACACACATGTCATCAACATTAAGCTAGATTTTAACCTTATATTATAAGATAGAATTGACTGGGAAAATGCACCAGAGAGTGCCATTTTTCTTTTATTTTCTAAAAGGTTTCTACCTTTTATATATATATATATATATATATATATATATATATATATATATATATATATATATATATATATATATATATATCTGTGTGTGTGTGTGTGTGTGTGTGTGTGTGTGTGTGTGTGTGTGTATGTGTGTGTGTATTAGAGCCTGACCGAACATGCATTTTGAAACCGAACCGGGTACCCGATACTCGGACCACTTTACCGATCCCGAACTGGGCACTGTTCGGGTTCGGAATATGCAATTCAAACTAGCATAAGTAAACTTAGACATCTTAGAATGCTCATGTAAAGCTTTATTTAAACATGGGTTTATAGCTGTTACCCTTTTGCACTGGGGCATTACTATTGTTATTGTTATTCATTAATAAGCAGTGTTAGAAAAAAAGTGTTCTGGTGTTTTTTGCGATACTCATATACACATTCCATAGACACACTACCTTCGATATTTTCATTTTTTATTTCTTTCCTTTTTTGAGGGAAATCAAAGTTGTCTCTTGTCAAAACACTTCCTAGACAAATTTTATTTATGTCTGTGTGCCAACTGTTTTTTTTTTTTTTTTTTAGTAATTCTTTTTTTTTCTTTCTTTGTTTACAGGCAATTTGTCCGACATTTCATTTTATAAAATATCATACGTAGAAATTCCAAACTTGGCAAGATTATACTTCCATACATGAAATCTCGAGTTTTTGTAATGAGGTTCAATAGTTTTGAAAAATTGCTCAACTCAAGGCCATTTGAAAATTTAAATCTTGAATATCTCCAAAACTATGATAGGTTCAGGTAACCAATCCAACTTCAATACATGTCTGTAAAATTGAACACTTTTGTTAATAACCTGTGACCTCTAAAGGTCAAACATCAAGGTTGTTTGGACCTTTGAATTTTTACTTCTAGCCATAACTTGGTCAGTTTGTTTTCAATTTTGATCATGTTAGGCTCAAATTGTGGATATTGTAACAGTGCACATTTTTGTAGTTTACATTGGGCCTCTAAAGTTCAAAGATCAAGATCATCTGGACCTTTGAAACTTTCATCCAGTTATAACTCAGCCAATATCTATCCAATCCTAATCACGTTGGATTCAAATGGTAGGTATTGCAACACTTATAATTAACGTGTAACCTCTAAAGGTCAAGGTCATTCAGCCCTTTGAAAGTTTCATCTGCCATAACGTGGTCAGTTTTCATCTGATTTGGTTCACGTTGGGCTTAAATTGTAGGTTTGTAACACTGTACATTTTCGTTATTTACATGCGACCTCTACAGGTCAAAGGTCAAGGTCATTTGGACTTTGAAATCTTCATCCAGCCATGAGCTTAATGGAATGTGAAATACCACATGACAAAACACTATATTCAACATTTGAATGGACGTAAAATTTGCTTGTATTTTCATATTATGGATGTCATTCAGTGGGTAGTCTATCACTGATGTTTATCTTTCTTTGTTAATATACAAATACACAAGCATCTCCGCATTATCGGGTGTCAGTGCAACTCTTGTCTTTGTTATTGCTTTGCCACATGTCGAGTACACCCTTTCGCAACGGACACCAGTGGAGGGAATCCCCAAGCATTGTTTTTGAAATGCAACGGGAGTCGGGCTTCTAGGTCTTGGACCAGTAACCTAGGCCTAATGCATTTACATGTTAAAATAGCGACATTTGGTGGCTTATTTCTCCTATTTGAAACGTAAAACCACAACTTCCCTTGCATTTTACTTCAAGTTTATACCGGTAGCAGCAAGTTAAAACCAAGAAAATGGGGGAGGGGGTCATGTGATTAGATTTTTTTACAGGTGTATTTGTGAACCTTACCTCCATGATTGACCGTTCCGCGCCAAATATGTCTCCCAAAATACACAAAGTTATCAAATGATTTATAATATTTCTACAGTAGCAGCGCCTTTCTAAAACTCACAGTTGATAAGTATTTTCCTATCCAAAATTATGATGGGACTTAATTTGGGATGCTCTGCCCCTGTGATATTAACATCCAATAGACACAGCAACAGTGCTCAGTACGCGATCAAATGTTGGTGGATCAGTTGAGCCGACCTTGAATGGTTACTGGTCCAAGACCTTCTGACACTGCCGGACCAAACAAGGCAGAACTTGCCGATGACACTGTCGCCTCGTCTTCGGCCACGTGGCTTGCTCTGCCGAGACGCTTACAGTCATGCGCATCGTCATCGGCAGTGGCCACAATGGTTCCCTGTAAGAATCCTCGTCAACGGCATCTATCAATACCTTGTAGTTTTCACAGCGAGTGTTACTGTTCAATAATGTCAACAGTTTGAAGAGTAGGTCTAGCACAGTTTCAATTTGCAAATGTAGTGCTTGACAGTGTCCTGTTAGAAACGTGTCTCTGTGTGATGCTTTTCACGGCTTCATTTAACACTTCAACGATATTATTGTCCTCACCGTACATATAGAGGTAGTTTGACAACAGATTTTTCAGTAGAGGATACACAAACGACATAGTCGGCGCCTTTGAGCACCCATCCGAGTAGTGATGATCGCAAGGTTATAATGTTAACGAGTATTTCCATCTCTCTCCACATTTTAGCACAAGGGATCAAATTTCTAACTGAGTGGACGGTGCCATCAAGCTGAAATGTATTTTCGGCATTTTTCAACTTCACTAGTCTCTAACATGAAAAAAACCCAACAAACACATACGAAAGTAGAAATTGTGTTATGTAACTACATTGCCGTGAAGAACTAGAAGTGTATAAAATTAGAATTTTTTTTACTTTTTGCCATTACCCAGGGACCCGAAGATAATGACTTTTGCGGAAGGGTACTAGGTCAGTACTCTAATCTGTGTATGGTGTTTATGTATTGTTTCAGTGTACTGACAAGTGTATAGTTTGTACCATGGTAGAGGGCCAATAAGCATTTCTTTGCTTCTTTATCTTCTGCCAATGTTTGTATTATATTGTATGTCTCATGTTATGTATTATAATGTATTTGCCAATAAATAATAATAATAAACAAAGTCGCAAATCAACGACGTTACCGCTCAAACGCTTGAAAGAAACCAGCCAGCCATCTAATTTTTTTTTGTGTGAACCAAGCACCCAAGAGTGTTTCAGAAGCTTATTGGCGTTAAAAGTCAAAGCTGTCTATTTGACCAGTGTTTAGAAGTCAAAGTTCAACCATCAACACGTTACTGCTCCAACTTTTGAACAAATGTACCCAGCCATCTGAATCTCCATACGTTGACTATCTTAGTGTATTTCAGAACTCTGCCCAAGTCAAGGTCATATATATTTGACTCGTTTTCCATAGGTCACAGGTTAGTGATCAAATGTAGAAAGCAATATCAATTTATATGTGGGAAGTGGTGTATTTTAGAACCATAATTACAAATAAACATGGACAGAAATTGATACAGGGGCCTTCAGTTAGAGCCGCCATATTTGACCTCGACCGACCTAGAAAGGTCAAGTCAAGGTCAGATGCATTTTATTGGAATAGATTTTATACTTCAATACATCTGATTTACTACATTTGGCTGTTAGACATTGCTACAAATTACACAATGCAATGACGTCACAGGCTTTTTCAATTACAACTTGCAAGCAAGTGTCGTACATATTCATCACCAAATTCCGATGTTTTCTGAAATTGTCTCACAATTTCATACAGATTCCCTGTATTTTCTTACATAACCCTACATATCGAACATGCTTGAATGTGTGAGAAATAGGCTCATTTCCTAAAAAAATTCTTACTGCTTCCCTACATTTTTTGACCTGGGCAGTAGAGACTGTTCAGACAGGTCTGCGCTGCACATCGGACCCATAGACCTTTGTCGCACCTTCCCTTAACTGGCGGAACTCTTAGCTCAGCTTACTTGCTTAATCACTGGAGGCCGGGAAAGTGGCGACATAGTTTATCTGGGCCACGATTTATTTACCTGGCAACACCATCAGTACAATATATGCATGGTTGTTTGACTATTGAACACTAAGCTACTTCACAAGCTTACATCCAAGGCCAACACACAGAACACTCACTCTTAATAAACAGACAGATAATAGATGTGGAAACAGAAAATCCACACATACAAACATACCTAAAATCTACTTTTACTCACCTGGCAAAACCACAAAAGTCTAAAGATGAAACAACACAGTTTTTGATTCTCTTCAGAATTACTCTGTTGTCCTAAAGCAATACAACTACCTAGCCTCAGACTCTGTCCTGTCTAAAGATTCTCACGCAGCCCAAACGTTGTACACCAATGGTACAGCACTCCTTTGCTGAGCTGCCCAAGTATGGACGCAGACACAGCTTCTGACAAGCAACGCCAACCCACTACTAGCATACTTGATTACCAAAGAAACTACTCATCATAAAACATAGCCAAATCACGACCCTGCTATTTCTAGGTTTCCTCACAATTTCATGCATAGCTTCCAACAGTATCAGAGTAAATAAATCATATTACGTGTTTTCCCACTCCGAAAAGTCTTTCCACAGAGTCAAAAACACTGGACACTGCATTATTCAGATCTGACAAACTTCATCTTTACAGAAATGTCAACTTTAAGCCTGCATATGACACCTGTACCATTCTCTCTGAGGTAAACAGGAAGCCATAAATCATTTGAAGCGAATTGAAATCCGATTATGAAGCTCAAAAACCCCTCCAGTCAGGGGGTCCACAAGAATGCTTTAAGTGATGAAACAAAACAAAAAAAAAACAAAAAACAAAAAACAAAAAAAAAACAAAAAAAAAAAAGCAACAAAAAAAAAAAAAAACAAAAAAAAAAAAAAAAAAACCACTACCCTTACATTTAATCAGAACCTGATCTTAATAAATATTGCACTTGACCTCTGAAAGACTTTCTTGCATAAAGCTACCAACTGCTTTAATACCAAAGCAAGTTTGGGCTGGACAGGAGCAGCAATTGTAACGCATGCACCTGGCGGGTCATTAATAATCAATGCAAGCCGAGCTTGGCAGTTGTGTTAATGCCTCAGACGCGTTCTGTGACCCGAAACAAAATATGTAGAATCA